>OZ012735.1:286436670-287164170 GCA_963859935.3 Lathyrus sativus
AAAGGTATAAGATAAGGTCATCGCAACCATGTCTGGGTTCGGGAGTCGGTTACGCAAGGGGAAGGTATTAGCACCCCTCACGTCCTTTGTACTCAACGGGATCCACGCTTGTTGTGTTTATCTGACGGGTTGGTTTTAACTATCTACCTATCAAGGCTGGTCTGAAAAGAAATGAAAATAACTCGGCAAAGCATTGCGCTTTATGCCTACGTATTCTCATCAAAGAACGAGAAATCAGAGTCAACGTAGTTTGGCTAACTACGAGATACGGGGGAAGGTGGCTCTCCAATACGACAGTATTGTGCCTACGTACTCTCAACAGATATGAGAGATCAGAGCTTACGTAGTTCGGGATAATACGGATTACGGGGGTTCAGATTCATCTATTTTTCCGAGTAGGGTTAACAAACAGTTCCAGCAGTTTGGTGTATGCAGCTTGCTCATCAGAGACTCATGCGTTACCGTTTGCGGTAGAACTGGGAGTTAACGACACTCTTTTCTTCAGAAAAGTTTTCCTTTGAATTATGGGCCCACAGGGTAAAAAGGTTTGAAGTTTGTTTTCAGTCTTTTACGGAAGAAGTGTTTTTATGGTTGTCTGTAGTTAGTATAGCTCTAGAGTCTATGACTTAGGAGCGAATGCGTCGCATATCGTCCAAAGGACATATACTAAACACTCTAGATGATTGAGAGGAGACCGCTCAATTATCATTTCCCAAGTAGCTTAAGGCTCGTAACGCGCTTGTACTAACTTGCATTTATTACATCTTTTACTGTTGTTTTGAGATGAGAAGAGAACGAACTCTACGAGGAAACTGTCAAGTCCTAATGTTGTCATGCCAAGGGTTCATCCTATGGTTGAGGTTTGAAACAGGGAACTCCTAGAGGTTATCATGCATAGGTTTCAACCTAAAGTTCTAATCATCATTTCCTCATCAAAGGAAGTGAGACTCCTAGGGGATCATGTCAAGTGGGAAACAGACACAGACAAAGCATCAGCTAAACAGATAAATAGTAAAGATGCACATGCCATGCAGCAATACAAGCAGAGGCAGACTCACTCAACCTCTTAGCAATCAAGCAAAAAGAAAATAGCCAAAACAGACAAGCAGAGGGAGCTCAACTCAACCTCTATATGCAAATAAATCAATTAGAGAAAGAAAAACAACACACAAGCAAGGGGTGGATCACCTCAACCCTTAAGGCAAACAAGCAGAGGGAGACTCACTCAACCTCTTATGCAATCATGCATCTACACTTAAACTATCCTAAACATCCCAATGCAACACACCACTCAATCATGAATGAAGGCAAGGATTTATGGAAAATAAGGAATTCATTCCACAAGTAATCATACAAGGCTGCTACCCTAAGGAAAGAAATTGAAAGTTGGGAGGCAAGGGTAAGGTCCACAGGAACTTATCCCAGGCACTCAACCAACTAAAAGAAATTTGGGAGAATCCTAGAGGTTTGGCTCCTTAAGGAGATGTGCAACATTCCCCCCACAAGAGGGACTATGCTAACCCAAGAAGGTTCCTAAAAAAGATTAGAGAAGATTAGGAGAATGAAGATGGGAAGCAAGGTAAGGTCCACAGGAACTTACCACAGGCACTCAACCAACTCCACTTCCTCAGAAAGCTTTCATAGACTCAACCCTTTTATGATAATGCAATAAATTCCTCCACAGGAGGAAACATGCTCACAAGGAGGATCCTAATTAAGCAAGGAAAATTGAGAGGGAAACTAACCCTATAGGAAGAATCATCCACCTAACTTGAACTTCTAAAGAACCTCAATGATTTCCTTCTAAGGACCACCTACACTAAGGATTCAAAGGCTCTAAAGAGGAATTTACCTAATCACTATTCTATCAAGAAAGGATATGAAACTTAGAATCATCTAATGGTCACTTACAAGACTAAACTATGAAATTATCCTAGTTAGGGTCACCTAAACCAAGGCCAACTTGTAAAATGGGGAACTAATAGAAAATCATTTCTAAAAATTCTAAGGAAAATCCTACATTATCCTACATGAGTTAATAATCTATGGTACAAAAACCAGGGGCCAAACCTAATCCTAAAGGTTCAAATAAAATCTAAATCCAAAGAGTATACTAAAGGGGGTCCATCAAGGAAAGCACCTAAATATCTATAGCAAACTCCTATTTAGAGTCATCTAAAAATCACAACAAAAATCAACCAAACCTATCAAGGGGTCTATAACCAGCATGCAAAGTTTCAATATCAAATTCTAAATCATGAACCAGCAATAAAATCAGCAATCAAACTAGTCATTTTATGCATTTTGAATCATTTATTAAAAATAGAAAAATGGACATTAAATTGAAAACAACACCAAAATAAAATCCAAAGGCATGGAAAACTCAGAAATTCCATAAGGATCAACCACATATTTTTTTTTCATAATTTTCTGATCATTAAAACTATTTAAAATGAATTAAACATGAAAAAACAATTAAAAGAAAATATAAAACCAATTAAAGAAATTAAAAGCATCAGAAAATATTGGAACCACTAGATCTATTGACCAGTCTACCCATCCAACAGATGCGTGCGTGCCACCTCGTTAAGTGAAACAGCGCGTTTTGGTCAGGGGCAATGTGTGTTTCAGTTGACTGCAGCCCATGGTACTCCCTAATCCTATCCATTCCTTATAAAAGTAGTCGCATCCTAAGACTCACACGCTGCCACCTCACCAAACCCTAATCAGACCCATCCTCATCCATCAGATGTTAATACTAAGTCAAGAAATTCACGAGATCCAACGATCCTCCTTCATTGTCCCTAATTCAAACTGAACCAAGAGAGGGAAAACATCCACGGTGGCCGGAGAAGAGCTCCACCATCTTCTCCGGCGAGCACAACAACACCAGAGATCAAAGTTTCACCAAACTTCATGAAAATTACACTGTTCTTCTCGTCTCCTCACCAGGATTACTAAGATACTCTCCAATTTTATTAATTCTCCATGGATGTTCAAACACGAAGAGGAACAGAAAACTCAAACTTTCCAAAATCATCATCAAACTCAAAATTGACTACACAGAATTACTCCTCACTCCTAAAGAATCAAGAATCACTAATCAATTCCTGCTAACACTCAAGAATCAGCCAGGTTCGAATCCAAACAGAAATTGCATCACATCATGAATCATCACCAAACTTCTCAATTATGATCCTAAAACGATCTATGTTGTATCTACAACCTAACCACATGCCAAATTCAATCTAAACATGCCTAGAACTAGAGCAATGGTGAAAGATAAAAACCTGGAAAAAAGCTTGAAATTGGAGTTGTTGCAGTGTGATTCGTGACTTCAAATGCTGCAGAAACCTTCAATGAATGATCCTGGTGCTAACTGAATCCTCAATTGATCTTGAAATCCTCTGGAAAGCAAAAAACAATTTTGAGTTTGAAGCTCCCAAATCTAACTGCCACAACCGTTTCTTCACCCAATTCCTTCCAAAAAATGATCTGAACACGATTATGAACTTAAATAGAAGCTGTTTGGATCCTAACATGGCCCAATCATGGCCCAAATTGCTTGATCCAAAATCTCAATTTTCTTCTATGAACAACCATGGAAGTCGCGTGTATTAACTCTGTTTCAGCTTGATTTCCACTCAAATTCATTGCATAGCATCCCTTGAATGTGAATGGATTAGTTTAAGTGCTTGAATTCATCTTATGGGCAAGATTGGTTATGTTACTTCCATTCTAAGTAATCCACATGAAGTCCATGAAATATGACTCAAACTCCAAATATAAAATTTCCAATCTCTCTAAAATGTCATTTCCAATCAAAAAATGCATAAACTTGTGAAGTTTTGAACCATTGTGATTTATTTTGAATTTTTCCTTCATTAATGCCTTTTAATGATCTTTTTTCCAAATTTCTTCATACACTTCCATATTCAATCCATATCAATGGATGCTTGGGTCATGTTTGGACTAAAAACACTATTTTGAACAACTTTCAAGTTGAACAAATCTTTATTTGAGGTGCCTAAGATAGTGAAATGGACCCATAACCAAATATGACCTGTAATTCCAAATACCCAAAATACCCTTACCTTGTAAAGCTCATAACTAGAGTTCTACAAATCCAATCATGGACTTCTAGTACTTTCTAGAAATCTAAGAAGATAAGGAACAACATTCATGTTGATCAAAAGTTCATAGGAATCTTCCGTCTTAGGAAAAAATGTCATGCAAGTTGGGTAACATTCAAGCTCCAAATTCACATGCCTCAGATGACCTGTAACTTGTCTGGATCATAACTTGAGTTCTATAAACCCTATCAAGGACTTCTAGTAGTCAAATTAAAGCTAAGAGCATGATCTACAACAATCATGTTAGGGTCAAGGTGAGATGAAAATCACATCTTGAGTTAAGTGGTCTTGAAGATAGGCACTAAACCAGGGGATTTTACATTGTCAAGCATAGAAACCCTAGCCTAGGAACTCATCACACTCTTGATTCATGATAAGATGACGTTGGAGTCATCCCCTAGACATCTTGATACATCAATCCATGATCACATGGATTTGGAATAGGTCTCACCCTTCTTCAAATCATCAATTATCCTAGGGTTGACCAGATGAAACCCTAGTTGTACCAATATTGGGTATATCTTCATATCCTTTGCATAATGACCTGTCTAGGCTTCAAAATGATCTTCAACACTTCTTAAGAGCTCTCTCAATGCCTCAAGTCTAACTTCATGGCCTCAGAATTATCTGATGATCTTCCCACAACTCTAAAGTTAGGAGATGTACACACTTGGTTTCAACCACTTTCTCTGAGGATCTTAGACCTCTCTGGTGAGGATATCAACCCTTGAGCACTTGAATAACCCTCTTAAATAGCTTCATAACCTTGTGTAGTCCTTCATTGGTAGTTATACCTCTTGATCTCCTGCATACATGTCAATGAAATGCAGATGGTAATGCTAATATGAATGCAATAAAACACAAGCTAGGTAAAGAAATATTGGGAAAATTTTGGGGTGCAACAGCTGCCCTTATTCAAACGGCTTGGACCTGACTGGGTGAGAAGTGAACGACTCTCAAACAATCAAGGTAAAATACGGTTGAATACCAATAAACCCAAAAATTTTCCAACCGCACAAGTAAATGATACTCTGATTGGTAGGACAATCTTTGAAGTCTGAAATGGCAGTTGCACGGAAACTTGCCCAAATCTCCGTCAGGATGATCATCACATTTTGCTGCAGCTTCTTTCTCAAGTCATCAAGGGATCACTGGTTACACGGTAACTAGTGATACATAACTGGTATTGCCATCAGGCATTCTGCGGCACGGCAGCAGAAGAATTCCTTTGGACTCATCAGGTCATTAGGAACTTTTGACAATCTCTATAATTATGCCATCGGGCACTCAAAGAAATTCTCAGGCGTCAGCCGGACTTCGTCAGTAAGTCGGGAATAGAATCCTCAATCAATCATGAGCCAATAAGGATATCTAAACTTTTGCCATCAGGCACTCCGCGTCAGCTGAGAGAACTGCTTCGGCATCGCAGTCAGACCTCATCAGTAAGTCTTCAAGGGAAATTTCAACTTCTCTGCTCGGAACCTGCTGGGGGGTGACACATCTCCGCTGGGGATTCTAGAGAACTATCAAGTAACTCTGCTTCGGGGATTTCAGAAATCATTCTGAACGAATAAACTCTGCTGAGGAATTCAAGAATCATCTTGAACAAACAACTTAGCCAGGGACTTCAAGAATCATCTTGCGTAAACAACTCTGGCTACTTCACTAGGGATTTTAAGAATCATCTTAAGCAAACAACTTTGCTGAGAAATTCAAGAATCACCTGAGCAACCATTCCGCGGAGGAACACCTGCGAAACAAGAACATAACGACCTAGCTCATGTGTCATATGCATATGTTTGACAATGGCGCAATGCTTCACACGGTGGAAATGCTACGCGTTTAGGGTAAATGCTATGCAATCATGCAAAATTCTACGACCCCATCAGCAAAATAAATGTTGAAGGGAAAATCCTCCTGTCAAGGAGAAAGAACCAATATGGTGGAGAGGAGTCATCCTGCCGAGGAGAAGGAGTCACACCAATCTCAATTGGACTCAACCTGAGGAAACGAACTTCAGTCGACTTTCTGTAGAGGAATAAAGTTCTACGAGAACCTGTACTTACTCAATTGGGTACACAGACCAGAAACTGCTGAGGAAACGATGTCAATCGTAGAAATAAACTGCATGGCCTTCGCAGATAAACTCTTCCTGGAGACACAGACTCCGATGGGGAAGTACAACATCAGCTATTCAACAATCTCCACTGGGGAACACCGATAATGGCTTGAATGACTTCCAAGGACTCGGCTCTCTTGGGGGAACGACAAACTCGGCTGAGGATAGGCAATCAGACGCTGGAATCACTCCTACCTGACGAGGAGAATACAACTCTGTGGGGAATTTCGATTCTCTTGGAGACTTCAGTCTGAACTATCGGATCCGCATACTTGCGAATAGTCTTCTACGAGAAAACTGCACATTGACCCAGTGTTGGGAATGAGCATACACTTCTGCTCATGACTCAGCTGGGGAAATGAGGATCCTTCTTAGGATACATCTGGTTGGGGAGAATCTACCTCCGTTCGGGGAGACACATCAATGCTCACAGCCCCTTGTTCAGACTCTGTGGGGAAACACAACCGAACCCGCTGGGGAAGAAGGAATCATCCTGCTTGGAAAACATCTTACGTATTGCCTGGAGGGTGACGTCCCTGCAACAACATGAACAAACAGACAAGACACCCTTCTCAAAGGGACCTATCAAGGTTATCATCCTGTGACAATGTTCAGGTAATCCAATGTTTCAACAATTATCGGCCTAGGCCAGCAAGTTTATGTATGCGCATTTTATCAAAAACATCGGGCATTCTTTTTCGCAAACAAAATAGATAAAAGCTAAACAAACAAACACAAATACTGAATAGTATACATTTATTGATAACGAGCCCCTGAATGGGCAAAATGTTTTACAACAGATGCAAGCTCCTGAAATGAGGAAGTTGTGCGAGCATAATAACATAAATATACATCAGTATACACAAATGTCGGCAATGTGCCGTAGACGAACACCATGAGTTGATCCCTCTATGACCCACTCGACTTCGATACTTCATCGACGCCTCCGCTTCATAAGAGATTAATTCAGATAGACGGTCCTCGGGTCTTCCCAAACCACTAAACAATGAGAGTCCGCATGTGGAACGCAGTCATTTGCTTTTTAATCCCTAACTTTTGCCTGAATCGCCCTTCCGGGTTTTTGATTCATCGGGATACCCTTTTTTGCCAAAGTCGCCCTTCCAGGTTTTCGACTTTGCTGGTGTACATTTTTTCATTTATATCCCTAATTTTTTCCCGAACCTTTTTCTTTTTTATGGTTCATCGGGATGCCACATTTTTGCCTGGATATTCTTTTTTCTTTCCAGCGGGTCATTTTTTTAAGCAAAGTATTTTTTAACTGCGTCCGCGTTCACAGGGAATGCAAAATCTTCGCCATCCATCGTGGATAACAACAAGGCTCCTCCCGAGAAGACCTTGCTGACGACATACGGACCTTCATAGTTAGGAATCCACTTGCCCCTATGATCGGAATGTGGCGGAAGAATCTTCTTCAGGACGAGATCACCCGTCTGAAAGCTTCTAGGACGCACCTTCTTATCATAAGCTTTCTTCATTCGACTCTGGTACAAACGACCATATGCAATCGATGCTAATCTCTTCTCGTCCATCAGGCTGAGTTGATTTAATCGGTTCGTAATCCATTCTACCTCATCGAGTTTCACGTCAACCAAAACTCGCAAAGAAGGAATCTCAACTTCCAACGGTAGGACAGCCTCCATACCGTACACTAGTGAGAAAGGAGTCGCATCGGTTGATGTGTGTACTGTCGTACGATAACCGTGCAATGCGAATGGAAACATCTCATGTCAATCTTTGTAGGTCACAACCATCTTTTGTACTATCTTTTTAATGTTCTTGTTGGCCGCTTCAACCGCACCATTCATCTCCGGCTGGTAAGGCGATGAGTTGTGATGTTCAATCTTTAAGCTCTGGCATAACTCCTTCATCATCTTATTATTCAGATTCGAACCATTGTCAGTAATGATCCGCTCGGGAACTCCGTATCGACAGATGATGTCCTTCTTTATGAATCTGGATACCACCTGCTTGGTCACGTTAGCGTACGAGGCTGCCTCCACCCACTTGGTGAAGTAGTCGATGGCTACCAAAATGAAGCGGTGACCGTCAGATGCGGTGGGCTCGATCTTGCCTATCATATCAATGCCCCACATGGAGAACGGCCATGGGGATGACATGACATTCAACGGGCACGGCGGCACATGAAATTTATCAGCATAAATCTGGCATTTATGACATCTCTTCGTGAATTTGAAACAATCTGACTCCATCGTCAGCTAGTAATATCCTGCTCGTAGGAATTTTCGTGTCATGGCATGTCCACCGGCGTGCGTACCAAATGTGCCTTCATGGACCTCCTCCATGAGCAAACTTGCTTCTTTCTCATCTACACATCTGAGTAGCACGAGATCGTGATTTCTCTTATATAGAACTCCATCAGGATTGAGATAGAAATTTCCAGACAGCCTCCTGAGAGTCTTCTTATCCTGGGTTGACGCTCCCGCAGGATACTCCTTAGTCATAAGGAAAGTCTAAATATCATGGAATCATGGCTTGCCATCAGAGGCTTCCTCAATTGCAAAAACGAACGCAGGTTTATCAAGACGAGAAATGACAATTCTTGGAGCTTCATTCCAAAAATTGACTTTGTACATCGAAGCCAACGTGGCTAAGGCATCAGCCATCTGATTTTCAGCTCTGGGCACATGATGGAGTTCCACTCAATCAAATAACGGAAGCAACCTTCTGGCATAATTCATGTACAACACCAAATTCGACTGACGAGTCTCCCACTCCGCTTTAATGTGGTTCACAACAAGTGCCGAGTCACCGTATACATCCAGGTTTTTGATTCTCAAATCAATGGCTTCTTCTAAACCCATGATGCATGCTTCGTATTCTGCTTCATTGTTGGTGACTGGAAAAGTCAATCTAGCAGTAAATGGGATGTGGGATCCCTGGGGAGTCGTGATGATTGCCCCAATACCACTTCCATACGAATTAACCGCCCCGTCAAATATCAATTTCCACTGGGACTTCCTATATGGACCCTGGTCGGGCAACGGTTCATCACAATCTTTCACTTTGAGAAACATGATATCCTCATCAGGGAATTCAAATTTCATCAGCATATAATCTTCGATAGGCTGTTCGGCAAGGTATTCAGACAATACACTTCCCTTGATGGCCTTCTGGGAAACATATTGAATGTCATACTCCGTCAACACCATTTGCCATCTGAAAATCCTTCCTGAAAGCGCTTGCTTCTCAAAGAAGTACTTGATCGGATCCATCTTCGAAATTAGCATGGTTGTGTGGTTGAGCATATACTGTCGTAAATGTTTGGCAGCCCACGCGAGTGTGCAACACGTTTTTTCCAGCATTGAGTAACGGGACTCACAATCTATGAACTTTTTACTCAAGTAATAAATGGCATGCTCCTTTCTGCCAGTCTCGTCGTGCTGACCGAGGACACAACCCATGCTATTCTCAAGAATTGTCAAGTACATGATTAAGGGTCTTCCGGCCACTGGGGGTATCAAAATTGGAGGTTCCTGCAGATACTGTTTTATCTTGTCAAATGCCTTCTGGCAATCCTCGTTCCAGATAATCTCCTGATCTTTTTTCAACAGTTTGAACATCGGTTCACACGTGGCCGTGAGCTGAGATATAAACCTTGCAATGTAGTTTATTCTTCCCAGGAAACCACGAACTTCTTTTTCAGTCTTTGGCGCTGGCATATCTTGTATTGCTTTTATCTTCGCAGGATCAACCTCAATGCCTTTTTCACTCACAATAAACCCCAGTAGTTTTCCAGACCGTACTCCGAAAGTACACTTGTTAGGATTCAGCCTCAACCTGAACTTCCTAAGCCTGTCAAAAAGCTTCAGCAAATTGACCAAATGTCCCTCCTCCGTTTGGGACTTCGCAATCATGTCATCAACATAGACTTTAATCTCATGGTGAATCATGTCATGAAACAAAGTAACCATCGCTCGCTGGTAAGTGGCCCATGCGTTCTTCAGACCGAAAGGCATTACCTTGTAGCAGAACGTCCCCCAAGGGGTAATAAACATGGTTTTCCCCATGTCTTCCGGCGCCATCTTGATCAGATTATAGCTGGAGAAGCCATCCATGAACGAAAACACGGAAAATTGAGTTGTATTGTTGACCAACACGTCGATATGAGGGAGTGGGAAATCATCTTTAGGGCTCGCCCTATTCAAATCCCGATAATCCACGCACATCCGCACCTTACCGTCTTTCTTCGGTACAGGTACTATGTTGGCGACCCACGGTGGGTAAGTAGTGACTGCTAAAAAGCCAGCATCCAGCTGCTTTTGCACTTCTTCTTTGATCTTAACGGCCATATCTGGTCGTGTCCTTCTAAGCTTCTGCTTAACGGGAGGACAATCTTCTCGCAGTGGTAGATGATGAACCACTATGTCCGTATCGATTCCGGGCATATCTTCATACGACCAAGCAAAGGTGTCACTATACTCTCAAAGCATCTCGACCAATCTCTGCTTGACATCACTCTGTAATGCAGCCCTTATCCTGACATTTCTGATGAGTTCCTCAGAACCCAGATTCACTATCTCAATCTCTTCCTCGTGAGGTAGAATGACCTTCTCTTCTTGTTTCAACAAATGGGCCAACTCTTCTGGAAGGTCTTCATCTTCATCAATCTCTTCTTCAGCTTGATATATCGAGCAATCAAAGTCGAAGTGAGTCATAGAAGGTTCAAAGTCGATGTCATCTGCGATGTGAATCCTGCAATAACAAGGGATAAGCTTAACACAAGGATATGTAGGTTAGCACAAAACGTATTGCCATTTTATTGTTTTTCAAAACAAAAGTAAAAACAGGAATAACAGAGATCACAAAATTTGAATGCAAAGAAAAACGCCCTTTGATTTATTGATAATATGTACATGCATAAGCTATCAAGGCCCTGATAATAAAATCGTTATGCCCCGGCTAGAGCATAAGGTTGTACAATAATTGGAAAAGACAAAGCGTTACTCTTTGCGTGTCACTTGGACGACATCCTAGATGGACCATTTGTTGAGGCTCTGGCCTGGTTTACTCGGCTGAATCTAGGTGTCCAGGTCGTAATCACTATCTTCGTCGTCTTCAGACACGGTGTTGACATTCTCAAATATCACCCCACCTCTTGTGAACTGAATTGGCCCTTTAACGCACGGTGCACTGTGAGAGGAGGAAGCATCAGCAAAAGGAGAATACCCTAACCCAAACTTATCCTGCTTGTTAGGGATTTCCAGAACTTGCCCCCAGCCTAGGGCAGAGCCAGCTTGAATAACAGCTCGAGCTTCCTTGAAGGAAGAGAGAGTCATCTCAGGTTTCTCAATCATCATCGAAGTCACATCTTTGACTTTAACAGCTTCAAACGCCTGGCACAAGGTTTCGTGGATCTCTCCATCCACGTCAACATATTTGAAAGATGACAAATGGCTCATCATTATGTCCTCTTCACCATAGACAGTCACAATACTGCCCCCCACAACATACTTCAGCTTCTGGTGCAATGTGGAGGTCACTGCACCCGCATAATGGAACCAAGGCCGGCCCAATAGACAGCTATAAGCAGGCATGATATCCATGATATAGAAGACCGCGTCAAAGGTTTCTGGCCCAACTTAAATGGGTAGAGTTACCTCTCCAAAGACGTGACGCTTAGTTCCATCGAAAGCTTTCACAACCAGATCACTGGGTGTACAAATCAGCCCTCTCGTATCCAATCTCATCAGGGCTTTCTTCGGGAGAACGTTCAGAGATGATCCCGTGTCCACCAACACATGGGACATAACCGTTCCTCGACATTCTATCGAGATATGTAAGGCGCTATTGTGGTTTCTTCCTTTCGGTGTCAGCTCTAGGTCAGTAAACCCTAATGCGTTCCCAGCATTCACATGAGCAACTACTCCCTCTAGCTGATTGACGGGGATCTCTTGCGGTACATACAATGCATTCAACACCTTTAGCAGAGCGTTACGGTGTGCCTCAAAACACAGCAACAGGTTCAGAATGGAGATCTTAGATGGCGTTTGATGAAGATGATCAACGATCTTATAATCACTTTTCTTGATCAGTCTCATAAATTCTTCGGCGTCTTTCACCAGCAGGTCTTTCTCTACCTCACGGGAGGTTTCTTCGACGACCTTACCCTTTCCTCTATCAGCTTTCTCCGCCTTGTCAGCTCTGTCAGCCACAATCTCTGGTGGAGCAAACACTCTACCGCTACGTGTTATTCCGCCAGTTCCCACAAGGTTGTCAACAGACTGCCCAGATGGCTCCAACTCTAATTTCTATTTATTGCAATAGACATCTGCCCCATAGTGCCATGGAACAGCATTAGTGCTCTCAAATGGTATAGGCCCAGCCTTCGTGATGGTGATCGTAGGTGGCCTCGATGCAGCAATGGTTATTGTTTTACGAGGGATGGTGATAGTGGCAACCTCATCATTCTGCTTCAGCATTACTTCCCCTTATCTGCTCTCAGCCCTCCGACTAAACTGCAGAATTCCTTCGATCATCAAACTCTGAATCCCTGCTACCAACTGATCACAGCCGTCTGAATGATTCGCACAATCCATACATAACTTTCCACAACCCGGGAAAATACCTTTCTTCTTCAACTTGGCTTTAACGAAACCAAGTGGTGTCTTCAGGTCCTTGACATCAGTCAATAAATCCGAATCTTCCTCTTCAATGATGGCGTTACCTCTATCTCCCCCATGGTTCGACATAGGGTTCTTTGTAACATTCGAAACATTATCAAAAAAGTTTATTATCTTGGCGTCAACCATATCTTGCACCTTGTGCTTGAATGTCTTACAATTGTCAATCGAGTGGCCAGGTGCCCCCAAATGAAATTCACATCTCGCATTCGCATCGTAGCCTGGTGGAGGTGTCCCTGTCAAGGGAGCCAAAGTTCTCTTCTAAACTAGCTGCAACTAAAGCAGTGTCTGTAAAAGCTGACCATACGACATAGGTGGGGTTTCAAGATGACGATTTCACAGAGTAGCTTTGTTCTGATACCTCTGGTACCCTTGCTGGTTTTGCTGCTGCTGAGGTTGCTGAACAGCAGGAATAGTAATGCTAGCGACCTGCTGATGCTGACCTTTACCTTTTCCCCGAGAATTAGACACTGAGCTTGTCTCACCTTCACGTCTCTTACCACTGTAAGGTTTCTTTCCTCCTCCCGCTGAGGATACATCTACACCCTGAATCTTCCCGAGTTTGATGCCATTCTCTACATGTTCTCCAGTGATGATGAGATTGGAGAAGCTTCCTGACATACCACTGATCAGTTTCTCATAATAAACCCCTGGAAGAATAGCTAGGAACATCTCAACAAGTTCTCGTTCAACCATCGGCGGCTGAACTCTCGCTGCCAGTTCACGCCACCTCTGGCCGTACTCTTTAAATCCTTCGTTGTTCTTCTGAGACAAGTTCTGCAGTTGAACCCGGTTGGGAGCCAGATCGCTATTATACTGATAATGGCATACAAATGATTCAGCAAGGTCTTTCCATGTACGTACACTGGTGGGTTCCAAACCCATATACCACTCCAATGAGGGGCCGGATAGGCTGTCCTGGAAGAAGTGCATCAGCAACTTCTCGTCTTCAGAATGTACAGACATCTTTCGGTAGTACGGCCTCAGATGGACACGGGGGCAAGTGGTGCCCTTATACTTCTCAAAGTCGGGTACCTTAAACTTGGGAGGCACCATGAAGTATGAGATCAATCCAAGCTTGGTCATGTCAACGCCCAAGGTATTCAAGTTCTCAAAACTCTTCAGTTTGTCCTCGAGGGCTTTGAACCTTAAACGGGCTTCAAAGTTCAATTCGCCCTCAGCTCCCTTCATGGAGAACAAGTCCTCTTGACGGTCCTCTTGCCATGGCTGATTGCCATTGCCAGCAGCAAACCCAGCAGCATCAATACTATACAGATTACCGGCCCCAGCGTTCCCCATATTACCAGTTCCTCCAGTGTTGCCATGGCGTATGCCAGCATTGCCATTGGCTTCAAAGTTACCGTTTCCGACGTCAGTCGTATTCCCGTTAGGTCCGATGTTAGTGACAACATTGCCGTTACCACTTCCATTCCCTCCAGTCACAGGGATGCCACCCTGAGGGGTCTCAACAAGCGGAGGGTTTGGAGTGTTCCCACCATGAAGCACGCCGTTGCTGTCGAACCGTGAGATCAGCGGTTGCACCAGAGTTCTGAGCTGGTCTTGGCCATTAGCGACCACTTGCATGAGTTCCATGAAGCGGTCCATCCTCTCTCTGAGCTCTTGGATATCAGTCTGGACTTATTCCATTGCTCTAGCTTGATTCGCTCTGGTCGAGTATCGGTGGATTTGTCTTCGTTCAATCCTGAAATAACCTGCATACACAAAGGGTTAGAAAAACAGCAAGGCACATGTCATGCAAATGATTCATGCAAATGCAAACACATATCCATGCATTAGGAGGAAGTGCCCCTCGATTCTAGCTTCCAAGACAAATAAAGTCTACCATCCAATCATGGAAAGAAAACCCTCATATATTTCTGGAAAACCCAAGTGGGAAGCGTACAATAGTGACTGAATACAACGAAAGCAACAATGGTGACCCCAACCAACAGGCCTGGTGGTGATCAGCATATCGATGCGTAAAAAGTACAAAGATATACAAAGAAATCAAGTGCGGCTACGGGCACGAAAATCCTCGAGTAACTTCTTCGTAGCAGGATGATTAGGCTGGGTGAGTAGACCCTGGATCAGAAAATCCCTCTGCCTGATAAAATCTAGGAGGTTCTCGGCAACGTCCCCATAAACACCTTCTTCAGAACGGTTTTCCACCCTACTCCTCTTAGCATCATCCCGGAGTTGACAATCCATTAGGTTTACCTTGGTCTCAACCAACCTATACTGGATGTCTCGTCGAAGTGAGGCTTCAGCCTCTATCTTCTTGTCTTTGACCTCAATCTGAGCTTCTAACTGGGCTATCTGTTGCTTCAGCTTGTCTTCCCGCTCTTTGTGGCTAGTCAAAGTGTTGTTCCACAATTTCTCGTACTTGGACAACTTCTGGTATGCCCTATCCAGATCCTGCTTCTTGATGGTCAACACACCGTACACCGCCTTCAGATCCAACCCAAGACGTTCCCTAGAATCAGTCTCCTTGGTCAAATTAGCACCCAGGTGGTTGATCAATTCTGTCTGCTTCTTGCAAGTATGTACGGCTTCGTTCTTTTCCCTTTGGAGTTGAGCGATCTCGTGTTCCAGCTCTTCGTTGGCTTTTATCAACTCTTCATTCTTAGCTTGAAGCTGATTATACTTCTGGGTTTCAATCATGGTAGCCTCTGAATGGCAGTCCGGCTTGACAGGAGGAAAAGGCATCAACACTTTTTCTGTTCTGCTATGAATCCAGTCCACATAAGGAGCATAAGCATGATTATTGCTCTTCCCCAATAAGGTCTTTCCTTTTCGGTGAACTTTATTCCAGGCATGTTCAAATCTGACTAAATCATCTCCTTCCAATGCGCTAGTGAGGTACAGAGATTCCTGTACCTCCTCGTCCTTAGGAGGGTCCCTTAAGGCATACCCGAACTGTCTGATAGTGATAGACAGATTGTAATTGATGCAACCTTTCCTACCCACCAGAGGGACATTAGGAAAGTTCCCACAGCTGTAAATGATTTCACTCCCCAGGCAATCTCTATCAAACCAATCAATATCTTCGGCAGATAAACGCATCAGGCGCTCAGACCACTCCTTCGTCTCTGCAGTCTTTATAAAAGAACCAACCTTAGGTAAATGAGTGACAAACCATCTGTAAAACAGTGAAGCACATCAGGACACACTCTTTCCTCTTCTATTCTCGTTCTTATAGTGCACCGAATGATACACGTCTTCGAGCAAGGTAGGGATGGGATTCCTTGAAATGAAAATACGAAGAGCGTCCACATTCACAAAATCTGGGATATTGGGGAATAACATGATACCATATATGCACAATGCCAAAATAGCTTTGAATGACAAGGTAATGGGAATCCATAAGCTCCATTTCTCCTAGTTGTTTTTCCTTTCAACTCAGAAACCTCCATATGCAAAGCTGTAGCGATACTAGCCAGATCTGGCTCCTAGTCAATAGGACAAAAGGATACCTGAGAAAGAAAGGGTATTTCCAATATGGTAGAAAACTCTTCCAAAGTGGGGGCCAACATATAGCTTGGAAACGTGAAGCAACACAACTGGGGATCATAAAACTGAAGCAGAGTTTGAAGTCCGTTCAATTCATACACAGATGGCTTGCACACAACACTTAGCAGCTTCCCATAGGTTCCCCTGAAGTACTTCATTGCTTCCTTACCAGCCAAAGAAATCAAACCCCTCAGAGTAGTAATATCTGGAGTAGGAAACTTGTAAGCCAAAGTTCTTCTCAGGTTGGGCTCCATGTTGGACAAAGAGGGAAAAAGATTTCTAGAATCGGAGGGAACTGCATTCCCGCAACACACATATGTGTTAAATGTAATGCAACATGAAAATGTAAATGCAAATGCAAAATGCAGCAGGAGATCAAGAGTGTCGTGTTGTGCTGTGAAGTGGCAAGTCATGATTCTGCTTCAGCGAGAATATACCACAATTCTGATAATAAAGGCCTACTGATACCCATAATACTGATTCACTGTCAAGAAAACCAGGTTGTCTGAATGTAAAGTTTCCTACAATAGCCCGACCCCGCTCACAGGTATGGACCTAATCACTGACAAAGGCACGACATCCTATGCGTTCATCAGCGTCACAGACTTTCAGGAAATGATGATACGTTCACCATTTCTGGTTTGGCATCATCCTCTCCTGAAGAGGCCTCACTCAGCTGAATCACAAATGATCGGTTCCCAGAGTCGACAATCCTTAGATCTGAAATCCTTTCGACGGCCCTGGAAATGGAAATCATCTCAAAGAATCTCGTATGAGCGCAGATTTCGTGGGAACTAGTGCATGCCTAACATGCAGGTTCAACACTAATCTGCTTCTAAAGCTATGTATAAACTCAAGCCTGGGTCTGGCTTATCACTCATCAGAGCCCCTCCCATAACAGCACAAATAATCATATCATACTGAAAATAAAATGCAGTAAAGTAAAATGCGATAAATAAACGCAAACCCAACAGGTAAACACGCAAGCGCTAGGACTGACTCGCACATGGGACGTTGGATCCCCAGCTGAGTCGCCAGATGTCGCTACCGCGAAAATAAGGTGCCGGCAAAATAGAAGAGTCGCCACCTTTTGTTATTTATCCCTCAGAACGGGAAAGGAAACGATCGGAAAAACCTGACGAAAAGGTATAAGACAAGGTCATCGCAACCATGTCTGGGTTCGGGAGTCGGTTACGCAAGGGGAAGGTATTAGCACCCCTCACGTCCGTTGTACTCAACGAGATCCATACTTGTTGTGTTTATCTAACGGGTTGGTTTTAACTATCTACCTATCAAGGCTGGTCTGAAAAGAAACAAAAATGACTCGGCAAAACATCGCGCTTTAAGAGTACGAGATATAAGACAAGGTCATCGGCAAAACATCAGAGAACGAGAAATCAGAGTCAACGTAGTTCGGCTAACTACGGGATACGGGGGAAGGTGGCTCACCAATACGTCAGTATTGTGCCTACGTACTCTCAACAGATATGAGAGATCAGAGCTTACGTAGTTCGGGATGATACGGATTACGGGGGTTCAGATTCATCTGTTTTTCCGAGTAGAGTTAACAAACAGTTCCAGCAGTTTGGTGTATGCAGCTTGCTCGTCAGAGACTCGTGCGTTACCATTTGCGGTAGAACTGGGAGTTAATGACACTCTTTTCTTCAGAAAAGATTTCCTTTGAATTATGGGCCCACGGGGCAAAAAGGTTTGAAGTTTGTTTTCTATCTTTTATGGAAGAAGTGTTTTTTATGGTTGTCTGTAGTTAGTACAGCTCTAGAGACTATGACATAGGAGCGAATGCGTCGCATATCGTCCAAAGGACATATACTAAACACTCTAGATGATTGAGAGGAGACCGCTCAATTATCATTTCCCAAGTAGCTTAAGGCTCGTAACGCGCTTGTACTAACTTGCCTTTATTACGTCTTTTACTGTTGTTTTGAGATGAGAAGAGAACGAACTCTACGGGGAAACTGTCAAGTCCTAATGTTGTCATGCCAAGGATTCATCCTATGGTTGAGGTTTAAAACAGGGAACTCCTAGATGTTATCATGCATAGGTTTTAACCTAAAGTTCTAATCATCACTTCCTCATCAAAGGAAGTGAGACTCCTAGGGGATCACGTCAAGTGGGAAACAGACACAGACAAAGCATCAGCTAAACAGATAAACAGATAAATAGTAAAGATGCACATGCCATGCAACAATACAAGCAGAGGGAGACTCACTCAACCTCTTAGCAATCAAGCAAAAAGAAAACAGCCAAAACAAACAAGCAGAGGGAGCTCAACTCAACCTCTATATGCAAATACATAAATTAGAGAAAGAAAAACAACACACAAGCAAGGGGAGGATCACCTCAACCCTTAAGGCAAACAAGCAGAGGGAGACTCACTCAACCTAAACATGAACTATCCAAATGCAACACACCACTCAATCATGAATGAAGGCAAGGATTTATGGCAAATAAGGAATTCATTCCACAAGTAATCATACAAGGCTTCTACCCTAAGGAAAGAAATTGAAAGTTAGGAGGCAAGGGTAAGGTCCACAGGAACTTATCCCAGGCACTCAACCAACTAAAATAAATTTGGGAGAATCCTAGAGGTTTGGCTCCTTCAAGAGATGTGCAACATTCCCCCCACAGGAGGGACTATGCTACCCCAAGGAGCTTCCTAAAAAAGATTAGAGAAGATTAGGAGAATGAAGATGGGAAGCAAGGTAAGGTCCATAGGAACTTACCACAGGCACTCAACCAACTCCACTTCCTCAGAAAGCTTTCATAGACTCAACCCCTTTATGATAATGCAATTAATTCCTCCACATGAGGAAACATGCTCACAAGGAGGATCCTAATTAAGCAAGGAAAATTGAGAGGGAAACTAACCATATAGGAAGAATCGTCCTCCTAACTTGAACTTCTAAATAACCTCAATGATTTCCTTCTAAGGACCACCTACACTAAAGATTCAAAGGCTCTAAAGAGGCATATACCTAATCACTATTCTATCAAGAAAGGATATGAAACTTAGAATAATCTAATGGTCACTTACAAGACTAAACAATGAACTTATCCTAGTTAGGGTCACCTAAACCAAGGCCAACTTGTAAAATGGGGAACTAATAGAAAATCATTTCTAAAAATTCTAAGGAAAATCCTACATTATCCTACATGAGTTAACAATCTATGGTACAAAAACTAGGGGCCAAACCTAATCCTAAAGGTTGAAATAAAATCTAAATCCAAAGAGTATACTAAAGGGGGTCCATCAAGGAAAGCACCTAAATATCTATAGCAAACTCCTATTTAGAGTCATCTAAAACTCACAACAAAAATCAACCAAACCTATCAAGGGGTCTATAACCAGCATGCAAAGTTTCAATATCATATTCTAAATCATGAACTAGCAATAAAATCAGCAATCAAACTAGTCATTTTATGCATTTTGAATCATTTATTAAAAATAGAAAAATGGACATTAAATTGAAAACAAAACCAAAATAAAATCCAAAGGCATGGAAAAATCAGAAATTTCACAAGGATCAACCACATATTTTTTTCATAATTTTTTGATCATTAAAACTATTTAAAATGAATTAAACATGAAAAAATAATTAAAAGAAAATATAAAACCAATTAAAGAAATTAAAAGCATCAAAAAATATTGGAACCACTAGATCTATTGACCAGTCTACCCATCCATCAGCTGCGCGCGTGCCACCTCATTAAGTGAAACGACACGTTTTGGTCAGGGCCAATGTGTGTTTCAGTTGACTCCAGCCCATGGTACTCCCTAATCCTATCCATTCCTTATAAAAGTAGTCGCATCCTAAGACTCACACGATGCCACCTCACCAAACCCTAGTCAGACCCATCCTCATCCATCAGATGTTAATACTAAGTCAAGAAATTCACGAGATCCAATGATCCTCCTTCATCGTCCCCAATTCAAACTGAACCAAGAGAGGGAAAACATCCACGGTGGCCGGAGAAGAGCTCCACCGTCTTCTCCGGCGAGCACAACAACACCAGAGATCAAAGTTTCACCGAACTTCATGAAAATTACACAGTTCTTCTCGTCTCCTCACCAGGATTACTAAGATACTCTCAAATTTTATTAATTCTCCATGGATGTTCAAACACGAAGAGGAACAGAAAACTCACAAAAATCATCATCAAACTCAAAATTGACTACACAGAATTACTCCTCACTCCTCAAGGACCAAGAATCACTAATCAATTCATGCTACACTCAAGAATCAGCCAGGTTTAAATCCAAACAGAAATTGAATCACATCATGAATCATCACCAAACTTCTCAATTATGATCCTAAAACGATCTATGTTGTATCTACAACCTAACCACACGCCAAATTAAATTTAAACATGCCCAGACCTAGAGCAATGGTAAAAGATAAAAACCTGGAAAAAAGCTTGCAGTGTGATTCTTGACTTCAAATGCTGCAGAAACCTTCAATGAATGATCCTGGTGCTAACTGAATCCTCAATTGATCTTGAAATCCTCTAAAAAGCAAAAAACAATTTTGAGTTCTCCTGACTCTAACTGCCACAACCGATTCTTCACCCAATTCCTTCCAAAAAATCATCTGAACACGATTATGAACTTAAATAGAAGCTGTTTGGATCCTAACATGACCCAATCATGGCCCAAATTGCTTGATCCAAAATCTTAATTTTCTTCTATGAACAACCATGGCAGTCGCGTGTATTAGCTCTGTTTCAGCTTGATTTCCACTCAAATCCATTGCATAGCATCCCTTGAATGTGAATGGCTCAGTTTAAGTGCTTGAATTCATCTTATGGTCAAGATTGGTTATGTTACTTCCAATCTAAGTAATCCACATGAAGTCCATGAAATATGACTCAAACTCCAAATGTAAAATTTCCAATCTCTCTAAAATGTCATTTCCAATCAGAAAATGCATAAACTTGTGAAGTTTTGAACCATTGTGATTTATTTTGAATTTTTCCTTCATTAATGCCTTTTAATGATCTTTTTTCCAAATTTCTTCATACTCTTCCATATTCAATCCATATCAATGGATGCTTGGGTCATGGTTGGACTAAAAACACCATTTTGAACAACTTTCAAGTTGAGCAAATCTTCATTTGAGGTGCCTAAGATAGTGAAATGGACCCATAACCAAATATGACCTGTAATTCCAAATACCCAAAATACCCTTACCTTGTAAAGCTCATAACTAGAGTTCTACAAATCCAATCATGGACTTCTAGTACTTTCTAGAAAGCTAAGAAGATAAGGAACAACATTCATGTTAACCAAAAGTTCATAGAAATCATCCTTCTAGGGAAAAATGTCATGCAAGTTGGGTAACTTTCAAGCTCCAAATTCACATGCCTCAGATGACTTGTAACTTGTCTGGCTCATAACTTGAGTTCTATAAACCCTATCAAGAACTTCTAGTACTCAAATTAAAGCTACGATCATGCTCTACAACAATCATGTTGGGGTCAAGGTGAGATAAAAATCACATCTTGAGTTAAGTGATCTTGAAGATAGGCACTAAACCAGGGGATTTTACATTGTCAAGCATAGCAACCCTAGCCTAGGAAATCCTCACACTCTTGATTCATGATAAGATGACCTTGGAATCATCCCCTAGACATCTTGATACATCATTCCATGATCACATGGCTTTGGAATAGGTCTCACCCTTCTTCAAATCATCAATTATCCTAGGGTTGACCAGATGAAACCCTAGTTGTACCAATCTTGGGTATATCTTCATATCCTTTGTATAATGACATGTCTAGGCTTCAAAATGATCTTCAACACTTCTTAAGAGCTCTCTCAATGCCTCAAGTCTAACTTCATGGCCTCAGAATCATTAGATGATCTTCCCACAACTCTCAAGTTATGAGATGTACACACTTGGTTTCAACCACTTTCTCTGAGGATCTTAGACCTCTCTTGTGAGGATATCAACCCTTGAGTCGGTGACGATAAATAGAGCTCACAAGGTGAAATGGCCTAAACCAATAATAAATATTAAATTGTTAATGTGTATATATGTCAATTAAAAAAATAACGCTAACTTAATGTCAAGGTAATATATATAATTACCTCGGGAATTTTCTATTGAAAATTACAATTGATACTATCTTTGTCACTAGTATCTTTAAACTCTGAATCGTGCCTTTCTGACATATATCTTTGCAATTCACGAATTTGAGTTTTTAATTCTTCCAACGATTCCATCACTTATTTATTGCTAGGACTTTTACTCTTTGGATGCTTATACAAGGTTGTTGGAGTGATCCCAAATCCCTTACCCCTCACATGATTGGAATACTCAGGAACATTTAATACTCGACTTAGTATGCTCCTGCAATCATGGTCTTCAGCTAGAGTTAAAGACTGAGATATATTCTCCTGAAATTCATATGCATATCGAAAAATATTAGTGGGGATTAAAAAACATAAATATTACATGTTAATAAACTTTTGATTTAATTAAAGAAATAATGTTATACTTACACATTGCTCAAAAACTTGTTGAACATCTTCCTTAACAACTCCATCCTTACCCACACGAGCAGCCTTCCACAAAACATGTTCCAGAAGAGATGTTTCTTCACTTTTCTCCTCTTCTAACTACACATCAAGACAAATAATAAGATCAATTATAACACATGGGGAACAAGTATATCATAACATTTATATATACTTACTATTCTTTGCTATAAGCGTGCATATCCTTAACACCTTTTTTTTTAAGGATACGCGGGTTTTGATCCTCGTCGGTGATTTATGTCACTCACATCCTGGATAAACAAGTTTAAGTCATATCAGAACACCTATGGAATAAGTATATAATAGAATGTTCATGATAAATTAACATTACATGGAATTCTTGAGTTCTTTATTTGGCTACAAAAGTTTCCCATTCTTCAGGTGAAATCAAGTCTGCATACTTCTTTGGATGTTCTGACTCAATAAAATTTCCTTGGGCATCCTTAAGAAACTTGTTTGTTAAAAATGCTCGAAACCCTCTGAGTCTTCTTTTGGCCAATTGAAGACAATATTTTTTTCGGTTCTGACCAATGTTAAAAGACCTCTATGAAAAAACATACATAAAGTGTGATAGTATAAGTAATTTAAAGACATAATCATCAACAAAAAAAAATAATATCACATACGGTACGTGTATCTCACTCCATATTTTTTCTTTATCGAATTTCAAACATGCGCCTCCAATTATCACAAGTGATTGGAATTTGCGAACGAACAAGTGCACCAATGTAACTTGTCAACATTGCACTGTTAGGCTCAACTAGTTGGTTTGTTGCATTCCAATGTACATCATATTTTATTCCTTTATCTCTTGCACATCATGAGCTGATTCATTTGCATCATTCTTAGAAGTATCATGTGAGTTTTTCTCGTTACTAGCCATTTGGCCTGTAATAAAGAAAAACATAAATATATAATTTTATTGAATATATAAAATGACAAATATATAATTTTATTTAATGACAAAATATATAATTTTACTAGTACCTTTTTCACTAACATCTCTTCCTTTTCTTGGTTGGAATATAATTTACTTGTCTCTTAACAACACGAACGGATGGATTGATCCAAATTCCCTCATTATGATCATTTCTAATATATGATTCCTTCGCTCTAATATTCTCATCTTGATCATTTATAATATATGATTCATTCTCAACATCAATATAACCTTGATCTCTAATGTTATCATCATTACTTTGTTAGATAAAAGCACTATAGACCATTTCATATTTGTTGGATCAGTGACATAGAAAACTGGTTTAACTTAGGAGGCTAGAAAAAAAGGCTCTTCTTTGTACCCCGCCCAATTAAGATCCACTAGCAAAAATCCCGACTTATCCATTCGTATGCCACTATTGTTTTTAACCTACGTGCAACCAAAGATAGGAATCTGAAATTTCTCATAACCAAACACCCAAATGCGCTTGATAACCCCCAAAATATGACAAATTTTCATATTTGGGGTTTAATTCCTTCACACTTGAAACGTGCATTGCTTTACCTACCACAGTAACACTACTATTTTGTATAGTGATTTTATCATCTTATTCTTTAGTAAAAAATGTGTACCCATCAATTGCGTATGCGCTATAAGAAAACACATGCAAACTTGGACCATATACTAAACATCTCAACCTTTCTGTTATTGAAGCGGGATATAAATAAAACTTTGAATCAATATGATCCTTAAACCATGGTATAAAACTTCGATTATGCTTTTGTACTATCCAATTTTCATTTCTATTCGGATTTAAACCTCAGAGAACATCCTTGTGCATTTCAACATACGACTCAACCTCATTGTCATTGTGCAGAACATACAAATGCACTTGCTCCCGAGAAGTCCTTGATATTGTCATAATTTTATTTCTAATTAATTGTTTTCCTTCTTTTTTTCCTGACAATATGAGATTTGGGGAGTCCAATCGATTGAACATTGGACAAATATTCAGTACAAAATTCAATCGCTTCTTCAACAATGTATCGTTCAACAATACAACCCTCTAGTCGACTTCGATTTTTCACATAGCCTTTTAATATTTTCATATAACGTTCAACAAGGTACATCCATCTCATATAAGTTGGTCCACACAATTGTGTCTCCTTCACAAGATGAACAACTAGATGTACCACTATGTTAAAAAACGAGGGAGGAAAAATACATTTCATGCTCATACAAAGTAATAACTATTTCTTTTTGCAATGTTGGTAAGATCGCAGGATCGATCACCTTACAACAAATTGAGCTGAAGAAAAAACACAATTTAGTTATTGCGCTACTTTTTTTTTTGAAAAATAGAATGTATATCTATTGGTAGAAAATGTTCCATTATAACATGGCAATCATGTGTCTTTAAACTCTTTAACTTGAGGTCTTTCATAGACACAAGTCTTCTAATATCTGAAGAGTATCCTTCTAGAACTTTAACTTCACTTAAAAACTTACACAATATGTTTTTCTCCTTTCTAGATAAAGTATAAGCAGCATGTGGTAGATATGTTCGTTTTCCTTTCTTCAAGGGTCATAACTCATTTCTTATTCCCATCGCTATCAATTCCTTTCTTGCTTTAAGGTCATCCTTAGACTTCCCTTATATATTGAGTAACGTATCAATAACACTTTCAAATACATTTTTTTCAATATGCATAACATCAAGAAAATGTCTTACATACAACGACTTCCAATATGGCAATTCAAAAAAATTGACCTCTTCTTCCACCCATGTTTGACAAGCGTATGTGCAACAGGTTTGCCAAACTGAGTACTCACATCTTTCACCTTTTCAAAAATTTGGTCACCTGTCAATGCAGGTGGAGCTCTACCTTGTTTTGGATTTCCATTGAATGCTTTTCTCCATCCAGAGTAGTGATGATTAGAATTTAAGAATCTATGATGACCGAGAAAGACATTCTTCTAACAAAATTCCAATCGTGTCCAATCTGTGTTTTCCTCACAAATAGGACACGCACATTGACCTTTAATGTTATACCCTGATAGATTTCCATATGCTGGAAAATCATTAATTGTGCCAAACAACATCTCCCTCAAATTAAATCTTTCTTTCCTATATCCATCATAAACCTCCACACCATTCTTCCCCAAAATCTTTAAGTCTTTAATTAAAGGTGTCAAGTATACGTCTATGTCATTGCCTGGTTGTTTAGGCCCAACAATTAACATAGATAACATCATGTACTTACGCTTCATACATAGCCATGAAGGTAGGTTATAAATCATAATAATCACAGACCATGTGGTATGTGAGATACTTTTAAGACCATGTAGGTTCATTCCATCATTAGATAATGCTAAGCGAAGGTTTCTTGCTTCTTCTCCAAAATCAGGATAATCATTATCAATTTTCATCCACTGTGGTGAATCTGTCGGAAGTCAAAACTTTCCATCTATAATTCTTTCATCTGCATGCCAAGTCAAGTGTTTTGCATTGGTTTCACTATGAAACATGCGTCTAAATCTTGGAATTATAGGTTAATACCATAAGACTTTTGCTGGAGACAATTGTTTCTTATATCAAGAGACACCACATTTAGGGCACTCATTTAACGATGCATATTCATTTCAAAACAAAATACAATCATTGTGATAAACATGTATCCTATCATTGCTCATGCCAATAGAGCTCAACATTTTTTTGGCCTCATAGGTTCGATTGGGAAGAACATTATCCTCCGGAAGCATATCTTACATAAGGGCTAATAAATCTGTGAAATTTTTATCCGACCATTCATTGCCCGCCTTTAAGTTGTACAACTTTAATACCGCATACAATCTAATGAATTTAGTGCAACCTTTATACAAAGGTTTCTCTACATCACTTACCAACCTCTTAAATATTTTGGGACAATCCTGAAGATCTTCTTTAAGTGCTTCTGCAATCTCTTCGACTCAATCACAATCATATGCATCTGTGCCATTTTCGTTTGAAGTATTAAGTCGTATTATCCCCGAGTTCAACATTCTCGTTACTTATCTCACCATGTAATATCCAACATGTATAACTTAGATCAATTCCATGCCTCTTTAAATGCGATTCCAACTGAACTGCGTCAATTCAACGCCCATAACATCAACCTAAGCAAGTACATGTGATTCGACTGGGGTCTTTGGCGTGCTCAACAACAAACTTAAAAAATTTTGGTACCTCATTCTCGTACTCTTTTGACAACCGATTGGAAGACATCCATTTTTTATTCATGGTTTTACTAAGTAAGCTAAACAAAAACACTAATTATTTATGCAACTATAGAAAAAGAACAACTAATTACCTGTAAAGTAGTCAGCAACTTCTGGAACCACACAGTGATTCTTGGAAACGATCAAAATTCCACTCTTCACAAGTAACCCTTATAGAAAATTCACTAAGTTCGTAACTGATGGTGTACCAAATATAACAGGACAAATTTAGTATATAATAGGACAAACAAGATATATCGGAGAAAATAGTCAAAGTTTCAAGAACCAAATTTAGTAAACATTAACACTTCATTCAATTCAGCAACATGGCATCGACGCATAAATTCAATCACATTAATTCAAGTAGCATGGTATACTTTGATTCATCACAAATGACACATCAACACTTAATGTTTCAACTCAAGTAAGTCACAAAAAACAACTTCATCACTTAAGTTCAATTAACATCAAAGTTCTATCCAACAAAGAATCACCAATTCGAGCATAAATCAATCACCAAAATCATCAATTTCACATTTAAAATCAATAGCAACTTCAACCTCAATAATTAACAATCAATTTCATCACCATTCATCATCTTCAACCTCAACAATTAACAATTAATTTCATTATCATTTTCAATCAACAATTAGATCAAAATACAATAATCACTAACAATTATCCATCAATAATGTCATTATCATCAATTAATTTCAACAATTCATCACTAACATTCAACATCAACATACAAAATTAACACCAATTCTCAAAATAAATTCACCACAAATATCACCATTCATCATCTTCAACCTTACTACAACAACAATTTCAAAATCAAATTCAAACAACAACCACATCAACACTATAATTAGTTTCACGTCTTCAACACTAATTCACCAACAATGTCATTCAATCTTCAATTGAATTCAAATGACAACAACATCACAATATATTTTATGGCTTGCGAATCCAAAAAAGGAAAAGAAGAAATAGCTTGCTAAAAAAGAAGGAGTTCTGAAACGAAACAGAGGGAGTTACAACGGAGGGAGTTGACGCGAAGAGATAAAGATACGGCCGAGGGAGGGAGTTACAACGAGAGAGAGAGAGAGAGAGAGAGAGAGAGAGAGAGAGAGAGAGAGAGAGAGAGAGAGAGAGAGAGAGAGAGAGAGAGAGAGAGAGAGAGAGAGAGAGAGAGAGAGGGAGATATGACGGAGGGAGTAGTCCCGAGAGAGAGAGAGAGAGAGAGAGAGAGAGAGAGAGAGAGAGAGAGAGAGAGAGAGAGAGAGAGAGAATATCAAAGTTAGGGTTTAAGAGTTTATATAGTTTCCGTTTTATTATTTAGAAATTAATAACATAAGGCAACACTTTTTGAAAGCGCTTTCTTATGTATTAACTTTAGCAGCGCTTTTGCATTAAAAGCGCTTTGTTTTCTTAGGCTTATAGCAGCGCTTTCCAGAAGCACTTTTGAAGGTGTGGTTTATGAATGACCTTTAACAGTGCTTTTCAAAAGCGCTTTCTAAAGTTAGTCTTTAGAAGCACTTTTTCAGAAGCGCTTTCTAAGGTGTAGCCTACGTATGGCCTTTAGCAGCGCTTTTCAGAAGCGCTTTCTAAAATTAGCCTTTAGCAGCACTTTTTTTCAGTTTTTTTTAAACTTATAGCAGCGCTTTAGGGAAAAGCGATGTCTATGTAGTTCTGCCAAAAAACAATTTTGGCATAGTGTTTGTTCGTGTTTGGGAGAAGTTGGCCCATTGGTATGGTTTAGAGTGGGAGCGAGAGGATGGTTTTTGGCAGAGTTTTGTGAGATGGAGGAAAGTCAAGAGAAGTAGAGGATTGAAGAACCGTTATCTGGGGTTAGTTTGGATGTCAGTGGTTTGGAATATTTGGTTGGTGAGGAATTCTATCCTCTTTAAAGGAGCTTGGTTCAACTTTTTGATATCAAATTCACGGTCTCGAAGTGGTCTTTCTTAGGGAAAAATTCTTACTCCAATTGTAATTTCCATTGCTTTAATCAGACGTCTTTGGCGTGCTTTTTGTAAGTTTCAGTTGGTTGGAATTTTCTTTTGCTTCCTGTTTTTGTCTTTTCGGGATCTTTTTGTATTAAGGGTGTGAGTACCCCTAATACTCTTTTTCTCAATATATTCGTGCTTTAAAAAAAAAACAACTACAATAGAATCACACAAGCAAAAAAAAATGCTCCCAAAACCAAAAATAAAAATAACATTTTAATTAACATATAACAAAATATAAATAAATTAAATTATTTTTAACCCAATTGTTAAAATAAATAAATAAATATTACATATTATCTAACTATAAAAAGTTCAAACAAATGTGATTTGGGTTGAATACCACCTTGTATTTTTTTTACCTCTTAAATTCTCCTTGCTGGTATAAAAAACAAACAAAATAAGGTTATTTAATTGTTAAGAGAGAGTGAATCTTGCTGACAAGTGAAATATATGCTTAATTTAATGGAAGCAATAAAACAGAAGTAAAGTCCAAAATAAATGCAAGGTACAGTGTCGTTTTAGAAATTCTGATACGATAAGATACATTAAATTGAAATTAGTGTCGTATGAGTTTTTGAAAAACGGTGCTACACTGCATGACAAAGTTTGATGTTTGTGTATAATATATGTAAATACACCATAATTCATAAGGGATATACCTAGATAAGGAGAATTATTTACAATTTAAAGAATGATACATAAGGAGAATTTTTTCAAGATAAAGAGAATTTATACTTCATATGGTACAATAACTTAAAATGCTTGTTTTAAATGTAACATATAGTTATACTTTAAAAATGTGTCGTTGGATGGGATGTTCTGTTTTGTTTGCAGGAAGTGTGTGAAAGCACTATATAGCTTGGTATGGTAACCAAATATGGTTGGATAGAAGAACAATAGGGATGCTGTTTGTTGTCTGTCGTTTACTAACGGAAAATGTAATCTGGACGATATTATTTGAGCTATTAAATTGCTAGTTTGAAAGAGAGTTTGTATAAGAGATATTTCTTATTCCAACTTTAATTTTTACGATTTTTGTACAATAGCGTATGCTTGTTTGTGTTGATAGGAAATTTTTTCTTATGTTTTTTTTGTGTTGCAAAGAGAGATTATACTCTATTTAATGACATATTACTTTCACGAAAAAAAAAAACACATTAAAAATCAGTCTAGTAAATTGTTTAAAAATAATTGATAAAAAAATTAATAAAGTTATTAATTATTTTTCTTAAAAAAAAAAAAAAAACACACACACACATATATATATATATATATATATATATATATATATATATATATATATATATATATATATATATATATATATATATATATATATATATATATATATATATATATATATAATGACATATTACTTTCAGAAAAAAAAACTTTGTAAAAAATAATTAATAAGAGATACAAAATAGAATTTCAGATTGCACAAGAAATATCATACCAATGATGAAAGATTAAACAATACAAAAATAAATAAATAAAAATCACCAAAAACAAAACCAAAAAATATAAGAGAATAATGAAAATAAAAAGAAACTAAATAGCCAATACGTTATCTCCTCAAATATTTAGACAATATCTCAAAAAATCACCAAAACCACCATCAACATAACATAATCTATTACGAGAATTACCGCAAATCACAAACAAAACCTACTCTAGAATCAAGTCAAAACACTCAATTTGCTATTGATTAAGACATAAATATGTGATCCAAAACCAATTAAAAATAACACATAAGTTCATCTGTGATCTACCTAGAACCATTTTCAGACAAAATAAATTGTTTACTCCACTTTAACAGTTGTTGATGCACCTTAAAGAGATGAAAAATTAATAAAGATAATCAGAATATATCAAATAACAACTTGATAAATCATAATCAAAACTCCGCAAACTTAATACTACCTCTTAAAGAGATGAAAATTTCAACAAAAAAAGTCAAGGTCGCCAAAAAAACCACCTTCTAATCGAACAACTAAAAGTTCCTATTATCCCATATCACACAATCGGAGCAAGTTGTTAGTACCCCACTGATCATTACCTCCAACATTAGTGATGAACAATCCACACTAAGGTCAAATGAGACAGAACAAACCAATGGAGAAGAAAGGCCCAAAATAATTAGAAACAGGCCAAATTATCTCAACGATTATGAGTGAGGAATGCAAGGAACATGAATAAAGTTACCTTCTTTTGGTCCCCAGAAGCTCAGATTTCCTTGGACAAACTCAAATTCTCCATGACCTAAGCCCCAACCTTAGCCTTACCATATTTCTCCATTCCCTTCGATATCAAAACTGATGCTTCCGATAGTGCTATAGGTGCAATAATAATGCAAAAATCCCAATATATTGGCTTCTTTAACTAACCTTCTGCAATAAACTCCAAATAACATTAACTTATGTTAGGGAGTTACACGACATCACCACTATTGTTAAAAAATAGAGACAATACTTATTGGGGGAACCGTTTCACCATATTCATAGACCACAAAAGCCTCAAAGAACTCATCTTCTAAATCATCCAAACTCCTAAACATCATTCATACCTCTCCAAACATCTTGGTTACGATTATTTAATCCATTACCAAATTGGGTAGAGAAATATAGTCGCTGATGCTCTATCTCGAATGTCACAAGGCCCATGTATACACCTCTCTTTCTCTATTCCTTATTTCCTCTTTCTTGATCACCTTCACCGGTCCCTCCAAAATAACCAACAACTTCATAATTGTATCTCTCAAATACAATCAAGACATTCATCTTTTCCACACAACAAACAATCAAGGTATTATTCTCTATAAAAATCGTATTTGGTTGGATTTTCAAAGTCATTTTTGTCAATAATTAATGGAGTAATTCCACTCCTCACCATTAGGGGGTCACAGGGGGAGAACTAAAACTCTTGGTAGACTAAAATCCAACTTCTTTTGGAATGGTGGAATCCGTCAAAGCGTACAAAGCTTTATGTCCAACTACGCCTCTTGCCAGCAGATCAATCATGAGACAAAGAAACCATATGATATACTCTAGCCACTCATAATTCCTAAAGCCATTCGGGAAGACCTGTCCCTTCTTTTCATAACTAAACTACATACTTCACACTATTTTTCTGTTATACTTGTGATTGTTGATAAGTTTTCCAAAGGTGTTCACTTGAGTATGAAGGTGAGAAAAACACTTAGAAGGGGGGGGGGGGGGTTAAATAAGGGTTTTAAAACAATTAAGATGATAGAAAAATAACACAGTATTTTTATACTGGTTCGTTTGAACTCAAACTAATCCTGTCCACCCTACCAAGGTGATTTTTCTTTCTCAACAAGGACTTAATCCACTAAATCAAACTGATTACAGTGCAAACCACTAAGACAACTGTCTTAGTATTCTCAAGAATTCTGACCACACTTGGTCTCTTAAGGAATCTTTTACAAAGAGAAACTAAGAAATGTGTTTAAGATATGCTTCTAAAAAGCTATATCACAACAGTGATTTTTACACATGTTTTAGAACGAAAATAAACTGTTCAGCTTGAAGAAAGTTTGTATAAGTTGAATAATATGTCAAGAATTTGTTTGAAGTTCGTTAACCTTTGAAGTGATGCTTAGACTTTATTTTATAGTACTTTGAAATCCTTTTCTCAAAGACTATGCAATTTGTGCATTCTATTCTTTTTGTCTTCTATTGACTTTTCCTTTCTTAGAAGAGGAATGTTCTTAGAAATCCTTTTTGTCTGAAATCCTGTCTCATGCACGAATGAGGAAAGAGCCGTTTAGGATTAGACAAGGAATATACCAACGGATCTTTATTTGAACAACATCTTCTTCAGCAACTTTGGAACGCCTTGCATCAGAACTTCTGATGATGTTTCAAGTTCTTCAGGTTAGAGTTAACTCAATCAGAGTTTCTCTATCAGAGTTTGCAGCAAAGTACTTTAAGCGTGAAATCCTTATCAGAGCATACATGCTTATCAGAGCTTCTATACTTGCAGCGTTGAGTACTTCCAGAGTCTTCTGAAGCTTTACGTATGTTCTTTGCTCAGATTCTTCTTAGCTTTGCTCAGAGTCATTGTAGCAGATCAGAGTCTTCTGATGTGTTGCTTCTGACGCTCAGAGCTTTTTCGTTCTGTGGTGTTTATATGCGTTCTTGCTTCCAGAATAATTTTAATTTTGATATCTGAAACAAATAAACACTTGAACAAAATTAGAGTATATAAATTCTCTATACAAAATTTCATTAATGTTATCATCAAAACAATGAGATATATTAAACACGAATCTGTGTTCTAACAATCTCCCCCTTTTTGATGATGACAAAAACTATGGGAAATTTTGTTTAAATAGAAAAAAAATTACTCCCCCTGAGAATATTAATCTACCCCTGAAATGAATACTTCTAAAAAGATTAAATACTTCCCTTTCAGCCTCTGTATTCTTTTCAGCATCAGAGGAAACTTGTAGATTCTCAGAACTTGGTTCAGAGTTAATTCTTAGAATTTTGTCAGATGAGAATTATTATCTCTGAAACACTTAAAAATATGATTAGATGAAATTTATCATGTATGAGTTGCCTTTGGTAATTATTTATGTGAATTATCAAATTTACCATTTTCTCCCCCTTTTTGTCATATCAAAAAGAAAATCTTTAAGAAAAACTTTAAGACAGAAAAAAATAACAGAGGAAAAACAATAAAGAAGAAGATAAATTCATTCAGAAAAACATAACATCCAGATGCATTGATAAACAATATCCAAGGCAAAAACAAACAGACAGATAACACAAGTGCAAAAATAACAAAGAAAACTAAGAATGACGAGAAGTCAAAATCCTTAGAAGATTCATTATCTCAGATGTGGATTCATCTTGTTTCGATATCCATGTCTTGATTTCTTCAGTTGTCTGTTCCTGCTTAACCATCCAAGATTTTATCTCAGTGTTACTAGCCTTGAGTTCAGCAAGCTGAGCATGCATATTTTCGTCTTCTTTCTTCACTTCAGATGACTCAAGAGAAGATGCAGAGGCAGAGGCATCATGAACAACCAAAGATGCAGAAGCATTCTGGACAATCATGTCAGCAGGTTGATCAGAGTCAAGAGTCTCAGAAGCAAGAGCAGAAACTTCTGGAGCTACTACTTCAGGTCTAATCACTTTAGCAGTCTCGGAGGCAACAATGTCTTCAGAAGTAAGGCACACATCCTTTGCAGGTGTGTTCTCTAGAAGCAATGTTGGATTGTTGCTAACACTCAGGAGAGTGAGTCAGACAGCTTCAACAAATCTGACCTTTGCATCATCAGCACAAATCTCTTGAAGATTTGAAGCAACAAAATTGAATCTATTTTTGAATCTCTTCCAGATAGCTTCAGAATCATCAGGATTTATATTTGAGAGACATTCCTTCTTGACAGAAGATAACGACATGTGTATTTCTTTTTCAAAACCAGCAAATAATGTACCAACATCCAGCATAGGTTTAGGTTTCAGATAGGTTTCTAAAGAAGGTGTTTTGGTGGTTTCAGAAGTTGAGGGGATGGAAAAAGAAGGGATATAGATAACATGTGGATATGATGGAGAAGGAGTGAGGACAGATAAAGGTTTATCAATCTATGGTTCAGATGGGGTTGGTTCAGATGAGAAAGTTTCATTATCAGGATCAGATGGGATGGAAACAAAAGGTTTGAGAAGAGATGAAATGACATCTGATCTATCAGAATTAGTGGAATCAGATGAATTTGAAGAATCAGAAGATTCAGAAGATTCAGATGATCCAGAGGGAACTGGATAGACAGTCATAAGAGGTTGAAGATCAAGAACCATTGGTTCAGGATCAGATGGAATGGTTTCTGTTTGTTGTTGTTGTTCAGAACTTTATTTTTCAGAAGGGGGAATTTCAGAAGTTTGGTTTACAGAAGGTGTTGGTTCAGAAGTTTGAGGAACAGAAGTTGGGGTTTTATCAGGGGTAGTTTTCTGATGGATGTTGAAAGAAGGTGTGGATGGTACAGATGATTGTGGTTTAGATGGTTGTGGTTGTTGGTGTTCAGAAGATTTATTTGGTTTAGGTGTAGAAGGAGGTGGTTGAAATTTATGTGGTTCAGATGGAATGGGTTCAGAGTCGTGAGGAGGAGAAGGTGAGAGAATTGGTTCATAAGGAGGAGGTTTAGATGCTAGTACTTCTTTTACTGTTTCTAAAATAGAATCTAAACTGGAAGAAGGGTTATCTTTCTGTTTCTTGACACGCTTTGACTTTGCAGAAGATGCTTCGCCAGAAGCTTTTCTCTTGGGCTTAGAAGATCCTTCTTCTGAGACCTTTCTTTTCTTCCTCTATCTCTCCCCTTGGAAATCAAATCCAGGTTCATCTGCTCTTTGGATCAGATGTTCAGGTATAGGAGTTCCATCTGCTAAGCATTCTGCTATGTAATCCATAATGATTTCCTTAGGCTCGTTAACATAGAAGAGATGGAAATCATCTACAGGGATTCTTCTCATGCTTACTTCTTCAGAGTTGATCTGACCTGGTGCAGAAGTAAGTTCTTCTACAATCCTCATCCTCTGCAGACTTTTGCCATTCAGAGGTTTTCCAACAACTGAAGCTAACTCGTCTTTCATACCAGCTTCTGTCAGATGACCAACTAAGCCATTCTCAGTCATAATATCTGAGATGAGTAGTCCCATACGTATCCAATTTCTCATCTTTTGGTGCTTGGTTCTGACTTCTTCTCTAGATTATTTCACATGAGTCCACAAATGAGTGAAAAGTAAATAAGGCAGATCCACCTTGAAACCTTTGCCCAGACAATACATGAAGTACATCTTATCAGAGTTGATGTAGTCAGGAGAATTTGTTGATTTTCTGTGATGGATGCAGCCTAAGAAGATCTTAGCCCAAATCTTGTATTGAACTTTCAGATCCTTTATCTTGCTTGAGGCTTCCCCAGAAGTAAACACTTCACTGTATACCTCATCCATATCCACACGATTTTCTGGCAGATGAGTAACACCATTTGATTCTTGATAACCTATCAGCTTGCGAATCAGATCTTCAGTGATAATGATTTATTTACTCAGAACTGAAGACATAATGAATTTGGGGAAAACTCTTGCATGAATCCAAAACTCTTTGACCAAGCAAGGGTAAACTGGACCAACCAGTCTGTCAAAGTACATTGTCCATCCTTGTGATGACACAGTTGGACGTAAATCAAATCCATATTCAGCAATGCTTTCAAAATAAATTAAGAACTCACATAGAACTTCCAGTTGATCAACGGGAGTGAGGAGAGTTCTTTCAGGTGCTGTGAACGGAGTATGACCCATTGTAGAAGAAGAAACGACAGCCATTGTTGATTCAAACTATTGAGAGGTTGAAGATTAAGTTTCCATTGTTGAAGAGGTGAGATAACGAATGCTTCTTTGGGTTTTAGGTTTGGAGGAGATGAAGAAACAATTGAGAAAACAGAAATGCATAAACAGTGTGAGAGAGAGTGAAAAATTAGGGCACACATTCACACGATCAGCAATTAATTCATTTAATTTAATTCAAAAAGTCACATCAAAAAGAATAATGATTTCAAACATTAAATGATACTGACAAGCGTGGGGAGGAAAACGAGAAATTGAGAATACAAACAGTACCTCAAAACGGCGTCTCATTGAGTACACTCCACCTTTTCAGATATCATGTGACACGTGTTTGATGTGGATGTGCCTCTGAATCTCTTAAGAATAAGAAACGTTAAACAACGCTCAGATCTTCTGAGACTTGTTAGATCAGAGTTTCACAAAAGAAACAATGTACTAAAAGAAATAATCAGAAGAATTACTTCAGAATATAGACATTATTCATATTTCACCAGAATAAATTTTCTTCTGAATAATAGTTTTATTCTGGACAAAAATCCATACTAATATTCTTCAGAATAAATTTAAACCTATCTTCAGCAAGGGGTTTTGTGAAGATATCAGCCCATTGATGGTCTGTATCAACAAAGTTCAAACTAATAATTCCCTTCTGAAGATAGTCTCTGATAAAATGATGCTTAATTTCTATATACTTTACCTTAGAATGTAAAATAGGAGTCTTAGAAAGGAAAATAGCAGAAGTATTATCACAGAAAATAGAAATGTTATTCTCATGTATCTAATAATCTTCTTGTTGACTCTTCATCCAAAGCATTTGTGTGCTACAACCAACAACAACAATGAATTCTGCTTCTATTGTTGATAGCGCTATTGTGGGTTGCTTCTTGCTGAACTAAGAGATCAGATGACTTCCTAGAAATTGGTAGCTTCCAGAAGTACTCTTACACTCTACTCTGTCTCCAGCATAGTCAGCATCACAGAGTCCAACTAATTTATAATCATCAGATTTTCTGTAACACAAACCCACGTTAGTAGTACCTTTCAGATACCTCAGAATCCTCTTAACAGCTATATAGAGCTTCTCTAGGATCTGATTGGAATCTAGCACATAGACAAACACTAAAGAGAATATAAGGTCTAGAAGCAGTCAAGTATAGAAGAGAACCAATCATACCTCTGTAGAGCTTCTGGTCTACCTTTTTACTTAACTTTTCTTTACCTAGTGTGCTTGTAGGATGCGTTGGAGTCTTTGCTACCTTGCTTTCTGACATGTTGAATTTCTTCAGAAGTTCCTTTACATACTTTGTCTGATGTATGTAGGTTCCTTCTGGAGTTTGATTCACTTGAATTTCCAGAAAGAATCTGAGTTCTCCCATCATGCTCATCTCGAATTCTGCCTGCATAGATTGAGCAAACTCCTTTCCAAGCGTAATATTGGTAGTTCCAAAAATAATATCATCAACATAAATATGACAGACTAAAATGTATTTCTTGATTGATTTATGGAAGAGAGTAGTATCAACTTTTCCTTTGATAAAATTATTTTCCAGAAGGAAATTACTCAGCCTCTCATACCAAGTTCTAGGAGCTTGTTTTAAGCCATAGAGTGATTTCTTAAGTTTGAAAACGTGTTCTAGAAATTTTTCATTTTCAAAACCAGGAGGTTGATAAACATAAACTTCCTCTTCTATGAAACCATTTAAAAAAGCACTTTTGACATCCATCTGATACAGAGTGATGTTATTCTGTGCAGCAAAGGAAATAAGCAAGCAAATAGATTCTAACCTTGCCACAGGAGCATATGTCTCTGTGTAATCTATACGTTCTTGCTGACTGTATCCTTGAGCAACCAGCCTAGCCTTGTTTCTGATAACTTCTCCTTTCTTGTTCAGCTTGTTTCTGAAGACCCATTTAGTTCCAATGATGTTGAAACCATTTGGTCTTGGAACCAGATCCCAGACGTCATTTCTGGTGAATTGGTTAAGCTCTTCTTGCATAGCAAGTATCCAATCATTATCATTCAGAGCCTCATCCACAGAAGTAGGTTCTATGATAGATACCAAGCCAAACAATGATGTTCTAGAAGATCTGAGAAATGACCTTGTTCTGATAGGGTCATCCTTCTTTCCAATTATCATTTCCTTTGGATGAGAGGCTTTGATTCTGGATGATCCTTTAACATTTGGTTCTTCAGAAATTGTCAAGCTATCCATCTGAGCAGTCAAGGGAGTAGCATCTGACGTTGCTTCTGATGCTTTTGCTTGAGCTTTATCTGCCTCTGATTCTTCAGAGTCTGTGAGAAGGACTTCTCTATCTGCAGAAATTTCAAGCTGCTTTGGCTTTTGATTGCCAAGCTTATCATGATATCTAACATGAATTGATTCCTCTACAATCTGTGTCTCGGTATTGTATACTCTATAGCCTTTAGAGCATTCAGAATATCCAAGCATGAAACTGTTGCACCCCAAAATTTGCCCAACTTTTCTTTACCTAACTTGTGTTTCATTTCATTCACATTAGCATTATCATTTGCATTCCATTGACATGTATGCATGAGATAAAGAGGTATGCTTACCAATCAAGATCTATACAAGACTATGAAGCTAGCTAAGAAGGTTATTCAAGTGTTCAAGGGTTGATATCCTTGTCAGAGAAGTTAAAAGATCCTCATAGATAGTGGTTGAAGCCAAGTGTGTAGGTCTCCTAACTTGAGAGTTGTGGGAAGTCATCAGATGATTCTGAAGCCATGAAGATGGACTTGAGGTCTTGATAGAGCTCATGACAAGTGTTAGAGAGCACTTTGAAGCCTAGATAGGTCATTGTGCAAGGTTAAGAGGGCTCAACCATGATTGGTGCAATTAGGGTTTGACTGGGTCAACCCTAAGTCAATTGATGATTTAGAGAAGGTACAGACCTAATTCAAGAGCCATGTGATAATGGATTGATACATTGAGATGTTATAAGGATGATTCCAAGGTTAACTCATCATGATTGAAGAGTTTGAGAAGTTTCAGGCTAGGGTTTCTAAGACTTGACAGTGTAAAATCCCCTAGTTTGACCCCTGATCTTCAAAGCAATTTAGCTCAAGATGTGATTGTTATCTCATCTTTCCCCCAACATGATTGTTGTAGAGCATGATCTTAGCTTTAATTTGAGTGCTAGAAGTCCTTGATAGGATTTGTAGAACTCAAGTTATGGCTTTGACAAGTTACAAGTCATCTGGGGAATGTGAATTTGGAGCTTGAAAGTTACCCAACTTGCATGAAACTGTTTCCCTAGAAGGATGATTCCTATGAACTTTTGGTCAACATGAATGTTGTTCCTTATTCTCTTAGATTTCTAGAGAGTACTAGAAGTCCTTGATGGGATTTGTAGAACTCAACTTATGGCTTGGACAAGTCAAGGGTATTTTGGACATTTGGTGATTATAGGTCATTTGTGACCATAGGCCATTTTCACCAACTTAGAGGCTTCAAATGAAATTTTGTTCAACTAGAAAGTTGCTCAAAATGGGGTTTTAACCTTGACCATGCATCAAGGGGGCATTGAAATGGCTCAAGTAGAGACTTGGTTCAAGAAACTTTGAAAAAGAAAGAATTAAAAGGATTTAATGGCCAAAAATTCAAATAAGTCATTTGGTGACCAAATGAAACAAAATTATAGGTCAAATTGATTGGAAAAATGATTTTAGGAACAATGGCAATGTTAGAATTTTGATTTGAGGTCATTTGAATAACATTCCATTTCATTTCTTCATGATGAAGCAACATAATCAAATGCATACCTTTGGCTTGCAAACAAGGAAAATAGCACACTAAACTCATTCAATATCTCATGAGAACTTGATTACACACATAGCCATGCCAAGAAGGGGTCAGAATAGTGATTGCCATGGATGAGATTTTGAAGATATTTTGAAAATCCAAAATCTCATTTGGATGGATCCAGAAGTTTCTAGATGATCCCAATCATTTCTATATAAGTCATTGAGTGAGCTCAGCCATTTTTTTGGAAGGAATTGAAGCTGGTAAGAGAAGGAGCCATTGAAAATTTGAAGGTTCAAGTTGAAATCGGGTTTTCAATTCAAGGGAGAATCAAGCCAAATCAAGGCGTGCAAAGGCTTTAGGAGTAAATTTGGAACGTGTCTGCATCATCTTGGCAGTTGAAGTGAGCAAAAACCACCTATGTTACCTCTCTGAAACCAGGTTTGTATCTTTCATCATTATGCATGATTTAGGAGGAGAAACTTAGCAATTCACATGTGGTTAGGATCCTTGCAACCTGTAGTTGGATTTAGGATCATAAAGTGGTGAATTAGAGACAAATTAGGCATATGACCATTTTCTGTTGAGGATGATATCTCACGATTCTTGAAGGATTATTCATGATTGGATGGTGGAAATTGATTAGTGAAGAGTGAGGTTTAACTTGGGACCTTTAATTTAAAGAGTGGTGAAAATCAAGATTGGGAGGAATTCTGAAAATGCTATCGGGTTTGGAAATGTAGGAGGAATTAGGAAATTCTGAGGTTGGATTCGTGATCAGCATCATATTTGGAGTGGGATAGTGATTGGTTTTGAGATTTTAGATGACCTGTGGAGGTTGGCTCACCGGAGAAGACGGTGGCGTCACTGTTCAGGCCACCGTCTGAAAACTCCCTCCATTGCAGGTTCAAATTGGGGACGATGAACAAGGACCCTCAGATTAGGGTTGGACTTTGACTCAGGCGTGTGTTGGAGGGCCAGGATTGCTTCTCAAGGCTGAAGAGAGAATTTTAAATGAAACGCACTGTTTCATTAATTGGTTGGTTTTGGGCTTAGCACTCAGAGTGATATTTACACCCCCCCTGAGCCCAATTCTTGATATGAACTGTATTGGATTGCTATTTGCCACGCATCTTTATTAATTTCTTTTTTTTTTCATTTATTTTTCATTATTTCATGTGACTTAGAAATTAATTCATGAAAAATAGGAAATTAAACTTTTTTCCCCTGATTCATGATTGAATCTAGAATTTTGTAGATAAAAAATAGTAATAATTCATGCATTTTTTATTTTTATTTGCATTTTTGAATATTAATTGATATTAAAATGGCCATGGTTGATACCTTGTTTTAATGAATTTTGTTTGAGCACTTGGTGATGATTCTTGCCCTGATTTTTTGTGTGTAGCTAGCATAGATATGCATGTTCCCTTTAGATGTTTCTCACATTTTTGTGATGAATTTAGGTGGTAGTTTTAAGTTGAAACTTTAGGTGCTCTATTTTTAGGGTTTATGGTTAGTACCTTGTGATCTAGGTTTTATTTCTAGGACTTGGTGGATGATTCAACCTCTGAATTTTGTATGGTAGATTCATGATAGAATTAGGTTCCCATAGTTATTTTTGTAGGATTTTACAATTGATTTTAGTATTTTAGTTAGGATTAACTTTAGTACTAGGTTTTAGGTGATCCTAACTTGCTAATTCAATTAGATTGACTTCTTTAGTTCCCTTAGATTAGGGTTTTGCCTCTCTTGCTCTTGGATGGTGTTGAAGACAAGCTTGGGCTATTATGGAGTGCTGAAGAAGCTTGGATGTGAAGACTTCCCTTCTTTTGGGGTAGTGTTGACTAGGTGTTAAGATTAGGGTTTGCAGGCAGAGCTTCTAGATAGATTCTCTTCTTTCATAAACATGGAAGGTGTTGATCACTTCCATTCTTCCCTATGATATAAGGTCCCCTTGTAAAGGCCTCATCCCTCCTTTGGTAGGATGTGTGGCTCTTCACAAGTTGGTAGAACCTTTGAGGGTTCCTTTCCCTGATGATGGAATGCTTAGTGGTGACCTTTGGTCTTCACTCTGTTGTCTATTATCCAAACCCTGCTCTTGTTAGATGAATATTTCTCCCTTGCTAGAGGATGGAATTCCTTGTTAGAAGCTTTGAAGATGATAGAAGTTGCTACTTCTTTGTGGTTGAAGACTGCCATTGAAGCCGAGGCTTGAAGATCTAGGAGAGCAGGTTGACACTTGTGTGAAGAAGATCAAATGGAGATTGAATGAAGAAGCTGAAGCTTGAAGTTGGAAAGCAAGTTGATACTTGTGAGTTCAATGCTTGGAGTGCCTGAAGGAACAAGTTGATGCTTGCTAGTGGGATTGAAGCCTGAAGGTGGAGTACTTTGGAGCTGAGGCTTGAAGAAGAAAGAATAAGTTGATACTTATGTTTGATGTATTAGAAGCCTGAAGAAGCAAGTTGACACTTGCTATTAAAGATGAAAGACTTGAAGAGCAGTTGCAGACTGAGGACTGAACTGATGTCAGAGGATTGCTTTGCTGTGAAGCTGTGGAAGCTGTTGATCTGCTTTCTTTCCAGTCTGTTTGCTTGCTGTGCAACTGTATTGCTGTGACTTGTTTGATTTGCTTGATGCATTAGAATAAGTCCATATTTAGATTGATTTAAACTAGAAGCATGATTGCACTAGAGGTTAAGTTGCTCCCTCTGCTTGTATTTTTACTGTATGGCTTTTCTTGGTGGTATTTGGTAGAGCCCAGCTCCCTTGCCTATGTGGTTTGTGTTTTGCTTGATGGCATTTTATCTTATTCTTCTGTATGATGACAGTTATTCATATTTGGCTTGAGGTTGAGATGAGCTTGTGGAGGCTGATGTCCCACACACATTTCCTCCCTCACTTGCATTGCATGCATTTTACAGTTGTTTATTGTTTACTGTTTAAGCTGATGCTTTGTCTGTTTCTGTACCTCATTGACATGATCCCCTAGGAATCTCACTTCCTTTGATAAGGAAGTGATGATTAGAACTTTAGGTTGAAACCTATGCATGATAACTTCTAGGAGTTCCCTGTCTCAAACCTCAACCATAGGATGAATCCTTGGCATGACAACATTAGGGCTTGATAGTCTCCCCTTAGTTGAACCTGTTCGTTCTCTCTTCTCATCTTAAAACAAATTAAAATACAGTAATAAAGGTTAACTGACGTCGTATGTTACGAGCCTTAAGCTATCTGAGAAAGGATTGTTGGAAAGTTTCTTTTCAACAGTCTGGATGTTTAGTATGGTACGCTTTGGGTGACATGCAATGCATTCACTCTCAGTTTCTTTTCAACCTTTTTGCCCTGTGGGCCCATAATTCAAAGGAAGCTTTTCTGAAGAAAAGAGTGTCGTTAACTCCTAGTTCTACCGCAAACGGTAACGCTTAAGTCTCCAAGGGTTGAGCTGCGTACACCAAACTGCTGGAACTGCTTCTTAACCCTACTCAATAAAAACAGATGAACATGAATTCCCGTAATCCGTATTATCCCGAACTACGTAAGCTCTGATCTCTCAAGCCTGTTGAGAGTACGTAGGCACAATACTGATGTATTGGCGAGCCACCTTCCCCTTAACCCGTAGTTAGCCGAACTACGTTGACTCTAATTTCCCATTCTCTGATGGGAATACGTAGGCATAAAGTGCGACGCTTTGCCGAGTCATTTTCTTTTCTTTTTCAGACCAGCCTTGATAGGTAGATAGATATAACCAACCTGTCATATAAACACAACAAGCGTGGATCCCATCGAGTACGATGGACGTGAGGGGTGCTAATACCTTCCCCTTGCGTAACCGACTCCCGAACCCAGACAAAGGTTGCGATGACCTTGTCTTATACCTTTTCGTCAGGTTTTTCCGATCGTTTCCTTTCCCGTTCTGAGGGATAAATAACGAAAGGTGGCGACTCTTCTGTTTTGCCGACACCTTATTTTCGCGGTAGCGACAGAAACATTTATGAGCTTTAGAATCAAACTTGTTCAGATTTTCCTTAGTATTCAACATAAAACAAACACATCCAAAAGGATGGAAATAAGAAATGTTGGACTTTCTATTCCTCCACAATTCATAGGGAGTCTTCTCTAGAAGAGGTCTTACAGACACTCTGTTCTGAATATAAAAAGTTGTATTCACTGCTTTTGCCCAAAAATGTTTTGCCATGTTAGTCTCTTTGATCATGGTTCTGGCCATTTCTTGCAATGTTCTATTTTTCCTTTCTACAACTCCATTCTATTGAGGAGTTCTAGGACAAGAAAAATCATGTGCAATGCCATTTTCTTTAAAAAAAATATCAAAGTATTTGTTTTCAAATTCTCCACCATGATCACTTCTGACATTAACAATTTTAAATTCTTTTTTGTTTTGGACTTGTTTGCAAAAGTCAATGAATTCAGAATGTGACTCATCCTTGTGTTTCAGGAATTTTACCCATGTCCATCTGCTATAGTCATCAACTATGACTAATCCATACTTCTTGCCTCTGATGGATGCAGTTTTCACTAGTCCAAACAGATCAATATGAAGCAGCTCTAATGGTCTAGAGGTTGAAACAACATTCTTTGCTTTAAAAGAAGATTTTGAAAATTTTCCTTTCTAAGATGCTTCACAAAAAGCATCTGAGTTGAACTTCAACTGAGGAAGTCCTCTGACCAGATTGAGCTTATTAATCTAAGATATACGTCTCATACTAATATGACCCAATCTTCTGTGCCAGACCCATTGCTCATTGTTAACAGACAGAAGGCATTTTACATTCTGAACCTTTAGTTCTGAAAGATTGATTTTGTAAATGTTGTTCTTCCTTTTCCCATTAAAGAGGATTGAACCATCTTTTTGACTCACAACTTTACAACATTTTTGATTGAAGATTATGTCATAACCATTGTAACTTAATTGACTTATGGACAATAGATTATGTGTTAATCCTTCAACAAGTAAGACATTAGATATGGAAGGAAGGTTACCATTGCCAATAGTTCCAGAGCCAATGATTTTGCCCTTCTGGTTCCCTCCAAACTTCACGTCACCTCCAGATCTAAGTTCTAGGCTTTGGAACATAGACCTTCTTCCTGTCATGTGTCGCGAGCAGCCAGAGTCCAGGTATAATGATTGGTGTCTCAACTTTGCTGATAAGGACATCTCCTCAGAATCTAATTCTGATCCAGATTCAGCAGTTTCTTCGTGGTCAGCCATCAGTGATACATTAACACATTCATCTTCTGATTCTAATGAAGATTCAGAGGTATCTGAATCATCCCACGTGGCTATTAGCACTTTCTTCTTCTTTTAAAACTTCTTTCTAGGTTTCTCCTTCAGAAGTTTGGGACATTCATTTTTATAGTGGTCAGGCTCCTTGCACTCGTAGCACACTACATTTTTCTTTCCAGATTTCTTATGTCCAGAAGATTCGCCACGCTGATCAGATCTCTTGAAGTTTCTGAACTTCTTTTGTTTTTGCTTCCAGAGTTGGTTTGTCCTTCTGGACAGCAAAGCCAGTTCATCTTCTTCAGAGCTTTCTTCAATAACATGCAAAGCTTTAGCATATTTGTTAGATTTTAGTGCAATAGACTTACCTTTCTTCCGAGGTTCGTCTTCTTCTAGCTCAATCTCGTAACTCCTTAAGGAACTGATCAGTTCCTCCAGAGTGATCTTATTCAGATCCTTTGCAAGCTTCAGCGCTGTCACCATTGGTCTCCACCTTGTTGGCAAGCTTTTGATAATCTTCTTGACGTGATCAGCAGTAGAGTAACCTTTATCCAGAACCTTCAGACCAACAGTTAGAATCTGAAACCTTGAGAACATAGCTTCTACAGATTCAGATTCCTCCATCTTGAAGGCCTCGTATTTCTGAATGAGCGCCAAGGCTTTTGTCTCCTTTACTTGGGAGTTTCCTTCATACGTCATTTTTAAAGATTCAAACATATCAAATGCAATATCTCTATTAGTTATTTTCTCATACTCAGTATGAGATATTGCATTTAATAGAATGGTTCTCGCCTTGTGATGGTTTCTAAACTCCTTCTTATGTTGATCAGACATAGACTTTCTATCAACCTTTTTTCCTTCATCATTTGTAGGATGAATATAACTATCAGTAACCAAATCCCATAAGTCAGCGTCATAGCCTAGAAAGAAACTTTCTATTCTATCTTTCTAGTAATCAAACTTCTCACCATCAAACATGGGAGGTTTGGAGCTAATTCTGTCTCTATCGTCGTACTTGTTGTTGTATGAAGTTGAAGTTGAAGCTTCAGCAGCCATGATGAATCAAGAACAAGAGATTAATAGTTTTTCTCAACAGGATCTTTTTCTTTCCCAGCAGATCAATCATGACACAAAGAAACCATATGATTTACTCTAGCCACTCCCAATTCCTAAAGCCATTCGGGAAGACCTGTCCCTTGTTTTCATAACTAAACTACATACTTCACACTATTTTTCTATTATACTTGTGGTTGTTGATAAGTTTTCCAAAGGTGTTCACTTGAGTATGAAGGTGAGAAAAACACTTAGAAGGGGGGGGGGGGTTGAATAAGGGTTTTAAAACAATTAAGATGATAGAAAAATAACACAGTTTTTTTTCCTGGTTCGTTTGAACTCAAACTAATCCAGTCCACCCTACCAAGGTGATTTTCCTTTCTCAACAAGGACTTAATCCACTAAATCAAACTGATTACAGTGTAAACCACTAAGACAATTGTCTTAGTCTTCTCAAGAATTCTGACCACACTTGGTCTCTTAAGGAATCTTTTACAAAGATAAACTAACAAATGTGTTTAAGATATGCTTCTAAAAAGCAATATCATAACAGTGATTTTTACACAAGTTTTAGAACGAAAATAAACTGTTCAGCTTGAAGAAAGTTTGTATGAGTTGAATAATATGTCAAGAATTTGTTTGAAGTTCGTTAACCTTTGAAGTGATGCTTAAACTTGCTTATATAGTACTTTGAAATCCTTTTCTCAAAGACTGTGCAATCTGTGCATTCTGTTCTTTTTGTCTTCTATTGACTTTTTCTTTCTCAGAAGAGGAATATTCTGACAAATCCTTTTTTTCTGAAATCCTGTGTCATGCACGAATGAGGAAAGAGCCATTTAGGATAAGACAAGGAATATACCAACAGATCTTTATTTGAACAACATCTTCTTCAACAACTTTGGAACGCCTTGCATCATAACTTCTGATGATGTTCCAAGTTCTTCAGATCAGAGTTAACTCAATCAGAGTTTCTCTATTAGAGTTTGTAGCAAAGTGCTTTAAGCGTGAAATCCTTATCAGAGCATACATGCTTATCAGAGCTTTTATACTTGCAGCGTTGAGTACTTCCAGAGTCTTCTGAAGCTTTACGTATGTTCTTTGCTCAAATTCTTCTTAGCTTTGCTCAGAGTCACTGTAGCAGATCAGAGTCTTCTGATGTGTTGCTTCTGACGCTCAGAGGTTTTTCGTTATGTGGTGTTTAGAGGCGTTCTTGCTTCCAAAATAATATTAATTTTGATATCTGAAACAAATAAACACTTGAACAAAATTAGAGTATATAAATTCTCTATAAAAAATTTCATTAATGTTATTATCAAAACAATGAGATATATTAAACACCAATCTGTGTTCTAACAAATTTTCGGCATTTAATTTTCTATGCAATAACGTGGTATGAGGGTTTTTAAGCTCCCATGAGTCTGATAGTCCACAACTGAGTTCTATTGACTCAAACACCAAGAACTATTTTTCAAGAAAAATTAAATTAGTCTTTTTACTAACATCAGGGTCTGAGGTTTGCAAGATCCCCCTGAGTCAAATAATTCCAAGATTGAGGTTTATAAGCTCTCCCTTAGTTCCATATTTAAGAAAACAAAAATAACAACATTTTAACTTCCTTTGGAAACATCAGAATACGAGGTTTGTAAGCTTCTTCTGAGTCTAATAGGCTAAGTTAGAGGTTTGTAAGCTCTTACTTAACACTATGTACAAGAGAGTTAAAATATATTGCTCTTGTAAACTTTCTTTAGCAACACCATAATATGAGGTTTGTAAGCTCCTTATGGGTTTGATAGGCTAAGTCTGAGGTTTGTAAGCTTTTCCTTAGACATATGTATAAGAAAGTTAAAAATACGCCCTGGGCAAGGTAACCATAAACACAGAAAATAAATGACCAATATGTACGGAATAGGTATTCAACGGGTTCAGTTTCCACTTAAATACTTACTATTATTTCTCCCCTTTTTGTCACATCAAAAAAAATAAAAGGAAAATAAAGTAAAGAGAAAGAATATCACTAATAAATGTATCTCAGATCATCATTACTGGATCATTTTCCAAAGAGAAAAAGTAATAAAGTAATAAGAGTCATTAAGGTTTGTAAAGTGAATGCTTTAAAGTCTTAGTGGTTGTTACTATTCCAAGAATTAAATAAGGATTAATTTTATACTCTTGGTATCCACAAAAACCATTATAAAAGCATCTAGCTCCTAAGTCATTTTCATCCATCATCAACCAATAGATATGGAGTCATCAACTGAGAGTCATAATACATCCGTCGTAATAGATGTAATCGAGAGCTCTATAATTTTAGCAACCCAATCCCCTCAAAGGCGAGCTGCTTATGAGTCCTCTGTAACTAAGCCTTTGCCCTTAGCAATACTTACTTCAGAAGAGGCAACTTCAGCAGTACTTGAACGACCTTTGGGAGGTTCAGCAGTAGCTTCTTTGAAGCCAAAGAGAAAAAGCATGAAGAGATCAAAGAAGAAAAGGAGGGTTAACACGCAGTTCTGCCGCTCTCTCACGGTCATAGAAGAGGAAGAAGTGATTGATTCTGAAGATGAAAAGGTGGACTATGACCATAGTGGAAGCCATTGGGCACGAGATGCACAAGCTAGGGATCTCTTCTAGAATCATCTTGTTCCCCTTTTTAAAAATTTTTTGTAATACATTAGTTCAATATTAACAAAATAATTTATTTGACCAAGAATTCTTTTCAGCATGCAAGTACATTCTAGTAATTTCTTTAAAATTTCTGAAAGTACATTAACAAAGTGAAACTAACATAGAAACATCATTTAAAACAGATCAAACATAAACTCAAAGTTATTCAAAGAATCTTAATATGTTAGACTGCTATATCACATTTCCAAGAGTCATTATTAGAGTACTGATAAGATTTAATTAGCACTTAAATAATACTAAGCTCATGAAAATGTATGTAACACATCTATAAAAAGGACTCTAGTAAGCTTTCTTCCATCATCACTTAATCCCTAAAACAAGAAGATATATAAGCAAAAGTAAATATGGTTTCGAATGAGATATTTCAGGAAGGCAGCTCTACTAAATGCAACAACTCAAGCAAACTAATGGAAGGCAACACCTGAAGGATCTATATGCAAGTAGACAACTTCAGAAGTGCTCTCCTCTGCAACATCCTTTTTGAACACTCACAGAACAAGAAGATCTTCTGGATCCAGATGCAGAAACAAACTGAAAAAGAGGCTTCGGAGTTTGCTAAGGAAGAATGGCAAGTTTTCTTAGATAATCTGGACATGTTAGATGATCCTAGGGAATTCCTTAGGACTCATCCATCAGACTAGAAAATCTAATTATCTTGTAATTGCTTCTTTCTTATTAATAAAATGAGTTGCAAACATTTGAGTTCTTTAATCTATTTCAGATTCTCATTGAACAACAAGAATAAATATTAATCAGTTAAAGATTAACACAAGCATGAACAAACTCTGAATTTATTAATAAGATGCTCAATACAAAGATTTCAACAACATACAAAGCATAACTATGCAGAAATCTAACATTAGAAACTTTTATAGATATCTTCAAACTTGTCTCTTCCAACCTTGGAAGAAATAGCCTCAGAACTTATTTTAGCCCCTTGTTGAACAAGTATTTAAGAAATAACTTGTCCATAAGGAATGGAGAAGATTTTTCCCCTTTAAAAAGAAGAAAAAGACCTCTTCAGATGGTAAAATATAACTTAAGAAAGATCAATATTCAAATATTAATTAAGAAGTAGAAGCAAATAGTTTTCAATAGGATCCACTTGGTCTTGATCCTTATCCTTAGAAAGTAAGTTTGAAATCAGAATTTGATTCCAAACGTCTGATCAAGAAAAAGATTTGAGACCTCTGATGTATTATACGTGTCTACAAAGATACGCCACGTAGGAAGATAGTGTTCCCAAACAAGAGTTCCTGGGATTTCTCCAATCTCCTCACAATTGATCAAATTTACGATCGCTTTAGAGGTTATTATAATAGAAACACCAGTTACTCTAGACATAATAACATACTCAAAATTTAACTCAACAATAGAGGTATTGATCCAAAACTCTTTGACAAGACTTGGATAAGTGAAACCACATAGCATCTCAAAGTAGCCATTCCAACCTTGTTTAGACACAATCTTCCAGAAGTTGAAACCAGTCTTAAGCAACTCATCAAAATTCACAAACTTTTCATCGATGACAACTAGCTGATTCAAGGAGAATTAATTGAAGAACTCATCTCAAGTTTGGTTTGATCAATACGCAAACAAGAAGAAAAGAAGAAGAAGAGGAAAAGGGAAAACTGAACAAGAATCTTACAAGAATAAGAATTTTGTCAGAAAAAGGACACAATGATGTTTGCAAAAAGTGACATCAATGCAGTTTTGCGGTTATGTTGTTATTGCGGAGGTTGTGTCGGAAGTGTAAGAGAGGGGCGGAGGCATCGAGTAGAGAAGAAGATGAAGGAAGAGGTGAGTTTGGCGTGGGAAGAAGTCCAGATTCGAGGAATACTGTGTGTGTAAGGATTTTGTGTTTTGCAAGGAAAATGATGGATGATAGTTGTTGTGTTTTTTTTAAGTTATGAGTGAGAGACCAGAAAATGTAGGTGGCTGCCAGGGTTCATCATCATCCGTCTCTCCCTCTTTTCCTAGGTTGAAGACCCTCCTCCCTTCACATGAGCTTTTTTAACAACCAAAAAAAGAAATGGGCTCTACTATTTCTATATGGAATTAGGCCTACTTTTGGGAGGAATTTAGAAAATGAGATTAAACAAAGTACATTGGATTTTTTTTAAAAATGATTTATGGGAAGGTTATGGATTATGGATTTTTACAAGGAAAAAGAAAAATGGCTTGAAACGTGGGTAATCACATTGCACCAATCATAAACCTTCCATAACATCTGATTAAATGCACACCACAACAACTGAACAACTTGCAACAGAAATGACAACCATCTGAAATGAGCCGACCTTTGAATTTATGATCAAGAGAATCTTGAATTACTTTGGATCTGTCCGAATAAATCTTCAGGAAAATAAATCCACAGAGGAGCACAATATGCACTGATGGATCATGATAAACCTGACTTTTGAACCAAACTTCCCATGAATCACTGCCTGATAACTTGCTGACTTCCAGCTCATGACAAATTGAATTTGGGTTCATACCACTATGAAAATAATCCAATGGTATAGATAATCTTGCAACTGAAGAAATTTCTTGATGGTTTGACCAAGATTAGGTCAAACTTCCATCTGATCTTAATCGTAACTGAACAACCACACTTGACTCGAAACTATACCATCGTCCCTGATAGACCTGATATCTTGTCCATGATGAGAAATAAACCCTGATCCTGAGCCAGCTCGAGATAAAGTTTCCAACAAACTTGAATCCAAGGACTGATGAAACCATAGGCCCTTGATGCCTGACAATTCTTGAAGAAAGTAAGCCTGATACGTGATGATCTAATTCAGAGAAAATTCCTGATCCCATGTCTTAGAAAACCAATGCAATGCATAATTATGAACTATGACCTAATGATGATGCAAATGAACACGAAGCAAAATCCAGTCAAGGTTAGAAAAAGGAGGGTAAATTTTGGGGTTCTACAATTATCTCTTTTGGTTTTGTATAAATTAAACAATCAATCAAATGATGATCAACTAGAAACAAAGGAGATTCCAATCATTGAGTTTTTAAATATGTCACCTCAAAAGAGAAAGACTCAAAATAGAACTACACTACAAAATATAATGGCAATGACATGGGATTCAGATACTCAGGCACACTATAAATTTGATTTAAAAACTCTTTGGTAAATACAATTCTAAAGTTATTCTACTTACCAATTTTTCTAAACATTTAAATATAAGAGATTTTCTTTGCAATTTCACCGACTATAAATGAAATTGATGATATGTTTCGGTGGAATTATATTTGTTGTGAATTAATATCATAAAAAACAAACTAACATATGAGAAAAAGATTGAGTTTTTGAAAAAACACAAGAAACTCTACCAGGTTTTACAAAAATATAGAGAAGAAAGAAGAAGAAGAATAAGATTTGGTTAAAATTGTTTTACTTTTTACTTACTCAATAAGGATTCAAAGATTACAAGTTAAAATTATTTTATTATTCACTCTCTCAACAACCTGAGAGAACTAGTCTATTTATAGACTACTAAGCTAACTTAGGCTACAACCTAACTTAACAATTGGGCTTACAAGCAAGACCTTATTCAAAATGTTAACTTAAAAGCAAAGCTAACATATTTTGACAACATGCTTGAACATACTTTGACTACAACATGCACAACTTTCGTTGAACTATGAAGCTACCCTTGTTGACACTAGAGTTCAGTCCAAATACTACAAATATGCACCTTGGAACAAACTCTACATTGACAATAAAACAAAGTAGCTTTCATCATGCAGCTCTATTAACTGCGTACAGTCGAAAAACTTGCTACTTGGTAGTTGTCGCAACTGCGAAAGACAACCCGCAGAAAAAAATAGAATCACCACCGAACATTATTTATCCCGACGGAGGAAAGTCAATGATCGAAGAAAACCTCAAAAGGGAAAGGAACATGGTCTCGCAAGAAAATCCTAGGTTCGAGAGTCGATTACACGAGAGGATGGTATTAGCACCCCCTTGCGTCCATTGTACTCTACGAGATCCACTCTTGTTGTTCTAATCAAAAGGTGTGTTTATCTAAAGCCTACCTGCTAAGGGAAACGAAAACAAAAAGGAAGAAAAAAAAAGGAGACTCGATAGGTCTTCACCTTCCTAGGCCTACATATTCCCTTGTGCAATGGGAAAGTCAGAGTCAACATACTTTAGAGGACTACAGGTGGATGAGGAAAGGTTGCTCGCCAAGACTTCACCGTCTTCTGCTAAGGTATCCTTATCCAGATGAGAATAAGAAAATCAGAGCGTTCGTAGTTTGTCCTATGAATTGTTAAGTGTTTTTTATGAGCGATGCTAAGTTCGCGTTTCAGTAGTTACGGTCGATGCATGTTTGCGGTAAAACAGAAATAACATGCTCTTTTTGAAAAATTTTGACAGAAAATCCCGAAGGAAAAAATGATTTGCAGTTTGTTTGACAGTTTTATTAGAATTGAATTGAATTTGTTTGAGATTTATATTGCGCTAATGTCTATGACGTAGGAACAAATTCTTCGCAAGATCGCCCCCTAACGGAACGTATGCTAATCACTCTAGAAGAAGTAAGGAGAGACTCCTCACTCATCATTTCCCATATACTTAAGGCTCGTGATGCACAATACTCATCATATTTATTACGTGTTTTGATTTTGTTTTGAGAAAGAAGAGAGACTCAGAGAAAACAGAAAATCTAAGGGAAACTCACCTAGATGATGTCATCCAATATGGCCCTAAAGTTGAGGATGAACAAGTGAAATCTACCTAATGTTATCATACAAAGATGAACCTAAGGTTAAGGTCAAGGAGGGACTATCCTAATGTTGTCTTGCAAAGGATTGGGAGCCTAATGTCTATCCTACACAAAACTTAATAAAAAATTAAGTTGGACTAGGAGCCCTAAGGAAACATGTGATAAAGCACAAGTAAACATTATACAAATCAATCTCAAACAAAAAATACGAATCCAAAACTCAAAAGAGAAGAAGAGATATGAAAAGGAGAAGGATGTCAAAGCAACATAAGGTATGAAAAATCAGACGTCAATTCTTAGGTGTCAATATCAAGGTATGGTTATCATTTGAATCAAAACATCAAAGAAGGAAAAATCACACAATCAACATGCAAATTCTCAACCATCACAAAACATGCCCAAAGTGCTCTTAAATAAAAGTGCAAATAGATAAGCAAAGGCAATCGAGGAAGTGCACAAGCAAATAAGTCTTAGAATCATAATCAAACATCATTAACCATCATACAAAGACAACATGAGTAAAGCAAGATAATAATCAAGAGAGGTCAGACTCACATCACATCATGTTCAACCCATTTCAAAGACAAAAGGAGAAGCACAACACCATTCAAAATGAACCACAACAAAGAGTATGCATTTGTAAATCACTATCTCATGAAAACAAATCAAATATGGTTCAAGCATGAAATTACGGCATGGTATCAAGATGGGGCAGTATCATGAACATGAATATAATCCCAAACATCAACTCATGGATAGCAAGAATAGACATAAAGGATTAAGTTCAAAACATGCATCAAAACTAGCTAAGCATACACCATTATCATGTTCGAAGGAAGGCAAGTATTTACGCAAGGTGAAAAGACCAAAGGATCAAGCATTGAACATCAAATCATGAAGGTGATAATCATACTTAAATGATTCAAATTAAAACCAACTCCAAGATATCAAGTAAATTCAAGAAGAATCATATTCAAATCATGAACAAGAAACTAGGCAATCATCAACTCAAGTGATCCATAAAAAAGAAATAAATGATCATCTGAGGAAAATAAGGAAAAGTGATCATATAATTAAGCATCAAAGCAAGTCAAGGTAGTAGGTATTCACATCATATGAGCATCTCAAACCTCACTCAAACATATGTGAACAAAATGGTTCAAAATTAGGTCAAACATCATGCACATTAAACTCAAAACCTAGTCACATTTAGGCATCAATCAAAATTAGATAAATGACATAATAAAATCAAATTAGAGACTCTAACACATATTATACTTATTAAGAACAATTTAGAAAAAGACCTCAAGGAGAAATGCACAAATGCACCATTAAATCAATCCAAAGGTTCAAGACATTCCACTAATCGAGCATAAGTCGATGATCATTTAAAATCAATTGAAAAGCACACAAAAATCCATCATACAATCATCAAATCAGCATCCAGACATTCTTTAGTTAAGTGTCAAAACATGTTAAAAGAATTGGATCAAGAAAGGAAATCAAAAGCATCAAACAATCAAACCCTAGCTCAAGGGTAAATATGTAAAAGCACCTTACAAACTTAATTCAAATAAAATAGAAAACTAAATGGAACAATAAAATAAAAATCATTATAAAATTCTTACGACCTTAAGATGTTAGAAATATATTTTTTTGTATTTTTAAAATGATTTAATAATTAAAAATAAAATGAAATTGAAAATAAAAAAGAAATAAAATACGACAAAATATCAAGCAAAAGGGGGGGGGGGGGTGAGAAAGTAGTAGTCAACTGAACTGGAAACCAATACACACGCGCAAATGGGCTCAAAGATAGGGGTGTGAATATTAAAAGATGTAAGTCCAATCCAACTTCTAGCACAATCAGCTTTGCCACGCAGACCTCATTAATTGAGGTGGCACTGACTCGGCGTGACAAACAAATAAAGAAACAACACCTCATTGCATTCAAATTCAAATAAAGGCGCAAAAGGCCATGTCAGGTTATCCCTGACCTTAGAGACGCCGAAGCCCTAGCTCCGATCGTTCCATAGAAAACTCCACACTGATCATGATTCCAACATCCATTTTTAAAAATAAGCATGCTAAGGCACTAAAAATAAGGCACAAAAAGAAGAATTCACAAACTAGAACTCAAACGAACAACACAATACTATGCTCAAACATTGCTTACTACTTGTAGGACTTCAGATGTACACAACATGAACCTAACATGGATCTAGAATAAGAGGAAACAAATCATGAATTCTTACCTAGTGGAGAATGTCCACTGCACCTTCAACCTTGTGAAAGAGCTTCAGAAAACTCCACCAATTTCTTCAACAATCTTCTAGGAAGGTGGATTAAGCAAGAAGATGAAGGAAATCCTTTAGAAAAGTAGAAATTGGAAGAGAAGATTTCTTGAGAGAGTTTTTGCAATTCCAGGTATGAAGTGTGTAGAATGAAATGGTTTTGAGATAATGAGCTTATATATGATGTCTTTAAGGTCGAAAGGAGGTAAGGTAACAAGCCTGCAGGTCCAGAATTAGTTAATGTTGTTTTGAGAGTAAAAATTGAAAAATGCACATGTGATGAGGTTGGCTCGGGTTCTAGGTTATTCTAGGTTTGGGAAGAGCCCTCAGCCTAGGTTCTTGTCTTGGAAACAAAGCATCATGCATGTGGTAAGGGAGTGGGGTCATGTGCAAGTTTCTAAAGCCATTTGAATCCATTTTACACTTTCCAATTTGACAAACCTGGACAACTCTCTCCCTCATGTGACAAGTTGGGTTTTTTGCCATTTTGAGTAAATTTTGTGAGGCATACATGTGGTTTTGGTGGGAAGAACATGCTACATGACTTGATTCAAGATGTTTGCACAAGAATAACAACATGGCATGCCCTAAAACATGTACACATAACCCATTTTGGATGATTGTACCTTGATGAATTTGGCTCCTCTTAATGAGAGCTTAGTATCAAATCAAAGTTAGGAGTATCATGAATCAATTTCATGTTCATTGCATCATGAATTAATTCCTGGAATTTTGAGAACACTGACCTTGAAGTTGGTTCAAAAATCTAGCTAGGAAACACGAAAATATTCTAAGTTATGAGACCTTTTAGTCCATCATGAATCATCAACTTGGCAACATCATAACTTGGGGAGATTTCAACCAATTGAGGATATCTTTATATCAAAATAAATCTTATAATAATCTCTACAACTTTCATGTTGAAAATATTTTGAAATGAAGCTTGGATCATGATGGAAATTACCCTTGAAGTTAGCTTCAAAATCTGCCTAAAAACTTGCTAAGTTTAGCAACTTTGCGACACCAACTTTGGAGGATCATAACTTGAGCTCTAGGGATCCAAATGATGAGTTCTTGGCATCATTGGAAAGCTTGGAAGATGCTTAACAACTTTGATATTGGAATAAAAATGATATTGAATTTCGATCACCCTGAAAAATGGACCTGAAAACATACTCCTCAAGATAAATTTCCATACTTAGAAATATTCTAAGTGTTGAAACTTGAATTTCACTCTTTCCCCAAATTTACTTCTCCATAACTCTTAATATACACATATTTTGGACTTGATTTCTTATAAAAACTTGTATTTCATGATGTCCTTTTCAATTTGATTGTATGTTTGCCTCATTTGGATCAAGGATGAGGAAGCTATGAATCTTACAAGATAGGTACAATTTCTGATCTTCCATACTTTGTGATATTCCACTAAAAATCCAATTTTCCAACTCTCCTGATTTTATGATTCTTATTGATTCTCCTTGATCATGACTCATCATAACACTTGAGATGACTTGAAATTCCTATGGTTGACTAAAAACTCAAGAGCTTGACTTTGTGGGCCACAATTGACTTTCTTGATTAGATGAAACCCTAACCCTCTTTCCATTGACTGAGGCATATGCAATGAATTGTGATGTGACATGATATATGCAGGGAACCCTTGGGATGCATATTGATCTGTGAAACATTGCCTTGCTCAAGAAGATAGCCATAGGTTCCTTTTTACCAAAACCCTAATTCAAGCACAAAAGATAGGAGAGTGTGATCAAAGCTTGAGAACCCTAATCCAGATGATTTTGAGAGATTGTTGAGAATGCCTTGATGAATAAAAGGACTTTGAAGCTCAATAATGACATGATGTTGAGATTATCTCCTTAATCCTTACTTTGGGAATCATCTCCTCTTGAGAAAGATCAAAAACCCTTGATCTCATGCCTTAGGAACAATGCAATGAATAAATGAAGATGCAAATGAAATGAAACATAAGCCAAGAAGGTTAAAGAAAAGGAGTGAAAATTTTGGGGTGTTATAACTGCCCCTTTTAAATCAATTTACACCTGAAGGGATGATAGAAACGACTTTCATACATTTAAGGTAAAAGGGGATTGAATACAAAACAAACCTGGAAGTTTGCACACTGTGGGGGAAGAACAAAGTAATGACATAGGATGCTAACCATAAGTTGGAATTTAGAAAGAACGCCGACCAAAGGCGAACTCATAACAAGAGACACCAACCAATAGTTGGGACTCAAGAAAAGATACCAACCAAATGTTTGGATTTAAAGGGAAGAACGCCAGATGAAGGTGGACTCACATCAAAGGATACGAACCATGAGTTGGAATGACGGATACCAACCAAGAGTTTGAATGAAAGAAGAATGTCGGACGAAGGCGTGCTCACATTAAGGGATACCAACCAAAAGTTGGTACTGAAAAGGAATATCAACCAAAAGTTAGGACAAAGAGAATGTCGACCGAAGGCGAACTCACATCAAAGGATACCGACCAAGAGTTGGGATAACAAAAGATACCAACCAAAAGTTGGGACAAAAGATATTAACCAAAAGTTAGAATAAAGGAGAGATCGCTGATCGATGGTGAACTAACATCAAAGGATACTAACCAATAGTTGGAATAAAGGATACCGACCAAAAGTTGGGACTGAAAAGGAATACCAACTAAAATTTGGAACAAAGAGAACACCAACTGAAGGCGAACTCACATCAAAGGATACGAACCAAGAGTTTGAATAACGGATACCAACCAAAAGTTGGGAAAAAAGATACTAACCAAAAGTTAGAATAAAAAGGACACCAACCGAAGGCGAACTCACATCAAAGGATACCAACCAATTGTTTGAATAATGTATACCAACCAAAGTTTAGGACAAAAGATATTAATCAAAAGTTAGAATAAAGGAGAGATTCTCAGCCAAAGGTGAACTCACATCAAAGGATACCAACCAAGAGTTGGAATAATGGATACCAACCAAAAGTTAGGACAAAGGATACCAAGCAAAAGTTGGGACTTAAAAGTGACTACAGGAAGTAGAATCAACAAACTTATGACCTGAAGAGAATATGACTCCGCCGGGGATAAAAATAAATGTAGACAGATAACTTTGTAGGGAAACACAAGTTGGATGAACAAATCCATTACTCGGGGTATAAAGTTAAACAACATCTCCTGAGTTACACCATTTTCTACTAGGGAAGGTTCGGCAAAGGGAAAAAGGGTATCAAACCTGGGTTATGCTTTGAATGCATATATTTGAATTTTTCTATGGCGTAATGACCCATACAAAATGGAAATGTTATGTATTTTGAGGATGCGATACAATGATGCTTATGATATGAAAGAGGACAGTCCACCGATAGAAGCGCTAAAAAGCTGAAAACAAACTCCGGTGGAGAAGACAAAAAGGACTACCTTCAAGGTCAAAGCCACTGCTGAATTAGACCAACCGAACTTACATCCTATCGTAAAGTAGGAATAAAAAACATCTACTGGGCAACATCCCATGAATCTGATGAAGAAAAGTGCCAATGGCAGTTGGGCCCTGGACCTGCTAGGGATATCAACCACTGCTGATTTATACCTACTGAAGCAATAAATAACCAACTCTTCTTGGGGAGAAGAGAATGATACCAACCCTGCTAGGGGAAAACACCGAGCTCACTCATATGTTGGGGAAATGCCCTCCACCCTTACTCTGTTGGGGATGAGAGGACATCACTGCTGGAGAAATGGACATGCTCGGGAAGCACAAACAAATCACTATTATCCTGTCCAGGGAGACAAACTTCTGGACTCTCGCTGGAAAGGAAAATTAGAAACTTCATAGTGCTCTACTTAGGATGAAAAAACTTTAGCAATCTCTACCAGGAGAGAGCAACTCTACTGGGGATGAGAGATCAAACTATCTTATAAACACACAACAAACAAAAGAATGTCATATGGATAACATGGAAACCTCGGTTACCACCCACGACACTCAAAATTTAATCAACTTCCAATGTTTTTAACATGCTCTACAAAGCTTTTAAGTGAAATGAAATTTTATTGATTGAATGGCCTGTAAATGGGAATTTACATTAGGAGGCAATTCCTAGAAAGAGGTAATTGCACAAAAATAAAAGAAAATACACAGATTGGCTATGTGGAAATAGATTTCCATCATGTTCTAATTCAGGTATCACTACTACAAAACGCGTAAACAATAACGCCAAGTTTACAACAGATTCATATACACCGTTGTAATAGGTTAAAGTTTTTGTGCCTAGTGAGTAGCTGGATTTGTAAACAGTAACTTAATGACAGTTGTCTTAAAACACCGTAGTAATAAATGATGTGTAGCAAGCTTCGATTCCAGCAACTACATTTTTTCCATTTTATAGAGTACATTAAGCGTGTGTCACTTAAGTTGATTATTTAAAAAATAAATTGTAAATGATTTTACAACAGTGAAGTAAACCAACCGTTGTTAGAGAGTATTAAGTGTGTGTCACTTAGGTCCGTTATTTTAAAAATATATTTAAAATGATTTTACAACGGTGAAATAAACCAATCGTTGTTAGAGGACTTACAATTCCACTACGATTGGATTGCTCAACCGCAATTAAAGGGTTTACTGATAAATTTAAACAAAACTTATTTTGTATTTCTTTCATAAGACACCCTAGGTGAACAAGCGAGCCAGAGACGACAGCAGTGGCATAATGTTTACCCTATTCGTATCCATTCATTTGGAGCTCAAATCTTCATCCTCTTCATTCATTTGATTCTTCAGCTACGAAGTACAGTACTACAATACAATCATTTTATAAATAAATAAAAATTTGAAAGTTATTTAACCATAGTTTTACAATACAACCGTTGTAAAATTTGAAAATTGTATCACAGATTTTCTTTCTAACCGTGATGAAAAGTGATATTTTTTAGTATATAAGAGAAAGTATCTATCGTTTAGTATATAACAACCATTTCTCTCAAAAGAAAACCCTAACATATTTCACTTTTCTCTCTCATAAATGACCATAACATCCATGTCACTCTTTAAATATACTTCAACCTTCAGATACATCTTCATATTTGTCTTCACCAATCGCTAACTTGAGGTTCGTTTATTAAACTTATGCTTCGATTTTGTTTATGTTTCTTGTTAAAAATGGGCTCTCATTTTTTCATTTGGTGAATGTTCCCATTTTTTTAGATCCGTCTTCACCACCTTAAAAAAGTGCATACTTTGGCTATGATACATATGGTTTGTGTAGTTATGAAGATAAATACAAGAATTATGATGATATTGTGTAAAATTTATTCACCTTGTACTTCTTCTTTATAGCTTCATAAACCAGATGAACTTCATAATTTATTTTAGATCCACGATTAATTTAAAAAAACGTGCATTCTTAAAACATTACATAATAGCTTGTGTTATTGTATGTTGTTGTATGTTATTATTGTTGATTAATGTTCCCAGAACTTCATAATTTGTTGTTGTTTTTATTTATTATATCTTGCGTTCTTGAACCTTTTTTCTAATTTTGTTGTATGTTGTTGCGTTCTAAGTATTTTAACTAACAAGTATAATGATTTGAAATCACAAGTCTTTAGAGTCAAGACACCAAGAGACAAGAAACCAAAACACCAAGTTACAATTATTGATGTTATGTTATGTCTAAACTGTAGGTTGTTTGTTATGATAAATTGTAGGATGTTTGTTTTGATACAATTGAATATGATACAATCATGTGATATTATGAATATGATACAATTAATATTATTATGATAACTTTATCATAAATGTGAGTTGTATTTTCTGTTGTGATATGGTGAACAATAATACATGTTAAAAATAGGATTAATTATAAAATCAGGATAATATTTTTTAATTCTGTAGAAAATGTAACAATGGTTATATATCATAACTGTTATAATATCTTATACATTGTCTAGAAAGTAATAAATATCAAAATGGCGCAGTTTGAAATCGAACCTAGGACCATTAGTTTTATCACAACGACCTTTGGGATAACCTGTTGTGATAGAGCGTGCGCTTTCCAGTTTACTATAATGGCTACTGGGCCATGATTATAAGTATCATATATACAACCACATTCTACATAACAACGTCTGGACCCGCGTGATTATATATCTTTCTCAACCATTGTTAAATGGGTTTTCCGTAGTAGTGTATGACTCGAATGTCTTTGACGCTCTCAAATACTTTTCCTTCTAAGGGGACTGATTGGACCGATTCCTGTCCTTCGGAATTCCCATGTGTCAAGATGAGCTCACAGATCAAACGCAAATCACAGCCCTTGCTTTCAAATCCCTAACTTATGCCTGGATCTCCCTTTCAAGTTTTCAATCCACCAGGATACCTATTTTCACCAATATTGTCTTTTCAGGTTTTTAACTTCGTGAGTTTATTCAATTCTTTTCTTTTATTTTATCCCTAATTTTTGTGCAAACCTTTTCATTTTATGGTTCACCGAGATACCCTTTTTTGCCTGGACCTTTTCTTTTTGTGGTCCAGCAGGTCTCTTTTATGCAAAGTATTTTTTGACTGCGTCTGCATTCACATGGGACATAAAATCTTCACCATCCATAGCTGAGAGCAACAAGGCTCCGACAAAGAAAACTTTTCTCACAACATATGGTTCTTCATAATTCGGAGTCCATTTAGTCTCGTGATCTCTCTGAAGAGGAAGGATCCTTTTCAAAACCAAGTCACCTATCTAGAAGCACCGAGGGTGCACTTTTTGATCGAAGGTCTTCTTCATCCTACTCTGATATAAACGACCATGTGCAATGGCTTCCAATCATTTCTCTTCAGTGAGGTTTAGCTGATTCAACTTGGTATGTACCCACTCAGCTTCATCAAGTTTTACATCTATCAAGATTCGTAAAGAAGGAGTCTCAACTTCCAATGGTAGGACTACCTCCATAGCATAAACAAGTGAGAAAGGGGTTTCCCCTATCGACATACGCATCATAGTACGATAACCATACAAAGAAAATGACAGCATCTCATGTCAATCTTTATACGTCACAACCATCTTCTGCACAATCTTCTTAATATTTTTATTAGCTGCCTCAACAATACTATTCATCTTCGAACGATAGGGAGAAAAATTTTAATGTTCAATCTTGAAGCTCTGGAATAACTTCTTCATCATCTTGTTATTTAAATTTGAACCATTATCAGTAATGATCCTTTCAGGGACTCCGTAACGACATATGATGTCCTTCTTTATAAATCGGGCTACTACCTGCTTGGTAACATTGGCAAACGAGGCTGCTTCTACCCATTTGGTAAAATAGTTAACGACTTTTGAAACAATCAGACTCCATAGTCATCCAGTAATAGCCTACTCTCAACAGTTTTCTAGCCATGGAATACCCATTGGCATGGGTACCGAAAGAACCCTTTGAACTTCTTCCATCGACAGACCTGCCTCGTGTTCATCAACACAACGTATCAAGACTATGTCAAAACTTCACTTATATAGAAATTCATCCTCGTTCAGAAACAAATTACCAGCCAACCTCCTCAGAGTCGTTTTATGTTTTTTGGATGCCCCGGGTGGGTATTCTTGGCTTTTGAGGAAACACTTGATATCGTGAAATCACGGTTTACCATCTGATACCTCTTTAGCTGCAAACACAAAAGCAGACATGTCGAGCTGCATAATTCTGATTGCTGAGACCTCATTCCATAGATTCACCTTATACATGGATGCTAACGTTGTCAACGTATCTTCCATCTGATTCTCAGCCCGAGGTACCTGATGAAAATCAATGATATCAAAGAAAGGTAGCAATCTTCTGGCGTAATATTTGTAAGATACCAAATTGGCTTGAAGAGTCTCCCATTCTCCTTTTATCTGATTAATTACCAATGCGGAATCATCGTGCACATCAAGATTCTCAATCCTCATATCAATGGCCTCTTCCAACCCCATAATAGACGCTTCGTATTCTGCTTCATTATTGGTAAAACTAAACATCAATCTGGCTGTGAAAGGGATATGAGAATGCTTAGGAGTGGTAATAATTGCCCTGATTCCTTTTCCATATGCATTAACGACTCCATCAAAAATTTACCCCCATTGGGATCCAATTTCTGGCCCTTCATCAGGCAACGGTTCGTCATAATCCTTCGCTTTCAGATACATAATGTCCTCATCAGTAAGTTCAAACTTCACCCATTGATAATCTTCAATTGGTTGTTGAGCAAAATATTATGATAGAACACATCCCTTGATGGCCTTCAGGGAAACATATTAGATGTCATACTCTGTCAAGACCATCTGCCAAAGGGAAATCCTTCCTATAAGTGCCTGCTTCTCAAACACATATTTAATCAGATCCATCTTTAATATCAACAAGGTTGTGTGGTTTAACATATACTGCCTCAAACGCTTGGCTTCCCAAACGAGTGCACAATATGTTTTTTTCAGAATTGAGTACCTCGACTCACAATTAGTACATTTCTAACTAAGGTAGTAGGTGGCATGCTCTTTTCTACCTATCTCATCATGTTGATCAAGCACACACCCATTGAATTCACAAGAACCGTCAGATACATTATCAGTGGCTTTCCTGCTACCGGAGGCATGACGATCAGAGGTTCCTACAAATACTCTTTTATTCTTTCAAATACTTTTTGAAAATTTTCATTCCACCTGACCACTTAATCTTTGCTTAACAATTTGAATATCGGTTTGCATGTGGCTGTAAGATGAGATATGAACCTAGCTATGTAGTTCAATCTCCCCAAGAAACCACAAACCTCTTTTTTTGTTCTTGGCTCAGGAATTTCTTGTATAGCCCTTATTTTAGCAGGATCAACCTTGATTCCTTGTTCACTGACAATAAAACCCAGCAGTTTACCATATCTCACCCCGAAAGTGCACTTGTTTAGATTCAACCTCAGCTTGAATTTCCTCAGCCTTTCAGACAACTTCTACAGATTAACCAGATGTTCTTCCTCCATCTGGGACTTCGCAATCAAGTCGTCAACATAGACTCCAATCTCCTTGTGAATCATATCATGAAAGAGAGTCACCATTGCCCACTGGTAAGTTGCCCCATCATTTTCAATCCAAAGGGCATTACTTTGTAACAGAAAGTTCCCTATGGTGTTACGAACATTGTTTTCTCCATGCCTTCTAGGGCCATTTTGATTTGGTCATACCTAGAGAAGCCATCCATGAAGGCAAACACAGGGATAGAGAAGTCTTCTTTTGGGCTTGATCTATTCAGATCTTTGTAGTCAATATACATCCCGACCTTGCCATTCTTTTTAGGTACAAGAACAATATTAGCAACCCACAAAGGATAACTAGTTACCGCAAGAAACCAGACATTCATTTGTTTCTAAACCTCTTCTTTAATTTTGACAGCATGTCTGGTCTTGTTCTTTTTAGCTTTTGCTTGATGAGAGAACAATCCTCTTTGAGAGGCAGAAGATGCACACCAATGTTCACATCAAATTCAGGCATGTCTTGATAAGACTATGGGAAGATGTCAACATACTCTTACAACATTTCAACCAATCTTCCCTTAACACTGTCTTCTAAGGCAGCCCCAACTCTGATCTCCTTCTTGGCATCCTCGCTACCCAGATTAATAACCTTAATGTCCTCCTGATGAGGCTGAATGAACCTTTCCTCCTATTTCAAAAGTCTGGCCAATTCTTCAGGAAGTTCACAATCTTCATCAATCTCTTCTTCGACTTGGTAGATTGGATTGTTAAAATCATACTGAGCCATAACATAATCATTATTGATGGAATCTAGGATGATTAATTTGCATGATTGATGTTTTTATGCTTTATTAAGAATGAGAAACCAGACAAACACAAAAAGAAATTGCCATTTAAAGATATACAAGCAAAAAAGAAAGACAGGGAGCAAAATATTTGAATGCAAAAAATGTCCTTTTATTTATGATAAACATTGGAAATAAAAACATGAGGCCCTATAGATGAGTCACTAAGTCTTGGGCAGAACGTAGGACTTGACATATGTAAAGAACAAAGAAAATTACTCTTCACGAGTGACTTGGATGATTTCCTCATTAAACTAGTTGGATAGTGTAGTACCCTAAAATTTGTCTTTCTGTTTTAACCTTAACTGGCTTTTGTTTCTCTGCATTTTTATTTTTTGCATATCATAGCATTTGTTCTTGAGGCATGGGATCTAGGCATTTCTGTGGCTCAGGTTTCTTTTTTAGTGCAAGAGACTAAACAGCGAGCATCAGAGGCTCTGACATTTATTTTGCCCGGCGATTGAGCGTCCGATTTTATTTTTATTTTGCAGGATAATTTGTAGCTCAGAAGGTAACATTCAAGCTATCTCAGGCATTCTCACAGTTTTGATATTCGAAAGCAAGTTTCAAAGGTTTAACAGAGCTCAGAACGGAAGAAAACGGACAAATGTGCACTTTTCCCTCCAAAAGGCGCCAAAATTAAAAATTTTAAGGTGTTAACCGATTAACCAATATGGTTAACCGGTTAACCAAGGCAAAATCAGGTCAAATTTGAATTTTTAAAGGTATTAATCAATTAACCCAAATGGTTAACCGATTAACCAAGGCAAATTTTGCCTCTGCACGTGAATCTTCAAAGGCAGCCACTTTAGGGTCCATTTTGATCACTTGTGAATTTGATTTTACACCAGAAGAAGGATCTAGAACCACTTTGAATTTTGGTTAATTTTCAAAATCAATTCAAATTCCCTCCAAATTCCCATTCCCAAACTCATTCCAATTTTCGTAACACACTCCAAACCACCACTCTACTCCTAACCTAGAGCATATTTAAGTAATTTTCTCCAAACTCACACAATAAATCGACATAATCTCTTTTCATTTCCAGAATTCACTCTCGTTCTCTCAACTTTTTCACTCCAAAACTCCATTAAAGCTCTCTTTGTTTGAATTCTTTGATTCTCCATTGGAGTCATTGAATTCTAGAGCTAAACCTTCATCCTTCATCCTTATCATCTCGAATTCTCTATTCAATTTTCGTGCTAGTGTGGATCTGAACTTGGAAGCTAATTTGGAAGAGCTTATTTGGATCGATTTTGCTTAATTTGGCTTGATATCCACTTCTCTAACAAGAAAACACTTGGATCTTGAAGAATCTCTGGGTTTCTTGCTTGGATCTGCTCAATTGAAGTTGAATCAACATTTACCAAAGCAAATGTCCGCTTTGTAGGTTGGAAATTCTAGATCCGATTCTGTTTTTGAGCTTATTTGCATAACCATCATGTCGATCTTCATTTTCGGCTGATTTTATAGATTTTGATTTATGTGAATTGTGATCTTGATGTTTGAATGTGTTTACATGTTGTTGGATCACTGAATTCTGGTGTTAATTTCGTGTATAATTGATTATATGATCATGTGGATTATTGCATAAGTGATTAATTGCTGAAAGTGCTTTTGAGTTGATGTTTTTCTGCTTCTGGTACAGTGTTAATCGGTTAACTAGTTACAGTACAAACTGGTTAATCGATTAACCAGTGCGCATTTTCAAATTTTTTTAAGTGGTTAATCGGTTAACCAATAGTGTTAACCAATTAACACTGAACCAGAATGCCATTTTTGCTTGTTTTCAGGCAAGCTTTGTTGTTCTCTCACTTGGAATCTTCATGGATCGATATGATGCTTTTAAAGTGAGATTTTTTGGATATGTTTCACTGTTCATGTTCGTTTAATTTTGATTAATTGACATGCGTGCTTCGGTTTCCATTTGAATGCATACTTTGTGGATGTTGTTCAAATGATGAGTGCATGTTTCCTTTGTTTGCATTGCTTGTTTGAGATGTGCTTGTGGTGGCTGTTGTCCCACACTTTTTTCCTCCCACTTTTCTTTGATGATTTAGGGTAATGGTTGTAGGAGCTTGCTTCTCCCATTTCATCTCATCCTCCTTGCATCTTTTTGTGTTTGCGCTTCATGTTTGCATTCCTTCTTGTCCTTCATTTTGTTATTGATTTATCTTGTGTTTTCTTGGTCTTTTGCCATGATCCCTTAGGATTCCTAGTCCCTCCATTTAGGATGGGAGTATGAGAGACATTAGGTGTTCAATCTAAGCATGCTAACATTAGGGTAGATTTCTCTTTCAATCCCAACTTTAGGTCCATTTTGCATGACAACGTTAGAGCCGAGTTTCCCTTAGACCTTCTGTGCATCTCTCTTCTCATCTCAAATCACATTCAAACTCATCTAATAAATACGACGAATGTTATATGCTACGAGCCTTAAGCACATGGGAAATGATGAGTGAGGGGTCTCCTCTCGCTTGTCTAGAGTGTTTAGTATACGTCCCATCTGGGGGCGATATGCGACGAATTCGTTCTTATGTCATAGTCTTTAGTGCAACGTGAATCACAAATCAAACTAACTCACTTCACTAATACTCATAAACAAAACTCAAACCTTTTTATCCTTCAGAATTAATTAAAAACCATTTTCAAAAAGAGTGTGTTAAGCTTTGGTTCTACCGCAAACAGGCATCGTCCATAACGGCTAGAACGAAGGTTTAACCCTACTCAGTTAAAACGCTTGAACCAATTTGTGGTTGTGTCAGCCTGAACTATGTTTATTCTGATTTCTCATACCAGATGAGGATACGTAGGCACAAGACGGCAATGTCTTGGTGAGCAACCTTTCCCCACCTTCACCCGTAGTTTTCCGAACTACGTTGACTCTGACTTTCCCATTGCACGAGGAAATACGTAGGCATAGAGCGGCGATGCTCTATCGAGTCTCTTTCCTTTTCTTTTGTCCCTGTGAGCCATCCTTTGATAGATAAACACACCCTTTGATTAGACAATAAGCATGGATCCCGTTGAGTACAACGGACGTGAGGGGTGCTAATACCTTCCCCTTCCCTAACTGACTCCCAACCCCAAGATTTGGTTGCGATGACCTTGTCTTTTCCCCTTTTTTGTAGGTTTTCCCTGATCGTTTCCTTTCCCTCTCTTTGGGATAAATAACGAACGATGGCGACTCTTCTGTTTTTCCGCCGGGTGTTTTTGAAATTGCGACAGCTAGCGACTCTGCTGGGGAAATTCCGTTCTCTATGCGAGTCAATCCTAGCGCTTGTCTGTTGTGTGTCTTTAGGTGTTTACTTTTGCGTATTTATTTGCTTTATGTACATTATTTGTTGTATATTATTGCATTTGCATTTTTTTATCATATTATGCTGCTGCTGTGCTGTATGGTGGGTTGTTCCATTAAAAGATAAGCCCAATACCCAGGCTTGAGTATACACACAGGATTAGTGTGGATTGTAGCGGGAGCTTGTGTGGCATTTGGCCACGCAATAGCTCGTGCGAAATTCACGTCCAGACGAGGTATTTCTTTGGAGATATTCTATCGTGCGCGTCTAGTGCAGTTGAGGGAGTATCGACTTAGAAAGACTAATGACTCTGGAGACCGTTCATTGGGAAGTCAGCTAAGTGAGGCCGCTTCGTTAGACCATGATGCCAAACCAGAAATGATGAATGTATCATCGTTTCTCAAAAGTCTGTGACGCTGATGACCTGCATAGGATGTCGTACCTTTCAAGACTAGAACCCACATGTGATAGGGGATGGGTTTTGTAGGAAAATTGACCTTCAACCAACCCGGTTTTCTTGTCAGTGCATATTTTTTGATCCTGAGGACTCCGATTTTTTATTATCTCAGTATTCTGATTAGCTGGAGCTATGGTTGAATTCAGTCAACGGCACAATAACAACTTTGAGCATTGGATACCTTGATCCCATGTTTGCATCTGCATAATCATACTACATTTAACATTGCATGTCTGTGTATGTTATAGGTCCTCGTCTCTCCCTTGATTATGGTATTGGTCTTCTGTAGAGATGGAAGTTGGCAGAAATAGGATTGTTGTATACAAGTTTCTGGCACCTGAGTTAGGACCTTTATTTGGTCTGATTTCCATGGCTGAGCCTGGCTTCCTGGAAACCTCAGGGAAGATTATGGGAGAATTCTGAATCTTGTCCATAAGATCACGAGTCATGAGCATGGAGCTATCCATACCCTATTACAGTTTTATGATCCACCACTGCGATGTTTTAAATTCCTGAACTATGTGTTGGTTCTGACTTTGGAGGAGTTCACTTTCATCTTAGGTGTTCCGGTTCAAGATAAGGTGTCGTTCTTCAGTTCCGAAGAAGAACCTGAGCTGGAGAAGTTATCCGCCGCTATTTATTTGAGTGCCTCTGAGTTGGTAGACCATGTTGTCAGCAAAAACGGAGTTTCCAGCTTTACTTTATCTTTCTTGGTGGATAAAGCCCGAGAGTATGCTGAAGGGGGTTGTTGGGTGGTTTTCAGTGCCATCTTGGCTTTGTGCGTCTATGGCATTGTGTTGTTCCCTAATGTACCAGATTTTGTGGATCTTGATGCTTTTCATATCTTCGTCGGGAATCCTGTACCTACTCTTCTAGGGGATTTGTATCATTCAGTACACTACAAGAATGAGAAAAGAAGAGGGAAAATGGTTTCTTGTTGTGCACCAATTTTGCACAAGTGGTTTGTTGATCATCTTCCTCGCTCTAGAGCTTTTGTGGATTTAGCGAACTCGTCTGAATGGTCAAAGAGGCTTATGGGTTTAATAGAAATGGATATTTCCTGGTTCAACCGAGACCTGGTTGGTCGCGAGCTCATCTTTAGCTGTGGTGGCTTTCCTAGTGTGCCTTTGATGGGGAGAAAAGGAGGCATCAACTATAATCCTTCTCTTGCTATGAGACAGTTTGGTTATGCTTTGATCGGACCTATGAAAAAAGAAGAAGTGCAGGAATCTCTGTACTTCACCGGTGTAGCGGATCCTTGTATTTTGGCCAAATTCGTGGACGCGTGGGGTAAAATTCACAAGAAGGGAAAGCTTCCTTTGGGAAAAGGCGATTGTAGAGCCTATGACCCTTACTTGGAGTGGATTCAGAAGAGAGTTGGGAAGGTTTTATTGTCGTTTCCTATCGAAGAACCATTGTATCCTTTAGTCATTGAGCCACCTACAATGATCGACATCCTGAGGTATAACGAGCTTTGGGTAGAGAAGGAAAAGCTGCGCGAAGAGAATGAACAGTTGAAACAAGACATCGGTCAGCTGAAGCATGATAAAGGTGAAGCTGTTTATTTGGCCAAGACGAAGTCAGAGTCATTGATCAAGTTGGAGAAAGAACTTGCTGATTAGGTACAAGTACGAGAGCGGGTCGGTCATGATTTAAAAAGCACCTGCAGCATTCTAAAGCGCAAGAAGGAGGATTTAGATAGAGCATATCTGAAGATATCCAAGTTCGATGAGCAGTGGAATGCTACTTTGATCGCCAACAAGAGTAGAGAGGATTAGCTTCGTACTCAGGTCGATAAGTTGAAGGCGCAACTCAAGGCTAAGGAGAAAGAGGTATTGGTAGAATCGTTCCGCAGATGCACGATTGACCAGAAATACCAGAAGACTTTATCAGCACTTAAAGAGCTCAGGATACACGCAGAGTGAAGAAACCCAGGCTTGAGGATGTCTTCGGCGAAGATGCTTGGGTGGATCATTGTCGTTATCTTTGGGATGTGATACACAAAAGGGATATCCTCATCAAAGAGTTGGTTGATAGACCAGATCATCCAGACACAAAGGCGATTCATAGGGAGGCTCAGGCCTAGGGCAAAGAGCATGGCTACTAGGGAGGTTTATCTTTTGTAGTTTCTTTGCTTGTGTATATTGATCATCACTAGATATGTTGGATGAGATCAATACCCTTTGTATGTGGATATTTCTCATTGGTTGTTGTATTGGCTTAGCTTTACTTGATATGAGAAAAGTTTCGTGGTGTTCTTGTCCATCTCTACTGTTCTTGTTCATGGAAACTAGAATCAAGGGGGAGATCTCCCTGTAAACATAGACATGTCTGCATTTGGCATCTTGCATTTTCATTTGCATCGCAGATATTCTCGATGGCCTTTTTTTCTTATCACTGCTTGGTTTTCTTCAATAACAGGATTGAGGAGTTCAGTTTCCATAGGTATTCAACTCAAGGGAATCAACGAAGAGTAATGGATCAGGTTCAAGCTGAATTGTAGGAAGTCAGGGATTGCATGGCCCAATTCATAGAGCTGATGCAGAATGTTGCTAGTGGGCAGGAACAATTAAGAACTACGGTCCAACCGTTGATAGCACGGGTCAACGAAGAGGGCGTTTTGCACGGAGGAACTGGTGTCATTCCTCCACCGATTGGTGGATCCGTTCCATAAAGTATTCCTGCTGTTGTTATACCTCTGGGCAGAGGTGTGGCGAATGAGAATGGTAATGGAAGTGTGTGCGTTGTGCACGGGGCTGCTGGCCCCCATTGAGAAGATCACCAGGATGATGTCTTTTCTGTGAGAGATATGGAGGGTGGTTTACCAACTGAAGCTGACAGAAGGCTTAAACTGATCGAGGAGAAAATGAAGTCTTATGAGAATCAAAACTCTCTGGTTCTCGATATGTCAGATCTTGGTCTTGTTCCTGGGGTCAGGATTCCTCCCAAGTTTAAGGTACCCGATTTCGACAAATATAAAGGGAAGACCTTTCCAAGAGTGCACATTCGAGCAGATTTTAGAAAAATATCTGCATACCTTGGTGATGAAAAGTTGCTAATGCATTTTTTCCAAGATAGTCTGGCAGGGGCGTCTTTGGAATGGTATATGGGACTTAAGAGAACTCATATCCGCAGTTAGAGAGAATTGACCGAGGCTTTTGTGCGTCACTATCAGTATAATAGTGATCTGGCACAGAACAGGGTACAATTGTAGAGTTTGTCGCAGAAAAATATTGAGAGCTTCAAGGAATACACCCAGAGATGGCGGGATCTAGCTACAAGAGTGCAACCTCCTTTGGTGGAAAGGGAGCTGATAGACATGTTCATGGCTTCGCTGCCCAGTGTGTATTTTGAGAAGTTGATGGGATGTATGTCTGCAGGGTTTTCTGATATGGTAATGGCTGGCGAGAGACTCGAAAGTGGGATTAAGTATGGAAAGATTCCAAATGGGGGTGGATCCTCTTCAGGAGGAACAAAGAAGCCATATTCTGCAACCCCTAAGAGGAAGGAATGGGATGCAAACGCTATTTCTCACAAGGGTTAAGGTAGAGCTCAGTCCCTTTATAATCAACAGGTTTCTACTATAGATATCCCAGCCACAACTCAACAATGAGTTAATGTTCCACGACCTTATAATGCTAGACGCAGAATGACTGATAGACAGTTTGAGAATCCTCTGATGCCGTATTCTCAGTTGTTACAACATCTGCTACAGTTACAACTGGTTCAGAAGAGAACTTTGGCTCCTCTCACTGGTACACCACCTCCTGGTTACGATGTGAATGCCAGATGCGATTTCCATTCTGGGGCCTCGGGCCATAATATTGACAATTGCAAGGCCTTCAAGCACAAAGTTTAGGATTTGCTTGACTCTAAGGCTATCAGCTTCACCAATGATGGACCTAATGTGAATCAAAACCCGATGCTAAATCATGGGGTGGAAGGGGTTAATTCTATTAGTGAGGGAGAATAATTAAATCTGATAACTGATGTTGGGCATTTGAAGACTCCGTTGAGTTTTTTGAAGGCTAGGTTGTTGGAAAAGGGGGTGTTTCTTGGATGTTCCACTGACTGCTCAGAATGTGAAGTGCAGCCTGAGGGTTGTGATCTTTTGAGGAAGGGTATTCAGAGAATGATTGATGAGGGCCGTTTACAATTTCACAAGGTTGTAAAAGACGATGTTGAGGATAAGGTGAGTAATGGTGGAAGCAAAGTTGCTACGATCTCTATTTCGTATCGGACAATCAATATTTCAGCGCCTGTTATGCCAGCTCCGGTTATCATTACTGTACATGGACCCGTGCCATACGAGAGCACTAAAGCCATCCCATAGAATTATGGGGGAGAGGTGTTCTGTAATAGGCAGAGACAAGAATGGATAGGGTCTACGGGCGGATGTTCGTCGGTTGAGAATATAGTTGGTGCCGCGGAGGTATCACTAGAAGTAGTAGGATCTTTTCTCCACTGGAGGTTAATGATGGTAGGAACGACAAAGGAAAAGGTAAGGCCATGATTGAGGAGAATATCCAACTACAGGTAGGTACTGATGTTTTTTCGAAGGACGCAGAGGAATTTATGAGACTCATTCAGAAAAGTGACTACAAGATTGTGGATCACTTAAATCAGACTCCTTCAAAGATTTCCATTTTGTCATTATTGTTGTGTTCAGAGGCCCATCGCAACTCTTTATTGAGAATTTTGAATGCAGCATATGTACCCCAGGAGATTTTTGTCAATCAGCTAGAGGGGGTAGTAGCTCATGTAAACACCGGTAATGGTCTTGGTTTTACTGATCTGGATTTGACTCCTGCCTGGAGAATCATAACTGTGCTTTACACATATCCATGGAATGTAGAGGGTCCCTGTTGTCGCATGTCCTGGTTGATACATGATCATCCCTCAATGTGCTTCTAAAGAAGGCGTTGATGAAGTTAGATACTCAAGGGTTGATATGCACGCCAAGTGATTTGGTTGTGGGGAAATTATGATGCCTATTCAGATAGGACCAGAGATTTTTGATGCAACTTTTTACATCATGGATATCCTGCCAGCATACAATTGTTTGCTTGGCCGACCTTGGATACATGTTGCGGGAGCAGTCACTTCAAAGTTGCATCAGAAGCTGAAATATATGATGGAAGGGAAATTTTCCACGGTATGCGGTGAAGAGGACATTGTGGTCAGCCATTTGTCGTCCTTTAAGTATGTGGAAGTGGATGGGGAGATCCACGAAACACTTTTCCAGGCATTTGAAACAGTTCAGATTCAGGAGAAGTCTCCTGTAGAAGCCAAGAGCCCAGAGGTTTCGATGTCATCGTTCAAGGAAGCTCGTGCTATCGTAGAATCCGGTGCATCTCAGAAGTGTGGCCAAGTTCTTAATGTTCCCGTCAAGCAGGACAAGTTCTGCTTGGGATACAAACTTTGTAGTTCTTCTCAAAACATTCTGAGGTACAGGGAACCCGTTCAATTTACCAGCAGTGGTGTGATATTTGACAGAGTTAAGGCCGTTGGAGATGACGAAGGTGACAGCGATTGCGATATGGATGCCTGGATTCGTCCATGTACTCCTGGCCAAAAGCTGTGCAATTGGACTACAGAAGAAGTCATCCATGTTACTGCTGCAGAGTAATGTTCATTATTTTGATTGTGTTCAGTCCTACGTTCTGCCCAAGACGTAGTGACCCAATTTGTGGGGCCCTCTTGTTATTTTCACTTTATCATAAATAAAGGACGTTTTTCGCATACTGTGATCCCTGTTTTTCTTATTTTTTTCTTTTGCATTTATATTAAACAGAAAAATGGCAATGTGTTTTGTTTGTTCCATCGCATAATAAACATGAACATCCTCATGCAGGTCTTTTCTATCAGATACCACCGATTCAAGTTCAGCTATGACTTCGTATGACTTTGATAATCCCATTTATCAAATTGAGGAAGAGATTGACGAAGACTGTGAACTACCTGACGAGTTAGCCAAATTTCTCAAGCAAGAGGAAAGGGTCATTGTGCCTCATCAGGAGGATATTGAAGTTATCAATCTGGGTACCAAAGATGATAGGAAAGAGGTAAAAGTGGGGGGGTGCATTGGAAGACAATATCAAGAGAAGATTGGTTGAAATGCTCCATAAGTATAAGGATATCTTCGCTTGGTCTTACCAAGACATGCCTGGGCTGGATACAGATATTGTGGTACACCGGTTACCTCTCAGAGAAGAATGTTCGCCAGTCAAGCAGAAGTTGAGACGGACAAGGCCTGACATGGCAGTCAAGATAAAAGAAGAGGTTCAGAAGCAGTTGAATGATGGTTTTCTTGCTGTCATAAATTACCCTCTGTGGGTCGCTAATATTGTTCCTGTACCTAAGAAAGATGGAAAGGGTAGGATGTGCATTGACTACAGAGATCTGAATAAAGCGAGCCCGAAAGACGATTTTCCGCTTCCCCATATTGATGTGTTCATTAATAGCACCGCTCAATATTCTGTGTTTTCCTTCATGGATGGTTTCTCTGGGTATAACCAAATCAAGATGGCCCCAAAAGACATGGAGAAAACTACTTTCATCACACCGTGGGGAATTTTTGCTATAAGGTGATGCCTTTTGGATTGAAAAATGCAGGGGCAACTTATTAGCGGGCAATGGTGACTCTCTTTCATGATATGATTCATCATGAGATTAAAGTATATGTTGGTGACATGATTGCAAAGTCACAGACGGAGGAAGGACATCTGGTCAACCTTCTGAAATTGTTTGAAAGGTTAAGAAAGTTCAAGCTGAGGCTGAATCCTAACAAGTGCACCTTTGGGGTGAGATCTGGAAAGTTATTGGGTTTCATTGTCAGTGAAAAGGGTATTAAGGTAGATCTTGCCAAAATAAAATCTATACAAGAAATGCCTGAGCCGAGAACGGAAAAAGAGGTTCGTGGTTTCCTATGGAGATTGAACTACATTGCAAGGTTCATATCTCATCTTACAGCCACTTGCTAACCAATATTTAAGTTGCTAAGAAAAGATCAAACAGTCAGGTGGAATGAAAATTTCCAGAAAACATTTGAAAGAATAAAAGAATATTTGCAAGAACCTCCAATACTCATGCCTCCAGTTGTAGGGAGACCTCTGATCATGTATCTCATGGTTCTTGAGAATTCAATGGGATGTGTGCTCGGTCAATAGGATGATCATGTAGAAAAGAGCATGCCATCTGCTACCTATGTAAGAAATTCACTAATTGTGAGTCGAGATACTCAATGCTAGAAAAAACATGTTGTGCACTCGCTTGGGCTGCTAAGCGTTTGAGACGGTACATGTTAAACCATACAACCCTGTTGATTTAGAAGATGGGTTCGATCAAGTACGTCTTTGAAAAGCAAGCACTCTCCGGAAGGATTTCCTGATGGAAAATGGTTTTAACGGAGTATGATATTCAATATGTTTCCCAAAAAGCCTTTAAGGGAAGCGTTCTGCCGGAATATCTTGCTGAACAGCCGATTGAGGATTATCAGTTGATGAAGTTTGATTTTTCAGATGAATACGTCATGTTTTTGAAGATGAAAGACTGTGATAAGCCATTACCTGATGAGGGTCCTGAGATTGGATCTCAGTGGAAACTGGTTTTCGACGGAGCGGTTAATTCATATGGTAATGGAATCGGTGCGATCATTACAACTCCTCACAGTTCCCACATACCGTTCACTTCCCGATTGACTTTCGCATGCACCAATAATGAAGCCAGATATGAAGCTTGTATTATGGGTTTAGAAGACGCCATTGGGCTGAGGATCAAGAATCTAGATGTGTAGGGTGATTCAGCGCTAGTCCTCAATCAAATCAAAGGAGAGTGGGAAACTCGTCAGGCCAACCTGGTGCCTTACAAGGACTATGCAAGGAGACTGTTGCCTTTCTTCGATAGAATTGAGTTCCATCATGTGCCAAGAGCTGAGAATCAGATGGAAGATGCCTTGGCCACACTATCCTCAATGTAAAAAGTGAATTACTGGAATGAAGCTCCAGCTATCACCATCATGCGTCTTGATAGACCCGCTTTTGTGTTTATGATTGAGAAAGCATCAGATGGAAGGCCTTGGTATTTTGATATCAAGTATTTCCTCAAGACTTAGGAATACCCATCTGAGGCATCCAGCAAAGATAAGAAGACTTTGAGGAGGTTAGCCAGTAATTGTTATCTGAACAAAGATGATGTGCTCTACAAGAGAAACTTTGACATGGTCTTGCTGTGTTGTGTTGATGAACTGGAAGCAAGCCTTTTGATGGAGGAAGTCCATGAGGGTTCTTTCGGTACTCATGCTGGTGGACATGCAATGGCTAGAAAATTGTTGAGAGCTGGGTATTATTGGATGACCATGGAATCTGATTGCTTCAAATATGTCAGAAAATGCCATAAATGCCAGATTTATGCTGATAAGGTGCATGTGCCACTGAATCCTCTGAATGTGTTAACGTCTCCGTGGCCTTTTGCTATGTGGGGAATCGATATGATCGGCAAGATTGAGCCGACTACTTCTAATGGACATCACTTCACTCTGGTTGCGATTGATTACTTTACAAAGTGGATAGAAGAAGCTTCCTTCGCCAATGTCACGAAGCAGGTGGTAGCCCGATTCATAAAGAAGAACATCATTTGTCCTTATGGAATTCCAGAGAGAATCATTACTAATAATGGTTCGAATTTGAATAATAAAATGATGAAGGAACTGTGTCAGAGTTTCAAGATTGAGCATCACAACTCTTCTCCATATCGTCCGAAGATGAATGGTGCTGTTGAGGCAGCTAACAAGAATATCAAAAAGATTGTGCAGAAGATGGTTGTAACCTATATAGATTGGCACGAGATGTTGCCCTTCGCTCTTCACGATTATCGTACCACGGTAAGTATGCCAACTGGGCAACTCCTTTCTCACTGGTGTATGGTACGGAGGTTGTCCTACCATTAGAAGTTGAGATTCCTTCTTTAAGGGTATTGTCGGATGTGAAGCTTGACAAGGCTGAATGGGTGCAGACCAGGTTGAATCAGCTGAGCTTGATTGACGAGAAGAGATTGGCAGCCATTGCTCATGGCGAGTTGTACTAGAGTAGGAAGAAGAAAGCCTTTGATCAGAAAGTGCGTCCTCGGTGCTTCCAGAAGGGTAATTTGGTATTGAAAAGGATCCTTCCTCCTCATACAGATCACAAGGTAAAATGTAATCCTAATTATGAAGGTTCGTATATGGTAAGAAAGGTTTTCTCTGGCGGAGCCTTATTACTACCTACCATGGATGGTGATGATTTTTCATCCCATATGAACGCAGACGCGGTTAAAAAATACTTTGCTTAAAAGAGACCCGTTGGACAAAAAAAGAAAAGTCCAGGCAAAAATGGGGATTCCCGGCGAACCAGAAAAAGAAAAGGTTCGGGAAAAAATTAGGGATAAAAACAAAAATGTAAACCCGCAAAGTTGAAAACCTGGAAAGGCGACTTTGGAAAAAATGGGTATCCCGATGGATTGAAAACCCGAAAGGGCGATCCAGGAAAAAGGTAGGGATTGGAAAGCAAACGACTGCAGTCTGAATTTGATATATAAGCATGTGAGAGGTTATCCCGAAGGAAAGGAATCAGTTCAGTCAGTCTTTTCAGAAGGCGAAACATGGGGAACATTAAAGACATACAAGTCATAGCTGAATCGACACATGGTGGTTGTCTGTTTCCACATTGCCAACATTTGTATATATTCTTTTACTTTTACGCAATTACCTCTTTTCAGGAATTGCATCCGAATTGTAATTCGCCTATTTGCAGGCTTCTTATCAATAAAGTATTCACTCCAGTTGAAGAATTTTCCGTTCCTTTTTTTTGCTATTATTATTTTGTTTGCAAAAAACGTTCGTTATTTTGGTAAACGTGGCAGGTGAAAACATGAGGCTTTACGGAGCATAACAGAAGCAATGATTCTGCTTGGGCGACAAGTATCATGAATGGTAACCAAAGTAACCATTTTGCATGTAAGGCATGATTTTGTTTGTTGCAGGATGGTAGGGTCTTCTCCCGGTAGACTCTACCCAATGATGAGATTTTAACGACAATACAGGATGATTCACTTTTCCCCTAGCGGGAGTTCAGAGTTTTGTTTCCCAGTGTAAGCGGGTTCGTACACCCCAACAAGTTTTCGAAGGGTATCTTCATGTGGAATGCAGTCAGGCATTTTGTTCAACGAAGATTTTGTTTCCCCATAGAATCTCGTTATCAAGTCAGTTGCCGCCAGCGAAAGTGTGGTGTGTCTCCTGTAGAACAAAGTTTTGTCTCCCTACAATAATCCCCAGCAGGGTGAATTTGTTCTCAACATGTTCCCAGCAGAGTAAGGTGGAAGGGTATTCCCTCAGCGGCATGGTAGATTACAATCCAGTATTATTCTCCAGCAGAGGCAACGTCTTTGACGCCCTTTCCCCAACGGAGTCGACGTTCTGGTGTCTTTCCAGTAATATCGGTATTCAATATTTTCTTCCTCGAGCAGAATTTAGTGTTGATTCCCTCGACAGGGCAAGTGTTCAAATAGAAGCATAAACCATTCCTCAGTAGAGTGGGGTCCTCAGTAGAGGTCTCTGATATTCTTCAGCAGGGCGGGTTATTACCGGTGCGTCCCCAGCAGGGTGGAATTTCTTTCCAAGCAGAATGGAGCTTTCAGCGTGGTTCTTGATTCCTCACCGAGGGGGTTATTTGGTGTTTTCCCAGCAGGGTGAACTTTTTCAAGGAAGGCCATCCATGGCATTTCCCCAGTCGAGTCTTTTATTCCCTAGAAGAGTTTATTCGGTTGGGTCATCAGGGATGTTTCCCTCAGCGGAATTTGATTTCTTCCCTAGCGGAGTTGGTCGCTTCTCTCTAGCATTTATTTTGATGGAGTGGTTCCTTTGCATTTGCTTTTTTGCATAGCATCATCCTAAATGCGTAGCATTTCCATTTCGTATGGAGCATTACGCCATTTTCAAACATATGCATCTGAAGCATAAGCCAGGTTTTATGCCAGAGGCTAATTGACTCAGAAGATTTTCATGGTGTGGATCTTTGGGTTGGTCATTTTATGGGATTCTTCCCAGCTAGTCGTTTGGTTAAACATCTTCTTTCTTCAACTGAGATGTTTGGTTAAATGTCTTTGTTCTCCCCAGGTGAGTCGCTTGTAAGCGCCTTCTCCCCTGGTCGAGCCTTTTGTTCAGACATTTCTTTTCCCCGACAGAGTTGTTTGGTGAACTAATGTTCCTTGACAAAGTCGTGTGTTTGAACCTCTCTTTTCCTATCAGAGCTTTCCTTGCAAGTTGTGAGTCGGTTGATTCTGTTGCTTGCCTATTCTGGGTGTGTTATCCCAACTTTTGTTTGGCACTCCCCAGCGTAGTCCAAATTATTGTGTTTGGTATTCCAACTTTTGGTTGGTAATTCTAGGGTGGTTTATCCCAACTTTTGGTTGGTAATCTCTGGTTCCCCCTCGCAGAGTCTTTATTCCAACTTTTGGTTGGTAATTTTTGATTCATTCCAACTTTTGGTTGGTGACCTATTGGCGTTTGGATGTTATTCCAACTTTTGGTTGGGAATCCTCGTTTTCTTCAGCAAAGTCGGATATTCCAACTTTTGTTTGGTAACCTTTGTTCTGGTCAGTTCACTCTCGTTTAGCATTTCTGGTGCTCCTACCTTTTGGTTAGTAGCCTTTATTCCAACTTTTGGTTGGTAATCCTGGATGATCATCCCAACTTTTGGTTGGTAGACTTCTGTGGTGGAGTCAGCTTCGTTTAGCGTCCCCAGCGATCCTAACTTTTGGTTTGTAGCTTGTGTTCTGACTTTTGGTCGATGATAATCTTTTCTAGCGATTCTAACTTTTGGTTAGTAGCTTGTGTTCCGACTTTTGGTCGATGATAATCATTTCTAGCGATCCTAACTTTTGGTTAGTAGCTTGTGTTCTGACTTTTGGTCGATGCTAATATTTTCTAGCGATCCTAACTTTTGGTTAGTAACTTGTGTTTCGACTTTTGGTCGATGATAATATTTTCTGGCGATCCTAACTTTTGGTTAGTAGCTTGTGTCCTAATTTTTGGTTGGATGTTATTTCCTGCAGGTGGTATCCCAACTTTTGGTTGGTAGTCTGTCGCTTATTGGACGTTATCCCAACTTTTAGTTGGTAGTCTGTCGCTTGTTGGACATCATCCCAACTTTTGGTTGGTAATTCCCAACTGGGTCCAAAGCTTTGTTGACGTTATTCCAACTTTTGGTTGGTAGTCTTCCTTTCCTGGATTTTGTTATTCCAACTATTGGTTAGTAATCCTTTAGTGGTGGTATGTTTATCCCAACTTTTGGTTAGTAGTCCTCCTCTATTCCCCGACAGAGTCGTATCCCGACTTTTGGTTGGTAATTTACGACTTAACAGTTTTGCTTGGTTCCAACTTTTGGTTTGTGAGGTTTTGTTGATTTTATTCCAACTTTTGGTTGGGGATCTTTAGTTTATGGGAGTTATCCCAACTTTTGGTTGGTAATCCTTTGGTACTGTGTTTCCGGCATATTGGTATTCCAACTTTTGGTTGGTAGCTTTGTTTTATTCCAACTTTTGGTTGGTAGTCTTTAGTTTCTCTTGTGGAGTCTGATCCCAGCTTTTGGTTGGTAATATCCAGTTTAGTCGTCTTGTTGACGTTATTCTAACTCTTGGTTAGTAAACTTCATTTCCTGGTTGACGATTCCAACTTTTGGTTGGTAGTCTTTGTTTTGGGTGGATGATTCCAATTTTTATTGGTAATTTTAAACTTTTGGTTGGTAGTATTTGGGTTTTATCCCTGGAGAGTAGCCCTTATCCCATCTATTGGATGGTACACTTCGGTTATTATCTTTTGGTGGATGTTTATCCTGTGAAGAGTTGTCTGATTAGTCTACTCTTTCCCCAGTGCAGTCCTCTTCAGGTCGTAAAGGTGGTGAGTTACTTCTAGCACGGTTTGGTGGGTCCTCTTTGACTTTTATCCCAACTCTTGGTTGGTACTTATTTGCTGGTCATCCCATATTTTAGATGTTTTCATTTGATTGTTATTTGGTAGACGCTTGGTCTCCACAGGGCTGCTTGGATAAGCTTCTCTTTTATTTTCCCCAGTGGAGTTTATCTTTTCCTCAGGTCGTAAGTCTGTTGATTGTACGTCCTCTAGGTTCTTGATTTGAGTTTTGTCCCCAGGAGGTTACCTTTGGCCGACATTCTCGTTTTATCCCAACTCTTGGTTGGTATCCGGTGTTTGTTATCCCAACTCTTGGTTGGTATCCGATGTTTGTTATTCCAACTTTTGGTTGGTATCCTTTAGTTATTATCCTAAATTTTGGTTGGTATCTGATATTTCATATTGGATTATATCCTCAGCGTGTCACATTCCAACTTTTGTTTGGTATTCGCTGTTTTGCATCCTCGCAGGTTGCAAATTTCCAGGTTCTTTTAGTATTGAATCACCTTCTACCTTGAATGTTTGAAAGCTGATGCTTTTCCCCTTCAGGTCCAAGTCAATTGAATAGGGGCAGCTGTAGCACCCCAAAATTTTCCGTTCTGTTTTAACCTTAACTGGCTTTTATTTCTTTGCATTTGCATTTTTGCATATCATAGCATTTGTTCTTGAGGCATGGGATCTAGGCATTTCTGTGGCTCAGGTTTCTTTTTTTAGTGCAAGAGACTAAACAGCGAGTTTCAGACGCTCCGACATTTATTTTGCCCGGCGATCGAGCGGCCAATTTTATTTTTATTTTGCAGGATAATTTGTAGCTCAGGAGGAAACATTCAAGCTATCTCACAATTTTGATATTTGAAAGAAAGTTTCAAAGGTTTAACAGAACTGAGAACGGAAGAAAACAGACAAATGTGCACTTTTCCCTCCAAAAGGCGCCAAAATACAAATTATTAAGGTGTTAACCGATTAACCAATATGGTTAACCGGCTAAAAAAGGAAAAATCAGGTCAAATTTGAACTTTTAAAGGTGTTAATCGATTAACCCAAATGGTTAACCAATTAACCGAGGCAAATTTTTCCTCTGCACATGAATTTTCAAAGGCAGCCACTTTGGGGTCCATTTTGATCACTTGTGAATTTGATTTTACACCAGAAGAAGGATCTAGAACCACTTTGAATTTTGGTTAATTTTCAAAATCAATTCAAATTCCCTCCAAATTCCCATTCCCAATCCCATTCCAATATTCATAACCACACTCCAAACCACCACTCTACTCCTAACCTAAAGCATATTTAAGTAATTTGCTCCTAACCTTACACAATCAATCCTCATAATCTCATTTCATTTTCAGAATTCACTCTCATTCTCTCAATTTTCCCTCAACTTTTTCACTCCAAAACTCCATTAAAGCTCTCTTTGCTTGAATTCTTTGATTCTCCATTGAGTCATTGAATTCTAGAGCTAAACCTTCATCCTTCATCCTTATCATCTCCAATTCTCCATTCAATTTTCGTGCTAGTGTGGATCTGAACTTGGAAGCTGATTTAGAAGAGCTTATTTGGATCGCTTTTGCTTAATTTTGCTTGATATCCACTTCTACAACAAGAAAACACTTGGATCTTGAAGAATCTCTGGGTTTCTTGCTTGGATCTTCTTAATTGAAGTTGAATCAATATTTACCAAAGCAAATCTCCGCTTTGTAGGTTGGAAATTCTAGATCCGATTCTAACTTTGAGCTTATTTGCATAATCATCATGTCGATCTTCATTTTCGGTTGATTTTATGGATTTTGATTTATGTGAATTATGATCTTGATGTTTGAATGTGTTTACAAGTTGTTGGATCACTGAATTCTGGTGTTAATTTCGTGTATAATTGATTATATGATCATGTGGATTATTGCATAAGTGGTTAATTACTGAAAGTTCTTTTGAGTTGATGGTTTTATGCTTCTGGTACAATGTTAATCGATTAACCAGTTACAGTACAAACTAGTTAATCGATTAACCAATGCGCATTTTCAAAATTTTTTTAAGTGGTTAATCGGTTAACCAATAGTGTTAACCGATTAACACTGAACCAGAATGCCATTTTTGCTTGTTTTCAAGCATGCTTTGTTGTTCTCTCACTTGGAATCTTCATGCATCGATATGATGCATTTAGAGTGAGATGTTTTGGATATGTTTCAATGTTCATGTGCGTTTAATTTTGATTATTTGACACGCGTGGTTCGGTTTCCATTTGAATGCATACTTTGTGGATGTTGTTCAAATGATGAGTGCATGTTTCCTTTGCTTGCATTGTGTAACACCCCGTTCCCCAAAATAACATAAATGCAATTAAAATAAACAATTATCAGAGTATTCATACCAAAACGGGATGTCACAGAAATAAACTCAACACAAAACATTTTCATTAAATGATTTTCAACAAATATAACACAGCGGAAATTTGTCATCATATATATATATATATATATATATATATATATATATATATATATATATATATATATATATATATATATATATATATATATATATATATATATATATATATATATATATATATATATATATATATACACATTTAAACATCATATGCATCGTGTTCGGCCAACTGCCTAAAATATAAAAGATATGTTCACCAAAAAAAGATTCAACAGACACGATACGCCACAGGGGCACGCAAAATCATCAAATAAACATAAAACTCCCCAAAGCCCCGGTGTTACGTATCAGACCATCCCTACGACTCGCCGCAAACCAAGATAGCTATACACCTGAATTATCTGTACTTTCGAAGAAGCACAGACCACAACAAAATCAAGGGGTGAGAAATCACGATCAAAATATAACGGTCAAAAACGCACATGAATAAAAGACAGTAAACATGCAATTATCATTCACATACATCGACCTGGACCTATTATCCCACACCAACATAGCATATAAGACAATGCAACACATGCAACTCAACCCATGATATGCGGTACCGACTCAAACTCAGGATAGATCGCATATACTCCATCTGAGCAACAATCTATCCATACAAGCTCCCCTTTCGGAGTACGGGCAAATAACCCGAAATAGATCACATACACTCCACCGAGCAATGATCTATCCCTACAAGCTCCCTTTCGGAGTACGGGCAAATAACCCGGAATATATCACATACACTCCACCGAGCAATGATCTACCCTTATCACGCTCCACTGAGCACAATCAATCTCAGGATAGATCGCATACACTCCACCGAGCAATGATCTATCCCTACCACGCTCCTCCTGAGCACGCGAGTGAATCACATACACTCCACTGAGCAATGATTCACCCCGTCAATATGCTCATGCAAGACCCAAATGCACACAACAAACACCAGCATACACGATCCTTCGATCACATTCAATCATGTATCATATATATATCACACATCACCACATTCATTCATAATACATACATGATTCACATCAATTCAAATTAAACGAATATCAAGGAAATCATATTCCATACCACACATATACTCCCCATAGTTCAATACCAATATCATAATCAACCATCACCAACAAGGGTCCAACAACACAAGAGAACAAAACAACACAACACAAAAATACAAAACACTGCCATGCTCGCTGGCTCACTCGCAAGGCGAAGCATCAGCGAATGCTCGCTACTTACTCGCTCAGCGAACTCCCTAGCGAAGCCAGACAGTGGCTACTGGAAGCATTCGCTACCCAGTTCGCCCAGCGAATCCCTAGCGAAGATTCGCTACTCGCTCGCCCAGCGAAGCAGCTGGCGAACGTCTGCGATTTCAGAAAAATAATACTGCTCAGAGTCGGCAAAAATGCTCCGAACTCAACCGATTCTACTCAACCCAGTTCCCATAACATTGGATCAACATCCAACAACTTAATTACAGAATCTACTCTCGATTTTAACCCGATTAAACATCAACTCTACTTATAAAATTCAGTTCCGGCATAAAACTTCGAACTACCCAGAAACCCCTAAATCGATCAAACAACACATGCAATGGTTTCAACATATCAGCATCACATCCAGAATCATAACATCATATGAAACATAATCATCAAACCTATGGGGTTAAGGGAAATCCTCTCTACCTAGAATTCATGCACTATACCAATTTGACCCGATTCCCCCCCCCCCCCTTACCTCGATAACTTGAACAATCTGATGAACTCTTGCTTCGATGATGATTCCTAGTTCCCTCTTGCTCCAATTCACCTTGTTCTTCTTCCTTCTAATTCCTCTTGATCGTGTTCTTGTTTCTCTTCCCTTCTAACGTGTTTCTCCTCTTTCCTTCTTTTCAATATTCCAACCATACCCCTCATCCCAATTCTTTTTATTCCATTTCTTTTATTTACTTAATAATAATAATAATAACAATTATAATAATATTAATAATATTACTATTAGTCATTAATTTATCATTATCACTAGTAATTATATTATTAGTCTTAAAGTCCAAAATTATCAATTAATTCCAACTTAAGGGCTACACACAATCGCGCTCAAACACCCCCACAAAACACGCCGAAAATAAAATAACACGGAAAAACGAGATAATTAAAAATGGGCGTTACACATTGCTTGGTTGAGATGTGCTTGTGGTGGCTGCTGTCCCACACTTTTTTCCTCCCACTTTTCTTTGATGATTGAGGGTAATGGTTGTAGGAGCTTGCTTCTCCCATTTCATCTCATCCTCCTTTCATCTTTTTGTGTTTGCACTTCATGTTTGCATTCCTTCTTGTCCTTCATTTTGTGATTGATTTATATTGTGTTTTCTTGGTCTTTTGCCATGACCCCTTTGGATTCCTAGTCCCTTCGTTTAGGATGGGAGTAGGAGAGACATTAGGTGTTCAATCCAAGCATGCTAACATTAGGGCAGATTTCCCTTTCAATCCCAACTTTAGGTCCATTTTGTCGCATCACTGCGAATAGGGCCGACAAAGACAGAAAAGTCGCCACCGTTCGTTATTTCTCCCACAAGAGGGAAAGGAAATGATTAGAGAAAACCTAACGAAAAAAGGGAAAAGACGAAGTCATCGCAACCAAGTCCTAGGTTCGGGAGTCGGCTACACAAGGGGAAGGTATTAACACCCCTCACGCCCGTCATACTCGACGGGATCCATGCTTTGTTGTCTATCTAAAAGGGTGTTTACTATCTAGCTAAAAGTCTCAGGGACAAAAGAAAAGAAAAGGGACCCGATAGAGCATCGCCGCTCTATGCCTACGTATTCCCTCGTGCAATGGGAAAGTCAGAGTCAATGTAGTTCGGCTAACTACGGGTGAAAGGTGGGGGAAGGTTTCTCGCCAAGAAATCGCCGTCTTGTGCCTACGTATTTTCATCTGGTATGAGAAATTAGAGCAAACGTAGTTCGGGCTAACAAGAACACCGGTAAATTCAAAATGTTTTCAGCCCGAGTAGGGTTAAAACATAGTTCCAACAATTAGGTGTATGTAGCTCGACCATTGGAGACTTAGGCGTTACCTATTTGCGATAGAACCAAGAGTTAACAAAAATCTCCTTTATGAAAAAGGTTTTCCAAATTAATCCCGAAGGATAAAAAGATTTGAAGTTTGATTTGATGTTTTTTAGCGAAGAAGTGCATTGATTATTGGTGTAATTCATGTTGCACTGAAGACTATGACTTAGGAGCGAATGGGTCACATATCATCCTAAAGACGTATACTAAACACTCTAAACAATTGAGAGGAAGCCCCCCAATCACCATTCCCCAAGTACTTAAGGCTCGTAGCGTGAAACAATCCTTATCCCTTATTAAGTGTTTTTGAAAGTGTTTGAAGATGAGAAGAGAAGAGACACACTAAAGGGAGACTAACTCAAACCTAATAGTTATCATGCAAAATGGTCCTAAAGTTGGGATGAAAGGGATGCTACGTAATGTTGTCATGCATGGGTTCAAGCCTAAGGTCTATCATAATCCCAAGAGATTAGAGGTCCTAAGGGAACATGGCAAAGAAGAAAGAAGAAGAAGGAAGCATGAAATAAGAAAGATGCAAGTATGCAAACATATAATGCACAATTAAAATGATAGTGAGGGAGGAATAAGTGTGGGGCAATAGCCTCCACAAGCACATCTCAACCTCAAGCATGCATATCAGAAATGCAAAAAAGCAAGAACAAAGAATGCACAAAAAAGAAAGCAAACAAGTGCACAAAAGTGGGATGAAATGGGAGAAAATGAATCCTACCACCATTTGTCATCAACCACAATGCCCAAAGGCAAACCAAAAGGAAGAGAAGAAGATAAAATGAAATGTGTGAATGGGAGGCAACATGAGGACAGCAAGGAACTCATATGGGAAACTCAACCATAGGTCACACAAGGAACAAGCAAGAATGCACCAAAAGGTCCTCTAGGATTCACCATTCAAGATATGCTTCAAGTACCTTCTAAGGAGGGACTAAACCATCTCAAATGGGATTCCAAAGTCATTGGACAGAAGTGTAGATGAAAAGAGAGAATGCACAAATCAAACATCAAACATATCCAAATGGAATGCAAGAAAAGGCAAGGGGAAAGACCAAAGATAAACATCACTTTGAACAACATATACGAGAGTATGCATTCAAGTGGAAAATGAAACGCATGTGGACAAAATCACGATTAAACAATCAAGAATAGAGACATATATCTGAAACAACTCACTCCTAATGTGTCATATTGATCGATGAAGATTCGAAGTGAGTGAGCACCAAAACATGCAAGAAAAACAACAAAACAGGCCTACTGGCACAATGTTAATCGATTAACACCAGGGGTTAATCGGTTAACCATTGAAAAATGCTTGAAAATTTAAAAATGTGCAACGGTTAATCGGTTAACCCTGTATCAGTAGCAGAAAAACAATAACAGAACAACAATTTCAGCATATAAGCACTTATCCAATGATCCGGATTATCACATAATCAATTATGCACGAATTTAAACCAGCAAACAGTGATCCAATCAACATGTAAACACATTAAACCAGCAAGATCACAGATCATATGACTCAAATTAGCAAAATCAATCGAAAATGAAGATCCACATGCTAATTATGCAAATAAGCTCAAAATCAAAATTGGATCAAGAATTCTAACCTATGAAGCGGAGAATTGCTTTGGTTAGTGTTGATTTACTCCAATTATGTAGATCCAAGCAAGAAACCGAAAGATCCTTCAAGATCCAAGTGTGTTCTTGTTGTTGGAGTGAAGATCCACCACAATGAAGCCAAAATAGTTCAAATAAGCTCCTTCAAAGCAACTTCAAAATTCAGATCCAAAATTGCACGAAAATTGGATGAAGAAATTGAGATGATGATGATCAAGGATCAAGGTTTAGCTCTTAGAAATCAATGATTCCAATGGAGAATCAAGGATTTCAATATGAGAAGAGATTTGGTGAGGGTTTTGGGAGATGGAAAGTTGAGAGCAAATTGAGAGAAATGGGAGTGAATTCTAAAATGAGAATGAAATTATGAGGATTAGATGTGTTAGGTTTGGAGTAGATAAATTAAATACCCCTTAGGCTTGGATCCAAAGGAAGCTTGGAATGTGGTTTGTGAAAATTGCTTTGGAGTGAGGATTTGAAATTTTGGAGGGAATTTGAAATGATTTGAATGTTAACCAAAATTCAAAATGTTTCTAGATCATTCCCTTGGTGAAAAATCAACTCACAAGTGATCAAAATTGGACCCCAAAGTGGCTTCACTTGAAAAATCAAGTACAAAGGAAAAATTTGCACTGGTTAATCGGTTAACCATATGGTTAATTGATTAACACCTTTGAATATTTGAATTTGATCTGATTTTGACTTGGTTAATCGATTAACACCTTCAAATTTTGAATTTTGGCTCCTTTTGGAGGAAAATCGGCATATTTGCCTTGATCAGCCTCTGAAACTTGCTCTTGAATACTGTAACTGTGAGAATGCTCGATATAGCCTGAATGCTGCCTCTTAAGTTGAAAATAGCCTGCAAAACAAAATAAAATCGACCGCTCAATCGCTGGGCAAAGTAAATGCCGGAACTGATAATGCTTGTTGTTCGGTCTTTTGCGCTAAAAAGAGCCCTAAGCCATATGAAAACCTCGATCCCCTGCCTCAAGAACAAATGCTATGATATGCAGAAATGTGAAAATGCAGAGAACAAATGCTAGAACAAAGCAGTGAAAACATAAGCCAAGTAAAGAAAAGGTTGGGCAAATTTTGGGGTACAATAGCTGCCCATATTCAAGCGGCTTGAACCTGAATGAGCGAAAAGCGAACAACTTTCAAACAATCAAGGTAAAATACGGTTGAATACCAAAGAACCCAGAAATTTGCCAACCGCAGAAATAGAACTGCAAACTCTGATTGGGGATAAAAATCTCCGGAGATAACTAAATAATAGTTGCAACGGTAACAAGCTAACTGATTACCAATCAAACCTCGACACGCAGTCGGAAGAAACTTCTGCTAACACGCAGGCAACGACACTAAGTCAGAAAGATCATCTGATATCACCAAGAATCTATTGAACACAATAGGCATCAATTTAGGAGAACACCTAACTTCGCAGTCAGGCCTCAACATCAAGCTGATAAAAGCACCTGACATCACCGTCAGTCCTCGACGTTAAGTCGGTAAAATCATCTGACATCTCTGCCACGCATCCGCTAAGTAAAAGAGAGAAACAAACCCGTAGGTGACTTTTGGCATCACCGCTAGGCATCCACTAAATAAAAAGCGATAATCAAACCCGAAGGTGACTTCTGGCATCGCCGCCAGGCATCCGTAAATAAAAGCGAGAATCAAACCCGAAGGTGACTTCTGACATCACCGCTAGGCATCCGCTAAATAAAAGCGAGAATCAAACCCGAAGGTGACTTCTGGCATCGCCGCCAGGCATCCGCTAAATAAAAGTGAGAATCGAACCCGAAGGCTAGATCAACACAAAGTTGATAAACTTCTTATAATAAATCACAAAGGAAACTTTGTTGGGGAAGAGAAAACTTAACCAAGAAACTCTGGCAGAGAGAAAAGAGAAACTTAACCAAGCAACTCTGGCAGAGAGAAAAGAGAAACTTAACCAAGTAACTCTGCTGAGAACCAAAGAGAAACTTAACCAAGTAACTCAGTTGGGACTTCACTAGGAAGCATAAGATAACAAGAACACATCTTTCACGAATCTTTTGTCGAGGTTTGAATACCATACGGGAGAAGGGAAACACCACTAACCATAGTCATGCGACACCGCTGGGGAATCACATAAGTCGGGCTACCACTCAGGCTAACAGAAATTGCTATGGTCTGAACACCACTCGGGCAGAAAGATCAACCTTCCGGAGATACACCTGAAACAAAGAGATAACCACCTGGCTTATGTTTCACATGCACATGTTTGAATATGGCGTAATGCTCCATACAAAATGGAAATGCTATGCATTTGGGTAGATGCTATGCACGAATGCAGATGCAACGGAACCAAATCAACAAAATAAATGCTGGAGGAAAAAACCACCCTGTTGGGGAACTAGGACACGCCAATTACGATTGGACTTAAGCTGAGGAAACAGACCCTGAATGGCTTCCTGAAAAGGAAATTCCTGGGTAGCGAACAAACCTGCTAGGGAGATAGAACAATCAGCCAGACAGTAATTCGACTCTGCCAGGGATTAGATCACATCCTGTTGAGGAACCAAATGCCTTGAACGGCCTTCCAGAATACAAACCTTCTAGAGAATAGGCAACCCTACTGGGAAATAGAACCACACATGGGAACCACCCCTATTAGGGAATCAACGACTCTGCGGGGAATAACGATCCGCCTCGTGAGATTAACTACGTTCTGATGGGGACATCAACCCTGAATAGCCTGCCAGAATATAGCATTCTAGGGAACAGGCAGCTCTACTGGAGAGACGATGCAAACTGCGAAGAGATAACTCTATTCTACTAGGGGTACTCAGATGGGGAAGAGACATGTCCCTTCCGACTCTACTAGGGAGTACAAAAATGAGGGAATCATCATCAACCTCTGCTTGAGGAAATGAGAGACGAACTCATCAATAACAACTTGAACTCTGGAGGGGATACAAGATCACCTGCTCAGACTCTGAGGGGAGAAATCCCGTCTCGACTCGCTGCTGGGAAATAAACTCCGACCTATCGGAGGGAAATCCAATCTCGACTCGCTGAGGAGTACAAACACACCTGCAGGGGAACAAAAGTACACTAGACCTGCATGGGGAATATCTGTCTTGAACCTCTGAGGAAAGACTTTACTCTGCTTAGAGACTTCTGAGGGATGAGTGCATAGACACACTCTGCTGGAGCTAAAGGTGTACCAAGAAACTGCTAAGGATAAGCATACACACTTGACTGCTCACTCAAACTGTAAGACATACTCTGACTGGGAATGGAGAAGCACCAACTCCGCTTGCTGGGAATGAAAGATTGCACACGCCTTCTTTTTGGGACGACTCCACCGGGGATATGATGATCCTGCCCAGGATACACCTCTAACAAATGCCCCTAGGGTAACCACCCTGCAAAAATGAATAAACAGACAAGATATCCTGCACAAAAGGAACTATCTCGATCATCATCTGTGACATTATTCAAATAAATCAAAGTTTTAACGATTATTGGCCAAGGCCTGCAAGTTTATGTATGGGCATTTTCATTAAAAACATCGGGCGTTTTCTCGCAAACGAAATAGTAAAAGCTAAAGCAAACAAATGTATTGAATAATATACGTTTATTGACAAATGTCCTGTGAATAGGCAGATTTTACAACAGATGAAACCCCTGAAAAGAGGAAGCTGTGCAAAAAGAGTTTACAGAAATGCACAAAAATATACAAAATGTCGGCAATGTGGCACAGGCAAACACCATGAGCTGATCCATCTATGACTTGCCTGACTTCGATGCTTTCCCGATGCTTCGTCTTCTGAAGAGATTGACTCGGATAAACGGTCCTCGGGTCCTCCCCAAACCACTGATCTCTGAAGCTCAATAAGCAGGCCGCAATCATTTGCTTTTCAAATCCCTAACTTTTGCCTGAATCACCCTTTCGGGTTTTCAATTCACCTGGATACCCATTTTTTGCCAAAGTCGCCTTTCTAGGTTTTCGACTTTGCGGGTTTACATCTTTTTCTTTTTATCCATAACTTTTCCCCGAACCCATTCTTTTTGTGGTTCGCCGGGATGCCCCATTTTTTCCTGGATATTCTTTTTTCATTCCAGCGGGTCAATTTAAGCAAAGTATTTTTTAACTACATTTGCGGTCACAGGGGATGTGAAATCTTCACCGTCCATGGTGGATAACAGCAAGGCTCCTCCGGAGAAGACCTTTCGTACGACATATGGACCTTTATAGTTAGGAGTCCATTTGCCCCTGTGATCTGTTTGTGGCGGGAGGATCTTCTTCAGCACTAGATCTCCCGTCTGAAAGCTTCGAGGGTGCACCTTCTTGTCGAAAGCTTTCTTCATCCGGGTCTGATACAACCGACCATATGCAATAGACGCTAGCCTCTTCTTATCCAGCAGACTGAGATGATTCACTCTATTCCTTACCTATTCTTCCTCATCAAGCTTGACGTCGACCAGAACTCTCAACGAAGGAATCTCGACCTCTAATGGTAGGATAGCCTCCATACCATACACTAGCAAGAAAGGAGTTGCCCCAGTTGAAGTTTGAACTGTGGTACGATATCCGTGCAAGGCGAAGGGCAACATCTCATGCCAATCCTTATAAGTTACAACCATCTTCTGCACTATCTTGTTGATGTTCTTGTTGGCCGCTTCAACAACGCCATTCATCTTCGGACGATAGGGCGATGAGTTGTGATGCTCGATTTTGAAATTCTGGCACAATTCCTTCATCATCTTATTGTTCAAATTTGAACCATTATCAGTAATGATACTCTCAGGTATTCCATAGTGACAGATGATGTCCCTCTTTATGAACCGAGCTACCACTTGCTTAGTGCTAATTAAAATTAGCATACGAGGCTGCTTCCACCCACTTGGTGAAATAATCAATGGCTACCAATATGAAACGATGTCTGTTAGATGCGGTGGGCTCAATCTTGCCGATCATATCGATGCCCTACATGGAAAAGGGCCAAGGAGATGCCATGGCGTTTAACGGACTCAGCGGCACATGAATCTTGTCTGCATAAATCTGGCATTTATGGCACTTCTTTGCAAACTTGAAGCAATCGAACTCCATAGTTAGCCAATAATACCCTGTTGTTAGCAACTTCCGAGACATGGCATGACCCCCAGAATGTGTACCAAAAGTACCCTCGTGGACCTCTTCCATAAGCAAGCTAACTTCTTTTTCGTCCACGCATCTCAATAACACCAAGTCATGGTTTCTTCTCTAAAGCACACCATCCGGGTTCAGATAAAAGTTACCAGATAACCTCCTCAGAGTCTTCTTATCCTGGGTCGACGCCCCTGGCGGATACTCTTGGTTCTTATGAAAGTTCTGGATATCATAAAACGACGGCTTGCCATCAACAACTTCCTCAATGGCGAATACAAATGTCGGCCTGTCGAGGCAGAAAATGACTATTCTTGGAGCATCATTCCAATATTTTACCTTGTACATCGAGGATAACGTCGCCAGAGCATATGCCATCTGATTCTCCGCTCTAGGAACGTGATGGAACTCAACCCGATCAAAGAAAGGTAACAACCTCCTTGCATAATCTCTGTAAGGTATTAGATTAGGCTGCCAGGTCTCCCATTCTCCCATGATCTGATTGACAACTAGTGTTGAATCACCGTATACATCCAAATTCTTGATCCTCAGATCAATGGCTTCTTCTAGTCCCATAATGCACGCTTCGTACTCGACTTAATTATTAGTGCAAGGGAATGTCAACCTGGCAGTGAAGGGGATATGAGAACCCTGAGGCGTTGTGATAATTTCCCCAATTCCACTACCATAAGAGTTGACAGCGCCATCAAATATCATCTGCCATTGAGAACCCTTCTCCGGACCTTCATCAGGTAATGACTCTTCGCAATCCTTCATTTTCAAGAACATGATGTCTTCGTCAGGAAATTCAAACTTCATAGGTTGATAATCATCAATCGGCAGTTCAGCAAGGTATTCTGACTGAATACTCCCCTTGATGGCTTTCTGGGAAACATATTGAATATCATACTCTGTCAGTACCATCTGCCACCTGGCAATCCTCCCGGAAAGTGCTTTCTTTTCAAATACGTATTTAATCAGATCCATCTTTGAAATCAGCATGGTTGTATGATTCAGCATATACTGTCTCAAACGTTTGGCAGCCCAAGCAAGTGCGCAACACATTTTCTCAAGCATTGAGTATCGGGACTCACAGTCTGTGAACTTTTTACTCAGATAGTATATTGCTGCTCTTTTCTTCATGTCTCGTCCTGTTGACCGAGAACACTGTTGCAACTGCGAAAAACACCCGAAGGAAAACAGAAGAGTCACCACCTTTCGTTATTTATCCCAAAGAGAGGGAAAGGAAACAATCGGAAAAACCTGACGAAAAGGGAAAAGACGAGGTCATCGCAACCAAGTCTTGGATCCGGGAGTTGGTTACGCAAGGGGAAGGTATTAGCACCCCTCACGTCCATCGTACTCGAAGGGATCCATGCTTGTTGTCTATCTAAGGGTGTGTTTAAACTATCTAGCTAAAGGCTCACAGGACAAAACTAAAAGAAAGGAGACTCGGCAGAGCATCACCGCTCTGTGCCTAAGTATGCTCGCCAAGACATCGCGTCTTGTGCCTACCTACTCTCAACAGGTATGAGAGATCAGAGAAAATGTAGTTCGGGCTAACAGGAACACCGGTTGGTTCAAATGTTTTACCCGAGTAGGGTTAAAACTTAGTTCTAGCAGTTAGGTGCATGCGGCTCGAACATTGGAGACTTAGGTGTTACCTGTTTGTGGAAGAACCAAGAGTTATCAACACTCTTTTTTTGAAAAAAAAGTTTCCGATTAGTCCCGAAGGAAAAAGGTTTGAAACCCCTAAATGGGACATACACTAAACACTCTAGATAAGCGAGAGGAGACCCCTCACTCATCATTCCCCATGTAGCTTAAGGCTCATAGCCCGTAACGTTTATCGCCTTTATTAGATGAGTTAGAATGGTTTTGAGATGAGAAGAAGAGACACACGGAAGGTCTAAGGGAAACTCGGCCCTAACTTTGTCATGCAAAATGATCCTAAAGTTTGGATTAGAAAGGGGAAACATCTACCCTAATGTTAGCATGCTTGGATTGAACACCTAATGTATCTTCTACTCCCATCCTAAACGGATGGACAAGGAACCCTAAGGGGATCATGGCAAAAAGCACAAGAAAGCACCAAGCAAATTCAATCACAAGTAGAAGATGCAAACATGAAATTGCAACACTTAGAATGGTGGGAGGGAGGAAAAAATGTGTGGGGCAGCAGCCGCCACAAGCTCGTCTCGACCTCAACAGCGATGCAAGAATGATGCAAACATGAAGGGAGCGTAAAAGAGATGAAAGCAAACGAACATGCAAGAGATCATCAACTTTGAACCACATCCATAAGTATGCATTCAAGTGGAAAAACACGAATGTCGGTGAAATCTCGATTAACAACCAAAACAGCGACATATATCCAGAAACATTTCATCCCTAATATATCACACTAATCTATGATGATTCGAGATGAAACGGTATGCAAACAAGCAAGCAAAACAGCAAAACAGGCCTGCTGGAACAGTGTTAATCGGTTAACGATATGCGTTAACCGATTAACCACCTGAAAATGTTTAAAAATTTGAAAGTTTGAGTTGGTTAATCGATTAACCATATAGGTTAACCGATTAACACTGCTCCAACAGCAGTAAACAGCAGCAGAAAAGCACTTAACAACAACTTATCACTTCGACAAACTTCCACATGATTTCATAATCAATTGTGCACGAAATTAAACCAGCAAATCATGATTTAAACAGCATGTAAGCAAATTAACACAAATAAATCATGGATCAATCGGATCAAATTAACCAAAATTCAATCGAAGATGAAAATCAACATGATTATTTCAAATAAGCTAAAAACAGATTCAGATCCAACCTTCAGAGCGGAGATTTGCTCCAGTTAGTGTTGATTCAACTGTAATTGAACATATCCGATGCTAGAAGCCCGGAATACTTCAAGATCCACACCAATTCTTGTTGTAGCAATAGAGATCCTTCAAGATTGATCCAAAATAAGCCAAATAATCACTTCCAAAATCACTTCCAGATCTGGATCCAATTGTGCACGAAAATTGGATGGAGAAATCACTTCAATGGAGATGATGGATGGAGGTTTGAGCTCAAGAATTCATTGATTCCATTGAAGAATCAAAGAATTCAATGAAAAAAAGCTTTTAGTGAGGGTTTTGGATTTAGAAAGTTGAGAGAATTTGAGAGAATTGAGATGAATTCTGAAAAATGAATGTGAGAAATGAAGATTGGATCCCTTTGGTTTGGAGTGAATCACTTAAATATCATCTAGGTTTGGATCCCAAAGCAAGGTTTGGAAATTGGTTTGTGAATTTTGGTTTGGCACTAGGAATGGGATTTTGGAGGGAAATGAAATTATGAAATGATTCTAGATCCTTCTCAAGTGACAAATTTGAATTTAAGTGATCAAAATTGGACCCCAAATGGCTCTGCATTGAAAAATCACGTACAGAGGCAAAAATTACACTGGTTAATCGGTTAACCATTTGTGTTAACCGATTAACGCCTTCAAAATTTCAAATCTGGCCTGATTTCTCTTTGGTTAATCGATTAACCATATAGGTTAACCGATTAACACCTTCAAAATTTTGAATATGGCGCCTTTTGGAGGGAAATCTGTCCATTTGCCCTGCTTTGACTATATGGAGCTCTGTTAAGCTTCTGAATCTTGTTCTTGAACGTGATCACTGTAAAAATGCTTGACATGAGCCTGAGTGTTGCTTTCTGAACTGCTGTTCTCCTGCAAAATAAAATAAAATCGGCCGCCTGACCGCTGGGCAAAATAAATGCCCGAGCCTCTGATGCTTGCTGTTTGTTATTCAGTCCTTTGTGTCGAAATGAATCTGAGCCACGAGAACCTTGTTTCCCTGTCCAATGCTCTGCAAATGCAGAAATGCGAAAATGCAAAATACAAAGAAACAAAATCCAGGCCAAGAAAAGGTTGGGAAAATTTTGGGGTGCAACAGCTGCCCCTATTCAAGCGACTTGGACCTGATTGGGTGAGTAGCGAACGACTCTCAAACAATCGAGGTAAAAGACGGTTGAATACCAAAGAACCCGGAAATTTGCCAACCGCAGAAATAAACTACAAACTCTTATTGGGGATGAAATGACTGACATTGCCGCCAGACAACCATAGATGGCCGGATCAACACTGATAAGCTTTTAACCACAAGGAAACTCCATTGGGGATAACCGGGTACGCCAAGTACAATTGGATTTATACTGGGGAAAACAAACCCTGGATCTGGATTAGATAGGTCAGACGAGAACTAACAACCAAGAACGGGTTTCTTCAAAACAAGTCAGGCGAGAACTGACTACCGGGCGTGATCTGGGATCTACCAAAACATGTCAGACGAGAACCGACTATTAGACAAGAACTGGTTTTTGCAAAATATGTCAGCCGAGAACCAACTACCAGGCGAGAACACGCTCCTACAAAATGGGTCAGATGAGGACTGACTACCAGACGGGAACTGGTTTGAACAACTGGCGTTTACCAGGCGAGAACTGGACTCAAATGTCATCTACTAGACGAGAACTGGTAATCCATGAAGGCTTATCAAACAGGAACTGATTTCAAAATAGGTCAGGCGAGAACTGACTACCAAGAAAGAACTGGTGTTCTACATAAACGAGTCAGGCGAGAACTGACTACCAGACAAGAATTGGTGTTCTTTGAAGAAAAGATTTTCCAAACAAGAACTGAACTTCGCAAGAATGACCCAAACGAGGCATAACTTTGCATTAAACAAGTCAGACAACAACTGACTACCAGAAGAGAACTGGGTACCACAAAGTAGGTCAAACGAGAACTGGATTCCACAAAACAAGTCAAGCGGGAACTGACTACCAGGCGAGAAGTGGATTCTTTAAAACAAGTCAGGCGAGAACTGACTACTAGGCGAGAACTGGAATTCAAACAACACGGTCAGACGAGAATAGACTACCAGACGAGAACTGGTGACGAAAGGTTAAGCTGTCAGCCGAGAACTAGACACCGGTTCAGGTATTAGACGGGAACTGATTTTGTAGTTGGAATATCAGGCGAGAACTGATTTCTAGTTTTCCAGACAAGAACTGGACTTTGGAACCATGTTTACCAGACGAGAACTGGTGCTAAATAGTGGGCTACAGAAAGAGTGACCAGACAAGAACTGGCATATACCAGACAGGAACTGGTGCTTAACGAAGGATTGGCCAGGCGAGAACTGGGCTTTAGAGGTTTACCAAAACGGGTCAGACAAGAACTGACTACAAAACCAGTCAAACGAGAACTTACTCCTGGTTTCAGGTATCAGACGGGAACTGATCTTGGTTTGCCAGACAAGAACTGGGCTTTGGAAATGATTTCGGTTACAAAGTTTTGACACGTAACGAGTTTAGGTCGTGGGATGATGATCTGATGACAGCAGGGCCTTTTCAGAAGGTTTTGGTTATTTGGTGGGGTGACGACACGATTCCCGACATTCAAACTCTAGCTGAGGAGAAAAAAAACTTGCTTGAGTAACTGCCCTAGTATAATTCAACTTGCCCCAGTACGATCTCCGAGAAAAGAAAGTAGATTGCCATGAGACGATCTCGAGATGGCTTACCCTAGAATCTGTACCATGAAAGGATTTGTCCATGGTTGACTAACTCTGATGAACTCTGCAGATAGGGAGAGGAAAAGTTCCTTTGTTTCCCATTTTCCCCAGCCTGTGGGATCTCCGTAAAACTTCCTCGAAAGAAACCCTGCAATTTCCGTACCCTGATGGTTTGTCATGAACTGCCTCAACAAAACCTCGAACAGACGCTTCAGATTAACTGCCTTCTGGATAAGAATAGCTTTTACGCTCTTGGGATGACCTGTCCCAGATTAACTGACTTTCAGATGGCTGACTCCCCTGGTATGATCATTTGATATAGCTTGCCCCGATTCATTATCCAGGCGTTCTGCATTCTATCTTGATCAAACTTTCCACTGTGGAGACTTTCCTGCTGTTAAGCGCTTACTCGCAAGTAAAACAAATTATTCTGCATAAAAGATATATTCATGCAATGCATATGACAGTTTTGAAATCTAAGTCTGTTCACTAGAAAAACATTTATGACATACAGTGAGCGAATCACTCATCAGAATGTCGATATTAAAACCTACAAGTTGAGCAGAATCCTTTTAGGAGTCAGTTTCAATGCGATCTTTACCGAAGTATGCTTTCGAAACCACCATGCTTCAATTAGGACTTTTGAAGGTTATAACTTGGTCAGGTTCACGGTTAAGAAAGAAAGGGATATAAGGCTGAAAGCTTATTCTAACCCACCCATTCTCCTTGATGTTCTCCAATCCTAAGTTCAGCTAATTCGACACTGGCGCTCACCTTTCAAAGGTTGAGTGACAGGAGTGATGGTTCGGGAAACCACAAGTTTTGGGAGTGACAGTCACTCGCTTTTCGTCTTTGGTGCCTGGAGTCACACGACTTGTTTTTCCGAGGATTTTTATTTTGTAATCCTTTTCACTTTTTCGCTTTTCCCTAACTTTTGCCTGGACTGGCTCTTTTGAGCTTCTTTTGATTTCAAAGTCCATGGGGATGCCCTAATTTTTGCCTAAGTCGCTTGTTTTCAAGATTCGACTTAGCGGGCTTTTTCTTTTGATTCTTTTCTTTTTTTTTTGAACAAATCGTGCGACACTGGCTTGTCTGACTTGATTGTGACTGTTTCACTCCTTGGTCGGTAATGGGTAACCATTGCGTTTTTTTTAGGCAGGACCTGTACAACTGTGATTGACCCTCGAACGGGAACGCTCTTTTCGCAATTTGGACGCTCGCTCAAATTAGCTGACACCTACCCTGCCCCGGGTTAAGATTGAGGGTTTTTTCATTTTTCAGAAAGAAACTCATACTACTAGGCTCAAAGGGGTTAACAATGGATTATCATCCTTATATCTCCGGTGTTTAGGAATTTGAAAAAATGCCTGTACCTCATCAGCAGGTTTTATTCAAAAGCATACAATCAGAAGTTCGTCTTTCAATTTCGTCATCCTCCCCGGATTCCACTTAAACATGCGTTAGTCATCAATTAAAAACATAAGTGAACACAAATGGATTTAATCAAAATATGCATATTCATTTCATTATCAATATCAATTGAAAACAATATAGTTTTACAAATGAGATTTGCACTTAAACAGAAAAGAAACTATAAATGCAAAGAAATGACATGATAAAAAAGAGATTGCCAGCTTTTGGGAACCGGGCTTTTAGATCTTGACTTGCGGTGGGATCAGCCATCTTCTAACTCAATCAGATGAGAGGTCGACTTGCACAACCAAATTTCCTTCGGGAAAGGAAATGTACTCTTTGTCCATCAACTGCTGCACTTTGGCTTGAAAGGCTTTGCAGTCTTCAGTTGCGTGCCCCATAAATCCTACATGATATTCACATCAAGCGTTGGGATCATACCCGGGAGGGTATGGCTCTGGCAACAGTTTGAGAGCCTTAGGCTCCACCAAAGAGTTATGAATCAACTGTGGAAGAATATCAATGAATGGAATAAGTACCTGATGAAGAGGAGCACTCCTTCTTTCCAAATTATTGCGCGACCTATTCTGATTCTGGCGCTGACGGTTTTGCTGCCGAGGAGCATACGGTTGTTGGCGACGGGCTGACTGTTGAACCACAGCTGGAGCATACACAACATTAGTTTCTCCTTCTTTCCCAACATAAGGCTTCTTTGTATATTTAGAAGAACCAGAAGCAACTTGGATCTTCCCCAGTTTGATACCGCTTTCGACTCTTTCTCCTGCTGTCACCAGATCTGAAAAACTTGCAAACATGCATCCTATCAACTTCTCATAATACACTCTGGGAAGTGTGGCCATGAACATGTCAGTGAGCTCTCTTTCCATCATTGGAGGTTGCACTCTAGCAGCTAGATCTCGCCATCTCTGGGCGTACTCTTTGAAGCTCTCAGTACTCTTCTGTGACAGACTCTGCAATTGTATCCTATTCGGTGCCAGATCACTATTATATTGATAGTGACACACGAAAGCTTCGGCCAATTCTCTCCAGCTGCGGATATGAGTTCTCTCAAGCCACATATACCATTCCAAAGACGCTCCTACCAGAATGTCTTGGAAGCAATGCATTAACAACTTTTCATCATCGAAGTATGCAAACATCTTCTAGAAGTAGGCTCGGATGTGTACTCTAGAACAGGTTTTCCCTTTGTACATTTTGAAATCTGGTACCTTGAACTTGGGAGGAACTCTTACCCCAGGGACTAGACCAAGATCTGACATATCAAGACCCAGGGAGTTCTGATTCTCGAAAGACATCATCTTTTCCTCAATCAGTTTAAACCTTCGATCAGCTTCAGTTGGCAAGCCACCTTCCATATCTTTCATGGAAAAGATATCGCTCTGGTGATCTTCCCACTGAGGGCCAGCAGCCCGGTGCACAGCGCCTATACTTCCACCAACAACACTGCCATTTCCATTTGCAGCACCTCCGCCCGGAGGTATGATAACAGTAGGAATACCCTGTGGAACAGATCCACCAACTGGAGGGACGACACCAACAACTCCATTGTTATTGGCTTGGGGAGCGTCAATGAGAGGATGAACTAGAGTTCTCAGATGCTCCTTTCCACTGACAACATTCTGCATCAATTCCATGAACTGGGACATGCGAGTTCTGAATTTATGCAATTTGGCTTGAACCTGATCCATTACTTTTCATTGATTGCCTCGATTCGGATACCTGTAGAAACTGGATTCCTCAACTTCCACAATCCTAAACTGAAGAAAACCAAACAGAGTTAGGAACAGAAGGCCACCGAGAACACCTGCTATACAAATGAGAGTGCAAGATGCAAAATGCAAACATGTCTATGTATTCACAATGAGATCTCCCCCTTGATTCTAGTTTCAATAGACAAGAACAACAGGGATGGATACGAGCACCACAATAATCTTCTCCCATATCAGGTAAAATTCTCTCTGAAGATTTCAAAGACGTCAGGCTCATCCATGGAGATCAGACCAAATAAAGGCCCTAACTCGGGTGTCAGAAACGTGTATACAACCCCATCTCTTCAGAAAACCAGTACCAGAATCAAAGGAGAGACGAGAGCCTTTCGAACACATAGACATGCAATGTTGCATGCAGGATGATTATGCAAATGCAACAGGGGATCAAGGTATCCAATGCTCAAACTTTGCTGATGTGCCGTTGACTGAACTCAACCAGAGCTCTGCTCTAATCAGAACACTGAGATAATAGAAAACCGGAGATCTCAGGATCAAAAGTCCGCTCTGACAAGAAAACCAGGGTTGGTTGAAGGCCACGTTTCCTGCAAAACCCATCCCCTCTCACATGTGGGTTCTAGTCTTGAAAGGTACGACATCCTATGCGGGCTATCAGCGTCACAGACTTTTGAGAAACAATGATACGTTCACCATTTTTGGTTTGGCATCATGGTCAAACTAAGCGGCCTCACTTAGCTGACTTCCCAAGTGAACGGTCTCCAGAGTCGACAATTTCTCTAAGTCAATATTCCCTCGACTGCACCAGACGCACAGGATAGAATATTTCCAAAGAAAAACCTCATCTGAACGTGAATTTCGCACGAGCTATTGTATGGCCAAACGCCACACAAGCTCCCACTACTCTCCACACTAATCCTATGTGTATACTCAAGCCCAGGTCCGACTTATCTCTCAATGGAACAACCCAACCCACAACACAACAACAACATAATATGATAATAAAATGCAAATGCGATAATATACAACAGATATGTCCAAAAAATAAACACCCAAAGACGCAACAGACAAGCGCTAGGAGTGACTCGCATAGGGAACCAGAGATCCCCAGCAGAGTCGCCAGCTGTCACAACTGCGAAAAACACCCGGCAGAAAACAGAAGACTCGCCACCTTTCGTTATTTACCCCAAAGAGAGGGAAATGAAACGATCGGAAAAACTTGACGAAAAGGGAAAAGACGAGGTCATCGCAACTAAGTCCTGGATTCGGGAGCCGGTTACGCAAGGGGAAGGTATTAGCACCTCTCACGTCCGTCGTACTCGACGGGATCCACGCTTGTTGTCTATCTAAGGGTGTGTTTAAACTATCTAGCTAAAGGCTCACAGGTGTTGCAGTGAGAATCGTGATACCAAGCTATTGATTAACTTGAATCTTAATTCTTAAAATCACAACCAGACTATAATTTATCCAAAGTAAAGGTCTAAAGAAAAAAAGAACCTTTTGCGTGATGTAACAACAACGCTAAGAGATTCGGGGATCGGGGGTTGGTTATGCCTAGGGTAGGTATTTCACATCCTAAACATCTGTAGTACTCTACAGGAACCTTTTGTTTATTTGCATGCTAATACTTGCTAAATGTTTGCTATGGATTGGGATTGGGCAAAAGGTGTAGGTTGTAGGTAAAGACCTAGGGACAGTTTCTAAGTTTGCTCGCAAAGATATCACATCTTCTGCCTACATATCCTTACTATGATAGGATCAGAGCAACCGTAGTTCACCTCACAAGGGATAAAGAACACTTGATTATGATCAAAGTTCAAAGGGGAACAAACATATCCATGCTTGTGTAGAGTTTATCCAAACTCTCTATATCTATATTGAACACTCAAGAAAGGGGAGTAAGTAATCATATCCATGATTCTTACATAGAGTTAACCAAACTCTATCTAAATCTACGTTGTAACACCAATTGGTTCTATCCAGACCAAAAGGAAGAAGAAGGGGGAAGGATGATTGTCTCTATCCAGACCAAAGGGAAGGTTGCTTGGTTCTATCCAGACCAAAGGGGAGGTTGCTCGTCAAGATATCGCATCTTGTGCCTACGTATTCTCATTATCCAATGAGAAATCAGAGCGGTCGTAGTTCGGGCACAAACTACAGAATAAGGATCAATTGGTTCTTTCCAGAACAAAAGAGGGAGAAGGTTCTATCCAGACCTATGAGTTTAAATCCTATTGGTTCTATTCGGACCAAAAGGGGGAGAAGGTTCTATCCAGACCTATGAGGTTAAATCCTATTGGTTCTATCAAAACCAAAAGGGGATAAGGTTCTATCCAGACCTATGAGGGTATTGAGCTATCTATGACCCAAGGGTCAATAGAGAGACTTTCCTTTGGAAGGAGAAATAATTAAGCAACTTGGATGAGAACTAAAGAGTTCCATCACTTGGGGGAATAACTTAACAAAGCAATATTCAGACATTATGAATACAAGAGATATGGTTACAACCAATAATAAACAAGCATATTACAATAAGCAAGGATTTCAATCAAGATAAATGGTTACAACCAAAACAAACATTAAGATATTACGATATCAATGATTCCAACCAAGATAAATGGTTACGACCAAAGCAAGTATCAAGATATTACAATATCATGAAGGGGAAAGTTCTTTCAAGACTTAATGAAAGGTAAAAACCAAAGCATATCCTAACAAAGACGGGGCTACATCTTAACAACGATTGAAAGGGATCTTAACAAAGATAAAGAAGTATCTTAACAAAGATGAGGCTTCCTAGGGCTTACAAGATGACATGTATACTTACAGGCATCATGCCTAATCAAACAATGTCACAACAAATGTAAAGGAGAAGTTCAATACTTCATGGGGAAAACTTTCAAGTTTTAATGATGATTAAACACAAATACTTACAAGCAAGGAGTTTAAGTCAAACTCAAGTACGCAAGGATGCTAACAAGCCAAGTTTCAAATTAAAGCTCAAAGAGAATGAAATTCAAATTTGAAATGAAAGAGGAAAGGTAGGATGGTTAAAACCCTAAAATGGATCGCAAGTTCCCCATAATACAAAGTGTTTCAAAAATAAAAATTTTAGAATTCTTTAAGCATTATGTGAAATTATTTACTAATACAAGAATTTAGAAAAAAGAATCACTAAAAAATGATTAAAAGTGAAAGAGTTATGAGTTTTTGAAATTAATGACAATTAAATAAAAATCCAATAAATATAATTATTAAAAAATAAGAAAGGCCTCCCCTAAGGCTTGAACCCAGGACCTTGGGGTAGTAGGCTCAAAATTAAACCAAGTCAACTAGATTATGCACATGTTAAATTGATGGATAGAGAGAATAAAATAGTAAAAACTATGAAAAAACATAAAATGCCCAAAAATTATCCTCACTGAGGATCGAACCAAGGACCATACGCATGACAAGATACTTAAGGGCAAGGTGACAACCACTAGGGTGAGGATACATCCATTGTATCAAGCCACCCCATTAAATGTTATACCTAACAAGGCGCATTCTGGGCAAGCTTGTAAGAACAAAACAAGGCAATTTTGTCAAAAACGATTACAATCCAAATTCCTCAAATCTCAACCAATTTTAGTGAAATAAGAGTCTAACCTGGTTGATTTTCCACAAGGAACATGATGGTATCAACCATTTTTTCAAATAATGTCTCCAATTTAAAATTCGAAGGAAAGTGCCATTATGAGTTTTTGAGATGCATTCTTGAATTCAAAGATTAAAACTGATGCACTTGGAGATATGTAAAGGTCTGAGCATGTTTCAAATATAGTATGGGATGAGTTCCAATAATAAATTGGTTTAGAAAAATATTAGAGCAAGATGATGGTATATGAGCTGTCATGAAGAGCATGAGTTGGACATGAGTCAAGACAAAATGATCAAAATGAGTGAGTTCAAGACCAACACTGGTCTGCTCATCTTTGAAAATTCATGATGAGTTTCAATGGAATAACTCATTTTCTGTCATGGATCAAAATGGGGCTGTCAAGCTGCAATTCTAATGAAAAGGTTAAAAACAAACTTGTGTTCAAAATATTCATAATAGCCACTAATCATTAAACCAAAATACCAACAGGTCATGCATTCAACACACATAATTTGCAATAAATCAAACTGAAATTGAGGACTTTAGAGGTTGACAAACCAATAACAGCCATGTATGAAAGGTTACCACCTAAACAACATGCCAAAAGCAAACAAAACTGTTCCAAAACTACACAAAGTGAAGGTGTAAGTCTTGCAACCCAAACATTCTTGCCAAGACATGAGGTAGATCTGAGTAGTCCTAGAGATTAAAAGCAACTATGACAAGAAAACAAACTAATACTCCTAACCACTTACTGAACAACAGTCATAGCAGCAAAATCAATGTGTCAACAAATATAAAGCCCCAATCTGTCAAGAATCATAGCAGCAGCTCTCTCTCATCAGAGCATACTAACAAGGACCCTACTGATTTTAACCCTCCAGCCTTAACTAGCTTACTTGTGATAATTCTCCGCAAAGCCTAGCAGTCTAAAGCCACAAATCAAAGGTAATGAACTAGCACTTAACTAAAACAAGGTCCTGACATTATAATATCAAGCCTAAATGGATGCACCAACACAAAGAGTTACCACTTTAAGTATTAAAAAAAATGACAGATCCAGCACAAACTCCAACGGCAGTTCTAAGGTCTTAAAAAAAATCTGGTAGAAACTACTCCTGAGTTAACAAACTCAATTCTTAAGCACAGATAAGGGCAGGAGGGTGCAAGGAGCAAATAGGTTGAAAGGCTTATTCTCTTGACAGTGTTCAAAATAGTTTTGTCTACTTAGACACAGCAATGCTAGTGCTTACTTAAGCATAAAGTTAATAACTCAAAGTGAGTTACCATGAGTTGACAAACTCTGATTCAAACAATCCTTCAGCAGTGGAAATTTGAACATGGGGGCAAACAAACTTAAACCATAAACTGTTCCAATCACATATGATGGAACGATCACCTTGAACAAGTGTTAATATGGAAAAATGCTTAATAGTCATGAATACAAACTCAACATGGCAATGTTGATCATCATAGATCAAGATGCGTTTCAACAGCATCTAGGTGAATCAGTTCAACATTGGCCATGACCATGCTAAACAACAAGCAGTCCTTCAAAAACAGTTGAGATGCATTTTGGAAATCAGAGAATGAAATAGTTGCAATCCAGTTCAAAAACAGATATGCACATGTCTTAAATATGATATGGATCAAGTTTGAACCAAAAGATGATTCAAGATGTCATTAGAACAAAAGAAAGCACATGAGTTGCAATGATGATTATGAGTTGCACAAACAAAATAGGATGGTCAATAGCAAGACCAAAACCACTCATCACCTCAGGCCAACACAAATTCAATAAGTTCAAACAAACATGAGTTAAATGCAAACTTGAATCAGTCACCTAAGAACTTCTAGACTACTGTTAGTAGAAGAGTTGGAATCAAGAGGGGATGGCGAGTTATGGAAATTGAGCTTCAACAGAACCAAAAGATAATGTTGGCATGAACAAACAAATCATTGGTCTATGATTCTAACAAGCAAAATCAAGGCAGATGAGATACTTTGATTAAAACAGAAACCCACAGTAAAACTTGATGCTAACATACAACAACCAAAAACAGTTAAAATGTCTTGCCCTATTGACATCAATGTCTAAACCAATTAAATTAGTTGAAACCTACATGAAGAGGTAACTGTCCTTCCACTAACAAGTTGGCACGAGAAAAAGCTTGACAGCAAGCAAATGAGTCAATCCCAAAAACAAGTCTTGACCACATAACTATGAATCTCAACATGACAATGTCTAGATAAAATAATCATTAGTGCAAGACTCTATTCTCAAAGACAACCCTGCAAATCTTATAACAATAGGTAATTCGAAGCATAAATACATCCTACTTGGTATAAAAATACCAGTTAATCCAAAATAGCAGCCCTTATGCAAAATCCCAATGACGACTACAACTTTAACAACTTGGTTACAACCCCTCCTTAGATGAAAATCCAAGCCAAAGATTCCCTCTAAAAGAGAAAATAAATACTGGAAAACAATAGGCATGAGCTGACCAACTCAGCCTTCAAGAACAGTCCAAAGACCATATGATCAACTTAAGTATTGCCAATCACCAAACAAAACAGACCCATCACAACATGAATTTACCAATTCACAATTTTAACAAGGAATTCTAGACTTAGATAGCTTTACAAAATCTATCCATCTTGGATTAAACCTTGTGCATAGAAGGTCCTCCAAATATAGGACACTAGTAAACAATACACCAAATTCATGACAATGAGAGTTGGTTATTACAATACCATTTTTTCAAGTGCTAATCAAATAGGATTTTAAAGGTAGTTAATAATTTGTTAAAACAAACAACAACCAATATGAACAGACATACCTGATAGTGATAAAGAGCACACTAACACAAAGTTGATCAACAGAATGCCATAACATATCCATGTTAGTCTTTCAACAAAGACATACACATCTGCATAATGAAATGAACACAAATGTGAACATGTTGGCAGAGTTCTTGGTGTTTCGAACAGTAATTTGGTGAATTCCACATCACTATGCCTTTACAAAGCCATAGCCAGCCATAATGTATGAACAAGGTAACCTTACTTAACACAGAAGTAGGCAGCAAAAGCCGATGCTGCCATAGGCAACAATCATAGGCAGGTTTTAGTTATGAGAAAAGATCTTAAAATAGAAATGGACCACGAGTTGACAAACTCATAACTTCCAACATAATTTTAACAGCAAAGTTAGGGGAAAGTGAACATTACAATGTTATAATATATTCAAGATGGCTACAACTTTTGACAGCACATACTTAATCAAGCACAAAACTTAACAAACTCAAATCCAACAGAAAAACTTGGCAGCATAGTTGTAAGTTTAACATAACAATGTCTAAACCATCTAAACAAACCAAAAATTATAGACATGACGCATAATGAAGAGTTTTGGGCTACATACCTCTTGTAGACCTCCTTGAGCAAGCTAGCAGCAAAGAAAACTAGAGATCCTTCCTTTTGAACAAGTTTGTGAAGCTTACTTCCTTTTGAAGAAACAAGCAAATCTTGAGGACAGTTTGAGCAAATGGATTTCCAATTATTGTTCAAGGTTTCAAACAGCTAGTATGACATAAATAGGAGGTGTTCCAAGTTTCAAAGTGATGGAAATTTATCTAGGTAGTGAGTTGTTCCATAGTGTTGCACCACAAAATTTGCCCAACCTTTGCTTTACCTAGCTTGTGTTTCATTGCATTCATTCTAGCATTATCATCTGCATTACATTGACACGTGTGCAGGAGATCAAGAGGTATGACTACCAATCAAGGGATACATAATTCTATGAAGCTATCTAAGAGGTTTGGTCAAGTGTTCAAGGGTTGATATCCTCATTAAAGAAGTCACAAAATCTCAGAAGGAGTGGTTGAAGCCAAGTGTGTATATCTCCTAACTTGAGAGTTGTGGGAAGTCATCAGATGATTGTGAACCTATGGGAGAGGACTTGAAGCCTTGAGAGATCTCATGAGAAGTATTGAAGATCATTTTGAAGCCTAGACAGGTCATTATGCAAAGGATAAGAAGCTACTACCAAGATTAGTGTAACTAGGGTTTCATCTGGTCAACCCTAACTCAACTGATGATTTGAAGAAGGTTGAGACCTAAGTGCAAAGCCATGTTATCATGGATTGATATATTAAGATGCTCAAGGGATGATTCCAAGGTCAACTCATCATGAATCAAGAGTGTGAGGAGTTCCTAAGCTAGGGTTGCTATGCTTGACAGTGTAAAATCCCCTGGTTTGGTGCCTAACTTCAAGACCACATAACTCAAGATGTGATTTTCATCTCACCTTGACCCTAACATGATTCTTGTAGAGCATGATCTTAGCTTTAATTTTAGTACTAGAAGTCCTTGATAGGGTTTACAGAACTCAAGTTATGATCCAGGCAAGTTACAGGTCATTAGAGGAATGTGAATTTGGAGCTTGAAAGTCAACCAACTTGCATGACACTTTTTCCCTAGAAAGATAATTCTCATGAAATTTTAGCCAACTTGAATGTTGTTCCTTATCTTCTTAGCTTTCTAAAAAGTACTAGAAGTCCATGATTGGATTTGTAGAACTCAAGTTACAAGCTTTGCAACACAAGGGTATTTTGGGAATTTGGAATTATAGGTCATTTTTGGTTATGGGTCAATTTCATAAACTTAGACACCTCAAATGGACTTTTGATCAACTTGAAAGTTGTTCTAAATGGTGTTATTTGTCCAATCATGACCCAAATATTCATTGATATGGATTAAATATGGAAGTGTATGAAGGAATTTTCATGGAAGATAACTAAAAGGCATGAAAAGATGAAAATTCCAAAACAATTCATTTTTGTGCAAAACTTGGCCAATTTGTGCATTTTTTGAAGGTAGAAGACATTTGGAGCATTTTGGCATTCTCACATTTTTGAGTTAAGGTTAAATTCATGGACATTTCAAAGGTTACATGGAATTGAAGTAACACCACCATTTTACACCATAGGATTGAATTGAGGATTCAATCTGATCCATTCATATTCATGAGATGTTATGCAAGCTATTGGAGCAAGGATGAAGCTGAAACAAAGTGGGAATCACGACTGCCATGAAAGAGTTTGGAAGGAAAAATTCAAAAATTGGATTGAGTGAATTGGGCCATAATTGGGCCAGATATGGATCCATAACAGTTCTATATATTGCATAGAGGGATTCCATAACAAGGTTGGTGATTGGAGAAGCTTGAAAGAGGTAAGGAGCACTTGAAAAAGTTTGTTACAAAGTGAAAATTGTTTTCCATCTTGGAGGCCATTGCAGAGGGAATTGAAGCTCCAAGATTCTTCAGCAAGCATCATTGAACGATTTTGAGCAAGTTTGATCGAGAATTGGAGGCTGTGGCACTCTCTATCAAAGCTCAAACCAGGTTTTCCTCTTTTCATTATTATGCTTGATTGAGACTGAATTAGGATAGAAATGGCATGTGGTTAGGTAGAGTTTGAACTCTAGATGGATTTAGGTACGATTTGGTTAGGTTTTGAGATGATTCTTGATGGTGAGTGAAATGCTCAGAGGTTCAGTTAGGGCTTAATGTTGATGGATTTCAAATATTAAACATAGATTCTTGATCAATGATGAATGTAGAATATATTGGTAAAAAGAATTTGACAATTGGTGATGATTTTCCAAAATGTGTATTTTCTGTTCAAGATCGTATGGAGTTATTCTTTGAGAAGATGAAAAAATGGAGGTTGTCATGATGATCCTCATGAGAAGAGAGCAAACCTGGAGTTTTTGGTGGAGTTTGGTGGTACCTGATGGGTTGGCCACCGTGAACCCGCCGGAGAAGACGACCGGAGTCTTCTCCGGCCACCTTGAGACACTTTCCCCCCTTTCAGTTTTCAAATGGGGAAGATAAAGTGATAGCCCTTGGATTAAGTTGAATCAGTTGACTAGGTCTGAGGATCTAACGCATGGGAATCGTTCTGAGGGTTTGCTGACTTTGACTGCTGAGGTGTCACCATGATTGGACATTGGATGAGATGACTTTTGTATTGGAAGGCCAGGATTAGGGACTACCGTGTATCCAAGTCAAACGCGTAGCATATTGTACACATCAAAGCACAGCGTTTCATTTAAGTAGCCTGAAGGCTACGTGGCGTGTGTTCCCCCCCTTGGATCAGTGGGCCGGTCATTAGATCTAGTGGCTGTGACTTTTTGTTATTTTCTGAATTTGTTTAATTGTTTTTCTTTACTTCTTTTATTCATTTTGTCATATAAATTGCATAAAAAATAGTTTTATTGATCAGAAAAAGATGAGAAAAATTGTGGATGATTCCTACCTTGCTTCAGATTTTTGTATGGAATTTGTTTTCATTTTTGGATAATTTTCCATTTATTTGGCATTTTTCTATTTTTAATAGTTGATTAAAAATGCATAAAATGACTAGTTTACTTGCTGATTTTATTACTAGTTCATGGATTAGAATTTGGTGCTGGAATTTTGCATGCTTGTTATAGACTCCTTGATAGGTTTGTGTGATTTTTATTGTATTTTTAGATGATTCTAAGTTTGAGTTTGAGATAGGTTTTAGGACTTCCCCCTTTATGGATTCCTTTTAGTACACATTGAGATGTGAGAATTGTTTAGGATCTTAGATCTAGGTTTTGACCCTGAATTTTCTCCTATGATTCCCTAACCCATTTAGGATCATCTAGGATTTTCCTTAGTATTTTTAGAAGTGATCTTCTATTATTCCCCTATTTTGCAACTTGATTATGGTTGAGGTGACCCTAACTAGGATAACTTCATAGATTAGTCTTTTAAGTGAACAGTAGATAACTCTAAGATTCAAATCATTTCTTGATAGAAAGAACTTAGATAGATACCTCCTTAGAACCTTGATTAGGCCTTGATAGAGCCTGTTATTCCCCTAGCTTAGGTGATCCTTGTAGCTAGTCATTAGGGTTTCTTAGAAGTTGCTGTGGTGCCTTGTTTCCCTTATGTGATTTCTTCCCTGGGCTTTGCCCTATCCTCTTTCTCCAAGTCTTGAAGAGGAGCCCTCCTGGGAGAGCCTAATCCTTCCTTTGGTTGGATTCTGTGCATTCCTCGGGACGTTGAGCCTTGAATTGACATTCATCAGTATAGTACATTCCTTTGGTCTGCACTATCTTTCTCTTTCAAGTCTTGATGAGGAGCCCCCTTGGGAGAGCCTAATCCTTCCCTTGGTTGGATTTTATGCATTCCTCAGGAGGTTGAGCCTTGGATTGACATTCCTGGCATGGTATGTTCCCTTGGTTTATATATTGTCATCCCTCTCCAAGTCCGTTTCTTAGGATCCCTCTTGGGAGAGCCTAATCCTTCCCTTGGTTGGATTTTGTGCATTTCTCAACAGGTTGAGCCTGAGATGGACATTCTGTGTTGATACACTTTAATCAGATACCTTAGATTGATATCTAGGACTAATACCCAGTCTTTTCTGTCATATTGACATAAGATCCCTCTTGGGAGAGCCTAATCCTTCCCTTGGTTGGATTCTGTGCATTCCTCAAGAGGTTGAGCCCATGATGGACTCTTGTGTTGATACACATCCAACCTGATGTAGCCTGGGATGACTTCCCTGTTGCTCATTTTGGTTTCATTTCTTTCCCTTGTTTGACTGTGCTTGATGCATTAGGATAGTCTCATGTTTAGAGTCTTGTAGGCTAGGAGCATGACTGCATTAAGAGGTTGAGTGGGTCTCCCTCTGCTTGCTTGCCTTAAGGGTTGAGCTGATCCTCCCCTTGCTTGTGTGTTGTTTTTTCCTTTTGTAGCTGATGTGTTTGCATTGAAAGGTTGAGCTGAGCTCCCTTTACTTGCCTGTTTTGATTGTTTTCTTCGCTTGATTGCTTAGAGGTTGAGCGAGTCTCCCTCTGCTTGTATTGCTACATTGCATGTGCATCTTTACTGTTTGGCTTTGCTGTTATCTGTTTTACTGATGTTTAGCTGATGCTTTGTATGCTGTCTGTTTTGCCGACACCTTATTTTCGCAGTAGAGACACATATTATGCATAAAAGTCAAACTTAAGTGAATGAGAAGTTGAATTTTGAATTTATGGTGTTTTTGACAGAAACAAAGGTTAGGACACCTTCTAATAATGATTTTGAGTTTGTGTGGATGGTTTTTATGGTGGTTTAATGGTTAGAAATGGTGCTGGTATTGAATTTTGAACAAGGCAGTTTTTGATGTTTTGGAACCTTTTCTTCACTTACAAGTAAAGCAAGGCAAGATGAGAGAGCTTGGGTTTTATCTTGGGTTTTAGAGGGCTCTGGTGTGTGTTTAGCATAGAGGAAACTTCTATTTATAGGCAAGCAAAGCTGAGGGCAGATTGTGAAGTATGCATTGCAAAATATTGATTTTGGAAGGAAATCTTAGCAAATCCAATTGTAATTGCTTTCTGCAGGTGGTGCATGTTTTCAAGGGTCATTAGCCTCTAAAACCAGATAATCTTGAGCTGTAAGAAGTGACTATAGAGATAGCAAGGACAGATCTCCCATGTTGCAGCCACAAACCATCTCTCTCCTATTGTACTTTTGTACCTTTTTTTATTAAACAACGATCTTGGATGATTCTTTGGGATTTGCTTGATTTCTCTTCTGAATTAGTTAACTTCACCCTCTAACACATCATATCAGAGGTCATTCCATGGTTAGAGATGAAGTTCATAGTTGGAAATCAAGTTCATGTTGGGTTTTGACAAGTTGACAAACTAGTGCACAGGCCCAAATTGCTCCATTCGAAACTCTCAGCTCACAAAGGCAATGGAAGAGTTCTATAACTTTTTGGAAAGCCCTCATGGAGATCTAAAACTTTCATGTTTTTGAAATTTTCAAATTCCAAGTGGAACTAGGTCAAAAATCCCCTCACAATTGGCTTAAAACATGCCTAAAAAGGCCAACAACTTCGAATTTTTCTAAGTGTTTTCTCCCTCTTGTGATGATTTTTGTCATAACTCAAAATATATGCATTTTTTGCACATGGACCACTTTGAGACTTTTGTAGGAACTGCCAAGACCTTTCTAACAAGCTTTGAACCAACTCAATTGGATGTGTGGTTAGCGAGTTATGGTCTTGCCCCTTTCAAAACCCTAATTTCCCGATTTCTCGATTACTCCTCAAGCCTTGATCCAATGGTCATGAAACTTCATGGGTAGATGTAATATGTTACTAGGAACATTTTTGCTTCATACTTTGAGGTCAAATTCCTTATGATTGAAGAGTTGACTTTTCGGTCAACCAAACGATCGATCGATGACTACTAAGTCGACTGTTGATGTTCTGGGTCTTCTGAGGCCTTGAAACCTATTGAGTGGACTTCACTAAGCCATATGGAATTCATGGATCATAATTACCTCATTGGAATACCTTTTAAGTCAAAATTCAAACTACAGTTGACTTTTCCTGATCGAAAACCCTAATCGGGTATCCTGAACTGCACAGTCTTTAATCTTTGGGTAACGACCTGAAATTGGATTCATACTTGGCCCAATGGAGTATATTTGATGATGTGGGGACTTATTTCATGGAGAATAAATCCAATACATTGACTGATTGAACCATCAAAACCTCGATTCCCAGCTGTACGGAACCCTAATTCACCTTTATCTTGACAAAGACCAACTTGAAATAGGTTAAGGTTAGATAATCAAATTAATATGATCCTAAAATGATGATGAAGATCTAAGGGGTTAAAATTTGGGGTGCAACAGTTGCCCCTATTTAAATATTTTCACTAGATGGCAATGAGAGATGACAATCCTCATAGAATTGTAGTGAAAGGTATTTAAATATAGCAAACCAAAAATTTTGTCCCTTAGATCCGATGGTATGCAAAAGGACAAATGCTGAAATGCAATGTGTCTAAATGATGCTTTATGATGCTTGAATGCAAGACAGATGCAGACACACGAGCAAGAATAAAAGAACGACAATACGACGAGTAACTACTCACGGGGGACCCAACACACTAGGGAAAGATCCAGGGCATAACAAGCAAAATAGTTCATACATGACTAATGATGTTACTCAAGGGGAATCTTTCACACAGGGGATGCAAATTCCATCGGGGAAGACAAATCTTCACTGGAGAAAAGGGAACACACTCCATTGGGAAAGAAAGCAATTCTCCACCGGGGAAGCGAAAAATCAGAGACGCAAACCATACTGGTGATAATCAAATGAGGAATTTCCTATAACGAAGAGTTCCAACGGGATCTTCAGGAAAAGACTAGAAACAAGACCAGACGCACTAGGGATGCTAGTATCCACTAGATCTCCGAGACTCGAATGGGGAAAGCAACGACTTTGCTGGGAACATTGGTGACGACCATCTTACAGTATTAATAACAATTGGATTTAGGCAATACTAGTAACCACTGGGCTCTTTAAATGATTTGGTGACGACCAACTCTTCAAACAGGAAGTACAAATATATCCCTCAAAACCTTAGGAACAAAAGTGAAATATCCTCAAAGCATTAGGATACATCAAAGATTTCATGCAAATGCAACATTCGAGTCTCTGGAAATTCCTGAAATCGGAATCCAAAGTATACATCTCCAAAGGTACAAAACCTGAGCTTGGGATGGAAACAAACACTTCCAAAGGTATACAACTTGATCTTGGAGGCAAACATATCCAAAGGTACGAAACCTGAGCTTGGAGGAAAACATATCCAAAGGTACGAAACCTGAGCTTGGAAGCAAACATATCCAAAGGTACGAAACCTGAGCTTGGAAACAAACATATCCAAAGGTACGAAACCTGAGCTTGGGAGCAAACATATCCAAAGGTACGAAACATGAGCTTGGAATCCATCATATCTAAAGGTACAAAACCTGAGCTTGGAATGGAAATAAAGCGTGACTTCACTTGGAATGATACACAACCAAATCGTCAGTCCCTGTTATCCATGGATTTTTCCAATGCTAATTACCAACTGGCCTTTCTCGAAACATGATTGGTCACCACCAAATTAACTATACCAGTATCCACTGGATTTTTCAAACAATGTTGGTCACAACCGTGCCTCAACATCCCTAAGATAAGCTTCTCGAATGAGACTGCCACTTATCTGAAAAAGATAATGATGATAAGCTTCTCATGGGAGACTGCCACTTATCTGGGGATACGGATAAACTGATAAGCTTCTCGAGAGAGACTGCCACTTATCTGAAAAACGTACTGGAAACAAGCTTCTCGAGGGAGATGGCCACTTGTTGCTGGATATAACGAAACAGGATATGCTTCTCAGGCGAGACTGCCACTTATCTATAGGTGAATAAGCTTCTCTATAGAGATTGCCACTTATGGATAAGCTTCTCTACAGAGACTGCCACTTATCGTTGAATATGAATAAGCTTTTCTACAGAGATTTCCACTTATGGAAAAGCTTCTGTACAGAGATTGCGACTTATGGATAAGCTTCTCTACAGAGACTGCCAGTTTTATCGTTGAATATGAATAAGCTTCTCTACAGAGATTCCCACTTATGGATAAGCTTCTCTACAGAGACTGCCACTTATCATTGAATATGAATAAGCTTCTCTACAGATTGCCACTTATGGATAAGCTTCTCTACAGAGATTGCCACTTATGGATAAGCTTCTCTACAGAGACTGCCACTTATCGTTGTAAGGCAACGCAAAATGTTCTTCTTGATAGATAGTGAAAAATAAATGCACGTCCAGGTAGGTTCGGCGACCGACAGGGACCGAAGTTCAATCTAGAACCAAGCTAGAAAGAAATTGTCAAACAAGACTCCAACCATTGAGAAATGAAATCGAATGGGGACACATCTTATCCAATCATGGAAAAAGATAACTGAAGCAACCATCATCCACGAGGATTAAACTCTATGGGGAATTGAGAAAGGATGGACATTTTATGCTTAAGGGCTGACAACTCTATTGGAGAGAGACAACACACCCAGTCACTTGGTGAAAAACACCAAAGTGAAACAGGAACAGGTAATAACCAGAGATAGCAAAAATGCACGGATGCTATGCATATGCTTTATGCCATGCTTATGTTTATGCTGACAAAATAGACAAAACAAAACAGGAGATGAAATAAACATCTCGACACGGATACTCAGCCAACTTCACTAAGTTGGACATCAACGGGGATGGTCATGAAGATCAATAATTCCACTTCAAGGTTACCACCTTTCTCTGGGAAAGAGTAATCTTATTCAAAAATAATCGTCATGACTTCACTCAGATTTCCGTCATGAGTTTGAAGGAAAAAATCACCAAGGGAAATTCTAAGATCAACCAAAGTAACAACTTAATCGGAGAGCTGATAAAGAGGTATCATGAGAACAAAACATTTATGCCCCATGATGGTACGACAATTCTCTTCAAGTGAGCAACGGCTCCTGCGACAAACAATCTTCAAAAAATTTCTGCCCCAGATTACATGGTCTGTGGGAAGAAACCATCAAGAGAACTTTATAAAAGAATTGGCATAAAGATGCTTAAATGTCTTCAAACTCTTATAGAGAGAGATTTACAAATCTCGACGTGATTTCCCCAGTTTAACGGTGCTTGCACAACAAAGTTTTCAGACTGTGGAAGTAACAACTAGGGAACAAACTTGCCCCTGCTAACTGGTAACTGCAACAGAGTTTCCCCTGACTTAATAGTTCTTTGAGAGCTTCATCTGATCTTGACCCGATCACTTCTGATTAGCCGAACATTGTGACAAATGATTAACAAATCTTTCAACTTGGTTGCCCCAGGCTGAGCTTCCTTTATCAAACCAAATTCCCTAGCTGGCAGCTTTTGTTGGGATTCCTTTGATATTAGATCGTCTAGCAAGCAGTGTTGTTCATTAAAAGTTGGCAATTTTCAATGTAAAATTCATGCAATCTTTTGAAAACATTTTTTGATGAAACACACACGGCAGAGTGATCAAGTGATTAAAGTGAAAGCGATCCAATCATTTTACAAATGATGGATAAAGTGATTAACACACACAAACATCAAAGATCATTAGGAGTCAGGTTATCCAACCTTGTTGTAACATGCTTTCAACATAACCTTACCTCAATTAGGTCTTTTAAGGGTTGTAACGTGGCCTGGTTCACGGTTCATGAAACAAAGGATAAAGGCACAAAGTTATTTGTCCCACCCTCTCTCCATGATGAACTCCAATCCTATGCTCGGTTAACTCAAACTATACATTCAGGTTGAACTGATGATAGTTGGTGATGGCTTACAAACCTAGGGTAGTCACAACTCCCTTACCATTTTTGATAGCTTTTTGCTATTTGAGGATTTTTTAGAGTGATGACTCTTACAGAATTCCTCTCTTTTGTTATCCCTGACTTTTGTCTGAACTGTTTTGTTTGAATATACAGTCAACGGGATGCCCCTTTTTTGCCTAAGTTTCCTTCATAGGTTTTGACTTAGCGGGCTTTTCAATTTTCTTTTTTTCTTCTTCTCTTTTTTTGAGAAAGGAGGTGACTACCTAGTTTAATGGCTACGGTGAACCATCATCGTCTTTTAAACTTCGACACTTGTATGTTGTGTGCGAAGAAAAACCTGAGTGCACCACCTTTATATGAAAAGTTTCTTGTATGCACATATCTTCAAGTTAACTGAGAACTACCCTCCCCAGGTTTAAAATTTAAGGTTTATGTTTTTGTAAAGAAAGAAAACTCCTACTTCTAGGCTCGAAGAGGTTAACGAGGGATTATCTTCCTTATTTCTCCAGTGTTTAGGGATTGAAACAATGCCTTACATCATCGAAAAAGTTAAATTGAAAGCATATCAACAGCAGTTATGGATATAGTTTTCATCATCCTCCCCAATCTATGCTTTAAACAATAGTTTAGTAAAGAAAAGAAATTTTTGCATTTTTCGTTATCTTATAACAATGAAAGGAAAGAGTTAAATGAATGGACTTAATCAAAAGATGCACAAACATTTCATTAATCTTGCCAATTCAAAATGAACAACATCTTACAAGCAATCAAATGAAAAGAAAATACAACACAATGCTGAAACAGTCTACAGCTGCCAGCCTTAGGGAATTAAAATTGATAAAACAAATTTCAAATTTCAGGCCCTATGCGGGGAAACACCTTCAACAACCACATGCTCCTTGTGATATAGAATTATGAGGGGTCTCGCGGGTCCTTTGCCTTTGGATTGAAGAATTGCGGCACTGTTATCTGATTTATCCTCATGAGGTTTCAGCAACTCCTTCAATCTCAGTTTAAAACCCTTACACTCTTCAACTAGGTGCCCTGTTGTCCCAGTATGATATCCGCATTCTACTTCTGGGTAGTTTTCTTCGAAGATCAAGTGTTTGTCAATGATCAGCTCTTGTACAAGATAACATAATGCTATACATGCATCTAAGTTGTGTCCTTCGGCTCCTTTGTGAAATTCACAGGTCAGGTTCGCATTATGCCATGGTCCTGGCACAGGATTGGATAATCGCGGAGTCACTAGCAAATTCTGAATCAATAGCAGGTAAAGTTTACTTAGCGGTACTGGAATTCGTTTACCGCAAGCCTTATTCCTGACATGATCCTTCTTTGTTCAATCTCCGGCTTTGACAACCTTGAGGAGGAACAAACACCAACTGGTGAGAGACTTCAGTTGAACGCGCCAGTGCCCCAGTATGATAGTCTCATTTAGCGTTGGTATCAAAGTTCAGAGGGTAAGGAGGAATTACTGGTTTTAGGTCCTTTGGTATTATCAATCCGCCTTGGATCAAGTCTGGCAATATCTGATCATATGACGTTGGAAACAGACTCTCTGGTTTCCTTGTTCTTTGTTGGGCGTGCTAACGCGATTGATGGTTATCTGGTTGTTGATACCGAGAATGTCCTTGAGTTGGAGGAATCATCGAAGATAAAGCATCCCTAGTTTCTATGGACGTCACATGGTCAAGGTGACCTTCCTTTTCAATCATGTTCCGCAATGTCTCTAAAACCCAATTCATCTGACACTTGAGAATTTCGATGTCCTCTTTCAGCATTTCCTGAGCTTTCAAAAGTTCATCCATTGTTGCCATTTGTCTCAGATATGTGTTAGGTATCTGAACAAGAGGGATACCAAGAGACGCAAGGCTGAGAAATGCAAATGCATAATGCAAATGCAATGCAAAAGCAAACTGGTTTTACAAAACTCAGAAGATTGACTAGGTCAAAACCCTCATTTCATCAATCGTTGGGAAAGTTACAACTTTTAAAAATACCAGAGATCGACTGAGTTTTACAAAACTAGTTGCGACATGATATGCTCGTGGTGATATGATGGGATGATGTACACATAACACAAAGGCAAGTATTCATAAATACATGCACACACAAAGACCTCCTAGTCTCAAGATCAAAGCAAGGAGTCAAAGGTCTACCCATCCCCAAGGATTTGTACTATGAGCTGTTTGTACCTGCCAAATGGGTTCTAACAAAGTTCCCAGAGTCATAGTAAATCCTTCGAATATTGCCAACTAACGCGACTACTCATGTGAGTCAACAATATTCTCAAGATAAACTTGTTTGAGTGTAGCACCGCGTGACAACTATTGAGGGACTACTCCCTAACAGTTTCCACACTACGTCCTAAAAAGGCCAAGTGGGGTAAAATGTGATCTAAAGGTCCTCAGCTTCGCAGACTCGTATTGAAACAATTAGTGAATACATGACTACTCATGCATTACTAACCATCTCAAAGAGTTTCCACTAAGCGTGATTACATCATATGTTAGACATATTTGGACTACTCCCAATAGCCTAACTATTGATCATATCATAATCCTATCTCATGTGTCACTCAAATCCGGGTTAGGATTTATCTCACCACTTAAGGCACCCAATGTCCAACACATAAACAAATATATATTGACAAATATACCTGTTAAGCAAATATTCACAAATACAATGCATTGCACACACAAAGGCTACCTAGGCTTAAAGCCCAAGCAATGGAGTCAAAATTTTACCCATCCCCAAGGATTTGTATTATGGGTTAATTTGCACCTGCCGAACGGGTTCTTAATAAAGTTCCCAGGGTCAACAACCCATCTTTCGGATATTATCAATTTCCCAAATCACTCGGTAACCGATAATATTCTCAAGAGAGTCCTGTCCGAGTGTAGTATCGCGTATCAACTACTTCGGGACTACTCCCTCATAGTCATCGCACTACGTCCTAATAAGGTCGAAGTGGGGAAAAATGTAATCTAAAAGTCCAGAGTGTCACGGGCTCCTTCGTCGAAAGTAGCGATGTTTTTACGAATACTCGTTTAACAAAACTAACTCTCAAGAGGGCCTCTACTGAGCGGTGGTTTCTCAAGATACGTGGTCGGGAATCAACTCCCTACAAGCCTTCTTGAATATACCACCATCCTATCATAAGTGCACTCGAGTACGGGTATAGGACTTCCTCACCACTCAAAGCACCCAACATTCCACACAAAAATATATTGACAAATATACATGTTAAACAAATATTTACAAATATAGCATACAATCAAACAAAATAGGCAAAACCCTCAAGTTTAAGCGTGTCCCCAGTGAAGTCGCCATTTCTGTTGCAGTGAGAATCGTGATACCAAGCTATTGATTAACTTGAATCTTAATTCTTAAATTCACAACCGGACTTTAATTTATCCAAAGGAAAGGTCTAAAGAAAGAAAGAACCTTTTGCGCGATGTAACAACAACACTAAGAGATTCGGGGATCGGGGGTTGGTTATGCCTAGGGTAGGTATTTCACATCCTAAACATCTGTAGTACTCTACATGAACCTTTTGTTTGTTTGCATGCTAATACTTTCTAAATGTTTGCTATGGATTGGGATTGGGAAAAAGGTATAGGTTGTAGGTAAAGACCTAGGGATAGTTTCTAAGTTTGCTCGCAAAGATATCGCATCTTCTGTCTACGTATCCTTACTAGGATAGAATCAGAGCAATCGTAGTTCACCTCACAAGGGATAAAGAACACTTGATTATAATCAAGGTTCAAAGGGGACAAACATATCCATGCTTGTGTAGAGTTTATCCAAACTCTATAGATCTATATTGAACACTCAAGAAAGGGGAGTAAGTAATCATATACATGATTCTTACATACAGTTAACCAAACTCTATCTAAATCTACGTTGTAACACGAATTGGTTCTATCCAGACCAAAAGGAGGAAGAAGGGGGGAGGTTAATTGGTTCTATCCAGATCAAAGGGAAGGTTGCTTGGTTCTATCCAGACCAAAGGGGAGGTTGCTCGTCAAGATAACACATCTTGTGCCTACGTATTCTCATTATCCAATGAAAAATCAGAGCGATCGTAGTTTGGGCACGAACTACAGAATAAGGATCAATTGGTTCTTTCCAGACCAAAAGAGGGAAAAGGTTCTATCCAGACCTATGAGTTTAAATCCTATTGGTTCTACCCAGACCAAAAGGGGGAGAAGGTTTTATCCAGACCTATGAGTTTAAATCCTATTGGTTCTATCCAGACCAAAAGGGGAGAAGGTTCTATCTAGACCTATGAGTTTAAATCCTATTGGTTCTATTCAAACCAAAAGGGTAGAAGGTTCTATCCAGACCTATGAGTTTAAATCCTATTGGTTCTATCCAGACCAAAAGGGGATAAGGTTCTATCCAGACCTATGAGGTTAAATCCTATTGGTTCTATCCAGACCAAAAGGGGATAAGGTTCTATCCAGACCTATGAGAGCATTGAGCTATCTATGACCCAAGGGTCAATAGAGAGACTTTCCTTTAGAAGGAGAAAGAATTAAGCAACTTGGATGAGAACAAAAGAGTTCCATCACTTGGGGGAATAACTTAACAAAGCAATATTCAGACATTAAGAATACAAGAGATATGGTTACAACCAATAATAAACAAGCATATTACAATAAGCAAGGATTTCAATCAAGATAAATGGTTACAACCAAAACAAACATTAAGATATTACGATATCAATGATTCCAATCAAGATAAATGGTTACGACCAAAGCAAGTATCAAGATATTAAAATATCATGAAGGGGAAAGTTCTTTAAAGACTTAATGAAAGGTAAAAATCAAAGCATATCCTAACAAAGACGGGGGTACATCTTAACAAAGATAAAGAAGTATCTTAACAAAAATGAGGCTTCCTAGGGCTTACAGATGACATGTATACTTACAGGCATCATGCCTAATCAAACAATGTCACAACAAATGTAAAGGAGAAGTTCAATACTTCGTGGGGAAAACTTTAAAGTTTTAATGATGATTAAAAACAAATGCTTACAAGCAAGAAGTTTAAGTCGAACTCAAGTACGCAAGGATGCTAACAAGCCAAGTTTCAAATTAAAACTCAAAGAGAATGAAATTCAAATTTGAAATGAAAGAGGAAAGGTAGGAGGGTTAAAACCCTAAAACGGATTGCAAGTTCCCCATGATACAAAGTGTTTCAAAAATAAAAATTTAGAATTATTTAAGCATTATATGAAAGTAATTACTAATACAAGAATTTAGAAAAAAGAATCACTAAAAAATGATTAAAAATGAAAGAGTTATGAATTTTTGAAATTAATGACAATTAAATAAAAATACAATAAATCTAATTATTAAAAAATAAGAAAGGCCTCCCACAAGGCTTCAACCCAAGACCTTGGGGTAGTATGCTCAAAATTAAACCAACTCAACCATATTATGCACATTTTAAATTGATGGATAGAGAGAATAAAATAGTAAAAACTATGAAAAAACATAAAATGCCCAAAAATTGTCCTCACTGAGGATCGAACCAAGGACCATACGCATGACAAGATACTTAAGGGCAAGGTGACAACCACTGGGGTGGCGATACATCCATTGTATCAAGGCACCCCATTAAATCTTATACCTAACAAGGCGCATTTTGGGCAAGATTGTAAGAACAAAACAAGGCAATTTTGTCAAAAACGATTACAATCCAAATTCCTAAAATCTCACCAATTTTGGTGAAATAAGAGTCTAACCTGCTTGATTTTCCACAAGGAACATGATGGTATCAACCATTTTTTCAAATAATGTCTCCAATTTAAAATTCGAAATAAAGTGCCATTATGAGTTTTTGAAATGCATTCTTGAATTCAAAGATTAAAACTGATGCACTTGGAGATATGTAAAGGTTAGAGCATGTTTCAAATATAGTATGGGATGAGTTCCAACAGGAAATTGGTTTAGAAAAATATTAGAGCAGGATGATGGTATGTGAGCTGTCATGAAGAGCATGAGTTGGACATGAGTGAAGACAAAATGATCAAAATGAGTGATTTCAAGACCAACACTGGTTTGCTCATGTTTGAAATGCAAAATTCATGATGAGTTTCAATGGAATAACTCATTTTCTGTCATGGATCAAAATGGGGCTGTCAAGCTGCAATTCTAATGAAAAGGTTAAAAACAAACTTGTGTTCAAAAGATTCATAATAGCCACTAATCATTAAACAAAAATACCAACAGGTCATGCATTGAACACACATAATTTGCAATAAATCAAACTGAAATTGATGACTTTGGAGGTTGACAAACCAATAACAGCCATGGATGAAAGGTTACGACCTAAACAACATGCCAAAAGCAAACAAAACAGTTCCAAAACTATATAAAGTGAAGGTGTAAGTCTTGCAATCCAAACATTCTTGCCAAGACATGAGGCAGATCTGAGTAGTCCTAGAGATTAAAAGCAACTATGACAAGCAAACAAACTAACACTCCTAACCACTTACTGAACAAAAATCATAGAAGAAAAATCAATGTGTCAACAAAGATAAAGCCCTAATCTGTCAAGAATCATAACAGCAGCTCTCTCTCATCAGAGCATACTAACAGGGACCCTACTGATTTTAACCCTCCAGCCTTAACTAGCTTACTTGTGATAATTCTCCGCAAAGCCTTGCAGCCTAAAGCCACAAATCAAAGGTAATGAACTAGAACTTAAACAAAACAAGGTCCTGTCATTATAATATCAAGCCTAAATGGATGCACCAACACAAAGAGTTACCACTTTAAGTATTCAAAAAAAAAATGACAGATCCAGCTAGGGCTGGCAATGAACCAAACCAACTCGAAGATAGTTCGGAATTCGACTCGACAATTAAATCGTTGAACTAGGTTCATGAACCAAATGAGTTGAGTATGAGCGAAAAATTAAGTTCGTTAACTAAATGAGCTGAACTTGAACTATACATAGTTCGACTCGTTAGGTTCATGAGTTAACTCGATTACATATGAAAAGAATTATACTGTCTTTAAGATTAGGTTTAAATATTTACTTCAAATCTTAGACAAATTTAATCTTCAATTTAGTAGTTTTTGAATTAGACTCTCAAATGTATCTCTTGAAAGTTGTGTAGGTTTTGAATTAGTAGATTTCGAAGTTAAAGTTAAATTTCAATATGATAAATTTTATTTTATTTTAATATTTTATTTAAAATATATATATTTATTTAAAATGTCAAATATACTAAAAAATATATTTATTTAAAAAAATAGTTTTTAAGTTCGTGAACCATGTGAGCTGAACCTAATGAGATGAACCTAACGAGTCGAACCGAACTGTTCGTGAACTTATAACGAGTCGAGTTTGAGCTTAAAAAAAAGTTCGTGTCTAACTCGAACTCGAACTCGAACTCGAACAATTCTTAACGAGTCGAGCCGAGCTGAGGTGAGTTCGACTCGACTCGACTCATTTCCAGCCTTAGATCCAGCACAAACTCCAATAGCAGTTCTAAGGTCTTAAAAAAAATCTGGTAGAAACTACTCCTGACTTAACAAACTCAGTTCTTAAGCACAGATAAGGGCAGCAGGGTGCAAGGAGACAATAGGTTGAAAGGCTTATTCTCTTTACAGTGTTCAAAATAGTTTGGTCTACTTAAACACAACAATGCTAGTGCTTACTTAAGCATAAAGTTAATAACTCATAGTGAGTTACCATGAGTTGACAAACTCTTATTCAAACAATCCTTCAGCAGTGGAAATTTGAACATGGGGGCAAACAAACTTAAACCACAAACTGTTCCAATCACATATGATGGAACAGTCACCATGAACAAGTGTTAATATGGAAAAATGCTTAATAGTCATGGATACAAACTCAACATGGAAATGTTGATCATCATAGATCAAGATGTGTTTCAACAGCATCTAGATGAATCACTTCAACATTGGCTATGACCATGCTAAACAACAAGCAGTCCTTCAAAAACAGTTGAGATGCATTTTGGAAATCAGAGAATGAAATAGTTGCAATCCAATTCAAAAACAGATATGCACATGTCTTAAATATGATATGGATCAAGTTTTAACCAAAAGATGATTCAAGATGTCATTAGAACAAAAGAAAACACATGAGTTACAATGATGAATATGAATTGCAAAATCTTATAACAGTATGTAATTTGAAGCATAAATACATCCTACTTGGTATAACAATACCAGTTAATCCAAAATAGCAACCCTTATGCAAAATCCTAATGACAACTACAACTGTAACAACTTGGTTACAACCCCTCCTTATAATAAAATCCAAGCCAAACGTTCCCTCTGAAAGAGAAAATAAAGATTGGAAAACAATAGGCATGAGCTGACCAACTCAGCCTTCAAGAACAGTCCAAAGACCATATGATCAACTTAAGTATTGCCAATCACCAAACAAAACTGACCCATCACAGCATGAATTTACCAATTCACAATTTTAACAAGGAATGCTAGACTTAGATAGCTTTACAAAATCTATCCATCATGGATTAAACCTGATGCATAGAAGGTCCTCCAAATATAGGACACTAGTAAACAATACACCAAATTCATGACAATGAGAGTTTGTTATTACAATACCATTTTTTCAAGTTCTAATCAAATAGGATTTTAAAGATAGTTAACAATTTTTTAAAACAAACAACAACTAATATGAACAGACATAACTGATAGTTATAAAAAGCATACTAACACAAAGTTGATCAACAGAATGCCATAACATATCTATGTTAGTCTTTCAAAAAGACATACACATCTGCATAATGAACTGAACAGCCAATGTGAACATGTAGGCAAAGTTCTTGGTGTTTCAAACATTCATTTCGTGAATTCCAAATCACTATGCCTTTACAAAGCCATAGCCAACCATAATGTATGAACAAGGTAACCTTACTTAACACAGAAGCAGGCAACAAAAGCTGATGCTGCCATAGGCAATAATCATAGGCAGGTTTTAGTTATGAGAAAAGATCTTAAAACAAAAATGGACCATGAGTTGACAAACTCATAACTTCCAACATAATTTTAACAGCAAAGTTGGGGGAAATTAAACATTAAAATGTTATAATATATTCAAGATGGCTACAACTTTTGACAGCATTGACTTAATCAAGCACAAAACTTAACAAACTCAAATCCAACAGAAAAACATGGCAGAATAGTTGTAAGTTTAACATAACAATATCTAAACCATCTAAACAAACCAAAAATTATAGACATGATGCATAATGAAGAGGTTTTAGGCTACATACCTCTTGTAGACCTCCTTGAGCAAGCTAGCAGCAAAGAAAACCAGAGATCCTTCCTTTTGAACAAGTTTGTGAAGCTTACTTCCTTTTGAAGAAACAAGCAAATCTTGAGGACAGTTTGAGCAAACGGATTTCCAATTATTGTTCAAGGTTTCAAACAGCTAGTATGACAAAAATAGGAGGTGTTCCAAGTGTCAAAGTGATGGAAATTGATCTAGGTAGTGAGTTGTTCCATATTATGCATAAAAGTCAAACTTAAGTGAATGAGAAGTTGACTTTTGGATTTATGGTGTTTTTGAAGGAAACAAAGGTTAGGACACCTTCTAATAATGATTTTGAGTTTGTGTGGATGGTTTTTATGGTGGTTTAATGGTTAGAAACGGTGCTGGTACGGAATTTTGAACAAGGCAGTTTTTGATGTTTTGGAACCTTTTCTTCACTTACAAGTAAAGCAAGGCAAGATGAGAGAGCTTGGGTTTTAGAGGGCTCTGGTGTGTGCTTAGCATAGAGGAAACCTCTATTTATAGGCAAGGAAAGATGAGGGCAGATTGTGAAGTATGCATTGCAAATCTTGATTTTGGAAGGAAATCTTAGCAAATCCAATTGTAATTGCTTTCTTCAGGTGGTGCATGTTTTCAAGGGTCATTAGCCTATAAAACCAAATAATCTTGAGCTGTAATAAATGACTATAGAGATAGCAAGGACAGGTCTCCCATGCTGCAGCCACAAACCATCTCTCTCCTATTGTACTTTTGTACCTTTTTTTATTAAACAATGATCTTGGATGATTCTATAGAATTTGCTTAATTTCTCTTCTGAATTAGTTAACTTCACCCTCTAACACATCATATCAGAGGTCATTCCATGGTTCAAGATGAAGTTCATAGTTGGAAATCAAGTTCATGTTGGGTTTTGACAAGTTGACAAACTAGTGCACAGGCCCAACTTGCTCCATTCGAAACTCCCAGCTCACAAGGGCTATGGAAGAGTTCTATAACTTTTTGGAAATCCCTCATGGAGCTCTACAACTTTCATGTTTTTGAAATTTTCAAATTCAAAGTGGAACTAGGTCAAAAATCCCCTCACAGTTGGCTGAAAACATGCCTAAAAAGGCCAACAACTTAGAATTTTACCAAGTGTTTCTCCCTCTTGTGATGATTTTGGCCATAACTCCAAATCTATACATTGTTTGCACATGGACCACTGTGATAATCTTGTAGGAATTGCCAAGACCTTTCTAACAAGCTTTGAACCAACTCAATTGGATGTGTGGTTAGGGAGTTATGGTCTTGCCCTTTTCAAAACCCTAATTTCCCGATTTCTCGATTACTCCTTAATCCTTGATCCAATGGTCATGAAACTTCATGGATAGGTGTAATATGTTACAAGGAACATTTTTTATTCATACTTTAAGGTCAAGTTCCTTATGATTGAAGAGTTGACTTTTCGGTCAACCGAACGATCGATCGATGACTACCGAGTTGACTGTTGATGTTCTGGGTCTTCTGAGGCCTCGAAACCTATTGAGTGGGCTTCACTAAGCCATATGGACTTCATGGACCATAATTACCTCATTGGAATACCTTTTATATCAAAAGTCAAACTACAGTTGACTTTTCCTGATTGAAAACCCTAATCGGGTATCCTGAATTGCATTGCCTTTAATCTTTGGGTAACAACCTCAAATTGGATTCATACTTGACCCAATGGAGTATATTTGATGATGTGGAGACTTATTTCATGGAGAATCAATCCAATACATTGACTGATTAAACCATCGAAACCTCGATTCCCGGCTTTACGGAACCCTGATTTACCTGTATCTTGACAAAGACCAACTTGTAATAGGTTAAGGTTAGATAATCAAATTAATATGATCCTAAAATGATGATGAAGATCTAAGGGGTAAAAATTTGAGGTGCAACAACAGGACAAAAACAAAAGAAAGGAGACTCGGCAGAGCATCGCTGCTCTATGCCTACGTATTCCCCCGTGCAATGGGAAATTCAGAGTCAACGTAGTTCGGCTAAATACGGGAGAAAGGGGGGAAGGTTGCTCGCCAAGACATCATGTCTTGTGCCTACATACTCTCAACAGTTATGAGATATCAGAGCAAACGTAGTTCGGGCTAACAAGAACACTGGTTGGTTCAAATGTTTTACCCTAGTAGGGTTAAAACTTAGCTCTAGCAGTTAGGTGCATGCGGCTCAACCATGGGAGACTTAGGTGTTACCTGTTTGCGGTAGAACCAAGAGATATCAACACTCTTTTTCTGAAAAAAAAGTTTCCGATTAATCCCGAAGGAAAAAGGTTTGAAATTTGTTTTTTTTGTTTTTTAGTGAAGTGAATTAATTCGGTTTGTGATTCACGTTGCACTAAAGACTATGACATGGAGGCGAATGCATCGTGTATCGCTCCCAAACAAGACGTACACTAAACATTCTACATAAGCGAGAGGTGACCCCTCACTCATCATTCCCCATGTAGCTTAAGGCTCATAGCGTGCAACGTTTATTGCCTTTATTAGATGAGTTAGAATGGTTTTGACATGAGAAGAAGAGACGCACGGAAGGTCTAAGGGAAACTCGGCTCTAACGTTGTCATGCAAAGTGATCCTAAAGTTTGGATTAGAAAGGGGAAACATCTACCCTAATGTTAGGATGCTTGGATTGAACACCTAATGTATCTCCTACTCCCATCCTAAACGGAGGGACTAGGAACCCTATGAGAATCATGGCAAAAAGCACAAGAAAGCACCAAGCAAATTCAATCACAAGTAGAAGATGCAAACATGAAAATGCAACACTTAGAATGGTGGGAGGGAGGAAAAAAATGTGTGGGGCAGCAGCCGCCACAAGCTCGTCTCGACCTCAACAACGATTCAAGAATGATGCAAACATGAAGGGAGCGTAAAAGAGATGAAAGCAAACGAACATGCAGGAGATCATCAACTTTGAACCACATCCATAAGTATGCATTCAAGTGGAAAAACACGAATGTCGGAGAAATCTCAATTAAACAACCAAAACAACGACATATATCCAAAAACATTTCATCCCTAATACATCACACTTATCTATGATGATTCGAGATGAAACGGTATGCAAACAAGCAAGCAAAACAGCAAAATAGGCCTGCTGGAACAATGTTAATCAGTTAACCATATGCATTAACTGATTAACCATCTGAAAATGTTTGAAAATTTGAAAGTTTGAGTTGGTTAATCGATTAACCATATAGGTTAGCCGATTAACACTGCTCCAATAGCAGTAAACAGCAGCAGAAAAGCACTTAACAACAACTTATCACTTAGGCAAACTTCCACATTATTTCGTAATTAATTGTGCAAGAAATTAAACCAGCAAATCATGATTCAAGCAGCATGTAAGCAAATTAACACAACCAAATCATGGATCAATCAGATCAAATTAACCAAAATTCAATCGAAGATGAAAATCCACATGATTATTGCAAATAAGCTAAAAGCAGATTCGGATCCAACCTTCGGAGCGGAGATTTGCTCCGGTTAGTATTGATTCAACTGTAATTGAACAGATATGATACTAGAAGTCCGAAATACTTCAAGATCCACACCAATTCTTGTTGTAGCAATGGAGATCCTTCAAGATTGATCCAAAATAAGCCAAATAATCACTTCCAAAATCACTTCCAGATCTGGATCCAATTGTGCACGAAAATTGGATGGAGAAATCACTTAAATGGAGATGATCGATGGAGGTTTGAGCTTAAGAATTCATTGATTCCAATGAAGAATCAAAGAATTCAATGAAAAAATGCTTTTAGTGAGGGTTTTGGATTTGGAAAGTTGAGAGAATTTGAGAGAATTGAGATGAATTCTGAAAAATGAATGTGAGAAATGAAGATTGGATCCCTTTGGTTTAGAGTGAATCACTTAAATATCATCTAGGTTTGGATCCCAAAGCAAGGTTTGGAAATTGGTTTGTGAATTTTGGTTTGGCACAAGGAATGGGATTTTGGAGGGAAATGAAATTATGAAATGATTCTAGATCCTTCCCATACTGTTCTCAAGAACCGTTAGATACATTATCAAATGTCTTCCATCTACTGGAGGTATCAGTATCGGAGGCTTCTGCAAATATTATTTTATTTTGTCAAATGCCCTTTGGCAATTTTCATTCCAGACGACCGCCTGGTCCTTCTTTAGCAATTTGAACATTGGTTCACACGTGGCTGTGAGATGAGATATGAACCGAGCAATGTAGTTCAATCTCCCCAAGAATCCACATACCTCTTTTTTCCATTTTCGGCGCTGGCATATTTTGTATAGTTTTTATTTTTGCAGGATCGACCTCGATTCCTTTTTCACTAACAATGAACCCCAGCAGCTTTCCTGATCTCACCCCGAAGGTGCACTTGTTCGGATTCAACCTCAGTCTGAATCTCTTGACCCTTTCAAACAACTTCAACAAGTTGACCAGATGTTCTTCCTCCGTCTGTGACTTTGCTATCATGTCATCAACATAGACCTCAATCTCATGATGAATCATATCATTAAACAAAGTGACCATTACCCGCAGATAGGTTGCCCCTGCGTTTTTCAACCCAAAAGGCATTACCTTATAACAAAACGTCGCCCACGGCATAATAAACGTTGTTTTCTCCATATCCTCCGGTACCATCTTAATATGATTATAACCGGAAAAACCATCCATGAAGGAAAACACAGAATACTGAGCAGTATTATCAACCAATACGTTAATGTGAGGGAGCGGGAAATCGTCTTTTGGGATCGCCTTATTCAGATCTCTGTAATCAACACACATTAGTACCTTTCCATCCTTCTTAGGCATAGGTACAATGTTAGCGACCCACGGAGGGTAAGTTTTTACGGCCAAAAATCCTGCGTCCAACTGCTTCTGGACTTCTTCCTTGATTTTCACAGTCAAATCTGGTCTTGTCCTTCTAAGCTTATGCTTGACTGGCGGACATTCTTCTCGCAACGGAAAGCGATAAACCACTATTTCGGTGTCAAGCCCAGGCATGTCTTCATAGGACCAAGCAATGATATCACTATACTCACAGAGCATTTCGACCAATCTCTTCTTAATGTCACCTTGCAATGTAGCCCCTATCCAAACGTTTCTTATAACTTCTTCAGAACCCAAGTTAATGACTTCAATGTCCTCCTGATGAGGCAAAATGATTTTCTCTTCCTGTTTCAAGAGTCTGGTTAGCTCTTCTGGTAAGTCTTCATCTTCATCAATCTCTTCTGCAACCTGAAATATTGGGTTATCAAAGTCGAAGGGAGTCATAAATGGTTCTGGATCGATGTCATCTGCAAAGTTAATCCTGCAATAATGATGATTAAATGCTTAAAATGATATGCGAAACAAGCACAAACCACATTGCCATTTTATTGTTAAAATAAAACATGAAAAACAAGGATCATAATATTCGAATGTAGAAAAACGCCATTTTATGGATTGATAAATGATTGTTCAAGCATAAACAGATAGGCCCTGAAGACAAACCACTATGCTCCGGGTAGAACATAGGGCTATACAATAATCAGAAAAACAAAATCATTACTCTTCGGTTGTCACTTGAATGATTTCCTTGACAAACCAGTTGTTAAGGCGTTGTCCCGGAATGATCCCCTTCTTCATCTGAAACCGCGTTGATCTGCTCGAAGATTACTCCTCCGCTAGTAAACTGGACAGGTCCTTTATAGCACGACGCGCTCTGTGAGGATGATGAAGAAGACTGATGGTATCCCAGCCCAAACTTGTCCTATTTGTGGGGAATATTCAGCACTTGACCCCAAATGGATGCTGCCCCAGCCTGCACCACTGCCTGGGCTTCTTTGAATGACGACATGGCCACCTCGGGTGCTTTGCTCACAACCAGAGATTTGTCTTTAATCTGAACTGTCTCGAGGGCTTGACAAAGAGTCTCATAAATTTCACCATCCACCTCAACATACTTAAACGAAGATAAATGACTAATCATTATATCCTCCTCTCCACATATTGTGACAACGCGGCCACCAACCATGTACTTAAACTTCTGGTGCAGTGTGGATGTTACAGCTCCTACTGAGTGAATCCATGGACGGCCCAACAAACAGCTATAGGCAGGCTGGATGTCCAAAATATAGAATACCGCATCAAATACCTCTGGACCCACTTGAATAGGCAACTTCACCTCTCCGAATACGGACCTACGAGTCCCATCGAAAGCACGCAATACCAGGTCACTTGGCATACAAATCAGCCCCTGCATATCCAGCTTCATCAGTGTCTTCTTCAAAAGTACATTCAGGGATGACCCCGTATCTACCAGCACATAAGACAAGACGGATCCTCGACATTCAATTGAAATGTGAAACGCACAATTCTTATTTCTTCCCTTCGGTGTCAAATCCAAGTCTGTAAAACCCAGCCCGTTTCCTGCATTGACGTGCACTACAACCCCTTCAAGTTGGTTAACCGATAACTCTTGCGGCACGTAAGCAGTATTCAATATCCTCAATAATACATTTCGGTGCGGTTCTAAACATAGCAACAAAGACAGGATGGAGATTTTGGAAGGCGTCTGCTGCAGGTGATCCACAATTTTGTAGTCACTTTTCCTTATCAGCCTCATGAATTCCTCTGCATCTTTTAAAAAATATTCCCTCTCTCCAGACTGAGAAGTCTCCTTGACTGCCGCTTTCTTACATTTGTCAGCTCTGTCAGCAGCCACCTCAGGAGACGAGAAAACTCTACCACTTCGAGTAATACCACCCGCTCCAACCATATTGTCTACTGAATCAACTGGCAAGCTCTTCAATTCCTTTTTTTCCCATTGCAATACACTTCCTCTCCATAGTTCCACGCAATAGCTCTTGTACTCTCATAAGGCACAGGCCCGACTTTGGTGATGACTATGGTTGGTGGCCCAGGAGGCGCTGAAATAGTTATAGTTTTGTACGGAATCAAGATCGTTGCAATCTCATTCCTTCCCTCAACCATTATCTCTTCAGACATCTTCTCAGCAATACGGTCAAATTGCAACATTCCATCGTTCATTATACCCTGAACACAGCTCTTCAGTTTTGCACATCTCTCAGGACGACTCAAACATTCAGCACAAGATTCATTACAGCCCAGGAATACCCCTCCCTTCAGCAATTTGTCCTTTACAAAGCCCAGCGGCGTCTTTAACTCATTGACATCCATCACTAGATTCAAGCTTTCATCCTCCAGTATAGCACTTACTCCGGCTGCCCCATGGTTGGGCATGGGGTTCTGCACAACATTAGGCGCGTCGTGAGAAAAATTGATAGCTTTACTATCTATGAGGTATTGGACTTTGTGCTTGAACGCCTTGCAGTTATCAATGTTGTGCCCAGGCGCACCCGAGTGAAACTCACAACGAGCATTTGTGTCATAACCTGGTGGTGGTGCCCCTGTCAAGGGAGCTAAGGTTCTCTTTTGGATTAACTATAGCTGCATCAGATATTGAAGTAGTTGAGAATACGACATCAGAGGCGCGTCAAATTGTCTGTTTATCCTGCCTCGATCCTGATATCTACGCTAAGCATAGTTCTGATTCTGGTTCTGCTGTGGTTGTTGCTGTTGTTGAGGAACTGCAGGAATTGTGATACTAGCAACCTGCTACTGTTGGCGGTACTGAGATGAACGCTGATTTATATTCTTGTTCCGAGAACTAGACACTGCATTAGTCTCGCCTTCTTTCTTTTTGTTTCCAAATGGATTTCTTCCTCCACCAGATGTGGATCCATCACCAGCCTGAATTTTTCCGAGCTTGATTCCATTCTCCACCCTCTCCCCGGTGATGATCAGGTCAGAAAAGCTATTGGACATGTTACTGATAAGCTTCTCGTAATAGACACCAGGAAAAGTGGCGACAAACATATCAATCAGCTCACGCTCCACCATGGGAGGCTGCACCCTGGCTGCTAACTCCCGCCACCTCTGGGCGCACTCCTTGAAACACTCATTGTTCTTTTGGGAAAGATTCTGGAGCTGAACCCTGTTAGGAGCAAGGTCATTGTTATACTGATAATGTTTCACAAAGGCCTCAGCTAGGTCTCTCCAACTGCGGATATTCACAGGCTCCAGACTCATGTACCACTCTAACGAAGGACCAGACAAGCTGTCTTGAAAGAAGTACATAAGCAATTTCTCATCATCCGAGTAGGCAGACATCTTGCGGTAATACGAGCGAAGGTGAACTCTTGGACAAGTTGTGGCCTTGTACTTGTAAAAACCGAGGACTTTGAACTTCAGCGGTACCTTCAAATCTGGGATCATCCCCAAATTTGCCATGTATAAACCCATGGAGTTCTAGCTTTCCAAAGAGCTCGTCTTTTCTTCAATCAGTTTGAACCTTTTGTCAGCCTCAGAAAGCAATCCAGCACCAACATCCTTTAAGGAGAACATGTCTTCCTGTTGATATTCCTCCCGTTGAGGACCATAGTTTCCATGTACAACACATACTGCCTCAGGTACAGGGATTGGAATTCTATGGAAGCAAGCTTCAAGGCCTCTGTGTTTTAATGAAGACAACTCATACAAGATTGGTACACATTCGCAAAAAGAAAGAGACGCAAACAATCAACAAGAATTCATTATCAAAGATCAAGATAAAGTTGCACATGATGCTATGGATCAAGCTTAGTACTCAAACTTCAAGCGGTGTTGATGATTCAAGAATCGGTAAAAACATATTTTACTTAGAAAAATTTTATACAAGTGTTCTTTCAATCACACTTCACTACACCACTATCATTAAACTTTTTAAAATGTTTTTAAAATACTTTCTATATTTTAAATTAAGTACTTTTGCAAAAACTTTCAGTGTTAACCGATTAACCTGTGGGGTTAACCGATTAACACAAGTTAAAATTATGATTTTAGGACATTTTTACAGTGTTAACCGATTAACCATATGGGTTAACCGATTAACACATAAAAATTTCAAATATTTTTAAACGTTGGAAAGGTGTTAACCAATTAACCTATTTGGTTAACCGATTAACACTGTAACAACAGCCAAAAATAGTAACTTTTAATGGAGGATTGCATTGTTCTCTATTATTCTTACTGGCTATTTTTTATGTCCCATAATCATACCTTTTTGGAAAGGTTTTTCACTTCTATAAATTGATTTCATTTTCAAAATCAAATTCACCTTCAAGAAACAAATTTCAAAAATTACTCTTTGTCTTCAACCTTTTGAATTTTCATAAAAGTGTTCAAACCAGATTTTTGAAAGAAGCCGTTGAAATTAACTTTCACATCTTCACAGCTTTCTTTCATAAAAAGAACACTTGTATATTATCTCTGAGTATTATTTGTTTTGAGAAGAAGATCAATATTCATTTTGATAAACATTCAAATTGTTACCTATACAAAATTCATAATTGACTACAACTTATTTTTAGGATTGTTAAAGATAAGTGTGTAGGGTTTTCCTTGTTATCCGGATTGTGGATACAAAAGGTCCTTGTGTGAGATATTCATTCTCGGTAGGACTTTAAAATTGTGTAAATCCAAGAAGGGTGTTCTTGGTTGTTAGAATTGTCTTAGGAAATCTAACATTGATAGTAAAATACTCTTTCATGTTGAAAGGGGAGTGGAGTACTCTCGCAATGTGAGCGGAACCACTATACATCGCTGTGTTCTTTATTTTCCGCATTTACCGCCTTCCATCACCAATAAGCACTTAATCAAGTAAAATCCAAGAATCATCGAAAAACCAGAAAAAGTGTCTAAGAACCAAATTCACCCCCCCTTAGGCATACAAATAACTTACAAATTCCAGTCTGGTTTCTTCCCCTCGGAGGTATAACTGTTGTTGGAATAACATATGGCGTACCATTCTCACCGCGAGGAGGAATAACAGTAGTACCTCCATGAAGCACACCATTGTTGTCAACACGAGAAATCAATGGCTGGACCAGAGGCCTCAGTTGCTCCTGGCCATTGGCCACACCCTGCATCAGCTATATAAATTGAGCCATCCTGTCCCTCATCTCTTGCATCTCAGCTTGCACTTGTTCCATTATCCTTCGTTGATTCCCACGGGTACCGTAACAGTGAACTGTCTAATTGTCTATCCTGAAACAAACTACGAACCACAGGAAATAAGGTTAACGGTTACGATGCACCTGCGATGCAAAAATGCATAATGATGCAAAAATGCATACATGTATCTATGCATTAGGAAAATTTCCCCCTCGATTCTAGTTCCAAGAACAGCATGACAATGGAGAACCCCATAGACCAGCACATAGCCAAAACTCCTCATATAAACAAGATCCCAACAGGCAATGTACAAGCATAACAATTGAGTACAATGAACTGAAAGAAGGACCTCATCTAACAGGTCTGGTGATGGTCACAACAATCCTAAACAACAAGCTACAATGGAAAAACATCAAGTGCGGCAACGAGCACGAAACTCCTCCAACAACTCTCGATCTGGTCTGACGAGTAATCCCTGTATGAGTAACTCTCTCTGTCTGATAGTGCCCTGCAGACCCTCAGCGTAGTCTTCCCAGGCTCCCTCACCAAAGACCTCCTCTAGCTTGAACCTCTTCGAATCAGCCATCAGCTTGTAGTCCTCCAAAGTTGCAAGCGCTTCGTTCAGCCTAAAATCACCGTCACGCCTGAGCGCGGCTTCATCTGAAATCCTATCATGTTTTGCTCTGAGCTAAACCTTAAGCTTGGCAATCTATTGTTTCAACCCATCCTCACGTGTCTTGTTGTTAGTGAGAGTTGCATTCCACTGCTCATTGAATTTGGAGATCTCCAGATAAGCTTTGTCTAACTCTTTCTTCTTAGAGGCAAGAACACTATTGATAACTTTCAGATCTAAGCCCAAACGTTCCCGAGCACTCGTCTGCTTGGTCACCTCTTTACCTAACCTGTTCACCAACTCAGTCTGTTTCTTCAATGAATAAGTTGCTTCATTCTTCTCGCTCTAAAGCTGAGTAATCTCTTCTTCCAACTTCTCATTAGCCTTCCGCAACTCTTCCTTTTCAAACCACAACTTGTCGTACTTCTGAATATCCATAGTGGTAGGTTCCTCAATCATTAGAGGATACAAAGGCTCCATAGCTGGAAAAAGCATTAGAAACTTCGTAGCTCTTTCATGAATCCAGGTCAGATAGGGATCATAGGCTCGATCGTCACTCTTCCCCAATAATGCTTTCCCTTTCCTGTGAATATTGCTCCAAGCATGTTCAACTCTAGCTAAGGTATCACCTTCCAACAATTTGGTGAGATACAGAGATTCCTGTATCTCCTCTTCCTTAGGAGGATCTCTCAACGCATACCCAAACTGTCTGACTAACAAGGCTGGGTTATAATTGATGCATCCTTTCCTTCCAACGAAAGAGACGTTAGGAAATCCACCGCAACTACAAACAATCTTTATACCAAGCATATCCCTGTCGAACCAGATAATGTTCTCTACAGATAATCCCATCAACCTCTCTGACCATTCTGAAGTATAGCAGTAGCAACAAATGGACCTGTCTTAGGAAGATGACTAGCAAACCATTTGTACAATAAAGGAACGCAACAAGATACATTTTTCCCCTCCGGTTCTCATTCTTGTGGTGAACAGAATGATAGACGTCGCCTAAAAGCGTAGGTACCGGATTTCCTGAAGCAAAAATGTAGAAAGCATATATGTCTACAAAATCCGAAAGGTAAGGGAACAATATGATACCATAGATAAAGAGAGCTGGAATGGCGCTAAACACAGTCCAAAAACCATCATTGGCGAACTGCTGAGCCTTATCAATCAGAAAAGATAAAGGAAAACCAGGCATCCCACTCCTCTTGATCAACTTCCCTTCCAACTCTGAAACATCTAAATGTAGAGTAGCAGCAAGCTTAGCTAGAGCAGGCTCAGCTTCAGTGTGATAGAATGGCACCCGATCTAAGAAAGGAACACCAAATAGCTCAAAATACTCCTCTAAGGTAGGTGCCAAAACATAATCTGGGAAAACAAAAGACCTCAGCTGTGCGTCATAGAACTGCAGGAGATTATAAAGACCACTTATCTCATATGCTTAAGGCTTGCAAACACATCTTAACAATTTCCCATACGATTGCTTGAAGTCTTCCATCACCTTCTTGTCAGCCATGGCAATCAAACTCAGCAAAGAACTAACATCCGGGGTTGGAAACCTATATGCCACTGTCCTCTTCAAGGGCTCCATATCTGAGGTGAGGGAACAAGATCACTAGAATCGAGGAAGAAATATGCACCTGCAACATAAATACATGTTAATGAAAATGCAGATGAAAATGCACATGCAAATGCAAATAGGGGATCAAGATTGTTGTGCTGTTGATCGAGAATAACCAGCGCTCCGCATTAGCAAGAACATAGCATTACCATTTGGACCATTTGTATCAAGAACAAAGATTCACACCGCAAAGAAAACCGGGTAGTCTAAAAGTCAAGGTTTCCTGCATGACTCAATCCCCTCACAAGTATGGACCTATCCACTAATAAGGTTTGGCATCCTATGCGTTCATTAGCGTCACAAACTTTCGAGAAACGATGATACGTTCACCATTTTTGGTTTGGCATCATAATCTCCCGAAGAAGCCTCACTTAGCTGAATCACAAATGATCGGTTCCCAGAGTCGACAATCCTCAGATCCAAAATCCTCTTAAGTCCTAAGGACCGGAAAAGAAATCATCAAAGAGAATCTCGTCTGAGCGCGAATTTCATGGGAACTTGTGCATCCTAAGCATGCCGGTCCACCACTACTCTCCACTACTAATGCTATGTCTGTACTCAAGCATGGGTCTGACTTATCTCTCAATGGAACACTCCCCCCTCCCCAACAGCAAAACTGATATGTACAATGCTGAAAATAAATGCGGGAAAATAAAGATAAAGCACATATATACAATACTCAAAAGATAAACAACCAAGCGCTAGGATTGACTTGCATAGGGGATGTTCCTGTCCCCAGCAGAGTTGCCAGGTGTCGCATCGCTGCGAATAGGGCCGGCAAAGATGGAAGAGTTGTAACACCCCATTCTAAACTCTCGCAGAAAAATAAGAGAAACAACAGAAAACAATCAGAGTGCGGCAAACAAAAGAAGACAACATGACGTTCGTAATGGATGTCACGACCGTGGTGGTCATGACGAGCGTCATGGAGTTGTGACGGTCGTCACACTCTCAAATTCTGGGATGCATCAGAGGTGTCACAGTTTCAACTTAACCAACAACATACGCCTGCAACAGATCATTTAATAACATACATAGCACAACTTCGGATAACAGACAAAGATAACTTGTTTACTATCTTAATTACAAGACAACTTGTTATTTTGCAGCGGAATTTAATACACTTCCAACATTTATAATAACCAAAGCAAGACCAGAAAAGTCTGCAACTAAATTCCAATAAAATTCAGCAGGTAATTATCTTGCATCAATTCATAAAACAACTAGTTCTCAGTCACGAAATCATTACTACCGATTCATCGGTCTAGTGCATACAACCAACATTTGGCACTATCAAAAGCAATCAATTTGCAGAAAGTACTTAATAAAAATTCAGCAACAACGGAAATAATTAAAAACAATAACATTAAGTGTTCACTCCCCCCCCAAGAGTGCTACGTATTGTTGCACCCCAAATTTTGACCCCTTAGATCCTCATCATCATTTTAGGATCATATTCATTTGATTAACTAACCTTAACCCATTTCAAGTTTATCTTTGTCAAGATGCAGATAAATCAGGGTTCCGTACCGTCAAAATTGAGGCTTCGGTGGTTTGATTAATCAATGTGTTGGATTGATTCAACTATAAACAAGATCAAGGATACTACATGGGGTCAAGTATGAATCCAATTTGAGGTTGTCATCCAGGAATTGAGAACGGTGCAGTTCAGGATACCCGATTAGGGTTTTCGATTAGGAAAAGTCAACCGTAGTTTGACTTTTGATTTAAAAGTGTTCCAATGGTGGGATCATGGTCCATGAAGTTCCTATGGCTTAGTAAAGTCTACTCAAGAAGCTTCAAGGCTTCAAGATACCCAGAACACCAACAGTCGATTCAAAGTTCTTCAATCAATCGGTTTGTCTGACTGAAAAGTCAACTCATTGACCAACATGGTTTTGACCCAAAATTGAATGCAATTATGTTACTAATGGTATATCACATCTATTCATGAATTTTCGTGACCATTGGATCAAGAATTGATAAGTAATCGAAAAGTTGGGAAATTAAGGTTTTGAAAAGGGTAAAGCCATAACTCCTTAACCACACAAGGGTTTTTGACCTAGTCTCAAGGGGAATGAGTTCCTAAAACAAGCATAAATATTGTAGTACCTAATTGGGTATTTTTAAAAAGTACAAGTGGGTTCCATAACTCTTCCTGGTTAGAGAGAACCAAGATCTACAAGTTGGCAAAAACTCACATTCGGAAAACTAGGTCAGCATGAGTTTTTTTATTCCAAAACCTCTCCAAATCGATGCTAATCAAAGGTTAAACCTCATTTATGATGTTTGAATTGATAATTAACATTTTAATATCAATTCACACGAAAATGACACAAAGATCAAAGGAAATCATTATTTAATGCAAGTTGCAAAAGTGAATAGTGAAGAAAGAGAAAAAAGGTGGCTACCCTTGTCAAATCATCAACTTTACTTCAACAAGTCACCTCCTAACCTATCAAGAATGATGAAAACAATATATAAGGCATGGAGAATATCTTAGTAGAGTGGCTTAAAGACAAGTATGAAGATTGCATTGGAAAACTCAAAGATTTTCATGATGGAAAGTTAAAATTGGCAATTTGCTTCACTTTTGCCCATACCTTGATCCAATGCCTTTGAATATAAATAGAACTCAATTCCTACATCACTTCCACACCAGTTCCATTATAGAAACCATCTAGAACTCTCTCCCTTACACAATCACCAAATTCTTGCAAAATCTCACTAAGTCTCCAAAATCCCTCAAAATCTATTTTTGCAAAACACCTTCCAAAACCATTTCCAAACTTTTTCTAACTCAAGAAACACTTCAAACACATCAAATATGATGTATTGAAGCTATCCAAATCACTTCCACATTTATGTAACAAGGTTTGAGTGAGTTGGTCTTTGAAATCTTTGGATTTTAGAGTTTTTCCTTCATTTACAAGGCATTTCGTCCACTAGCTTGATTGGAGGTTGTTTGGAGCATTTATTCATCAACCTAGGAACATTTGAAGACCTTGTAAGAGCTCTCAATATCTATGGTTTTCTTATTGCTTAAGCTTGCTTCAAGAGGTAAACCTAAAACTCATAAATGTGAACTTTCTACTTGCATTTCACATGCTACCATGAATGTTTTTAGGGTTTTCACCTTCCTATCTCTCATTTATTCATTTCAAAAATTTAATTTCATTCTCTTTTGAGTTTTATTTTAAAGTTATGATTTTGGCCTGTTAGCATCCTTGTGTACTTGAGTTTGACTAAAACTCTTGCTTGTAAGCATTTGTGTTTAATCATCATTAAAACTCGAAAGTTTTCTCCCATGAAGTTTTGAACTTCTCACTTACATTTGTTGTGACATTATTTGATTAGGCCTGATGTTTGTAAGTATACATGTCATCTTGTAAGCCCTAGGAATACCACATCTTTGTTAAGAAATATCCCCATCTTTGTTAAGACATGTTTTGGTTTTTACCTTTCATTAAGTCTTGAAAGAACTTATCCCCTCATTGATATTGTAACATCTTGATGTTTGCTTTGGTTGTAACCATTTATCTTCATTGAAATCATTGCTTGATATTGTAATATGCTTGCTTGTTCTTGGTTGTATCCATATCTCTTATATTCATCATGATTGAATGATTATTGCTTTGTTAAGTTTATTTCCCCAAGTGATAAAATTCTTTAGTTCTCATCCATGCTACCTCATATTTCTGGTTCCAAAGAAAAGTCTCTCTATTGACCCTTGGGTCATAGATAGCTCATTACTCTTTTAGGTCTGGATAGAACCTGCCTCCCCCCTTTTGGTCTGGATAGAACCAATAGGATTTAAACTCATAGGTCTAGATAGAACCTTCTCCCTCTTTTGTTCTAGAAAGAACCAATTGATCCTTTTTTTGTAGTTTATGCCCGAACTACGACCGCTCTGATTTCTCATTGGACAATGAGAATACGTAGGCAGAAGATGCAATATCTTGACGAGCAACCTTCCCCCTTCTTCCTCCTTTTGGTCTGGATAGAACCAATTGGTATTACAACGTAGAACTTTAGGATAGAGTTTGGTTAACTCTATGTAAGAATCATGGAAATGATTACATACTCCCCTTTCTTGAGTGTTTAACATATATCTAGAGAGTTTTGTGAAAATCTACAAAAGCATGGATATGTTTGTCCCCCTTTGAACCTTGATCATAATCAAGTGTTCTTCATCCCTAGTGAGGTGAACTACGATTGCTCTGATACTATCCTAGTAAGGATACGTAGGCATAGGACGCGATGTCTTTGCGAGCAAACTTAGAAACTATCTTTAGGTTTTAACCTACACCCTTTACCCAATCCCAATCCTTAGCAAACATTTACCAAACTTAACATGCAAATAAACAAAAGGTTCCTGTAGAGTACTACAGATATTTAGGATGTGAAATACCTACCCTATGCATAACCAACCCCCGATCACCGAATCTCTTAGCGTTGTTGTTACATCGCGAAAAAGGTTCTTTCTTTCTTTAGACCTTTCCTTTGGATAAATTAAAGTCCGGTTGTGAATTTAAGAATTAAGATTCAAGTTAATTCAATAGCTTGGTATCACGATTCTCATCGCAACACATATCAGAGCAACCAACAACCTTAAACGAACAACGACACTCTATTCCGAGTTACCTGCAAATTACCACCAACGGAGGTAACATACAACGTAAAGGGTGAGATATCAAAATTATAATATAAGGCATGATAAAAGTCATGTCAGGATTATATCAGGGCATTATAATTCTCGCAAATTTATAAACATTATCTATAATAAACTTCAAGCAAGTCCACATCTCATATATACAACGATGATTGAGAAAATTCAGTAACAATCATGACTTACAATCAACACAACGATGCAACATCATGCGACTCAACTATGCACATGCATGTGGTACCATTTCGGAGTAAAACTCCACAACCAATTCATTTGTCATTAAAGGCCGCCAATACAGGCACAACCAATGCCAATACAGGCACAACCAAATGCCAATACAGGCCAACCAAAATGATATGCCATGAAATGCATCTATTATGGACTACAACACAACCATAACAACCATACAACAAGGCTTTTAGCCTACAACCAAACTGTCCATAACAGAGCATCATAATTTCATACAACTCATGAAATCATCATTTTCCACCTGTTCATATACAAGAACAATAAGAACATACTTTCGACAATTAAGAATTCAGCACATTATCGTAAGAACAACATTACAACTATTACTCACTAAATTAATTATAGTTTCTGAAAATGTTCGTTAACTACGGGGCAACTAACCTTGCCCCATTAAGGGCAACCATACAGAATCGTACAAAACTAATGATATAACACATTCATTCCTACACAGACAAACCTCATCCCTAACATTTATCGATTAACAGAAACTATATCTATGATTCGATTTCCTACCTGAATTCGATCATACCTACGGTTATAGAATTGAACCCCACCCTTACCCTAGAATTGAGGCCAACTCTATGCTTTCCGGTTCTGGTTCTGTTCTACGGTAACTTTCCTACAACTATCTTTCAATTTCACCGATGGAGAATTCTTCTGTTCTTACTTTCTCCACAGCCACATCCTTTTTCCTCTTTCCTCAACCTTTTTCCTCCATTTTGGTTTTCTGAGCAGTTTATCGTGATAATCATCTTTCTCCCACAACTTCTCTAATAACTCCCTTCTCTTATTCCATCCACTAATATTCCAAATAATAATAATAATAATAATACTAATAATAATACTAATAATAATAATAATAATAATAATATAATATAATATTACTACTAATTATTAAATTATCCTTATTATTAATCATATTATATTATCAAACTCTATATTTATTAAATGGTTTCCTATACTTTAAGGACACCCACCAACGCTCTCAGGCACCCTCCCACATAAAGGCACACCAACAATTCATAATTAATTAATTTAAAAAGAACGGGCATTACAAGAGTTGCCACCGTTATTTATTTATCCCACAAGAGGGAAAGGAAACGATTAGAGAAAACCTAACGAAAAAAGGTAAAAGACGAAGTCATCGCAACCAAGTCATAGGTTCGGAAGTCGGCTACGGAAGGGGAAGGTATTAGCATCCTCACGTCCGTCGTACTCGACGGGATCCACGCTTTGTTGTCTATCTAAAAGGGTGTTTACTATCTAGCTAAAAGTCTCAGGGACAAAATAAAATAAAAGAGACTTGATAGAACATCGCCGCTCTATGCCTACGTATTCCCTCGTGCAATGGGAAAGTCAGAGTCAACGTAGTTCGGCTAACTACGGGTGAAAGGTGGGGGAAGGTTGCTCGCCAAGACATCGTTGTCTTGTGCCTACATATTTTCATCTGGTATGAGAAATCAGAGCAAACGTAGTTTGAGCTAACAAAAACACTGGTTGGTTCAAAATGTTTTAGGCCGAGTAGGGTTAAAACTTAGTTCTAGCAGTTAGGTGTATACAGCTCGACCATTGGAGACTTAGGCGTTACCTGTTTGCGGTATAACCAAGAGTTAACAATTATGAAAAAGGTTTTCCAAATTAATCCCGAAGGATAAAAATATTTGAAGTTTGTTTTTGTGTTTTTTAGAGAAGAAGTGCATTGATTATTGTTTGTAATTCATGTTGCACTAAAGACTATGACTTAGGAGCGAATGCGTCGCATATCATCCTAAGGACGTATACTAAACACTCTAAGCAATTGAGAGGAAGCCCCCTAATCACCATTCCCCAAGTACTTAAGGCTCGTAGCGTACAACAATCCTTATCCCTTATTAAGTGTTTTTGAAAGTGTTTGAAGATGAGAAGAGAAGGGACACATTAAAGCGAGACTAACTCAAACCTAATAGTTGTCATGCAAAATGGTCCTAAAGTTGGGATGAAAGGGATGCTACCTAATGCTATCATGCATGGGTTCAATCCTAAGGTCTATCATAATCCCAAGAGATTAGAGGTCCTAAGGGAACATGGCAAAGAAAAAAGAAGAAGAAGGAAGCATGAAATAAAAAAGATGCAAGTATGCAAACATATAATGCACAATTAGAATGATAGTGAGGGAGGAACAAAGTGTGAGGCAGTAGCCTCCACAAGCACATCTCAACCTCAAGCATGCATATGAGAAATACAAAGAAGCAAGAAGAAAGAATGCACACAAAAGAAAGCAAACAAGTGCAGAAAAGTGGGATGAAATGGGAGAAAATGAATCGTACCACCATTTGTCATCAACCACATTGCTCAAAGGCAAACCAAAAGAAAGAGAAGAAGATAAAATGAAATGTGTGAATGAGAGGCAACATGAGGACATCAAGGAACTCATATGGGCAACTCAACCGTAGGCCACACAAGGAACAAGCAAGAATGCACCAAAAGGTCCTCAAGGATTCACCATTCAAGATATGCTTCAAGTACCTCCTAAGGAGGGACTAAACCATCTCAAATGGGATTCCAAAGTCATTGGATAGAAGTGGAGATGAAAAGAGAGAATGCACAAATCAAACATCAATCATAACCAAAAGTAATGCAAGAAAAGGCAAGGGGAAAGACCAAAGATAAACATCACTTTGAACAACATATACGAGAGTATGCATTCAAGTGGAAATCGAAACACATGTAGAAAATCATGATTAAACAATCAAGAACAGAAACATATATCTGAAACAACTCACTCCTAATGTGTCATATTGATCTATGAAGATTCGAAATGAGTGAGCACCAAAGCATGCATGAAAAACAGCAAAACATGCCTACTGGCACAGTGTTAATCAATTAACACCAGGGGTTAATTGGTTAACCATTGAAAAATGCATGAAATTTTGAAAATGCGTAACAGTTAATTAGTTAACACCCTAGGTTAATCGGTTAACCTTGTACCAGTATCAGAAAAACAACAACAGAACAACAATTTCAACACATAAGCACTTATCCAATGATCCGGATTATCACATAATCAATTATGCATGAATTTAAACCAGTAAACAGTGATCCAATTAACATGTAAACACATTAAACTAGCAAGATCACAGATCATATGACTCAAATTAGCAAAATCAATCGAAAATGAAGATCCACATGCTAATTATGAAAATAAGCTCAAAATCAAATTGGATCAAGAATTCCAACCTACGAAGCGGAGAATTGCTTCAGTTAGTGTTGATTTACTCCAATTATACAGATCCAAGCAAGAAACCCGGAGATCCTTCAAGATCCAAGTGATTTCTTGTAGGAGAAACGAAGATCCACCAAAATTAAGCCAAAATAATCCAAATAAGCTCCTTCCAAGCAACTTCAAAATTCAGATCCAAACTTGCACAAAAATTGGATGAAGAAATTGAGATGATGATGATCAAGGATGAAGGTTTAGCTCTTAGAAATCAATGATTCCAATGGAGAATTAAGGATTTCAATGTGAGAAGATCTTTGGTGAGGGTTGTAACGCCCCGATTCTGAATTTCCCAATTTGTTTGAGTCCTTTTTGATTTATTTGGATGAATATTATTTTAATTATGGAATTTATGTGTCGATACATTTAATTGCTTTTTGTGCTATTTTACCGATTCGGAGAGTTTTTGGGGAAAATAGATTAAAGGGTATTTTAGACATTTAGTATTTTATATTAAGTGGGGTATTTTGTGAGAAAATATTTTAAGAGGGATTTTGAGGAGAAATAGAATAGAATAGAAAGAGGTATAAGTGAGAATTAGAGAGAAAAGAAATGAGATAGAAAGAAAAAGGAAGGAAAGAAGAAAAGAGAAGAGAAAGAGGAGAAATGGAGAAAAACCTAGAAATTCATCAAGAAACAACTTCCAAGCTTTAATCAATCGGGTAAGGGTGTGAAACCTTATTATTATATCAATGTGTATAATCATGTATGATTTTTGTTGGATTGTTTTGGATTGATTGATAGTTTTCTACACTTTCCATTTTAGGTCGAAATTGGTTTAATCGATAAAAATAGTTGTTTAACGGTTAGAATCGTGATTAGATGATGTAGATTAGTCGATATATGTTAGACTAAGGCTACTGGATATGAGTTGGAGTTCATCGGGTGACTTTATCGGTGGTTTTGGATTCTGAACAGTGGGGAGAAGTGGAAATCGCAGACGCTCGCTAGCAGCTCGCTAGGCGAGCAGGTCGCAAGTGTTCGCTGGCAGTTCGCTAGGCGAGTGCGCAGCGAACGGTCCCAGACTTGAGACATAATGGTTTTGATGTCCTTCGCTTGTAGCGAAGGGAGTAGCGAGGAGCTCGCTGGAGGTTCGCTGTGGCGAACGAGGTAGAGAACGAAGTCTGGAGCTTCTGTTGTGCTCGCTAGCAGTTCGCTAGGCGAGCAAGTGGCGAACGCTCGCTAGCAGCTCGCTAGGCGAGCGTGTAGCGAACGTAGCAGGATGGGTTTTCCCTGATGCTGTGTGCTATTGTGGCTTGGGGTTTTGGTGGCGATCGACCCTTCTTTGGTTTAATAGCTTGTGTGCTGATTTGTGATGTGCTGTAGGTAGCCGTATGGCGTGAATCCTAGTTTATGGTTGTGCAGCATAAGTGTGGCCGGTTGGCAATTTTGTGCATTTGCTTAGTTTGAATAGAAATGCATGAGGAATTGATTGTGAATGTGAGCCATGTTTGAATGGTGTGAATGAATGATGAATATATATGTTTTGTGATACATATATTTTGAATGCATAAATGAATATATGCGATAAATGTGAAGAATGCATGAGTGTGTTTATAAACATGTGTGCATTTCATGAGTGTCATGAGTCATGTCGCATGTGAAACATCGTGTGCCCATGTGGGTGTGAGCGATGGTTATTTCTTGATTCCGTAGTGAATCTACAGAACGATTGTATGCCCGTGTGGGGTGTGAGCAATCGGATTGTGTGCTCGTGTGGGGTGTGAGCAATCCTGAAACATCGTGTGCCCATGTGGGCTGTGAGCGATGGGTGAACATCGTAGGCCCGACGGGGAGTTACTTCGATAACGAGCGATGATTCCATTTGGTTCTTCAATTGAACCTGTTGAAATGAGTCGGTGCCGCATTTGCATCTGCATAGAGTCGTGAGTCGGTCTCTATGAGTTGCATGTTGACATCTTGCATGATGTATGGTGAATGAACATAAGTGTAAATGTTTATGTGAATTATGGATGATTGGAATGATTGGTATGCTTGAAGATATATATGTATATGTGAATGTATGTATATGTATGTTTTGTGAGTTTATGAATTAATATAAACATGGTTGACGCATATTGGATATGCTTGGTGTTATATTGTAAATTTTATGTGGAAATAATATGTATGTGTAGAAGTATGATTGGCGAATATGCCCAGTTACGAAATGTGCATTGAGGTTTATATAATGAATCGTGGTGAGAATGTGAAGTATGTGTAATTTGTATAATATATAATTTTATGCATTGACTGTTATGATATTGTTTCTCACCCTTCTGTTGTTCTATAATGCTCTATGAGGCATTGCAGAGTAGGTTGCTGGAGGTCCTTTTTGTGAAGCGAGTCTTCATTGTTTTTGGTCGTTGGCTCTGATATGTAACATCTGGGTAGTTAGGAAGCCTTTGGCTCTTTTTGGAGATACAAGTGTTTTGATTCTTTTGTGATACATCTGTGTATGTATCTGCTTATGGAAGATTTGTAAACATGAATTAACTGAATGATGTATATATGTTTATATGAATGAATTGATTCAATGTTTAGATGTTTCCGCTTTTATTCTAAATGTTGAGATGTGGGTTTTAGGACTAAGATTTCTTTGTTATGACTTGCCCATTGTTGCATATCTACTTGAGCAGGTGTTGTATGCGTTTAATTTCATGATAATGTGATGCACCTCTTTTATATCATGTTTAAAATAAACTCTGATGAAATTTATATTGGGTGCCTAAATGATTTATTCAATTATTTGGGGGTATAGGAAGGGGGTGTTACAAGGGTTTTGGGAGATGGACAATTGAAAAAAATGAGAGTGAATTCTGAAATGAGAGTGAATTCTGAAATGAGAATGAAATTATGAGGATTAGATGTGTGAGGTTTGGAGTAGATCAATTAAATACCCCTTAGGCTTGGATCCAAAGGAAGCTTGGAATGTGGTTTGTGAAAATTGCTTTATAGTGAGGAGTGGAAATTTTGGAGGGAATTTGAAATGATTTGAAAGTTAACCAAAATTCAAAATGGTTCTAGATCCTTCCCTTGGTGAAAAATCAATTCACAAGTGATCAAAATTGGACCCCAAAGTGGCTTCACTGGAAAAATCACGTACAGAGGCAAAATCTGCATTGGTTAATCGGTTAACCATATGGTTAATCGGTTAACCATATGGTTAATCAATTAACACCTTTGAATATTTGAATTTGACCTGATTTTGACTTGGTTAATTGGTTAACCATTTGGTTAATCGATTAACACCTTCAAAATTTGAATTTTGGCTCCTTTTGGAGGGAAATCTGCATATTTGCCCGTTTTCAACCTTTTTAAGCCCTGTTTAGCCTCTGAAACTTTCTCTTGAATATTGTAACCGTGAGAATGTTCGATATAGCCTGAATGCTGCCTCTTAACTTGAAAATAGCCTGCAAAACAAAATTAAATTGATCGCTCGATCGTTGGGAAAAATAAATGTCGGAACTGATAATGCTTGTTGCTTGGTCTTTTACGCTAAAAAGAGCCCTAAGCCACAGGAAAACCTCGATCCCATGCCTTAAGAACGAATGCTATGATATGCAGGAATGCGAAAATGCAGAGAATAAATGCTAGAACAATGCAGTGAAAACATAAGCAAAGTAAAGAAAAGGTTGGGCAAATTTTGGGGTACAACACATTTTGCATGACAACATTAGGGGAGAGTTTCCCTTAGACCTTTTGTGCATCTCTTTTCTCATCTCAAAAAAAATTCTAACTAATCTAATAAATACGATGAATGTTGCACGCTACGAGCCTTAAGCACATGTGAAATGATTAGTGAGGGGTCTCCTCTCGCTTGTCTAGAGTGTTTAGTGTACGTCCCGTCTGGGGGCGATATGCGACACATTCGTTCCTATGTCATAGTCTTTAGTGCAACGTGAATCACAAATCAAACTAACTCACTTCACTAAAACTCATAAACAAAACTAAAACCTTTTTATCCTTCGGGATTAATTGAAAACCATTTTCAGAAAGAGTGTGTTAAGCTTTGGTTCTACCGCAATACGACATTGTCCCTAACTGCTAAAACGAAGGTTTAACCGTACTCAGTTAAAATACTTGATCCAATATGTGGTCGTGTCTGCCTGAACTATGTTTGCTCTGATTTCTCATACCAGATGAGGATACGTAGGCACAAGATGGCGATGCTTTGCAAGCAACCTTTTCCCACCTTCACCCGTAGTTTTCTGAACTACGTTGACTATGGCTTTCCCATTGCACAAGGAAATACGTAGGCATAGAGCGGCAATGCTATATCGAGTATCTTTCCTTTTCTTTTGTCCCTGTGAGCCAGCCTATGATAGATAAACACACCCTTTGATTAGACAACAAGCGTGGATCCCGTTGAGTACAACAGACGTGAGGGGTGCTAATACCTTCCCCTTGCGTAACCGACTCCTAAACCCAAGATTTGGTTGCGTTGACCTTGTATTTTCCCTTTTTTCTAGGTTTTCTCTGATCATTTCCTTTCCCTCTCTTTGGGAAAAAATAACGAACGGTGGCGACTCTTCTGTTTTTCCGTCGGGTGTTTTCGTAGTTGCGACAGATAACTCTTATCCTAGAATGCAGGGGAGGATCCAATTATCCATATCATAGTCACTGCCAACTTTGTCTTCCCTTATGGCATTAACTTCGCCAGAAATGACCTCAGCACTTGAAAACATGATAGGACCTTTGAACTTTGGAGGAGCTTGTAAAGGCTTATACCCTAGACCAAACTTGTCTTGCTTTACCGGCACATCAAGAAGTTGGCCCCAACCCTGGGAACTACTAGCCTCAACCATGGCACGAGCCTTCTTCCACGAGGTAATAGAAAATTCAGGCTTTTTATCCTCCATCGGAGGATCTTTCTGAATTTGAACCACTTCGAACGCCTGACACAAAGTTTCATGGATTTTACCATCTACCTCCACATGCTTGAATGACGATAAATGACTAACCATAATATCTTCTTCTCCACAAATGGTAACTACCTTCTTTTTAACCACATACTTGAGTTTCTGATGCAAAGTCAAGGTTACTGCCCCTGCAGCGTGGATCCATGGACGACCCAAAAGACAGTTGTATGCTGGCTAGATATCCATGATGAAAAATATTGTATTAAAAACCTCAGGACCAACTTTAATTGGCAATTTCACTTCTCCAAATACAAATCTCTTTGACTCGTCAAAATCTCGGACAACCAGATCACTCGGCCTACAAATCACCCTTTGTATATCTAACTTCATAAACACTTTCTTCGACAATACATTCAAAGAAGACCCAGTGTCTACCAAGACATGAGATAACAAAGAACCCTTACATCTCATGGAAATTTCTAGGGCATTATTGTGATTTCTCCCAGCCAGATTTAAGTCAAAGTCGGTGAACCCCAAACCATTACCTGCATTAACATGTGCCACAACCCCTTCTGACTGATTCACAAAAATCTCTTACGATACATATGCAACATTCAGAATTCTCAGCAAAGCATTTCTATGAGCCTCTGAACATAGCAACAAAGAAAAAATGGAGATTTTAGAGGAAGTCTGGTGCAATTGATCTACAATTTTGTAATCACTTTTCTTGATTATTTTCATGAATTCCTCAACATTCTTCGAAAAGGAATCTTTAGTAGTTTATTTAAATCCGCAACCACTTGTTTTTCCTTTGCCTTTAGCAGAATTATCAACATTATTATTCTTAGATACCAGTGGAGCAAAAGCTCGGCCACTAAGAGTTATGCCTCTATCCCTAACAATACTACATACACTGGTCCCTGCACCAGAAGAACCCACCAGCTCCTGCTTTTGACCATTTTTAAAATACCTCGGCTCCATAATTTCATGGAATAGATTTGGTACTTTCGTATGGTACATGCTCTGGCGTGGTAATAAAAATAGGCGCTTGCCGCACTGGCGCTGCTATATGAATAGTGTTGTATGGAATATAAATGGTTGCACCATCTTTCTTATCAACATCATTACCAACAGACATTCTACAAACTAGAGGCGCCCTTCATCCATCAACTTTTGTATACCCTTCTTCAATATATCACAACCCTTTGGCTATATTGCACATTCTTGACATTCAGATAAACAACCTGGGAATACCTCCCCCTTGAGAAAACGTTCTTTTATAAACAACAGTGGAGTCTTCAACATATTAACATCGGTCACTAGATTCAACCCCTCTACCTCTTCAATAGCATTTACCCTTGCACCGCCATGGACTGGCATATGGTTCTGTATCACATTGGGCCCATTATTGGTAAATTCAATGGCTTTTGAATCAAGCAATTCCTGAACTTTGTGCTTGAATGCTTTGAAATTGTTGATGTGATGCCCCGACGCTCCAAAATGAAACTCGCAGTGGGTGATGGCATCATAACTGGGTGGAGGATTACCAGTAAATGAAGCTAAAGTTCTCTTCTGGAGCAATTGAAGTTGAAGTAAATGTTGTAATAATTGAGCGTACGGTATATGTGGAGTTTCAAAGTTCCTATTAGCCATCATTGGTCTGTCTGGATAATGGCGGGGAACATAAGGTTGCTATTGAGGTGCAGTCAAGATATCTACAACATCTACCTATTGTGAAGAATTTTTATTTTCTCTCCCCTTACCTCTTTAGGATGAAATAGCATTGGTCTCCCCTCCCTCTTCTTGGGGACCCCAACATATGGTTTCTTTCCTCCTTCAGATGATGAGCCATTACCATTTTGAATCATTTCCATCTTTATCCCGCCCTCAACTCGTTCATCTGCCATAACCAAGTCTGAGAACCCTACAAAAGTATAACCAACTAGTGTGTCATAATATGGACCTTGAAATTTTCCCATAAACATATCCATTAGTTCTCTCTCCGTCATAGGAGGTTGAACTCATGCAGCTAATTTACGCTACCTCTAGACGTAGTCCTTAAAGCTCCCACTCGACTTCTGAGTAAGATTCTATAGTTATGTTCTGTTAGGAGCCATATAATTATTATATTGATAATCCCTGATAAAGGCCTTGGCCAAGTCACTCCAATTCGTTTATAGGTCCTTTCCAATCCCATGTACCATTCCAGGGATGCCCCATCTAGGCTATCATGGAAAAAGTGCATAAAGAGCTTTTCATCGTCTGAATACGCTGACATCTTTAGGTAATATGCCTTGATGTGAGTCTTAGGACATATGGTGCCCCTGTATTTATCAAAATCAGGGACCTTAAACTTAGGTAGAATTGTCATGCCACATACTAGACCTAAATCAGTCATATCAACACCTAAAGCATTTTGATTCTCGTATGTTCTTATTCTCTCTTCGATCATTTTAAATTTCTTGTAAGCCTCCATCAGGAGACCAACATCCAAATAATGCATAGAGAATGCGTCCTCCTATTGGTCAACATCCTAATGATGGCTGTGACCTCTAGCACCTCTATGAACCACGGACACAACCTCCACCAACTCCACCTCCAACAACACCACCATCACCACCAGGTCTGCCATTTCCACTAAGACTACCAGCACCTCTGGCCGGAGGAATAATAACACCGGCGCCAGCTCCACCTAGAGAATTGGAGCCACCAACATCTCCACCAGGATGGACAACACCGCTATCATCAACTCTGGGAGTATCAATGAGTGGTTGGATGAAAGTTCTCAACTTCTCTTGGCCCTGAGCCATATTTTGCATCGGTTCCATGAATTGATTCATACAGGTTCACACCTCAAGTAAGTCAACCTGAATTTGATCCATTGCTCGTTTCTGATTTCCCCTTGTATCATACCTGTGAATACCAGAGTTTGATATCCTACTGGAAAAAACCAGTTGAGATAAGAAACCCAGCTAAGAGCACCTATTATGCAAACGAGTATGAGAACATACCGCGCGTGCATGATTCCTTTCAAGTCACGACATTGTATCTCCCAAGTATCTTCACCAAAAACATCTTCAAGTTTGGGATTCTTCACCTTTGCTTGAACTTTAAGCTCTTCCATTGCTGACAATGTCTCTCTAAGTTGCTGATCACTTTTGAGGATGTGAAAAAATTCTTCTCTGATCTTCTTCTCTTTGTTCTCAAGTTCCTGCTTCAACTCATCAATTTGGACTCGGAGCTCATCTTCTTTCTTCTTGTGGGAAGTCACAATGGCATTCCATTGACTATTGAACATGAAAATATCCAGACATGCTCTGTCTAGATCTTTCTTCTTTTGCTGGAATAAGCTATTGGCACTTCTCAGATCTTTACCAATCCGTTCTCTCCTTTTTACTTCTTCTTCTAGACCTTGTTCTCTCTGGGCTAGCAGATCTGTCTTCGTCTTTTCTATGTACGTTGATTCACCTTTATCATGCTTGAGTTGGTAGACTTCACACTTCAGCTTTTCATTTTCTTTGAAAAGCTCCTCCTGTTCAGCCCATAACCTATTGTATCTCTCGAACTCCACAGTAGTAGGCCACTCAATCATCAAGGGGTACAAAGGCGCCTCCATAGTGAAAGGTAACATCACATATTCAACCCTCTTTTGAACCCACTTCAAGTACGGAGGATAAGCTTTACAGTCACCTTTTGCCTAAAGAAGTATTTCCCCGTTTATGAACCTTTCCCCAGGCATCCACAACTTTCTTTAACAGCTCAGGATCAGTTATCCCATAGAAGAACAAAGATTATTGAACATCTTAATCCTTTGATGGATCTCTTAAGGCATACCCAAATTGTCTAACAATAAAAGAAGGCTTATATTTAATTGTTATATGCCAAACCTTGCTTATTTGATCTATCATATGTTGGCATCTTTCATTCTTTTTGTAGAGAAATTGAATTGAATCACTCTTGTTTTTGATGATATGATTCATTGTGTGAAATTGTCTTGGTTGCTCTTATGTGTGTGCTATTGTGCAGGAATTAGGCACAAAATAAGAAGAATAAGACACAAAACATGTGACAAGGAAACCAAGTCAGCAGCAAAACATCAAGAAGTTCACACAGCGAGCTTCCTAGCGAAGTTGGCCAGAAAAAACATCATCAAGTTTGCACAACAAACTTTCTAAAAAAGGCCATTGGGAACCTGAAACTGTTCATACATAAAGAAAAGGAGCCTAAATTCGCTGTGTGAAGGAAGTAGCGAAGAGTTCGCTGGAGCGAAGAAGAAGCAAATACCTAGCGAACACCCCCAGATCTGAGGCAGTAAGTATTTGAACAAAAGTTTTTTGTGCGAAGTTTGCAGCGAAGCCTTCGCAATGCGAAGGATTCCTCACACAACGAACATGTGGAAATATCTCAGGGGCGTGTTCACTGCACATTGGCACTTCAACTGCCACTTTTGATTGTTGCTAGGCGAACAAATTATTCGCACTGCAAATTTGACAGCTCAGCAGCATGTCTATAAGTAGTGTTTGCCACTTTTTGGCAAAATATCTTTTCTTTTGTATTTTTCATAGTTTGACATTTTTCAGCACAAAAACCCTAGTTTCTCCATTTTCATCATCTCTTAGCCATATTTCACAAAACAAGGTGGATTCCCATCCAATCTCGATTATTCGACTCTGATGTTGACCAACATTCTTCCGAAACTTGTTGCTCAAGCTATCATGGATATGGGTGGCTAAAACCCCTTTTGTATCAAGGTTAGAGGTAGCTAGTTCTGATTTTATGTATTCTTATTAATCTTTTATATGTGAACAAGGCTTTGATCAATATAAATGAAGTTATTTGCTACCTTTTGTTATATTTATGGTTTGTATTTCTTTAGACATGAACATTTAAAGTCTTGACCTAATTTCTTCATATATCAACTATACAAACTCTAGACATAGATTTGGAAGTTGATATTCGCATTGTATTGATCTTAATGATTATTGTTTCGAGTGTTCTTTAGAGAGATCATTTAACGGTCGAAACCATAAGATTCACGAAATCGCTTTAGAGATGAACATTTTTGCAAGGATACGCGATTATGTTGGTTAAAACTAAGTTCACATATTTGATTGATTGGATACGTTTAAGACGGATTAGTGAACCCTAATCTTGGCATGCTTTTTATCAAACTAAAACCAAATTTTACTTTGTTTTATTTCATACAAACTCTTGTTACAAAATAGAAACCAATTAAAAAACCCCCTTCTTAAATTTATTAAACCATTGAACGACAAGCATCAAATATTCGCATCAATCCCTATGGATATGATAAAACACTTCAGACAAATACTTTTAACAAATTGGCGCCATTGTCAGGGATTGTTAGTAGAATATTACAAGAATTGCAATAGTTTAGTGACTTTAAGATTTTTTTATTGTGAATCTCTTATCTCTGTAATTCGTTTATGAGAGGACAAGTTCGGCTTGAAGACCTTCTTTTCGATCCTGAGATTGAAATAACTGCTCGTCGACTCAACAGTCGCACAAGGCTCAGACGACAACAAGCTAGGTAAAGAAAAGAGCACTATGAATCTTCTTCATCCACTCCACCTGATTCAACAATCATAGCAGCTCCACCACCACCAACTCCAGTTTCAGTTCCATGTACAAATAGTCTAAGATACATCGCTCAGTTTGTGCACAATCTCCAAAATGGAAGGCAAGCTGAGATGAAAATAGGAATCCTTGCACTCACTTATCAAAATCCTTTCACGGGGATAAATCATGAGGATACGTTTACACATCTTACCAAATTCTATGAGATTGCGGGTGCAACGGGAGCACCAGAAGTTGATGCAAAATCATTGTTTAGGAGGCTATTTCCTCATTCTTTGGTCGGGAAAGCGAAGAAATGGTATCTTGATTAGTCTACAACAATAATGAAGGATTGAAATTTATTGGAAGAAAAGTTTCTTGAATGGTTCTTTCGACATAACTGTTGCACCCTAAAATTTGACCAACATTTCTTTACCTAGCTTATGTTTCATTTCATTCACATTAGCATTATCATCTGCATTTCATTGACATGTATGCAGGGGATCAAGAGGTATGAGTACTAATCAAGAGCTGTATAAGACTATGAAGCTAGCCAAGAAGGTTATTCAAGTGTTCAAGGGTTGATATCTTTGCCAGAGAAGATAAAAGATCCTCAGAGAAAGTGGTTGAAACCAAGGTTATGTGCCTCCTAACTTGAGAGTTGTGGAAAGACCTCAAATGATTCTGAAGCCATGAATGTATACTTGAAGCCTTGAGAGATCATATGAGATGTCTTGAAAGCCATCATGAAGCCTAGATAGGTCATGGTGCAAGATTGAGAAGACTCAGCCATGAGTGGTGCAATTAGGGTTTGACTGGGTCAACCCTAGGTCAACTGATGATTTGAACAAGGTTGAGACCTAATTCAAGAGCCATGTGATCATGGATTGATGCATTGAGATGCCATAAGGATGATTCCAAGGTTAACTCATCATGATTGAAGAGTTTGAGAAGTTTCAAGCTAGGGTTTCTAAGGCTTGCCAGTGTAAAATCCTATAGTTTGACCCCTATCTTCAAGGCAGTTTAGCTCAAGATGTAATTGTCATATCATCTTACCCCCAACATGAATGTTGTAGAGCTTGTTCTTAGCTTTAATTTGAGTATTAGAAGTCCTTGATAGGGTTTGTAGAGCTCAAGTTATGACTTTGACAAGTTACAAGTCATCTGAGGTATGTGAATCTGGGGCCTTGAAAGTCACCCAACTTGCATCAAACGTTTGCCCAAGAAGGATGCTTCCTATGAACTTTTGGTCAACATGAATGTTGTTCCTTATATTCTTAGCTTTCTAGAGAGTCCTAGAAGTCCTTGATAGGATTTGTAGAACTCAAGTTATGGCTTTGACAAGTCAAGGGCATTTTGGTCATTTGGAGATTACAGGTCATTTCAAGCATAAGGCCATAACTCCTATTTCCAAGCTTCAAATGAAAAAATCTTCAACATAATACTTGCTAAAAATGATATTTTAAGGCTAGTAAGGAGGTCATGAGATGTTGAAAAGGCTTGTAGCTCAAAGTTGCAAAACTGACCTAAAATAAAGGCATAAGTTAAATAAACCAAAGTTGGAAATTGATATTTTCAACCTACACACCCAAACCATGGCATGTAATATATCATTTTGACTCTAGAAAACATTTTGAAAACATTGGTTTAGCCACATTTTTGATTTGAGGTCTAAATTGTGGACTTGCTTTGAAAAGCACTTACTTGCATATTAAGCAACATTTGCAAAACTCAAAATCAAGGCATGGGCAAGGGTTTTTGCAAGCTAAACACCTCTAATATCTCACTAGGGGAGAAATTAAGAGTGAATGGGATGAATTCCAAACTGTTTGCAAGGGTTGTACATGTCATGATAAGTGATTCAAAATCTCATGACATGAGAAGTGTAAAATCTCATTGGAAGGATCTAGAGGGTTCTAGATCATCCAAACTTCATCTATATATTGAGTAGAATGGATCCATGGCAGAGGTTGGTGATCATTGAAGGATTGAGCATAGTTTGGAATTGAGTTTTCATAGATTGTAATTGAAATCGGTTTCATCAAATTCCTCAATTTCCATCCATTTTCTTGCTTGATTCTTCTTCCATGAATGTCAAGGAGTGATTTAAAATCATTTTCAAGAAGAATTGGTGGCTAGATCGTGTGGGAGCAAATGGTTTTCAGCACCTGCAACTCATCATCGTGTTTCAAGATTGAAGCACTTTCCATTGAATCTTTTGCATACAAAAGCAAGGAGGAGGTTCAGTGATCGCGTACAGAAGATTTGAGAGCTTGAAGTGAAGATTTGGTGCATCTGTTATTCAAGAATTTCCAGGTTGGTAACCTTCTTCCTATAGCATGATTTAGGTAGAATTAGGTTGAATTAGGGTGCTAGATTAGTTGTAGAATGACCTAGGATGGATTTCAGATGGTGAATTGTTGAATTAGAGACAAAATAGGAAGATCACCATTTTCGGTTGAGATTGGGAGATGATGATTCTTGGGGTTTCAGAAGAAGCTATAGGTATGGTTGAATTCGTGGCAAGATTTGGAATGTGTTTCATGTTTTGACCTCTTGGATTGGAGGCCTCTAGGAAGAACTAGGGTTGAAGGGGATGGCCGGAGTTCCACCGGTGGTGGCCGGAGCTGGGTGCGAAGCTCAAAGGTTTGAAAGGTAGGAGATGAAGTTTACACCATTAGATCATGGTATGACCATTGACTCGGAGAGGATCCAAGGGCCACGTTTTAATTCTGATTTGTGAAGGATTTCTGATGAAACGATGCGTTTCATTTATTCAGGCGTTTGGGCTTAATGATTTAAGTGTTATCCACACTCCCCCATCAAGCCCAACCCATGTTTTAAACTGAAAGTGATTACTTCTTGCACCGTGTGTTTGGTTATTTTAATTGGATTTTCTTTTAATATTTTCATTTTGTTCATGGTTTTTGTAAAATTCATAATTAATTGAATATTAATCCAATCAAACCCATTCTTTTTGCATATTACTCATGATTGAGTCTATTATTTTTTAGAGAAAAAATATTTTTATTTCATGTAATTTCTGATTTAATTGGAATTTTGCATTTTAATTGATATTAAAATGTTCATGTTTGATGCATGTTTTTGTAGAATTTTGTTTGATCTCATGGTGATGATTTTAAGCCTAATTTTTTGTGTTTAATTAGGTTAGACATGTATGATCCCATAGATTTTTTGTCACATTTTTGTGATGAAAATAGGTGTGCTTTCTAGATTGATATTTAGATGCTTCCTTTTAGGGTTTAGGTTTAGTACCTTGTAATGTAGAATTTATTTCTAGGTCCAATTTGATGGTTTGATCTTTGAAATTAATGTGGTAGAGTCATGATTGACATAGGTTCCCATAGAAATTTTTGTAGGATTTTACAATTGATTTTAGTATTTTAGTTAGGACTAACTTTAGTACTAGGTTTTAGGTGATCCTAATTTACTAATTCAATTAGTTTAACCTCTCTAGTTCCCTTAGATTAGGGTTTGTGCTTGGTTTGCCTTTGGTTGAGATTGAAGAAAAGTTGAAGACAAAAAGAGGATGCTTGAAGTTGCTTGGAGCTTTGGATTTGTTGGTGCCAGAAGGTGTCTGGTGAAGATTAGGAGATAGGACATAGGGAGAGCCTTGTAGTTAGAATGATTTCTTTCACAAACATGGAAAGCATCTTGTGCTTCCATTCCTCCCAATGACTAAAAGTCCTTCTCAGATATTCACATCCCTCCTTTGGAAGGATGAGTGGCTTTATCTGGGAAGTAGAACTTTGAGGGAATCAGTCTCTCACAATGATGAACCCTTACAGGCTTCCTTTGGTTTTCAGTAAGTTGTTTATCATTCAATCTCACTCTATTAAATCAATTATATTCTAGTTTGAGTATCTTGAGAGATGTTGGACTTGAGTTTGAAGATGAAGACTTCACTGAAGAGTGTGGAAGAGGATGATTCCTTGAGCATTGCCCTTGCAGCAGAAGCTTGAAAAGCAAGAAGAACAAGTTGATGTTTGAAGATTCAATTGAGATTGAATGGGGAGCTGAGGCTTGAGAAAAAATTGAAGGATGAAGTTGCCACTTCCACATGATTGAAGATTACCCTGAGAAGCTGAAGCTTGTAGGAGAAGATGACCAAGTTGATACTGGTAAAGCACAGAGAGCTGGAAGCTTGAAGACTGAGTTGATACCTATGAAGAGGATCCAATTGAGATTGAGGGTAGAGCTGAAGCTTGAGGAATAAAAGACAAGTTGATACTTGTACACTGATGCTTGGAGAGCCTGAAGGAATCAAGTTGATACTTGTAGTCAAGAGTGAAGCCTGAAGGTGGAATTGAATAAGGAGCTGAGGCTTGAAGAAGAAGATTAAGTTGAAACTTATGTTGAGGGGTTGAAACCTGGAGAAGCAAGTTGATACTTGCCAGTGAAGCTGATATCCTTGAAGGGTGGTTGAAGTCTGAAGACTGGATTGATGTTAGAAGAGCTGAAGCTTGAGTTGAAAGCAGGAAGATCTGTTGATTTGTTTCTTTCTTGTCTGTTTTCTTTTCTGTATTGATGTGCCTTGTTTGACTTGCTTGATGCATTAGACTAAGTCCATGATTAGACTAACTTTAATCTAGGGGCATGATTGCACTAGAGGTTGAGTTGCTCCCTCTGCTTGTATTGTTACTGTATGGCTTTGCTTGCGGGTATTCGGTAGAGCCCAGCTCCCTTGCCCATGTGGTTTATTTTGCTTGACAACATTTCATTTTCTTCTGTATGATTGCAGTTTAATGTTCTGCTTGATAGCATGTTTTACTCTTCCTGTATGATTACAGTTATTCATATCTGGCTTGAGGTTGAGATGAGCTTGTGGAGGCTGCTGCCCCACACACATTTCCTCCCTCACTTGCATTGCATGCATTTTACAGTCGTTTACTATTTAAGCTGATGCTTTATCTGTTCCTGTATCATTGACATGATCCCTTAGGATTCTCATTCCCTTTGATAAGGGAATGATGATAGAACTTTAGGTTGAAACCTATGCATGATAACTTCTAGGAGTTCCCTGTTTCAAACTTCAACTATAGGATGAATCCTTGGCATGACAACAGTAGGACTTGATAGTCTCCCTTTAGTTGGGCCTGTTCTCTTCTCATCTCAAAACAACTTAAGATACAGTAATCATGAATGATTTCTTTCGTACGTTACGAGCCTTAAGCTATCGGAGAAAGGATTGTTGAAGAGCTTCTTTTCAACAGTCTGGATGTTTAGTATGGTACCCTTTGGGTGACATGCGACACATTCACTCTCAGGTCAGTCTTTAGTGCGATTGAAATTGCAAACACAATAAAAAACACTTCTTCCGTAAAAGACAGAAACAAACTTCAAACCTTTTTGCCCCATGGGCCCGTAATTCAAAGGAAGCTTTTCTGAAGAAAAGAGTGTCGTTAAACTTCAGCGCCAACGCAAACAGGCTTTGTCCCTAACTGCTGGAACTGCTGTTTAACCCTACTCGATAAAACAGATGAATCTGAATCCCCGTAATCCGTATTATCCCAAACTACGTAAGCTCTGATATCTGATACCTGTTAAGAGTACGTAGGCACAATACGGACGTATTGGCGAGCCACCTTCCCCATAACCCGTAGTTAGTCGAACTACGTTGACTCTGATTTCTCATTCTCTGATGAGAATACGTAGGCATAAAGCGCGACGCTTTGCCGAGTCATTTTCTTTTCTGTTTATGCCGGCCTTGATAGGTAGATAGATAAACCAACTCGTCCAGTAAACACAACAAGCGTGGATCCCGTCGAGTACGATGGACGTGAGGGGTGCTAATACCTTCCCCTTGCGTAACCGACTCCCAAACCCAGACAACGGTTGCGACGACCTTGTCTTACCCCTTTTTCGTCAGGTTTTTCCGATCGTTTCCTTTCCCGTTCCGAGGGATAAATAACGAAAGGTGGTGACTCTTCTGTTTTGCCGGCACCTTATTTTCGCGGAAACGACAACTGGCGACTCTGCTGGGGACTTGATAGTTTCCTGGGATCCAACGTCCCGAATGCGAGTCAGTTTGGGGATCCGACGTCCCCTGCGAGAGTCAATCCTGGCGCTTGTATGTTTACTTGTTGGGTTATGTTTATTTATCGCATCTTTATTTCCCGCATTTTACTTTCAGTATGATATGATTATCTGTGCTGTTGTGGGAGGGGCATTCTGATGAGTGAGAAGCCAGACCCAGGCTTGAGTGAACATAGCATTAGTTGTGGAAATTAGTGGGCGCGTGCTTGATTGGCAGGCACTAGTGTCTCATGAAATCCACGCTCAGACGAGGTTCTCCCGGTTGGCTTCTTTTTCAACCCTTTAGGTTGAGGGGGTTGTTGGTTTGGAGGATTGTCGACTCTAGGGACCGATCATTTGTGATTCAGCCGAGTGAGGCCGCTTCATGAGCTAGTGATGCCACACCTTCTGGGTATCGTATCACCCCTCTTGAATGTCTGTGACGCTGATGAACACATAGGATGCCGAACTTGAGTCAGTTTAGGTCCATACCTGTGAGCAGGGTTGGGTTTATGGCAGGAAACTTTGACCTTCAGACCACCTGGTTTTCTTGACAGTGAATCAGTTTTGTTGGTACCAGAGGTTCTCATCATCAGACATATGATTGTTCTTGACAGAGCAGGTTTATGATTGGATCTGAGGATCTCATCATCAGACATATGATTGTTCTTGACAGAGCATGTTTATGATTGGATCTGAGGATCTCATCAGTAGATGTGTATGTTTGTTCTTGATAGAGCAGGTTTATGATTGGATCTGAGGATCTCATCAGCAGCTGTGTATGTTTGTTCTTGATAGAGAAGGTTTATGATTGGGTCTGAGGATCTCGTCAGCAGATGTATGATTGTTCTTGACAGAGCGAATTTTTGGTCCTGTATCAGAGGACCTTATATTCAGATGAGTATTTGTTCTTGACAGAGCAGGTTTATGACTGGGGTCTGAGGATATCATCATCAGATGGTTGTTCTTGACAGAGCAGATTTTTGGTCCTGTGTCAGAGGTCCTTATTATCAGATGTGTGTTCTTGACAGAGCAGATTTGTGGTCCGATACCAGGGTTTTCTTCTTATCCGAGATAGTGGTTGTTCTTGATAGAGCAGGATTATGGTTTTGTTGATACAGAATCTCCACAGCACAGTTGCCTTGATCTCCTGTTGCATGATTGCATTTTACATTGCTTTGCATACTCATTTGCATTTCATTAATGTGTGTCTGTGTTGCAGGTACCGTTTCCCCCGATTCAGGATTTCTTGCCTCCTACTGTATTGTTATGGGTTCTTTGAGGAAGACTGTGGCTTATAAGCTCCCTGCCCCTGATGTGGTTCAGCTGACTGGTTTGATTGCTTTAGCAGATGATTCTGTGAGAGATGAGTTCAGAAAATCTTACGGCAAATTGCTCAATTTGGTTCGTAAACCTTCTGCGTTCGAGTTGAATGGGTTGCACGCTCTGTTGCAGTTCTACGATCCTCCGTTGAGATGCTTTACTTTCCAGGATTTTGTTCTCGCACCTACGTTAAAGGAATATGCTGATTTGTTAGGTGTGCCTATCAAGAGGCAGATGCCTTTTGTACATATGGATGTTGAGCCTGATCTGGCTAGTTTAGCTCATTCACTTCATCTGGATGCCTCCGAGTTGGTATTGTCTAATTGGAACAAGGTTCCCGGCTTCTCCTTGCAGTTCTTAGTGGGAAAGGCTCAGCAGTGCGCCAAAGACGGATGTTGGGTCGTGTTCAATGCCATTCTCGCCCTGTGCATATATGGCATCATTCTGTTCCCCAACATGCCCGACTTTGTAGACTTCGACGCCTTCCACATCTTTGCTTCAGGGAATCCAGTCCCTACCTTGATAGGAGATGTCTACCATTCCGTCCACTACAAAAACGAGAACAGAAGGGGCAAGAATGTCTCGTGCTGTGCTGTGTGTCTTTGCTTTATAAATGGCTTGATAGTCATCTTCCCAAGAGGAGTCCCTTTGTTTCGTCTGCAGCCACAGCTGAGTGGTCTGAGCGTTTGATGAGTCTATCAGCGGAGGATATTGACTGGTTTGACAGAGATAGGTTGGGTACCGAGATTATCTTCAGCTGCAGCGGGTTTCCGAACGTGCCTTTGATAGGCAGGAAGGGCTGTATAAACTACAATCCGTCTTTGCTGGTCCGACAGTTCGCGTATGCTTTGAGAGCTCCGCCGAAGGATGAAGAGGTGCAGGAATCTCTGTACCTCACTGGTCTTCTAGAGGGGGATTTGTTATCTAAGCTTCAGCGCGCCTGGAATGGTATCGGTAAGAGGGGAAAACCATTGCTGGGGAAGAGTAATAATCAAGCTTACCCTCCGTATATGACTTGGATCAGAGCCAGAGCAGATGCTATAGGGATGCCGTTTCTCCCTGCCAGGCCAGAAAGCCCTCCAATGATTGGGGAGCCTACTACCGTGCCCATTCAACAACATAATCAGGTGTTAGCTGAGAGAGATGAATTGAAGAGGGCAAACGAAGAACTGGAGAAAGAATTGGCTCAGCTTCAAAGTGAGAGAAATGAAGTCGTTCATTCCTTCAAGAAGCAGACAGAGCTGGTGAATCGGCTAGGTACAGACTTGACTAAGCAGATAGCCGAGCGTGAACGCATGGGTCAAGACTTCAAAGTTGTCAACGACGTACTGGCTACAAAGAAGCAACACTTGGACGAAGCGTATCGGAGGATATCCAAGTTCAACCAGCACTGGAAGGCCTCCCTAGCCACCAGGAAAGAGCGGGAGGATAAGCTGATGCAACAGATCTCCAAGCTGAAAGCCCAGGTGAAGGCTAGTGAGAAGAGATTTGATGAAGAAACCGCTCGCAGATGCGCCACCGAAGGCCAGCTCAACAGAGCTCTCGCTAACCTGAAGGAGCGCAAACTGACGTTTGAATCCAAGAAACGGAAGCTAGAAGATTGTTTCAGCGAAGGAGCATGGGAAGATTCGGTCGAAGGTCTTCAGTACACCATTGTGCAGAGGGAATTACTCGTCGAAGGGTTACTCACTCTACCTGATCACCCAGAAACGAAGGAGTTGTTAGAAGAGTATCGCGCCCGTGGCCGTGCTTGACTATTTGTATTCCTTTTGTTTGATCATCGTTGTAGGCTGACCATCACCAGGCTTGTTGGCTGGGGTCATGCTATTGATTCATCTTGTACTCACTGATGTTGTGTACTGCCTTGATAGGCTTTCTTTATATATGAGATTGTTATTTCCATGACTGGACTCGGACTTCTTCTTATTATCAGCACTGGCACTCAGGCACTAGGATCGGGGGAGATCTCCCTAAAGCACAGACACACGTTTGCATTTGCATGAAGCATTTGCATAACGAGCACTTTGTCATTTTTCCTAACCCTTTTGTGTTTCCAGGTTGTTTCAGGTTGATCCAGGATTGATCAGAGACCTATTCACCGCTATCCGACCAGAGCTAATCAAACCAGGATCATGGAGCAAGTGCAAACTGATGTTCAAGAACTCCGCGAAAGAATGGATCGCTTCATGGAGCTCATGCAAGCGGTCGCCAATGGCCAAGACCAGCTCAGAACCTTGGTCCAGCCTCTGATTTCAAGGGTCGATAGCAACGGCGTACTCCATGGTGGGACTGTGCCTACCCCTCCGCCAGTTGAAACTCCTCAGAATGGCGTCCCCGTGACCGGGGGGAATGGCAGTGCCAACGGCAATGTGATAGCTAACATGGGACTCAATGGCAATACGACGGGCGTCGGTAATGGGAGTCTGGAAGCTAATGTCAATGTTGGGCTGGGCAACGGCAATGTAGGTGTTGGGAATCTGTTTGGGCCTCAGCCATGGCTAGAAGATCGTCAGGACGATATGTTCTCTCAGAGAGGTGCTGAAGGGGAGCTGAATGCTGAAGCTCGGCTAAGGTTCAAGGCACTCGAGGATAAGATGAGAAATATCGAGAACCAGAACACCCTGCGCGTTGATATGTCCAAGTTGGGGTTGATTGCTGATTTTAAGGTGCCTCCCAAGTTCAAGGTACCTGACTTTGAAAAGTATAAGGGCACCACTTGCCCTCGCATCCACCTGAGATCGTACTACAGAAAGATGTCAGCTCATTCTGATGACGAGAAGTTGCTGATGCACTTCTTTCAGGACAGTCTGTCTGGGCCCTCCCTCGAATGGTACATGAGTCTGGAGCCTACCAGTGTGCGCACGTGGAAAGACCTTGTTGAAGCATTTGTGCACCACTACTAATATAATAGCGACTTGGCTCCGAACCGAGTCCAACTGCAGAATCTGTCGCAAAGGAACAATGAAGGGTTCAAGGAATACGCCCAGCGGTGGCGTGAGTTGGCAGCCAGGGTTCAGCCGCCGATGGTTGAACGTGAGCTCGTACAGATTTTCGTAGCCACCCTCCCAGGGGTTTACTATGAGAAGTTGGTCAGCGGTATGTCTGGAACATTCTCAGATCTCATTATCACGTGTGAGCACATCGAAAATGGGATCAAGCTCGGGAAAATTCAAGGTGAGTCATCCTCAGCTGGAGGAGGCGGAAAGAAACCTTATAGTGGCAAAAGACGGGAAGGAGAAACGAGCGTTGTGACCAACGCTCGAAGGAAGGGTAAAGGCCTTCACCAACAGGTGGCCAACATAACTATCCCGGCAGTTCAACAGCCACAGCAGCAGCAGCAGCAACCGAATCAACAAGGGTACAGAAAGTATCAGAATCGGGCACCTCTGTCGAGCCGTCACCTCGAGACACCGCCCATGTCGTACGCTCAACTATTGCAGACTTTGTTTCAGCTACATTTGATCCAGAAGAGAACCCTGGCTCCCTTGACAGGGGAACCTCCGCCAGGTTATGATGCGAGTGCAACTTGTGAGTTTCACTCAGGGGCACCAGGCCACACAATAGAGAACTGTAAAGCCTTCAAGCATAAGGTGCAGGACATGGTGGACGCTAAGATCATCAACTTCTCGGATAATGTGCCAAATGTCACGAAAAACCCTATGCCGAATCATAGGGGAGGTGGAGTAAACGCCATTATCGAAGACGAGAGCTTAGATTTGTTGACTGAAGTCAGAGATCTGAAGACGCCGCTTAGCTTCGTTAAAGCTAAGTTGATGAAAAGAGGTTTCTTTCCAGGTTGCGGAGAGCTATGTATGGGCTGTGCTACTAGTCCTGATGGATGTGACCAACTGATAGAGGGAATCCAAAGTCTGATGACTGAAGGGATTTTACAGTTTAGCCGGAGGGCCGAAAGTGGATCAGGAGAGGTAATGCTGAAGCAAGATGATGAGGTCGCCACCATCACCATCCCTCGCCAAACGATAACTATTTCTGCGCCCAGACCGCCCACAATTACCATCACCAAGGCCGGGCCGATACCCTTCGAAAGCACTAATGCTGTCCCATGGCATTATGGGGCTTTAGTCTACTGCAACGGACAGAAGTTAGAGTTGGAACCGTTTGGGTCGTCTGTGGAGAACCTTGCGGGAATCAGTGGTATTACTCGCAGCGGAAGGGTGTTTGCACCACCAGAGGTCGTGGCAGATAAAGCGGTCAGAGCTGATGTAGCTGATAAAGGTAAAAGTAAAGTCGTTGAAGAGATCCCGCGTGGGGCAGAAAAAGACTTACTTGTTAAAGACGCCGAGGAGTTTATGCGGTTGATTAAAAAGAGTGACTACAAGATTGTGGATCATCTCCATCAGACGCCCTCAAAGATTTCCATTCTGAACTTGTTGCTGTGTTCTGAAGCACACCGCAACGCACTGCTGAAGGTGTTGAACACCGCATATGTACCGCAAGAAATATCGGTAAACCAGCTAGAGGATGTCGTAACCCACATGAATGCTGGAAATGGACTAGGGTTCACTGACCTAGAGCTGACGCCGAAAGGGAGGAATCACAATAGCGCCCTGCACATCTCGATAGAGTGTAGGGGAACGATTATGTCTCACGTGTTGGTGGACACGGGTTCGTCACTCAATGTTCTTCCGAAGAAGGCATTAATGAAGTTGGATACTCGCGGAGTGATTTGCACACCCAGTGATATGGTTGTGAAGGCGTTCGATGGAACCAAACACCATGTTTTCGGGGAGGTGACCCTGCCAATCCAAGTCAGGCCGGAAACGTTCGACACAATCTTTTACATTATGGACGTCATGCCTGCCTACAGCTGTCTCTTGGGCCGGCCATGGATCCATGTTGCGGGTGCCGTGACCTCTACGTTGCACCAGAAACTCAAGTATGCTGTCGGAGGCAGCATCGTGACCGTTTGTGGCAAGGAGGACATAATGGTGAGCCATTTGTCGTCCTTCAAGTATGTTGAAATGGACGGGGAAATCCATGAGACTCTATGCCAAGCGTTCGAAGCTGTCAAAGTGAAGGACGTAGCTCCTGTAGTCACCGAAAAGCCAAAGATGACTCTCTCCTCATTCAAGGAAGCTCGGGCCGTTGTCCAAGCCGGATCTACCCCAGGCTAGGGGCGAATTTTGGAGATACCTAACAAGCAAGATAAGTTTTGGTTGGGATATTCTCCTGGAGCTGAAGCTTCTTCTTCTAGCAGTGTGTCACGAGGTAAAGGGCCGATCCAGTTTACCAGTGGCGGAGTGATTTTTGAAAGCATCAACGCGGTGTCTGAAGACAGCGGAGATAGCGACTGCGACCTCGACTCTTGGATTCAGCCAAGCAAGCCAGGCGAGGGCCTTACCAACTGGTTCGTCAAGGATATCATCCAGATGACAAGCGAAGAGTAATGATTTACTTTTTTCGAATCATTGTACAACCCTATGTCCTACCCGGGGCATAGTGGCTTTATTGTCAGGGCCTTGTTGGATTATGTACATGCATTTTGTTAATAAATCAAAGGCGTTTTCTTCGTATTCAAATATTGTGATCTCTGTTATTCCTGTTTTATATTTGTTTCGAAAAACAATAAAATGGCAATGGGGTTTGTGCTAACTTGCATATCCTCGTTTTAAGCTTAACCCTTGTTATTGCAGGATCCACATAGCAGATGACATCGACTCTGGAGCTTCTACGGCTCACTTCGACTTTGATTGCCCGATCTATCAAGCCGAAGAAGAGATTGATGAAGACGAAGACCTTCCTGAAGAGTTGGCCCGCTTGTTGAGACAAGAAGAGAAAGTTATTCTGCCTCATGAAGAGGAGATTGAGATCGTGAATCTGGGTTCTGAAGAACTAGTCAGAAACGTCAGGATAGGGGCTGCATTGCAGAGGGATGTCAAGCAGAGATTGGTCGAGATGCTGAAAGAGTATAGTCACGTCTTTGCTTGGTCATACGAAGATATGCCCGGACTTGATACTGACATCGTGGTCCACCACTTGCCGCTGCAAGAAGATTTCCCTCCCGTTAAGCAGAAGCTTAGGAGGACGAGACCAGATATGGACGTTAAGATCAGAGAAGAAGTGCAAAAGCAGCTTGATGCTGGCTTCTTAGCGGTCACTACCTACCCTCCGTGGGTCGCCAACATAGTGCCTGTACCGAAGAAGGACGGTAAGGTACGAATGTGCGTCGATTATCGGGATTTGAATAGGGCAAGCCCTAAAGATGATTTCCCGTTGCCTCATATCGACGTGTTGGTCGACAATACAGCTCAGTTCTCCGTGTTTTCGTTCATGGATGGCTTCTCCGGTTACAATCAGATCAAGATGGCGTCGGAGGACATGGAGAAAACTATGTTTATCACTCCCTGGGGAACATTATGCTACAAGGTAATGCCTTTCGGTCTGAAGAACGCATGGGCTACTTACCAAAGAGCAATGGTCACTTTGTTTCATGACATGATTCATCATGAGATTGAAGTCTATGTTGATGACATGATTGCAAAGTCCCAAACGGAGGAGGGACATCTGGTCAATTTGCTGAAGCTTTTTGAGAGGCTTAGGAAGTTCACGTTGAGGCTGAATCCTAACAAATGTACTTTCGGAGTACGGTCCGGAAAGTTACTGGGGTTTATCGTGAGCGAAAGAGGCATTGAGGTTGATCCTGCGAAGATTAAAGCCATACAAGAAATGCCAGTGCCAAAAACCGAAAAAGAAGTTCGTGGTTTTCTGGGCAGAATAAACTACATTGCAAGGTTTATTTCACAGCTCACGGCCAGGTGTGAACCGATGTTCAAGCTTTTAAAGAAACATCAGGCGATTATCTGGAATAAGGATTGCCAGAAGGCATTCGATAAGATAAAACAGTGTCTGCAGGAACCTCCAATCTTGATACCCCCAGTGGTCGGACGGCCATTAATCATGTACTTGACAGTTCTTGAGAATAGTATGGGGTGTGTTCTCGGTCAGCACGACGAGACGGGCAGAAAGGAGCATGCCATTTACTATTTGAGTAAAAAATTCACAGATTGTGAATCTCGCTACTCGATGCTGGAGAAGACGTGTTGTGCACTAGCCTGGGATGCCAAACGTTTACGACAGTACATGCTCAACCACAGCACCATGCTAATTTCGAAGATGGATCCGATCAAGTACGTCTTCGAGAAACAAGCGCTTTCGGGCAGGATTGCCAGATGGCAAATGGTGTTGACGGAATATGACATTCAGTACGTTTCCCAGAAGGCCATCAAGGGAAGCGTATTGTCTGATTACCTTACCGAACAGCCGATCAAGGATTATCAGCCGATGAAATTCGAATTCCCTGATGAGGATATCATGTTTCTCAAAGCGAAAGATTGCGATGAACAGTTTCCCGACGAGGGGCCAGATAGGAAATCCCAGTGGAAATTGATATTTGACGGGGCGGTTAATTCCTACGGAAGTGGCATTGGGGTGATCATCACAACTCCCCACGGATCTCACATCCCTTTCACTGCGAGACTGACGTTTCCAGTCACCAATAATGAAGCGGAGTACGAAGCATGCATCATGGGTCTAGAAGAGGCAATTGATTTGAGAATCAAGAACCTAGACGTATATGGTGACTCGTCACTTATGATTAACCTGATTAAAGGGGAGTGGGAGACTCGTCAATCGAATTTGGTGCCGTACATGAATTATGCCAGAAGGCTACTTCCGTTCTTTGATCGAGTGGAACTCCATCATGTGCCCAGGGCCGAAAATCAGATGGCTGATGCCTTAGCCACGTTGGCTTCGATGTATAAAGTCAATTTTTGGAATGAAGCGCCAAGAATTGTCCTTTCTCGTCTTGATAGACCTGAATTCGTCTTTGCGATCGAGGAAGCCGCCGACGGCAAGCCATGGTTCCACGACATCCATACTTTCCTTATGACTAAGGAGTATCCTGCGGGAGCGTCAACCCAGGATAAGAAGACTCTGAGGAGGCTGTCTGGAAATTTTTATCTCAATCCTGATGGAGTTTTGTATAGAAGAAACCACGATCTCGTGCTACTCAGATGTGTAGATGAGAAAGAGGAGAGTATGCTCATGGAAGAAGTCCATGAAGGCACATTTGGTACGCACGCCGGCGGGCATGCTATGACAAGAAAGATCCTGAGAGCAGGATATTACTGGCTGACGATGGAATCAGATTGCTTTAAATTCATGAAAAGATGTCATAAATGCCAGATTTATGCTGATAAGATTCATGTGCTGCCGTGCCCGTTAAATGTCATGTCCTCCCCGTGGCCGTTCTCCATGTGGGGCATCGACATGATAGGCAAGATCGAGCCCACTGCATCTAATGGTCACCACTTCATTCTAGTAGCTATCGACTACTTCACCAAGTGGGTGGAGGCAGCCTCGTATGCTAATGTGACCAAGCAGGTGGTGGCTAAATTCATAAAGAGGGACATCATCTGTCGTTACGGAATTCCTGAGCGGATCATTACCGATAATGGTTCAAATCTGAATAACAAGATGATGAAGGAGCTGTGCCAGAGTTTCAAGATTGAACACCACAACTCATCTCCTTACCGGCCGAAGATGAATGGCGCCGTTGAAGCGGCCAATAAGAACATCAAGAAGATCGTTCAGAAGATGGTTGTGACCTACAAGGATTGGCACGAGATGTTGCCATTCGCATTGCACGGTTATCGTACAACGTTACGTACGTCAACCGGGGCAACTCCTTTCTCCTTAGTGTACGGTATGGAAGTTGTCCTACCGTTAGAAGTGGAGATCCTTTCTTTGCGAGTTTTGGTTGATGTGAAACTCGACGAGGCAGAATGGATTAAGAACTGGCTAAACCAACTCAGCCTGATGGATGAGAAGAGGTTAGCATCGATTGCGCATGGTCGTCTGTACCAAAGCCGAATGAAGAAAGCTTATGATAAGAAGGTGCGTCCTAGAAGCTTTCAGACGGGTGATCTCGTCCTGAAGAAGATTCTTCCTCCACACTCCGATCACCGGGGCAAGTGGACTCCCAATTACGAAGGTCCATACGTCGTCAGCAAGGTCTTCTCAGGAGGAGCTTTGTTGTTATCCACGATGGATGGTGAAGATTTTGCATCCCCGGTGAACGCGGACGCAGTTAAAAATACTTTGCTTAAAAAGGGGCATCCCGGCGAACCATAAAAAAGGAAAAGGGTTCGGGCAAAAATTAGGGATATAAATTGAAAAGAATGTACACCCGTAAAGTCGAAAACCCGGATGGGCGACTTTGGCAAAAAAGGGTATCCCGGTGAACTGAAAAACTCGCAAAGGGCGGTTCACGCAAAAGTTAGGGATTTGAAAAAGCAAATGACTGCGTTCCGCGTATGGACTTTCTTTGTTTAGTGGTTTGGAAGACCTGAGGGCCATTTATCTGAATCAATTTCTTCTGAAGCTGAAGCGTCGGAGAAGTATCAAAGTCGAGTGGGTCATAGAGGGATCAACTCATGGTGTTCGTCTACGCCTCGTTGCCGACATTTGTGTATACTGATGTATATTTATGTTTTTACTTTTTTGCGCGGCTTCCTCATTCCAGGAGCTTGCATCTGTTGTAAAACATTTTTACCCATTCAGGGGTTCGTTATCAATAAAATGTATACTATTCAGCAATTCTGTTTGTTTGATTAGCATTTACCTGTTTTGTCTACGAAAAAGAACGCCGATGTTTTTGATAAAATGCGCATACATAAACTTACTGGCTTAGGCCACTGATTGTTGAAACAGTGAATTACTCGAACATTGTCACAAGATGATAACCTTGATAGGTCCCTTTGAGAAGGGTATCTTGTCTGTTTTTTTGTGTTGTTACAGGTGTAGCAGATTCCAGACAGTGCGCCATATGCATCCTCCAGCACGTTCAGCAGTCTCTCCCTGCAGAGTCCGAACGTGAGATCGTAAGCATTGATATGTTCCCCCAGGCAGAGAGGATTCTCTCCCCAATCAGATGTATCCTGAAGGAATGTCATCTCCCTAGCTGAGTCATATACTGAAGTATGCGGCAATTGATAGTTCCAGACTGAAGTCTCCATCGGAATTGAAATTCCCCGCAGAGTTGTACTCTCCCCCGAAGCAGGATGATTTCTTCTTCTCCAGCCGAGTTTGCAGATCCCCAAGAGAGCCGAGTTCTTGGAAGCTGTTTGGGCAATGATTGGTTTTCCCCAGTAGAGTGTTGAATAGCTGATGTTGTACTTCCCCGCCGGAGTCGTTATCTCCAAGGAAGTGGCCGTGAAGGCCGTGCAGTTTATCTCCGCGATTGACATCGCTTTCCTAAGTAGGCCCAGGTTCTCGTAGAGCTTCGTTCCCCTGCAGCAGTCAACTGAAGTTCATTCCCCCATGCAGAGTCCGATTGAGATCGGCGTGACCTTTTCTCCACCAAAGTGTTTCTTTCTCCTTGACGGGAGGATCCTCCCTTCAGCATTTATTTTGCTGATGGGGTCACAGCATTTTACATGATTGCATAGCATCTATCATAAGCGCGTAGCATTTCCACCGTGTGGAGCATTGCGGCATATGCATATTAAACATGAGCTAGGTCGTTACCGTTCTTGTTTTGCTGGTGTTCCTCCGCAGAGTCGTTTGCCCAAGATGATTCTTGAATTCTCCCCAACGGAGTCGGTTGCTCAAGATGATTCTTGAATTCCCCAGCAAGGTAGTTGTTTAAGATGATTCTTAAAATCCCCAGTGAATTCGCCAGAGTTGGTTGCTCAAGTTGATGCTTAGAGTCCCCGACAGAGTAAGTGTTCAGGATGATTCCCGAAATCTCCAGCAGAGCTATTGGTTCAGGATGATTCTTGAAGTCCCCGCGGAGTTGTTTGTCCAAGACGATTCTTGATGTCCTCAGCAGAGTTGATTCACCCAGAATGATTTCTGGATCCAAGAAGCAGAGTTACTTGATAGTTCTCCAGAATCCCCAGCGGAGATGCGCCATCCCCAGCAGGTTCCTGAAAAGCAAATTTGAAACTTCCTTCGAAGACTTGATGATTGAAGTCCAACCGTGTTAACAAAGCAGTTCTCTAAGCTGATGCAGAGTGCCTGATGGCAGAAGTTGGATATCCCCAACTGGTTCATGATCGACCGAGAATTCTATTCCCGACTTACTGATGAAGTCCGGCTGATGCCCGAAAGTCCTCTTTGAATGCCCGACGGCATGATCAACGTGATTGTTGACCTGATGAGTCCCGAGGAATCTTGATGCCTGACGGCATGATAGACCATGTAGCACCGGTTGCCGTGTGACCAATTCCCCAGTTAGTTGTCGTGCAGCTAATATTTCAGTTTTCGAAGATTTGTTCCCATCTGAGTACCGTGTACTTGTGCAGTTGGCAAATTTTCGGGTTTGTCGGTATTCAACTGTCTCGCACCTTGATTGGTTGAGAGCCGTTCGCTTCTCACCCAGTCAGGTTCAAGCCGTTTGAATAGGGGCAGCTGTTGCACCCCAAAATTTGACCAACATTTCTTTACCTAGCTTATGTTTCATTTCATTCACATTAGCATTATCATCTGCATTTCATTGACATGTATGCAGGGGATCAAGAGGTATGAGTACCAATCAAGAGCTATACAAGATTAAGAAGCTAGCCAAGAAGGTTATTCAAGTGTTCAAGGGTTGATATCTTTGCCAGTGAATATAAAAGATCCTCAGAGAAAGTGGTTGAAACCAAGGTTATGTGCCTCCTAACTTGAGAGTTGTGGAAAGACCTCAGATGATTCTGAAGCCATGAATGTAGGCTTTAAGCCTTGAGAGAGCTTATTAGATGTCTTGAAAGCCATCATGAATCCTAGATAGGTCATGGTGCAAGATTGAGAAGACTCGGCCATGAGTGGTGCAATTAGGGTTTGACTGGGTCAACCCTAGGTCAACTGATTATTTGAACAAGGTTGAGACCTAATTCAAGAGCCATGTGATCATGGATTGATGCATTGAGATGCCATAAGGACGATTCCAAGGTTAAGTCATCATTATTGAAGAGTTTGAGAAGTTTCAAGCTAGGGTTTCTAAGGCTTGCCAGTGTAAAATCCCCTAGTTTGACCCCTATCTTCAAGGCAGTTTAGCTCAAGATGTGATTGTCATCTCATATTACCCCTAACATGAATGTTGTAGAGCTTGTTCTTAGATTTAATTTGAGTATTAGAAGTCCTTGATAGGGTTTGTAGAGCTCAAGTTATGACTTTGACAAGTTACAGGTCATCTGAGGTATGTGAATCTGGGGCCTTGAAAGTCACCCAACTTGCATCAAACGTTTGCCCAAGAAGTATGATTCCTATGAACTTTTGGTAAACATGAATGTTGTTCCTTATCTTCCTAGCTTTCTATAGAGTACTAGAAGTCCTTGATAGGATTTGTAGAACTCAAGTTATGGCTTTGACAAGTCAAGGGCATTTTGGTCATTTGGAGATTACAGGTCATTTCAAGCATAAGGCTATAACTCCTATTTCCAAGCTTCAAATGAAAAAATATTCAACATAAAACTTGCTCAAAATGATGTTTTAAGGCTAGTAAGGAGGTCAAGAGATGTTTAAAAGGCTTGTAGCTCAAAGTTGCAAAAATGAGCTAAAATAAAGGTATAAGTTAAATAAACCAAAGTTGGAAATTGATATTTTCAACCTACACACCCAAACCATGGCATGTAATATATCATTTTGACTCTAGAAAACATTTTGAAAACATTGGTTTAGCCACATTTTTTATTTGAGGTCTAAATTGTGGACTTGCTTTGAAAAGCACTTACTTGCATATTAAGCAACATTTGCAAAACTCAAAATCAAGGCATGGGCAAGGGTTTTTGCAAGCTAAACACCTCTAATATCTCACTAGGGGAGAAATTAAGAGTGAATGGGATGAATTCCAAGCTGTTTGCAAGGGTTGTACATGTCATGATAAGTGATTCAAAATCTCATGACATGAGAAGTGTAAAATCTCATTGGAAGGATCTAGAGGGTTCTAGATCATCCATACTTCATCTATATATTGAGTAGAATGGATCCATGGCAGAGGTTGGTGATCATTGAAGGATTGAGCATAGTTTGGAATTGAGTTTTCATAGATTGCAATTGAAATCGGTTTCATCAAATTCCTCAATTTCCATCCATTTTCTTGCTTGATTCTTCTTCCATGAATGTCAAGGAGTGATTTCAGATCATTTTCAAGAAGAATTGGTGGCTAGATCGTGTGGGAGCAAGTGGTTTTCAGCACCTGCAACTCATCATCGTGTTTCAAGATTGAAGCACTTTCCATTGAATCTTTTGCATACAGAAGCAAGAAGGAGGTTCAGTGATCGTGTACAGAAGATTTGAGAGCTTGAAGTGAAGATTTGGTGCATATGTTATTCAAGAATTTCCAGGTTGGTAACCTTCTTCCTATAGCATGATTTAGGTAGAATTAGGTTGAATTAGGGTGCTAGATTAGTTGTAGAATGGCCTAGGATGGATTTCAGATGGTTAATTGTTGAATTAGAGACAAAATAGGAAGATCACCATTTTCGATTGAGATTGGGAGATGATGATTCTTGGGGTGTCAGAAGAAGCTATAGGTATGGTTGAATTCGTGGCAAGATTTGGAATGTGTTTCATGTTTTGACCTCTTGGATTGGAGGCCTCTAGGAAGAACTAGGGTTGTAGGGGATGGCCGGAGTTCCACCGGTGGTGGCCGGAACTGGGCGCGAAGCTCAGAGGTTTGAAAGGTAGGAGATGAAGTTTACACCATTAGATCATGGTCTGACCATTGACTAAGAGAGGATCCAAGGGCCACGTTTTAATTCTGATTTGTGAAGATTTTTGATGAAACGATGCGTTTCATTTATTCAGGCGTTTGGGCTTAATGATTTAAGTGTTATCCACACCCCCCAGCGAGCCCAACCCATGTTTTGAACTGAAAATGATTACTTCTTGCACCGTGTGTTTGGTTATTTTAATTGGATTTTCTTTTAATTTTGATTTTGTTCATGGTATTTGTAAAATTAATAATTAATTGAATATTAATCCAATCAAACCCATTCTTTTTGCATATTACTCATGATTGAGTCTATTATTTTTTAGAGAAAAAATATTTTTATTTCATGTAATTTCTGATTTAATTGGAATTTTGCATTTTAATTGATATTAAAATGTTCATGTTTGATGCATGTTTTTGTAGAATTTTGTTTGATCTCATGGTGATGATTTTAAGCCTAATTTTTTGTGTGTGATTAGGTTAGACATGTATGATCCCATAGATTTTTTCTCACATTTTTGTGGTGAAAATAGGTGTGCTTTCTAGATTGATATTTAGATGCTTCCTTTTAGGGTTTAGGTTTAGTACCTTGTAATGTAGAATTTATTTCTAGGTCCAATTTGATGGTTTGATCTTTGAAATTAATGTGGTAGAGTCATGATTGACATAGAACTAACTTTAGTACTAGGTTTTAGGTGATCCTAATTTACTAATTCAATTAGTTTAACCTCTCTAGTTCTCTTAGATTAGGGTTTGTGCTTGGTTTGCCTTTGGTTGAGATTGAAGACAAGTTGAAGACAAAAAGAGGATGCTTGAAGTTGCTTGAAGTTGCTTGGAGCTTTGGATTTGTTGGTGCCTGAAGGTGTCTGGTGAAGATTAGGAGATAGGACATAGGGAGAGCCTTGTAGTTAGAATGATTTCTTTCACAAACATGGAAAGCATCTTGTGCTTCCATTCCTCCCAATGACTAAAAGTCCTTCTCAGATATTCACATCCCTCCTTTGGAAGGATGAGTGGCTTTATCTGGGAAGTAGAACTTTGAGGGAATCAGTCTCTCACAATGATGAACCCTTACAGGCTTCCTTTGGTTGTCAGTAAGTTGTTTATCATTCCCTCTCACTCTATTAAATCAATTATCTTCTAGTTTGAGTATCTTGAGAGATGTTGGACTTGAGTTTGAAGATGAAGACTTCACTGAAGAGGGTGGAAGAGGATGATTCCTTGAGCATTGCCCTTGCAGCTGAAGCTTGAAGAGCAAGAAGAACAAGTTGATGTTTGAAGATTCAATTGAGATTGAATGGGGAGCTGAGGCTTGAGCAAAAATTGAAGGATGAAGTTGCCACTTCCACGTGATTGAAGATTACCCTGAGAAGCTGAAGCTTGTAGGAGAAGATGACCAAGTTGATACTGGTAAAGCACAGAGAGCTGGAAGCTTGAAGACTGAGTTGATACCTATGAAGAGGATCCAATTGAGATTGAGGGTAGAGCTGAAGCTTGAGGAATAAAAGACAAGTTGATACTTGTACACTGATGCTTGGAGAGCCTGAAGGAATCAAGTTGATACTTGTAGTCAAGAGTGAAGCCTGAAGGTGGAATTGAATAAGGAGCTGAGGATTGAAGAAGAAGATTAAGTTGAAACTTATGTTGAGGGGTTGAAACCTAGAGAAGCAAGTTGATACTTGCCAGTGAAGCTGATATCCTTGAAGGGTGGTTGAAGTATGAAGACTGGATTGATGTTAGAAGAGCTGAAGCTTGAGTTGAAAGCAGGAAGATCTGTTGATTTGTTTCTTTCTTGTCTGTTTTCTTTTCTGTATTGATGTGCCTTGTTTGAATTGCTTGATGCCTTAGAATAAGTCCATGATTAGACTAACTTTAGTCTAGGGGCATGATTGCACTAGAGGTTGAGTTGCTCCCTCTGCTTGTATTGTTATTGTATGGCTTTGCTTGCGGGTATTCGGTAGAGCCCAGCTCCCTTGCCCATGTGGTTTATTTTGCTTGACAGCATTTCATTTTCTTCTGTATGATTGCATTTTATTGTTCTGCTTGATAGCATGTTTTACGCTTCCTGTATGATTATAGTTATTCATATCTGGCTTGAGGTTGAGATGAGCTTGTGGAGGCTACTGCCCCACACACATTTCCTCCCTGACTTGCATTGCATGCATTTTACAGTCGTTTACTGTTTAAGCTGATGCTTTATCTGTTCCTGTATCATTGACATGATCCCTTAGGATTCTCATTCCCTTTGATAAGGGAATGATGATAGAACTTTAGGTTGAAACCTATGCATGATAACTTCTAGGAGTTCCCTGTTTCAAACTTCAACTATAGGATGAATCCTTGGCATGACAACAGTAGGACTTGATAGTCTCCCTTTAGTTGGGCATGTTCTCTTCTCATCTCAAAACAGCTTAAGATACAGTAATCATGAATGATTTCTTTCGTACGTTACGAGCCTTAAGCTATCGGAGAAAGGATTGTTGAAGAGCTTCTTTTCAATAGTCTGGATGTTTAGTATGGTACCCTTTGGGTGACACGCGACACATTCACTCTCAGGTCATAGTCTTTAGTGCGATTGAAATTGCAAACACAATAAAAAACACTTCTTCCGTAAAAGACAGAAACAAACTTCAAACCTTTTTTCCCCGTGGGCCCGTAATTCAAAGGAAGCTTTTCTGAAGAAAAGAGTGTCGTTAAACTTCAGCGCCAATGCAAACAGGCTTTGTCCCTAACTGCTGGAACTGTTGTTTAACCCTACTCGATAAAACAGATGAATCTGAATCCCCGTAATCCGTATTATCCCGAACTACGTAAGCTCTGATCTTTCATACCTGTTGAGAGTACGTAGGCACAATACTGACGTATTGGCGAGCCACCTTCCCCATAACCCGTAGTTAGTCGAACTACGTTGACTCTGATTTCTCATTCTCTGATGAGAATACGTAGGCATAAAGCGCGACGCTTTGCCGAGTCATTTTCTTTTCTGTTTAAGCCGGCCTTGATAGGTAGATAGATAAACCAACTCGTCCAGTAAACACAACAAGCGTGGATCCCGTCGAGTACGACGGACGTGAGGGGTGCTAATACCTTCCCCTTGCGTAACCGACTCCCGAACCCAGACAACGGTTGCGACAACCTTGTCTTACCCCTTTTTCGTCAGGTTTTTCCGATCGTTTCCTTTGCCGTTCCGAGGGATAAATAACGAAAGGTGGCGACTCTTCTGTTTTTCCGACACCTTATTTTCGCGGAAGCGATAATAACCGGTTCATGGAAGCAAAGACGAATGTCAATATATTTTCAAAAGGAGGAAATGAATCCCTCAACGGAGCTTGGGAGATATTCAAGTCAATGTTGATAAAATGTGAAAGATACAGTTTTGGTGAACTTACGCAAGTTCACATTTTCTGCAATGGTCTCCTCTCGGTTTACAAGACCTTGTTGGATGCTACGGCGGGGGATTCTTTGATGTCTAAAAGTGACGAAGAAGCAATTGCAATCATTGATAAGATGACGCTTAATGATCACCAAGGAAATCATAACCTTGGAGTAACTTAACAAAAACCAGGAGTGTTAGAGTTAGGTGCCAATGATGTTATTCTTGCTCAGAACAAACTTCTATCACATCCAGTGTAGCTTTTAACTCAAAAAATGTCAAAGCTCCCATAACAAATCAAAGAGATACAAGAAGTTCCTCCCAAAGCTCAAGATGCAAGTTGCAAATTGTGTAAAGGCGACCATCCTACCTAGTATTGTCCTCCGATAGTGGAAGAAGTTAACTGTGCTGGAAATCAAAATCAGGGATACAAACCAAGGCCACCTTACCAATAAGAAAATCAAGGGTATCAAAGACCAAATCAAGGGTATCAACAACCTTGGAGGCCGCAATAAGCGGGAACTTAAAATCATCAACAATACCAAAATTCCACTCAACCTCCACAAACTCAAAGTGCATCTCCAAATATGGAAGAAACTCTTACTCAATTTATGTAAATCTCAATGTCAAATCAAAAGAACACTGATGCAGCTATAAAGAATTTGGAGACACAAGTGGGTCAATTATCAAAACAATTGGCCGATCAACAAAATTGGACATTTACGGCTACCGCTCTCGCAAATCCTAAGGAGAATTGCAAGGTGATTCTCACAAGAAGTGGTAGAGAGATTGACATGGGTGTAGGTGAGGAGGTAGTAGAGGAAGAGGTTGGAATTGAAAAACAAAATCAAAGTATTGAGAAAGAGGTAGAAAAAATGTTGAAGGTGATTTAGTTAAAAAAGAGAGCGAAAAAGAGTGAGGAAGAAGAGAAAAATAAGAGAGAAGAAAAAGTGAAAAAGTCGAGGAAAGGAAAAGAACAAGTGAGCACTATCCCGATTCAAAATTTTCCATATCCACATGCTCCATAAAGGAAAGATAGCGCGAGGTACTATGCTCAGTTCATGGACATATTCAAGCAATTGCAAATCAATATTCCATTTTCCAAAGCGTTGTAGCACAATCATTCAACGTACTCTTCCGAGGAAAGAAAGTGATTTGGGATGAGTCACTTTGCCCGTTACAATTGGAAACACTTATGTTGGTAATGGGTTGATTGATTTAGGCTCTAATATCAATTTGATACCCTTGTCCATTATGAAGCGGTTAGGATACATGGAGTTGAAGTCCACTCAAATGACATTGCAACTTGCCGACAAATCTACCACTCGCCCTCATGGTGTAGTAGAAGACGTGTTGGTAAAGGTTCACAAATTTTTGTTTCCAATCGACTTTCTGGTTATTGAAACTTGCATGACAATTGATATGAATGACAGTCTAATGACAGTTAGAGTTCAAGATGAGGAAATATGTTTCAATCTTTTTGAAGCTATGAAGCATTCGAAGGACAAGACCGATTATTTTAGAATCGATGCAACGGAAGGGGTGATCGAAAAAGTTAAAGAGTTATTGTAAGTTCCTACACCATTACAACAAGTTCTCACCAATTTGCTTTGAAATGTCAATGAGAAGGAAGAAAAAGAGATTGAGAAATGTGTTGCACCCCAAAATTTGACCAACTCTTCTTTACCTAGCTTGTGTTACATTTCATTCACATTAGCATTATCATTTGCATTTCATTGACATGTATGCAGGAGATCAAGAGGTATGATTACCAATTAAGAGTTACACAAGACTTTGAAGCTAGATAAGAAGGTTATTCAAGTTTTCAAGGGTTGACATCCTTGTCAGAGAAGTTAAAAGATCCTCAGAGAGATTGGTTGAAGCCTAGAGTGTGTGCCTCCTAACTTGAGAATTATGGGGAGCTCCTCAGATGATTCTGAGGCTATGAATGTGGACTTGAAGCCTTGAGAGAACTTATGAGATGTCTTGAAAGCCATCATGAAGCCTAGAGAGGTCATTGTGCAAGTTTAAGAAACCTCAGCCATGTTTGGTGTAATTAGGGTTTGACTGGGTCAACCCTAAGTCAACTGATAATTTGGAGAGGGTTGAGACCTAAACCAAGAGCCATGTGATCATGGATTGATGCATTGAGATGCCATAAGGACGATTCCAAGGTTAACTCATCATGATTGAAGAGTTTGAGAAGTTTCAAGCTAGGGTTTCTAAGGCTTGCCAGTGTAAAATCCCCTAGTTTGACCCCTATCTTCAAGGCAGTTTAGATTAAGATGTGATTGTAATCTCATATTACCCCTAACATGAATGTTGTATAGCTTGTTCTTAGCTTTAATTTGAGTATTATAAGTCCTTGATAGGGTTTGTAGAGCTCAAGTTATGACTTTGACAAGTTACAGGTCATCTGAGGTATGTGAATCTGGGGCCTTGAAAGTCACCCAACTTGCATCAAACTTTTGCCGAAGAAGGATGATTCCTATGAACTTTTGGTAAACATGAATGTTGTTCCTTATCTTCTTAGCTTTCTAGAGAGTACTAGAAGTCCTTGATAGGATTTGTAGAACTCAAGTTATGGCTTTGAAAAGTCAAGGGCATTTTGGTCATTTGGAGATTATAGGTCATTTCAAGCATAAGGCCATAACTCCTATTTCCAAGCTCCAAATGGAAACATCTTCAACATCAAACTTGCTTAAAATGATGTTTTAAGGCTAGTAAGGAGGTCATGAGATGTTTAAAAGGTCTTGTAGCTCAAAGTTGCAAAAATGACCTAAAATAAAGGCATAAGTTAAATAAGTCAAAGTTGGAAATTGATATTTTCAACCTACACATCCAAACCATGGCATGTAATATATCATTTTGACTCTAGAAAACATTTTAGAAACAATGGTTTAGCCACATTTTTGATTTGAGATTCAATTCATGGACTTGCTTTGAAAAGCACTTGCTTGCATATTAAGTAACATGTGCATAACTTAAAATTGAGGCATGGGCAAGGAACTTGGCAAGCTAAACCCTTCCAAAATGTCACTAGGGGAGAAATTGAAGGATATTGAGATGAATTTCAAGCTGCAAACAGAATTGAGCATGGTATGATAAGTGATCCAAAATCTCATGACATGAGATGTGTAAAATCTCATTGGAAGGATCTAGAGGGTTCTAGATCATCCAAACTCCATCTATATATTGAGTAGAATGAATCCATGGCAGAGGTTGGTGATCATTGAAGGTTTGAGCATAGTTTGAGATTGAGTTTTCATAGCTTGCAAGTGCAATCGGTTTCACCAAATTCCTCCATTTCCTTCCATTTTCTTGATTGGTTCTTCTTCCATGAGTATCAAAGATTGATTCCAGATCATTTCCAAGAAGAATTGGTGGCTAGATCGTGTGGGAACAAGTGATTTTCAGCACCTGCAACTCTTCATCGTGTTTCAAGATTGAAGCATTTTCCATTGAATCTTTTGCATACAGAAGCAAGGAGGAAGTTCAGTGATCGTGTCCAGAAGATTTGAGAGCTTGAAGTGAGGATTTCGTGCATCTGTTATTCAAGAATTTCCAGGTTTTTAACCTTCCTCCTATCGCATGATTTAGGTAGAATTAGGTTGAATTAGGGTGTTAGATTAGTTATAGAATGGCCTAGGAAGGATTTCAGATGGTTAAGTGTTGAATTAGAGACAAAATAGGAAGATCACCATTTTCGGTTGAGATTGGGAGATGTTAATTCTTGGGGTTTTAGAAGAAACTAATGGTATGATTGAGTTCGTGGCAAGATTTGGAGTGTGTTTCATGTTTTGACCTCTTGGATTGGAGGCCTCTAGGAGGAACTAGGGTTGAAGGGGACGACCGGAGCTCCATCGGCGGTGGCCGGAGCTGGGCGCGAAGCTCAGAGCTTTGAAATGGAGAAGATGAAGTTCTCACCACTGGATCATGTACTTTGCCATTGACTGTGAGAAGATCCAAGGGTTGTGTTTTAAAGTTGAGTTGTGAAGAGTTTCTGATGAAACGATGCGTTTCATTTATTTGGTGCTTTGGGCTTAATAATCTGAGTGCTATCCACACCCCCAGCAAGCCCAACCCATGTTTTTAACTGGAAATGTTTACTTCCTGCACCGCGCGCTTCATTATTTTCATTTGATTTTCATTATTTTTTCATTTTGTTCATGGTTTTTGTAAAATTCATAACTAATTGAATATTAATCCAATTCAACCCATTCTTTTGGCATAATACTCATGATTGAGTATATTATTTTTTAGAGAAAAAATATTATCATTTCATATGATTTATGATTTAATTGGAATTTTGTATTTTAATTGATATTAAAATGTTTATGGTTGATGCATATTTTTGTAGAATTTTGTTTGATCTCATGGTGATGATTCTTGTCCTAATTTTCTGTGTGTGATTAGGTTAGACATGTATGATCACATAGTAATTTTCTCACATTTTTTTGATGAAAATAGGTGTGCCTTCTAGATTGACATTTAGATGCTTCCTTTTTAGGGTTTTAGGTTGATACCTTGTAATGTAGGATTTAGTTCTAGGTCCAAATTGATGATTTGATCTTTGAAACTAATGTGATAGAGTCATGATTTGCCTAGGTTCCCATAGTAATATTTGTAGGATTTTACAATTGATTCTAGTATTTTAGTTAGGACTAACTTTAGTGCTAGGTTTTAGGTGATCCTAATTTACTAATTCATCTAGTTTAACTCATTTAGTTCCCTTAGATTAGGGTTTGTGCTTGGTTTGCCTTTGATTGAGATTGAAGACAAGTTGAAGACAAGGTGAGGATGCTTGAGGTTGCTTGAAGTTGCTTGGAGCTTTGGATTTGTTTCTTCCTGAAGGTGTCTGATGAAGATTAGGAGATAGGACATAGGGAGAGCCTTGTAGTTAGAATGATTTATTTCACAAATATGGAAATCATCTTGTGCTTCCATTCCTCCCAATGACTAAAAGTCCTTCTCAGATATTCACATCCCTCCTTTGGAGGGATGAGTGGCTTTATCTGGGGAGTAGAACTTTGAGGGAACCAGTCTCTCATAATGATGAACCCTTACAGGCTTCCTTTGGTTGTCAGTAAGTTGTTTATCATTTCCTCTCATCCTGTTAAATCAATTGTATTCTGGTTTGAGTATCTTGAAAGATGTTGGGCTTGAGTTTGAAGATGAGAACTTCACTGAAGAGTATGGAAGAGGATGATCCCTTGAGCATTGCCATTGCAGCTGAAGCTTGCAGAGCAAGAAGAGCAGGTTAATACTTGAAGATCCAATGGAGATTGAATGAAGAGCTGAGGCTTAAAGAGTTGAAGGATGAAGTTGACATTGCCATAAGTGAAGGCTACTCTGAGAAGCTGAAGCTTATAAAAAGATTGAAGACCAAGTTGAGACTGGTAAAGCAAAGAGAGATGAAGCTTGAAGACTGAGTTGATACTTATGAAGAGGGTTCAATTGAGATTGAGTGTAGAGCTGAGGCTTGAGGAATAAAGGATGAGTTGATACTTACATTGATGCTTGAAGAGCCTGAAGGAATCAAGTTGATACTTGTAGTTAAGAGTGAAGCCTGAAGGTGGAATTGACTGAGAAGCTGAAGCTTGAAGAAGAAAATTAAGTTGACACTTATGTTGATGGGTTAAAACCTGGAGAAACAAGTTGATACTTGTTAGTGAAGCTGATAGCCTTGAAAGGTGATTGGAGTCTGAAGACTGGGTTGCTGTTAGAAGAGCTGAAGCTTGGAATTAAGAGAGTTGTTGATCTACTTTCTAGTCTTTTTTCTTTTCTGTATTGTTGATGTGCCTTGTTTGACTTGCTTGATGCATTAGAATAAGTTCATGACTAGACTGACTTTAATCTAGGAGCATGATTGCACTAGAGGTTGAGTTGCTCCCTCTGCTTGTATTGTTACTGTATGGCTTTGCTTGCGGGTATTCGGTAGAGCCCAGCTCCCTTGCCCGTGTGGTTTATTTTGCTTGATAGCATTTTATTTTCTTCTGTATGATTACAGTCTCTTGTATTTTGCTTGACAGCATTTCATTTTCTTCTGTATGATTGCAGTTTACGGTACTTTGCTTGATAGCATGTTATGTTCCTCTGTATGATTGTTGTTATTCATATCTGGCTTGAGGTTGAGATGAGCTTGTGGAGGCTGCTGCCCCACACACATTTCCTCCCTCACTTGCATTGCATGAATTTTACAGTTGTTTACTGTTTATTGTTTAAGCTGATGCTTTATCTGTTTCTGTTTATCATTGACATGATCCCTTAGGACTCTCCCTTCCTTTGATAAGGAAGTGATGATAGAACTTTAGGTTGAAACCTATGCATGACAACTTCTAGGAGTTCCCTGTTTCAAACCTCAACCATAGGATGAATCATTGGCATGACAATAGTAGGACTTGATGGTCTCCCCGTAGTTGAGCTTGTTCTCTTCTCATCTCAAAACAGCTTAAGATACAGTAATCATGAATGATTTCTGTCGTACGTTATGTGTAACACCCCACTTCCCAAAATCCTCTAAATTAATGAACATTATAAATAAACAAAATCAGAGTTCCAATTCTCCCAAGTGGGATATCACATAAAAACAACGTTTCCTTATAAAAAGGTTTTTCTCCAAATACAGCGGAATGTTAAATAATAAAATTCAATAAAAGTTTGATACGTTCACAGGGAAATAAAATATAAGTTCAACATAAAACAAATAAAAACGCCCAAGTCCCGTGCTACGTATCAGAGCATCCTAGACTCGACAATCACACCAATATCCAAGCTAGCTAAGCACCTGGATTATCTGTACTTCCGAAGAAGCACATACCACAACAACAACAAAGGGGTGAGAAAACATGATCAAAAATATAATGGTAATGTAATACATGTAAATAAGGTAGTACAACACACCAACACACCAAGATTCACCCCTAACAACACCATATGACGAACCTACTGTTCAAATTACAATATAACATATTATAATGCAAAATGCAACTCAACACCATGCATGCGGTACCGACTCATTGGTTCATTCAATCGAACCCACCATTCTCCACAAAGGAGTACAGGTGAATCACTTACGCTCCATCCGAGACATGATTCAACCCCACCATTCTCCACAAAGGAGTACGGGTGAATCACTTACGCTCCATCCGAGACATGATTCAACCCCACCATTCTCCACAAAGGAGTACGGACAGATCACTTACGCTCCATCCGAGACATGATCCATCCCACCAAGACACCATGATATGCACACACCAATGCATAACTATTATGTTCAGGCACACTAAGTGCACACGATCCACCTGATCGTATCATTATACATCACATATATATGCATAGATATAACATGCACCAACACCATATAAATCAATCAGTTAGTAAACAAGTTCGTATTCTATCACCAAGATACAAACACATCCCACTACTTGGGGATACACGATCCTACTGATCACTACATACATATATATCAACTAATTGTCCACCAGTCATTATTACGGGAAACATACACTATCACCAAGTACACAAGTTAGTTCCCACACTCATCATTCTTATAGTGCATCAAGGCCAAAGGGATCACACAAGCCCAAGCTCAAGGCTAAAACATCACAAAAATCACATTCTGGTCCTACTACGTTCGCTGGCATTCCCCAGGCGAAGAGAAGCGAACCTTCACTGGCATTCGCCAGACGAACCTACTGGCGAAGCCCTCATTTCACTATCGTGCACTCGCCAGGCGAACCTTCATTCGCCAGGCGAACCTTCGCTGGCCACACTCGCCAGGCGAAGTTCCTACCCTTTAGGTCTGGGACTTAATTCTGAATTATTCGCTGCCACTCGCCTCAGCTCGCCAGGCGAACACTCGCCTCCACTCGCCAGGCGAAGCGTCGCCAACACTCGCCAGGCGAAGCCCAGCGAATGCTGCGATTTACCAATTTCTCACAGTTCTGCAGATTGCTATCTAGGCCAAATAACTCTAATCTCCTATCCCCAATTCACACCTTAACATCAGTACCAACATTACACGTAATTCAGCCTAAATGATTCCTAATCCCTATCCCAAAATCATCACCTAAACACTTTATCGATACATCAAAAAGCCATACAGAACTTTCCCTAAAAACCGTAAAACAACCTATATGCCAAATTTACCAAAAACAACAATTCATCAACAATCAACATCCAATTATCAGCAATAGTCAACAATCACAACATATCAACTCACAATATCATATATAGATGATCTTTCTACGGGGTTAAGGAATCCCCAACTACCCTATACATGTATAAACCATTTCCCAATCAAGTTTCTCCCCCCTTACCTTGTTAATCGGTTGATCGATGAAAGAACCCTCCAAGGTTTGGCCAATTCTGATTTTCCCCCGTTCCTTCGTTCTTCGCTCCCTTTTCCGTTCTTCTCACTTCTCTCCTTTCTATCGTTCTTTTTCCACTTTCTCTAACTTCTCACAATGTATCGTAAAACTACTAACCCCTCACATTCTCTATTTTAATTCTCTAATCCCAATAATAATAATAACTTAATAATAATAATAATAACTTAATAAAATAATAATAATAATAATAATATTATTATCTCACCAAAATAATAATAATATTAGTAACAACAGTAACTATAATAAATATAATAATAATAATAATATTCCACCAATATTAATATTATACACTATATTATTATATTCACCAAAACACCACCAATAATCCTCCCACATTAGGGACACCCACCAAACATCACCAAATACACCCCCACCAAAGGGCAAACCAACACATAATATTTAAAATAATAATAAAATGACTAAATAATTAAAATGGGTGTTACAACTCTCCCCCACTTTAATTTTTTCGTCCTCGAAAATTACCTGATGGAAATAGCTCCGGATACGCTTCTCGCATCCTGCTTTCCAACTCCCAGGTCACACTGCCTCCTGCAGCACCTCCCCAAGCTACCTTCACCAAAGGTATCTCTTTCCCTCGGAGCTGTTTCATCTTACGGTCCTCGATCCTCAACGACATCGTCTCAACAGTAAGATTCTCCCGAACCTGAACATCATCTCTCTGAATAACATGAGATGGATCAGAAACGTACTTTCGCAATTGCGACACATGAAACACATCATGTAGATTCGACAACTCAGGCGGCAACGCCACCCTATAAGCCACATCACCAATTCTCTGCAAAATCTCATAAGGTCCAATGAACTTAGGATCCAGCTTCTTGGACTTCAATGCACGACCCACACCAGTCATCGGGTTAACTCTTAGGAATACGTGATCACCTACACAGAATTCCAACTCTTTCCTCCGATTATCATGATAGCTTTTCTGCCTACTCTGAGACACTTTCAATTTCTCACGAATCATTTGAATTGTCTCAGTAGTCTGCTGTACAATTTCTGGCCCAAGCACCATATTCTCACCAGTTTCATACCAACACAGAGGAGTCCTACACCTCCTCCCATACAAAGCTTCAAACGGTGCCATTCCAATACTCGAATGGTAACGGTTATTGTACGTGAACTCAATCAACGGTAAATGAGTATCCCACGCACCACCCTTTTCCAATACACAAGCTCTCAACAAATCCTCAAGCGACTGAATAGTCCTCTCTGACTGACCATCAGTTTGTGGATGATAAGCTGAACTCAACTTCAACTTAGTTCCCAAAGCTTCCTGCAAGCTTTTCCAAAATTCCGAAGTAAACCGCAGATCTCTATCCGATACAATACTAGACGGAACACCATGCAACTTCACAATTACCCGAATGTAAATATCCGCTAGCTTCGTTAACGGAAAACTAATATTGAGCGGCACAAAGTGTGCAGACTTCGTCAATCGATCCACAATCACCCATATAGCATCAAAACCTCTCGCCGTATTCGGAAAACCTGTCACAAAATCCATAGTAATGCAATCCCATTTCCAAACCGGAATCTCTAATGGTTGCATAAATCCAGAAGGTCTCTGGTGTTCCACCTTCGACTTCTGACATGTCAAACAGGCATACACAAATTGAGCTATGTCTCTTTTCATACCAGACCACCAAAATAATTTCTTCAAATCATGATACATTTTCGTAGCTCCCGGATGAATACTCAGGCTACTACGATGTCCTTCGCTCAAAATTGACTTTTTCAATTCTTCATCATCTGGTACACAAATCCTGCCTCTAAATCTCAACACACCTGTACTATCCAATTTAAAGTCACTATCGGAGTCACTCTCTACTCCAGGCATCAAATCTACCAATTTCACATCCAACTTCTGATTTTCTCTAATCATATCCATGAAGTCATTATTTACCTGCAACATACCCAACATTACACTATCTGCAGTAGTCTCACAAACCATGCTCAAATCTCTAAACTGTTCAATTAACTCAATTTCTTTCACCATCAGAGCTGCCATATGAATTGCTTTCCTACTCAAAGCATCTGCCACTACATTGGCCTTTCCTGGATGATAAATCAAACTGAAGTCATAATCCTTCAAAAATTCCAACCATCTTCTCTGCCTCATATTCAGCTCTTTTTGATCAAACAGGTATCTCAGACTCTTATGATCACTAAACACTTCAAATCTTGAACCATATAAATAGTGTCTCCAAATTTTCAACACAAAAACAACCGCAGCTAATTCAAGATCATGAGTCGGATAATTTCGCTCATGCACTCTCAATTGCCGCGATGCATATGCTACTACTTTACCATTCTACATCAGAACCCCGCCTAATCCCATCTTAGACGCATCACAGTACACCACAAACGGTTCACTCGGAGTCGGTAACACTAACACCGGTGCCGTAGTCAATCTCTTTTTCAACTCTTCAAAACTTTCTTCACAAGCAGCATCCCATACAAAAACTTGGTTCTTTCTCGTCAACTGAGTTAATGGCAACGCCAAATTAGATAACCCTTCAATAAACCTGCGGTAATAACCGGCTAACCCCAAAAAGCTTCTAATCTCTGTCGCTGTCTTCGGCGGTTCCCACTGCAATACTGCACTTACTTTTGACGGATCCACCGCTATTCCCTCTTCAGATATTACATGCCCCAAGAAACTTACTTTCTTCAACCAAAAGTCACACTTTGACAGTTTAGCAAATAATTTATTTTCCTTCAACACTTGCAAGGCAATTCTCAGATGTCCTGCATGCTCTTCATCAGATTTAGAATAAATTAATATATCATCAATAAACACTACAATGAACTGATCCAAGTAAGAATGGAAAATTTTGTTCATATACTCCATAAATACTCCCGGTGCATTAGTCACTCCAAAAGGCATTACAGCATATTCGTAATGTCCATATCGAGTCCTAAAAGCAGTCTTTTGAATATCACCTTCTTTTACTCTCATCTGATGATAACCCGATCTTAAGTCGATCTTACTAAATACACGAGCTCCCACCAGCTGGTCCATCAGATCATCAATCCTAGGTAGAGGATACTTATTCTTAATAGTCACTTTATTCAATTGACGGTAATCGATGCACAGACGCATACTACCATCCTTCTTCTTCACCAACAACACTGGAGCTCCCCACGGTGATACACTTGGTCTAATAAACTTCCTATCCAGCAATTCTCCAATCTGAGACTTCAACTCAGCCAATTCCACTGCAGACATCCTGTACGGCGCCATAGAAATAGGTCTCGTACCAGGAATAAGATCAATACCAAATTCTACTTCTCGCGTCGGAGGCAATTCCGTAATGTCGTCAGGAAACACTTCTGGAAATTCATTCACCACTGCTAATTCCTCCATTGGCACTTTGTTATCCATCGATAAAGTTGCAAATAAAGCAAACACTCTAGTCTCATCTTCCAACAAGGCCCTCAATTCTTTATTAGACAAAGAACTTGCCACAACTTCCTCTTCAAGGGTCAGGAACAACAATTCCTTCCGAAAACAATCGATGTAGACTCGGTTGAACTCTAACCAGTTCATACCCAGAATAACATCCAACTTACCAAGTGGTAGACAAATCAGATCCACTCCAAATTCTCTACCGAAAATAGTCAGCGGACACTTCAGGCATACCAAAGAAGTAGTCACTGAACCTATAGAGGGTGTCTCAATAGTCATTCGTCTCTCCAGGGTGGACGACACCAAACCTATCCTCTTCACACAATCTACAGAAATAAACGAGTGCGTTGCACCCGTATCAATAATAGCAATCAAAGGAATATTATTGATAATACAAGTACCTCTGATCACACGCTCATCACTGGCAGCTTGAGTTCCTGCCAAGGCAAACACTTTTCCACCAGTCGGAGACGTTTGAGGCTTCTTCGGCTTCTCACAATGTGTACTGATATGACCCTTCTCACCACAGTTATAACAGGTCGGCATAGTTGCTCTGCAATCAGCTATCACATGACCTGGTTTCCCACACTTAAAACATTTCTTGGCCTCATTAGGACAATCATTAGTACGGTGTCCCATACCACCGCACCGAAAACATTTCCCTTCAGCAGATGCTCTCCCATCTCTAGGCTTCTTATCAACAACAGCTTTACGTTTTCCCTTATCAGCAGCAACACTATAAGGAGTACCACTAAACCTCTGCTTACCCTTACGGTCATTAACAGCTTTGTAGTGCGCAATCCTTGCTCGGTTATCATTATCATAACTCCTACTTCTGCTTACCAGCTCAGGATAGCTCCTGATCTTCTGACAAGCAATCCCCAACTTAATCTCTGGACGCAGTCCATTCTCAAACTTTAAGCACTTAGAGGTCATTGCCCCTTCCACATTATAGTGGGGACAATACTGCACCAGCTCCTCAAACTTGGCAGCATATTCTGCTACCGTCATACTACCCTGTTTCAGCTCTAGGAATTCAATCTCCTTAGCGCTTCGGATATCTTCCGAGAAATACTTCTCTAGAAAACCTTTCCGAACCACCTCCCAAGTAATGGTAGTTCCAGCAGCTTCCAACCTTTGGCGACTATTGTCCCACCAGGCTTCAGCTTCACCCTCCAGCATGTGAGTACCAAACCTCACCTTTTGCTCATCGCTACATTCCATAGTTCTGAAGATCTTCTCAATTGCCTTCAGCCACTTCTGAGCAGCTTTGGGGTCCAGAATTCCCCCTTCGAACGTTGGCGGCTTGTTGCTCCGAAACTGCGCCAAACTCTTGAATTGGGCATCTGCAGTTTGATTCTGATTAGCAACCGCCTGCGCCATTGCTTGCATAGCAGCATCCAATGCAGCGTCATTCCTTCCTGCCATACTTCTCAAAAAGAACAACACCAGGTTAAAAGATATTCAACTACATCATAAAGGACAGACTCAACTCGACTCAACAACGCTGGCCGGACGGACCGACCTGCTCTGATACCAATTGTAACACCCCACTTCCCAAAATCCTCTAAATTAATGAACATTATAAATAAACAAAATCAGAGTTCCAATTCTCCCAAGTGGGATATCACATAAAAACAACGTTTCCTTATAAAAAGGTTTTTCTCCAAATACAGCGGAATGTTAAATAATAAAATTCAATAAAAGTTTGATACGTTCACAGGGAAATAAAATATAAGTTCAACATAAAACAAATAAAAACGCCCAAGTCCCGTGCTACGTATCAGAGCATCCTAGACTCGACAATCACACCAATATCCAAGCTAGCTAAGCACCTGGATTATCTGTACTTCCGAAGAAGCACAGACCACAACAACAACAAAGGGGTGAGAAAACATGATCAAAAATATAATGGTAATGTAATACATGTAAATAAGGTAGTACAACACACCAACACACCAAGATTCACCCCTAACAACACCATATGACGAACCTACTGTTCAAATTACAATATAACATATTATAATGCAAAATGCAACTCAACACCATGCATGCGGTACCGACTCATTGGTTCATTCAATCGAACCCACCATTCTCCACAAAGGAGTACAGGTGAATCACTTACGCTCCATCCGAGACATGATTCAACCCCACCATTCTCCACAAAGGAGTACGGGTGAATCACTTACGCTCCATCCGAGACATGATTCAACCCCACCATTCTCCACAAAGGAGTACGGACAGATCACTTACGCTCCATCCGAGACATGATCCATCCCACCAAGACACCATGATATGCACACACCAATGCATAACTATTATGTTCAGGCACACTAAGTGCACACGATCCACCTGATCGTATCATTATACATCACATATATATGCATAGATATAACATGCACCAACACCATATAAATCAATCAGTTAGTAAACAAGTTCGTATTCTATCACCAAGATACAAACACATCCCACTACTCGGGGATACACGATCCTACTGATCACTACATACATATATATCAACTAATTGTCCACCAGTCATTATTACGGGAAACATGCACTATCACCAAGTACACAAGTTAGTTCCCACACTCATCATTCTTACAGTGCATCAAGGCCAAAGGGATCACACAAGCCCAAGCTCAAGGCTAAAACATCACAAAAATCACATTCTGGTCCTGCTACGTTCGCTGGCATTCGCCAGGCGAAGAGAAGCGAACCTTCGCTGGCATTCGCCAGGCGAAAAGAAGCGAACCTTCGCTGGCATTCGCCAGGCGAACCTGCTGGCGAAGCCCTCATTTCACTATCGTGCACTCGCCAGGCGAACCTTCATTCGCCAGGCGAACCTTCGCTGGCCACACTCGCTAGGCGAAGTTCCTACCCTTTAGGTCTGGGACTTAATTCTGAATTATTCGCTGCCACTCGCCTCAGCTCGCCAGGCGAACACTCGCCTCCACTCGCCAGGCGAAGCTTCGCCAACACTCGTCGGGCGAAGCCCAGCGAATGCTGCGATTTACCAATTTCTCACAATTCTGCAGATTGCTATCTAGGCCAAATAACTCTAATCTCCTATCCCCAATTCACACCTTAACATCAGTACCAACATTACACGTAATTCAGCCTAAATGATTCCTAATCCCTATCCCAAAATCATCACCTAAACACTTTATCGATACATCAAAAAGCCATACAGAACTTTCCCTAAAAACCGTAAAACAACCTATATGCCAAATTTACCAAAAACAACAATTCATCAACAATCAACATCCAATTATCAGCAATAGTCAACAATCACAACATATCAACTCACAATATCATATATAGATGATCTTTCTACGGGGTTAAGGAATCCCCAACTACCCTATACATGTATAAACCATTTCCCAATCAAGTTTCTCCCCCCTTACCTTGTTAATCGGTTGATCGATGAAAGAACCCTCCAAGGTTTGGCCAATTCTGATTTTCCCCCGTTCCTTCGTTCTTCGCTCCCTTTTCCGTTCTTCTCACTTCTCTCCTTTCTATCGTTCTTTTTCCACTTTCTCTAACTTCTCACAATGTATCGTAAAACTACTAACCCCTCACATTCTCTATTTTAATTCTCTAATCCCAATAATAATAATAACTTAATAATAATAATAATAATAACTTAATAAAATAATAATAATAATAATAATAATAATATTATCTCACCAAAATAATAATAATATTAGTAACAATAGTAACTATAATAAATATAATAATAATAATAATATTCCCACCAATATTAATATTATACACTATATTATTATATTCACCAAAACACCACCAATAATCCTCCCACATTAGGGACACCCACCAAACATCACCAAATACACCCCCACCAAAGGGCACACCAACACATAATATTTAAAATAATAATAAAATGACTAAATAATTAAAATGGGTGTTACATTATGAGCCTTAAGCTATCTGAGAAAGGATTATTGGAGAGTTTCTTTTCAACAGTCTGGATGTTTAGTATGGTACCCTTTGGGTGACACGCAACACATTCACTCTCAGGTCATAGTCTTTAGTGCGATTGAAATTGCAAACACAATAACAAACACTGCTTTCGTAAAAGACAGAAAACAAACTTCAAACCTATTGGCCCCGTGGGCCCATAATTCAAAGGAAGCTTTTCTGAAGAAAAGAGTGTCGTTAAACTTCAGTTCTACCGCAAACAGGCTTTGTCCCTAACTGCTGGAATTGTTGTTTAACCCTACTCGATAAAACAGATGAATCTGAATTCCCGTAAGCCGTATTATCCCAAACTACGTAAGCTCTGATCTCTCATACCTGTCGAGAGTACGTAGGCACAATACTGATGTATTGGCGAACCACCTTCCCCGTAACCCATAGTAGGTCGAACTACGTTGACTCTGATTTCTCATTCTCTGATGAGAATACGTAGGCATAAAGCGTGACGCTTTGCCGAGTCATTTTCTTTTCTTTTTAAGCCAACCTTGATAGGTAGATAGATAAACCAACTCGTCCAGTAAACACAACAAGCGTGGATCCCGTCGAGTACGACGGACGTGAGGGGTGTTAATACCTTCCCCTTGCGTAACCGACTCCTGAACCCAAACAATGGTTGCGACGACCTTGTCTTATACCCTTTTCGTCAGGTTTTTCCGATCGTTTCCTTTCCCGTTCTGAGGGATAAATAATGAAAGGTGGCGACTCTTCTGTTTTGCTGGCACCTTATTTTCGCGGAAGCGACAGCTGGCGACTCTGCTGGGGACATGATAGTTTCCTGGGATCCAGCGTCCCGAATGCGAGCCAGTTTGGGGATCCAACGTCCCCTGCGAGAGTCAATCCTAGCGCTTGTATGATTACTTGTTGGGTTGTGTTTATTTATCGCATTTCATTTCCCGCACTTTATTTTCAGTATGATATGATTATCTATGTTGTTGTGGGAGGGACATTCTGATGAGTGAGAAGCCAGACCCAGGCTTGAGTGAACATAGCATTAGTTGTGGAAATTAGTGGGTGTGTGCTTGCTTGGCAGGCACTAGTGTCTCATGAAATCCACGCTCAGACGAGGTTCTCCTGGTTGACTTCTTTTTCAACCCTTTGGGTTGAGGGGGTTGTTGGTTTGGAGGATTATCGACTCTGGGGACCGATCATTTGTGATTCAGCCGAGTGAGGCCGCTTCATGAGCTGGTGATGCCACACCTTCTGGGTATCGTATCACCCCTCTTGAATGTCTGTGACGCTGATGAACGCATAGGATGCCGAACTTGAGTCAGTTTAGGTTCATACCTGTGAGCAGGGTTGGGTTTATTGCAGGAAACTTTGACCTTCAGACTACCTGGTTTTCTTGATAGTGAATCAATTTTGGTTGGGATCAGAGGATATCATCAGCAGATGTGTATGTTGTTCTTGACAGAGCAGGGTTTTGGTTGAGATCAGAGGATCTCATCAGCAGATGTATGTTTGTTCTTGACAGAGCAGAGTTTTGGTCCTGTATCAGAGGTCCTTATTACCAGATGTTTGTTCTTGACAGACCAGAGTTTTGGTCCTGTATCAGAGGTCCTTATTATCAGATGTTTGTTCTTGATAGAGCAGAGTTTTGGTCCTGTATCAGAGGTCCTTATTACCAGATGCTTGTTCTTGACAGAGCAGAGTTTTGGTCCTGTATCAGAGGTCCTGATTATCAGATGTTTGTTCTTGATAGAGCAGAGTTTTGGTCCTGTATCAGAGGTCCTTATTACCAGATGTTTGTTCTTGACAGAGCAGAATTTTGGTCCTGTATCAGAGGTCCTTACTATCAGATGTTTGTTCTTGACAGAGCAGATTTAGGGTCCTACATGTGTGTGTTCTTGACAGAGCAGATTTGTGGTCCGATACCAGGGTTTTCTTCTTATCAGAGAAAGTGGTTGTTCTTGATAGAGCCGGATTATGGTTTTGTTGATGCAGAATCTCCACAGCACAGTTGCCTTGATCTCCTGCTGCATGAGTGCATTTTACATTTCTTTGCATACTCTTTTGCATTTCATTAACGTGTGTCTGTGTTGCAGGTACCGTTTTCCCCGATCCAGGATTTCTTGCCTCCTATTGGTGTTGTTATGGGTTCTCTGAGGAAGATCGTGGCTTACAAGCTCCCTGTCCCTGATGTGGTTCAGCTGACTGGTTTGATTGCTTTAACAGATGATTCTGTGAGAGATGGGTTCAGAAAATCTTACGGCAAATTGCTCAGTTTGGTTCGTAAACCTTCTACGACCCTCCATTGAGATGTTTTACTTTCCAGGATTTTGTTCTCGCGCCCACATTAGAGGAATATGCTGATTTGTTAGGTGTGCCTATCAAGAGGCAGATGCCTTTTGTTCATATGGACGCTGAGCCTGATCTGGCTAGTCTAGCTCCTTCACTTCATTTGGATGTCTCCGAGTTGGTATGGTCTAGTTGGAACAAGGTTCCCGGGTTCTCCTTGCAGTTCTTAATGGGTAAGGCTCAGCAGTGCGCCAAAGACGGATGTTGTAACGCCCCGATTCTGAATTTCCCAATTTGTTTGAGTCCTTTTTGATTTATTTGGATGAATGTTATTTTAATTATGGAATTTATATGTCGATATGTTTAATTGCTTTTTGTGCTATTTTACCGATTCGGAGAGTTTTCGGGGAAAATAGATTAAAGGGTATTTTAGATATTTAGTATTTTATATTAAGTGGGGTATTTTGTGAGAAAATGTTTTAAGAGGTATTTTGAGGAGAAATAGAATAGAATAGAAAGAGGTATAAGTGAGAATTAGAGAGAAAAGAAATGAGATAGGAAGAAAAAGGAAGGAAAGAAGAAAAGAGAAGAGAAAGAGGAGAAATGGAGAAAAACCTAGAAATTCATCAAGAAACAACTTCCAAGCTTCAATCAATCGGGTAAGGGTGTGAAACCTTATTATTATATCAATGTGTATAATCATGTATGATTTTTGTTGGATTGTTTTGGATTGATTGGTAGTTTTCTACACTTTCCATTTTAGGTTGAAATTGGTTTAATCGATAGAAATCGTTGTTTAACGGTTAGAATCGTGATTAGATGACGTAGATTAGTCGATTTATGTTAGACTAAGGCTACTGGATATGAGTTGGAGTTCATCGGGTGATTTTATCGGTGGTTTTGGATTCTGAACAGTGGGGAGAAGTGGAAATAGCAGACTCTTGCTAGCAGCTCGCTAGGCGAGCAGGTCGCAAGTGTTCGCTGGCAGTTCGCTAGGCGAGTGCGCAGCGAACGGTCCCAGACTTGGGACAAAATGGTTTTGATGTCCTTCGCTTGTAGCGAAGGGAGTACCGAGGAGCTCGCTGGAGGTTCGCTGTGGCGAACGAGGTAGAGAACGAAGTCTGGAGCTTCTGTTGTGCTCGCTAGCAGTTCGCTAGGCGAGCAAGTGGCGAACGCTCGCTAGCAGCTCGCTAGGCGAGCGTGTAGCGAACGTAGCAGGATGGGTTTTCCCTGCTGTTGTGGCTTGGGGTTTTGGTGGCGATCGACCCTTCTTTGGTTTAATAGCTTGTGTGCTGATTTGTGATGTGATGTAGGTAGCCGTATGGCGTGAATCCTAGTTTATGGTTGTGAAGCATAAGTGTGGCCGGTTGGCAATTTTGTGCATTTGCTTATTTTGAATAGAAATGCATGAGGAGTTGATTGTGAATGTGAGCCATGTTTGAATGGTGTGAATGAATGATGAATATATATGTTTTGTGATACATATATTTTGAATGCATAAATGAATATATGCGATAAATGTGAAGAATGCATGAGTGTGTTTGTAAACATGTGTGCATTTCATTGAGTCATGTCGCATGTGAAACATCGTGTGCCCATGTGGGGTGTGAGCGATGGTTATTTCTTAATTCCGTAGTGAATCTACAGAACGATTGTGTGCCCGTGTGGGGTGTAAGCAATCGGATTGTGTGCCCGTGTGGGGTGTGAGCAATCCTGAAACATTGTGTGCCCGTGTGGGGTCTGAGCGATGGGTGAACATCGTAGGCCCGACGAGGAGTTACTTCGATAACGAGCAATGATTCCATTTGGTTCTTCAATTGAACCTGTTAAAATGAGCCGGTACCGCATTTGCATCTGCATAGAGTCGTGAGTCGGTCTCTATGAGTTGCATGTTGACATCTTGCATGATGTATGGTGAATGAACATAAGTGTAAATGTTTATGTGAATTGTGGATGATTGGAATGATTGGTATTCTTGAAGATATATATGTATATGTGAATGTATGTATATGTATGTTTTGTGAGTTTATGAATTAATATAAACATGGTTGACGCATATTGGATATGCTTGGTGTTATATTGTAAATGTTATGTGGAAATAATGTGTATGTGTAGAAGTATGATTGGCGAATATGCCCGGTTACGAAATGTGCATTGGGGTTTATATAATGAATCGTGGTGAGAATGTGAAGTATGTGTAATTTGTATAATATATAATTTTATGCATTGACTGTTATGATATTGTTTCTCACCCTTCTGCTGTTCTATAATGCTCTATGAGGCATTGCAGAGTAGGTTGCTGGAGGTCCTTTTTGTGAAGCGAGTCTTCATTGTTTTTGGTCGTTGGCTCTGATATGTAACATCTGGGTAGTTAGGAAGCCTTTGGCTCTTTTTGGAGATACAAGTGTTTTGATTCTTTTGTGATACATCTGTGTATGTATCTGCTTATGGATGATTTGTAAACATGAATTAACTGAATGATGTATATATGTTTATATGAATGAATTGATTTAATGTTTAGATGTTTCCGCTTTTATTCTAAATGTTGAGATGTGGGTTTTAGGCTTAAGATTTCTTTGTTATGACTTGCCCATTGTTGCATATTTACTTGAGCAGGTGTTGTATGCGTTTAATTTCATGATAATGTGATGCACCACTTTTATACCATGTTTAAAATAAACTCTGATGAAATTTATATTGAGTGCCTAAATGATTTATTCAATTATTTGGGGGTATAGGAAGGGGGTGTTATATTAAGTGGTATCAGAGCCAGTGTTGAGTCAGTTGTGTCTGTCTTGTCGTTGTGTTGGTTGAACAGTTGTTTAACCTTGTTGATATTTTTGGTAATGGTTAGAATGGATGGTCGTAACGGCGATGTGGTGGCGGCTGCTTTGGAAGAAATGGTTAGGACGGTGCGAGATGCGCCGATTGTGAATGCGACTGATGAGTTCAGGAAGAAGGAGATGGAGTTCCTTGAGCTGAAACAAGGTAGTATGTCCGTGGTGGACTATACTGCTAAGTTTGTGGAATTGGTTCAATTTCATCCTCACTATGATGCGGCTACGGCTGAGTTCGCAAAGTGTATTAAGTATGAGAATGGCTTGTGTCCTGAGATTAGGCAAGCGATGGGATATCAGAGGATAAGAAGGTTTTCGGATTTGACGGAGTGTTGTAGAATCTTCGAGGAAGATAGCAAGGTTCGTTCCGCTCATTACAAAAGTTTGAATGAGAAGAGAGGAAAGCAACCGGTAAGGAGTGGGCCTTATGTGACGCCTGCTGATAAAGGCAAGCATAGGGAACACTTTGTTAAGAGGTCCGGAGGTGGATGTTCGGGTCCCATTAAGTGCTACAAGTGTAGCGAGATGGGTCACAAGTCTTTTATATGTAGGAAGCCCAAAGTTAAGTGCTTTAGCTGTGGAGTTCTTGGACATGATGCTACAGATTGTAGAATTGGTGTAGTGAAGTGCTACAATTGTGGAGAAGTAGGACACATCAGTGCTAAGTGTCCTAAACCTAAGCAAGCTCCAACGAGTGGGAAGGTATTTGCATTAGCAGGCTCCGACGCTACTAATGCAGATCGTTTGTTTAAAGGTACATGCTTTATTAATAATATGCTTTTAGTTGCTATTATTGATACCGGAGCGACTCATTCGTTCATTTCTTTTGAGTGCGCTAAGCGATTGGATTTGTGTATATTTACTTGTGATGATAATATGGTTATTGAGACGCCCTCTTCGGGGTCGGTAACTACTTCTTTGATATGCATAAGTCGTCCTTCGACCATGTGTGGTAAGGACTTCGTTATGGATTTAGTGTGTTTACCATTGGACGGTTTGGGCGTGATCTTCGGTATGAATCAGTTGCAATCTAATAGAGTTCATTTAGATTGTTGTCACAAGTTGGTAGAGTTTCCTTCTTTGGAAGATGATAGAAGTGAGAGTTTTCTATCCACTAAAGAGTTGAAGAATTTTTAGCGGACGAAGCTCAGTTGTTTGACTTGTTTGCATCGTTGTCAGTTGGGAGCAAGGTGGAAATTGATGTGTTTCCCGTGGTGTGTGATTAAGCGCTATTATAATCTGGTAAAGATGGTTTATACTCCATCATGATTTTCGGCTGTCTATTGAAAAATTGAGGAACTGATCACCCTTAATCTCTTGTTGATAGTAGCTGGGATTGTGTCGGATGGGATAGACGTGTCTTACAAGCTTAGATGGTGCGTGTAGTGAATTGTTTGGAGTAAAGCCAAGTGCTTAAGGATTGTTCTAAGGAGTCGACGCAGGGCAGTGTTGAGATGTTGAATTTTGATGAGATTTGGAGTGCTAATGAAAGTGGGGGGTTGGCAGTTTCCGACTAGTTATGGTTGTCTGGAAGTTATCCTGACAAGATAAGTGATATAGAGCCAGGATGTTAAGTGGGGTTATGAAGGACGCAATTTTGGGAACTGGTCCGGAATTGAGAACCCCATGTTATAGGTGTGATTGGATGGTCAAGGTGTTAAATTAATTGAGTGGTTGAGACTCGCGTTTGGTGTTGGCGCTACGGCAACAGACTCCGAGGTTAAGCATATAAAGAGTGGATGGTGATTTCTGGTAATTACTAAAGGGAGTAAGATGTAGGATACAAGATTAGTATGGGTAAACCTTCAACCATTTCGAGAAGTTGAAGACGATTTGAATGGCCTTCTAAGTGCAGAATGTTGTTTCTAAATTTTGTAGTAACGGGAGAACTGTGATTCGGAATGACGCAAAGTTAGGAGCGTTGGATGTTATTTTAGTGCTCTACGCGACGAGGAGGTAGTGACATGGAATCAAGTATTTATTGATGAAATATGTTTGGGTGTTGTGGTAAGTGCGATTCGTGTTTTCGCCATAGGTCCACAACTGCGTGTCTGTTTGGAATGGGATTTTCCACACTTGAGTGAGTGAGCCAAGGGTTGTGTAACCAATGTTGTTTCGATGTATTAGAAGGATGTAGAGGATCAGGTTGTACATCGCAGAATTGAGTTATCAGTGTTAGAGAGGAAGTAGTATTATGTCACTATGAAGAAAGTTTAAAGAATTTTGGAAAAGCTATCAACAACTTGTGTGTTGGTTTTGTCGAATCCAACAAGACTGTTTGTTGTGCTTTGTGATGCCTTGGTGATATGATCGGGAGATACGTTAAATGTAACGCCAGCAATGTTTGAATTATGCTTTAAGGCAGTTAAAAGTACAAGAGGAATTATCTGATGAGTGACTTAGAGTTGGTTGCTGTTGTGTGTTTGTACTGGAGTTTGGGGAGCTTCAATGGCTTAGTTGAGCTTTGAGGTGGTTAATGATCTTAAGAACTTGAGGTATTTGTTTGGTTTGAGAAAAATTGCATATGATGAAGAGGAAATAATAGGGACTTCGTATGGAGTTGAGCTTTGTGTAGTGAGACTTATTATTGGTGTTCTCGATGAGATTCGAGAAGGTTGGAATTCTAATTGGAGTTAATAGATTGATGGAGTTTAAGGAATTGAAGTCGAAGGGCTGATTTTCGGATTTATGGGAAGGGTGACATGAGATGTTGTGATAGAGTCTATGTGTTCGAGTAGTGTGGATTGGATATGAGTACTTTGAAAGAATTGTTTCGGTGGCCACGGATGGAGATTGTATGAGTGCGAGAGGATTTGACTGTTGAGACAACCTTGAGGAAAAGGGATCGTCTTGGTAAAGGTAATTAGGCGGAATCAACTAGAGGGAGTTGGATTTGGAAGGTTAGGATGCGAGAGTCACATCCCGAGTCGGTTGAATCGGTTAATATTTTCGAGGACAAAAATTTCTGAAGTGGGGGAGAGTTGTAACGCCTCGATTCTGAATTTCCCAATTTGTTTGAGTCCTTTTTGATTTATTTGGATGAATATTATTTTAATTATGGAATTTATGTGTCGATACGTTTAATTGCTTTTTGTGCTATTTTACCGATTCGGAGAGTTTTTGGGGAAAATAGATTAAAGGGTATTTTAGACATTTAGTATTTTATATTAAGTGGGGTATTTTGTGAGAAAATATTTTAAGAGGGATTTTGAGGAGAAATAGAATAGAATAGAAAGAGGTATAAGTGAGAATTAGAGAGAAAAGAAATGAGATAGAAAGAAAAAGGAAGGAAAGAAGAAAAGAGAAGAGAAAGAGGAGAAATGGAGAAAAACCTAGAAATTCATCAAGAAACAACTTCCAAGCTTTAATCAATCGGGTAAGGGTGTGAAACCTTATTATTATATCAATGTGTATAATCATGTATGATTTTTGTTGGATTGTTTTGGATTGATTGATAGTTTTCTACACTTTCCATTTTAGGTCGAAATTGGTTTAATCGATAAAAATAGTTGTTTAACGGTTAGAATCGTGATTAGATGATGTAGATTAGTCGATATATGTTAGACTAAGGCTACTGGATATGAGTTGGAGTTCATCGGGTGACTTTATCGGTGGTTTTGGATTCTGAACAGTGGGGAGAAGTGGAAATCGCAGACGCTCGCTAGCAGCTCGCTAGGCGAGCAGGTCGCAAGTGTTCGCTGGCAGTTCGCTAGGCGAGTGCGCAGCGAACGGTCCCAGACTTGGGACAGAATGGTTTTGATGTCCTTCGCTTGTAGCGAAGGGAGTAGCGAGGAGCTCGCTGGAGGTTCGCTGTGGCGAACGAGGTAGAGAACGAAGTCTGGAGCTTCTGTTGTGCTCGCTAGCAGTTCGCTAGGCGAGCAAGTGGCGAACGCTCACTAGCAGCTCGCTAGGCGATCGTGTAGCGAACGTAGCAGGATGGGTTTTCCCTGCTGCTGTGTGCTGTTGTGGCTTGGGGTTTTGGTGGCGATCGACCCTTCTTTGGTTTAATAGCTTGTGTGCTGATTTGTGATGTGATGTAGGTAGCCGTATGGCGTGAATCCTAGTTTATGGTTGTGAAGCATAAGTGTGGCCGGTTGGCAATTTTGTGCATTTGCTTAGTTTGAATAGAAATGCATGAGGAATTGATTGTGAATGTGAGCCATGTTTGAATGGTGTGAATGAATGATGAGTATATATGTTTTGTGATACATATATTTTGAATGCATAAATGAATATATGCGATAAATGTGAAGAATGCATGAGTGTGTTTGTAAACATGTGTGCATTTCATGAGTGTCATGAGTCATGTCGCATGTGAAACATCGTGTGCCCATGTGGGGTGTGAGCGATGGTTATTTCTTGATTCCGTAGTGAATCTACAGAACGATTGTGTGCCCGTGTGGGGTGTGAGCAATCGGATTGTGTGCCCGTGTGGGGTGTGAGCAATCCTGAAACATCGTGTGCCCGTGTGGGGTGTGAGCGATGGGTGAACATCGTAGGCCCGACGAGGAGTTACTTTGATAACGAGCGATGATTCCATTTGGTTCTTCAATTGAACCTGTTAAAATGAGTCGGTACCGCATTTGCATCTGCATAGAGTCGTGAGTCGGTCTCTATGAGTTGCATGTTGACATCTTGCATGATGTATGGTGAATGAACATAAGTGTAAATGTTTATGTGAATTATGGATGATTGGAATGATTGGTATGCTTGAAGATATATATGTATATGTGAATGTATGTATATGTATGTTTTGTGAGTTTATGAATTAATATAAACATGGTTGACGCATATTGGATATGCTTGGTGTTATATTGTAAATCTTATGTGGAAATAATGTGTATGTGTAGAAGTATGATTGGAGAATATGCCCAGTTACGAAATGTGCATTGAGGTTTATATAATGAATCGTGGTGAGAATGTGAAGTATGTGTAATTTGTATAATATATAATTTTATGCATTGACTGTTATGATATTGTTTCTCACCCTTCTGATGTTCTATAATGCTCTATGAGGCATTGCAGAGTAGGTTGCTGGAGGTCCTTTTTGTGAAGCGAGTCTTCATTATTTTTGGTCGTTGGCTCTGATATGTAACATCTGGGTAGTTAGGAAGCCTTTGGCTCTTTTTGGAGATACAAGTGTTTTGATTCTTTTGTGATACATCTGTGTATGTATCTGCTTATGGATGATTTGTAAACATGAATTAACTGAATGATGTATATATGTTTATATGAATGAATTGATTCAATGTTTAGATGTTTCCGCTTTTATTCTAAATGTTGAGATGTGGGTTTTAGGACTAAGATTTATTTGTTATGACTTATTCATTGTTGCATATCTACTTGAGCAGGTGTTGTATGCTTTTAATTTCATGATAATGTGATGCACCTCTTTTATACCATGTTTAAAATAAACTCTGATGAAATTTATATTGAGTGCCTAAATGATTTATTCAATTATTTGGGGGTATAGGAAGGGGGTGTTACAGATGTTGGGTCGTGTTCAACCCCATTCTCGCTCTGTGCATATATGGCATCATTCTGTACCCCAATATGTCCGATTTTGTAGACTTCGACGCCTTTCGCATCTTTGCATCAGGGAATCCAGTCCCTACCTTGATAGGAGATGTTTACCATTCCATCCACTACAAAAACGAGAACAGGAGGGGTAAGAATGTCTCATGCTGTGTGCCCCTGCTTTATAAATGGCTTGATAGTCACCTACCCAAGAAGGGTTCCTTTTCTTCGTCTGCAGCCACAGCTGAGTGGTATGAGCATTTGATGAGTCTATCTGGAGAGGATATTGCCTGGTTTGACAGAGATAGGTTGGGTACTAAGATTATCTTCAGTTGCAGCGGGTTTTCGAACGTGCCTTTGATAGGCAGGAAGGGCTGTATAAACTATTATCCGTCTTTGCTGGTCCGACAGTTCGCTTATGCTTTGAGAGCTCCGCCGAAGGTTGAAGAGGTGCAGGAATCTCTGTACCTCACTGGTCTTTTAGAAGGGGATGTATTATCTAAGCTTCGGCGTGCTTGGAATGGTATCATCAAGAGGGGAAAACCATTGCTAGGGAGAAGTAATAATCAAGCCTACCCTCCGTATATGACTTGGATCAGAGCCAGAGCAGATGCTATAGGAATGCCGTTTCTTCCTGCCAAGCCAGAAAGCCCTCCAGCGATTGAAGAGCCTACTACCGTGCCTATTCAGCAGCATAATCAGGTGTTAGCTGAACGAGATGAGTTGAAAAGGGCAAATGAAGAACTGGGGAAAGAATTGGCTCAGCTCAGGTGTAAGAGAAACGAAGCCGTTTATTCCTTCAAGAAGCAGACAGAGCTGGTGAACCAGCTGGGGACAGATTTGACTAAGCAGATAGCCGAGCGCGAGCGCACGGGTCAAGACTTCAAAGCTGTCAACGATGTACTGGCCACGAAGAAGCAACACTTGGACGAAGCGTATCGGAGGATATCCAAGTTCAACCAGTACTGGAAGGCCTCCCTAGCCACCAGGAAAGAGCGGGAGGACAAGCTGATGCAACAGATCTCCAAGCTGAAAGCCCAGGTGAAGGCTAGTGAGAAGAGGTCTGATGAAGAAACCGCTTGCCGATATGCCGCCGAAGGCCAGATCAACAAAGCTCTCGCTAACCTGAAGGAGCGCAAACTGACGTTTGAATCCAAGAAACGGAAGCTAGAAGATTGTTTCAGCGAAGGAGCATGGGAAGATTCGGTCGAAGGTCTTCAGTACACCATTGTGCAGAGGGAATTACTCGTCGAAGGGTTACTCACTCTACCTGATCACCCAGAAACGAAGGAGTTGTTAGAAGAGTATCGCGCCCGTGGCCGTGCTTGACTATTTGTATTCCTTTTGTTTGATCATCGTTGTAGGCTGACCATCACCAGGCTTGTTGGCTGGGGTCATGCTATTGATTCATCTTGTACTCACTGATGTTGTGTACTGCCTTGATGGGCTTTCTTTATATATGAGATTGTTATTTCCATGACTGGACTCAGACTTCTTCTTATTATCAGCACTGGCACTCAGGCACTAGGATCGGGGGAGATCTCCCTAAAGCACAGACACACGTTTGCATTTGCATGAAGCATTTGCATAACGAGCACTTTGTCATTTTTCCTAACCCTTTTGTGTTTCTAGGTTGTTTCAGGTTGATCCAGGATTGATCAGAGACCTATTCACCGCTATCCGACCAGAGCTAATCAAACCAGGATCATGGAGCAAGTGCAAACTGATGTTCAAGAACTCCGCGAAAGAATGGATCGCTTCATGGAGCTCATGCAAGCGGTCGCCAATGGCCAAGACCAGCTCAGAACCTTGGTCCAGCCTCTGATTTCAAGGGTCGATAGCAATGGCGTACTCCATGGTGGGACCGTTCCTACTCCTCCACCAGTTGAAACTCCTCAGAATGGCGTCCCCGTGACTGGGGGGAACGGCAGTGCCAACGACCACATGATAGCTAACATGGGACTCAATGGCAATACGACGGGCGTCGGTAATGGGAGTCTGGAAGCTAATGTCAATGTTGGGCTGGGCAATGGCAATGCAGGTGTTGGGAATCTGTTTGGGCCTCAGCCGTGGTTAGAAGATCGTCAGGAAAATGTGTTCTCTCAGAGAGGTGTTGAAGGAGAGCTGAATGCTGAAGCACGTCTAAGGTTCAAGGCACTCGAGGATAAGATGAGGAATATCGAGAACCAGAATACCTTGGGTGTTGATATGTCCAAGCTGGGACTGATTGCTGATTTCAAGGTGCCCCCCAAGTTCAAGGTACCTGACTTTGAAAATTATAAGGGCACCACTTGCCCTCGCGTCCACCTGAGATCGTATTACAGGAAAATGTCCGCCCATTCTGAGGACGAGAAGTTGCTGATGCACTTCTTTCAAGACAGTCTGTCCGGACCATCCCTCGAATGGTACATGAGTCTGGAGCCTACTAGTGTGCGCATGTGGAAAGACCTTGCTGAAGCGTTCGTGCACCACTACCAATACAACAGCGACTTGGCCCCGAACCGAGTCCAACTGCAGAATCTATCGCAAAGGTGCAATGAAGGGTTTAAGGAATACGCCGAGCGGTAGCGTGAATTGGCAGCCAGGGTTCAGCCGCCGATGGTTGAACGTGAGCTTGTGCAGATGTTCGTAGCTACCCTCCCAAGGGTTAATGTGAGAAGTTGGTCAGCGGTATGTCTGGAACCTTCTCAGATCTCATTATTACGGGTGAGCACATTGAAAATGGGATCAAGCTCGGGAAAATTCAAGGTGAGTCATCCTCAGCTGGAGGAGGCAGAAAGAAACCTTATAGTGGTAAAAGACGAGAAGGAGAAACGAGCGTTGTGACCAACGCTCGAAGGAATGGTAAAGGTCCTCACCAGCAGGTGGCCAGCATAACTATCCCGGCAGTTCAACAGCCACAGCAGGAGCAGCAGCAACCGAATCAACAAGGGTACAGAAAGTATCAGAATCGGGCCCCTTTGTCGAGCCGTCACCTCGAGACGCCGCCCATGTCGTACGTGCAACTACTGCAGACTTTGCTTCAGCTACAGTTGATTCAGAAGAGAACGCTGGCTCCCTTGACAGGGGCACCTCCTCCAGGTTATGACGCGAATGCAACTTGTGAGTTTCACTCAGGGGCACCGGGCCACACAATAGAGAACTGCAAAGCCTTCAAGCATAAGGTGCATGACATGGTGGACGCTAAGATCATCAACTTCTCGGATAATGTGCCAAATGTCACGAAGAACCCTATGCCGAATCATAGGGGAGGTGGGGTGAACGCCATTATCGAAGACGAGAGTTTGGATTTGTTGACTGACGTCAGAGATCTGAAGACACCACTTAGCTTCGTTAAAGCTAAGCTGTTGAAAAGAGGTTTCTTTCCAGGTTGCGGAGAGCTATGTATAGGCTGTGCTACACGTTCTGATGGATGTGACCAGCTGATAGAGGGAATCCAGAGTCTGCTGACTGAAGGGATTTTACAGTTTAGCCGGAGGGCCGAATGTGGATCGGGAGAGGTAGTGCTGAAGCAAGATGATGAGGTCGCCACCATCACCATCCCTCGCCAGACGATAACTATTTCTGCGCCCAGACCGCCCACGATCACCATTACCAAAGTTGGGCTGATACCGTTCAAAAGCACTAATGCTGTCCCATGGCATTACGGGGCTGAAGTCTACTGCAACGGACAGAAGTTGGAGCTAGAGCCGTTTGGGTCGTCTGTAGAGAACCTTGCGGGAATCAGTGGTATTACTCGCAGCGGAAGAGTGTTTGCACGGGTTCGCCGCTTAATGTCCTTCCGAAGAAGGCATTAATGAAGTTGGATACTCGTGGAGTGATTCGCACACCCAGTGATCTGGTTGTGAAGGCGTTTGATGGAATTAAACGCCATGTTTTCGGGGAGGTGACCCTGCCAATTCAAGTCGGACCGGAAACATTCGATGCGGTCTTTTATATTATGGACATCATGCCTGCCTACAGCTGTCTCTTGGGCCGGCTGTGGATCCATGCTGCTGGTGCCGTGACCTCCACGTTGCACCAGAAACTCAAGTATGCTGTCGGGGGTAGCATCATGACCGTATGTGGCGAGGAAGACATAATGGTGAGCCATTTGTCGTCCTTCAAGTATGTTGAGATGGATGGGGAAATCCACGAAACTCTATGCCAAGCGTTCGAAGCTGTTACAGTCAAGGACGTAGCTCCTGTAGTCACTGAAAAGCCAGAGATGACTCTCTCCTCATTCAAGGAAGCTCGGGCCGTTGTTCAAGCCGGATCTACCCCAGGCTGGGGGAGAATTTTGGAGATACCTAACAAGCAAGATTAGTTCGGGTTGGGATATTCTCCTGGAGCTGAAGCTTCTTCTTCTAGCAGTGCGTCTCGACGTAAAGGGCCGATCCAGTTTACCAGTGGCGGAGTGATTTTTGAAAGCGTCAACGCAATGTCGGAAGACAGCGGAGATAGCGACTATGACCTCGACTCTTGGATCCAGCCAAGCAAGCCAGGCGAGGGCCTTACCAACTGGTCCGTCAAGGATATCATCCAGATGACAAGCGAAGAGTAATGATTTACTTTTTCCAATCATTGTACAACCCTATGTCCTACCCGGGGCATAGTGGCTTTATTGTCAGGGCCTTGTTGGATTATGTACATGCATTTTGTTAATATATCAAAAGGCGTTTTTCTTCGTATTCAAATATTGTGATCTCTGTTATTCCTGTTTTATGTTTGTTTTGAAAAACAATAAAATGGCAATGGGGTTTGTGCTAACCTGCATATCCTTGTTTTAAGCTTAACCCTTGTTATTGCAGGATCCACATAGTAGATGACATCGACTCTGGACCTTCTACGACTCACTTCGACTTTGATTGCCCGATCTACCAAGTTGAGGGAGAGATTGATGAAGACGAAGACCTTCCCGAAGAGTTGGCCCGCCTGTTGAAACAAGAAGAGAAAGTTACCCTGCCTCATGAGGAAGAGATTGAGATTGTGAACCTGGGTTCTGAAGAACTAGTCAGAAATGTCAGGATAGGGGCTGCATTGCAGTATGATGTTAAGCAGAGGTTGGTCGAGATGCTAAGAGAGTATAGTGACGTCTTTGCTTGGTCATACGAAGATATGCCCGGACTTGATACTGACATTGTGGTCCACCACTTGCCGTTGCGAGAAGATTGTCCACCCGTTAAGCAGAAGCTTAGGAGGACAAGACCAGATATGGCCGTTAAAATCAAAGAAGAAGTGCAGAAGCAGCTTGATGCTGGCTTCTTAGCGGTCACTACTTACACTCCGTGGGTCGCCAACATAGTGCCTGTACCGAAGAAGGACGGTAAGGTACGAATGTGCGTCGATTATCAGGATTTGAACAGGGCGAGCCCTAAAGATGATTTCCCGCTGCCTCATATTGATGTGTTGGTCGACAATACAGCTCAGTTCTCCGTGTTTTCGTTCATGGATGGCTTCTCCGGTTACAATCAGATCAAGATGGCGCCAGAGGAGATGGAGAAAACTACGTTTATCACTCCTTGGGGAACGTTTTGCTACAAGGTAATGCCTTTCGGTCTGAAGAACGCAGGGGCCACTTACCAACGAGCAATGGTAACATTGTTTCATGATATGATTCATCATGAGATTGAATTCTATGTTGATGACATGATTGCGAAGTCCCAAACGGAGGAGGGACATCTGGTCAATTTGCTGAAGCTTTTTGAGAGGCTTAGGAAGTTCAGGTTGAGGCTGAATCCTAACAAATGTACTTTCGGAGTACGATCCGGAAAGCTACTGGGGTTTATCGTGAGTGAAAGAGGCATCGAGGTTGATCCTGCGAAGATAAAAGCGATACAAGAAATGCCAGTGCCAAAAACAGAAAAAGAAGTTCGTAGTTTCTTGGGAAGAATAAACTACATTTCAAGGTTTATCTCTCAGCTCACGGCCACGTGTGAACCGATGTTCAAGCTTTTCAAGAAAGATCAGGCGATTATCTGGAACGAGGATTGCCAGAAGGCATTCGACAAGATAAAACAGTATCTGCAGGAACCTCCGATCTTGATACCCCCAGTGGCTGGACGGCCATTAGTCATGTACTTGACAGTTCTTGAGAATAGTATGGGGTGTGTTCTCGGTCAGCATGACGAGACGGGCAGAAAAGAGCATGCCATTTACTATTTGAGTAAAAAGTTCACAGACTGTGAATCTCGTTACTCGATGCTGGAGAAGACGTGTTGTGCACTAGCCTGGGTTGCCAAACGTTTACGACAGTATATGCTCAATCACACCACTATGCTAATTTCGAAGATGGATCCGATCAAGTACGTATTCGAGAAGCAATCTCTTTCGGGCAGGATTGCCAGATGGCAAATGGTGTTGACGGAATATGATATTCAGTACGTTTCCCAGAAGGCCATCAAGGGAAGCGTATTGTCTGATTACCTTGCCGAACAGCCGATCGAGGATTACCAGCCGATGAAATTTGAATTCCCTGATGAGGATATCATGTTTCTCAAAGCGAAGGATTGCGATGAACCGTTGCCCGACGAGGGGCCAGATAGGAAATCCCAGTGGAAATTGATATTTGATGGGGCGGTTAATTCCTAAGGAAGTGGCATTGGGGTGATCATCACGACTCCCCACGGATCCCATATCCCGTTCACTGCGAGACTGACGTTTCCAATCACCAATAATGAAGCGGAGTATGAAGCATGCATCATGGGTCTGGAAGAAGCAATTGATTTGAGAATCAAGAATCTAGACGTATATGGTGACTCGGCGTTTGTGATCAACCAGATTAAAAGGGAGTGGGAGACTCGTCAATCGAATTTGGTGCCGTACATGAATTATTCCGGAAGGCTGCTTCCGTTCTTTGATCGAGTGGAATTCCATCATGTGCCCAGAGCTGAAAACCAGATGGCTGATGCCTTAGCCACGTTGGCTTTGATGTATAAAGTCAATTTTTGGAATGCAGCTCCAAGAATTGTCCTTTCTCGTCTTGATAGACCTGCATTCGTCTTTGCGATCGAGGAAGCCTCTAACGGCAAGCCATGGTTCCATGACATCCAGACTTTCCTTATGACTAAGGAGTATCCTACGGGAGCGTCAACCCAGGATAAGAAGACTCTGAGGAGGCTGTTTGGAAATTTTTATCTCAATCCTGATGGAGTTTTGTATAAAAGAAACCACGATCTCGTGCTACTCAGATGTGTAGATGAGAAAGAGGCGAGTATGCTCATGGAAGAAGTCCATGAAGGAACATTTGGTACGCACGCCGGCGGGCATGCCATGACGAGAAAGATCCTGAGAGAATGATACTACTGGCTGATGATGGAGTCAGATTGCTTTAAATTCACGAAGAGATGTCATAAATGCCAGATTTATGCTGATAAAGTTCATGTGCCGCCGTGCCCGTTAAATGTCATGTCCTCCCCTTGGCCGTTCTCCATGTGGGGCATCGACATGATAGGCAAGATCGAGCCCACCGCATCTAAATGTCATCGCTTCATTCTAGTAGCTATCGACTACTTCACCAAGTGGGTGGAGGCAGCCTCATATGCTAACGTGACCAAGCAGGTGGTGGCTAAATTCATAAAGAGGGATATCATCTGTCGTTACGGAATTCCCGAACGGATCATTACTGATAATGGTTCGAATCTGAATAACAAGATGATGAAGGAGCTGTGCCAGAGTTTCAAGATTGAACACCACAACTCATCTCCTTACCGGCCGAAGATGAATGGCGCCGTTGAAGCGGCCAATAAGAACATTAAGAAGATTGTTCAGAAGATGGTTGTGACCTACAAAGATTGGCACGAGATTCTGCCATTTGCACTGCACGGTTATCGTACGACGGTACGTACGTCAACCGGGGCAACTCCTTTCTCCTTAGTGTATGGTATGGAAGCTATCCTGCCGTTAGAAGTGGAGATCCCTTCTTTGCGAGTGTTGGTTGATGTGAAACTCGACGAGGCAGAATGGATTAAGAGCCGACTGAACCAACTCAGCCTGATGGACGAGAAGAGGTTAGCATCGATTGCACATGGTCGTTTATACCAAAGCCGAATGAAGAAAGCTTATGATAAGAAGGTGCGTCCTAGAAGCTTTCAGACGGGTGATCTCGTCCTGAAGAAGATTCTTCCTCCACACTCCGATCACCGGGGCAAGTGGACTCCCAATTACGAAGGTCTGTATGTCGTCCGCAAGGTCTTTTCGGGAGGAGCTTTGTTGTTATCCACGATGGATGGGGAAGATTTTGCATCCCCGGTGAACACGGACGCAGTTAAAAAATACTTTGCTTAAAAATGACCCGCTGGAAAGAAAAAGAGTATCCAGGCAAAAATGGGGCATCCTGGCGAACCATAAAAAAGGAAAAGGTTCGGGCAAAAATTAGGGATATAAATGAAAAAATGTACACCCACAAAGTCGAAAACCCGGAAGGGCGACTTTGGCAAAAAAAGGGTATCCCGGTGAATCGAAAACCTGGAAGGGCGATTCAGGCAAAAGTTAGGGATTTGAAAAAAGCAAATGACTGTGTTCCGCGTGTGGACTGTATTTGTTTAGTGGTTTGGAAGACCTGAGGGTCGTTTATCTGAATCAATCTCTTCTGAAGCTGAAGCGTCAGAGAAGTATCGAAGTCGAGTGGGTCATAGAGGGATCAACTCATGGTGTTCATCTACGCCTCGTTGCCGACATTTGTATATACTGATGTATATTTATGTTTTATTTTTGCGCGGCTTCCTCATTCCAGGAGCTTGCATCCGTTGTAAAACATTTTTACCCATTCAGGGGTTCGTTATCAATAAAATGTATACTATTCAACAAATCTGTTTGTTTGTTTAGCATTTATCTGTTTTGTTTGCGAAAAAAACGCCGATGTTTTTGACAAAATGCGCATACATAAACTTACTGGCCTAGGCCACTGATTGTTGAAACAATGAATTACTCGAACATTGTCACAAGATGATAACCTTGATAGGTCCCTTTGAGAAGGACCTCTTGTCTGTTTGTGTTGGTGCAGGTGTAGCATGTACCAGACAGTACGCTGTATGCGTTCCCCAAGCAGGATGATTCCTCCTTCGCCAGCAAAGTTCAACAGTCTCTCCCCGCAGAGTCCGAACGTGAAATCGTAAGCATTGATATGTTCCCCCAGGCAGAGAGTATTCTCTCCCCAGTCAAGTGCATCCTGAAGGAATGTCGTCTCCCCGGCTGAGTCACTAAAGTGTGTAGCAATCGATAGTTCCAGACTGAAGTCTCCATCCGAATCAAAATTCCCCGCAGAGTCGTACTCTCCCCTGAAGCAGGATGATTTCTTCTTCCCCAACCGAGTTTGCGGATCCCCGAGGGAGCCGAGGCCCTGGAAGCAGTTGGGACCATGATTGGTTTTCCCCAGTAGAGTGTTGAATAGCTGATGCTGTGTTTCCCCGCCGGAGTCGTTACCTCCAGGAAAGCTCTGGCTGTGAATGCCGTGCAGTTTGTTTCCGCGATTGACATTGCTTTCCTCAGCAGGTCCAGGTTCTCGTAAAGCTTCGTTCCCCTGCAGCAGTCAACTGAAGTTTGCTTCCCCATGCGGAGTCCGATTGAGATTGGCGTGACTCCTTCTCCTTGGCAGGATGAGTCCTTCCTCCATCAGAGCGGTCCTTCCTCCTTGACAGGAGGATTCTCCCTTCAGCATTTATTTTGCTGACAGGATCGCAGCATTTTGCATGATTGCATAGCATTTACCCTAAACGCGTAGCATTTCCACCGTGTGGAGCATTGCGCCATTGTCAAAGCATATGCATATGAAACATGAGCTAGGTCGTTACCGTTCTTGTTTTGCAGGTATTCCTCCACAAAGCCGCTTGCTCAAGACAATTCTTGAATTCCCCAGCAAATTCGTTTGCCCAAGATAATTCTTGAATTCTCCAGCAAAGGTGTTCGTTTAAGATGATTCTTAAAATCCCCTGTGAAGTCTCCATAGTGGGTTGCTCAAGTTGATGTTTGGAGTCCCCGGCAGAGTGTTTGCCCAGGATGATTCCCAAAATCTCCAGCAGAGTTATTGGTTCAGGATGATCCTTGAAGTCCCTGGCGGATTTATTTGTCCAAGATGATTCTTGAAGTCCTCAGCAGAGATGATTCACCCAGAATGATTTCTGGATCCCCGAAGCAGAGTTACTTGATAGTTCTCCAGAATCCCCAGCGGAGATGCGTCATCCCCAGCAGGTTTCTGAACAGTGAAGTTGAAACTTCCCTTGAAGACTTGATGATTGAAGTCCAACCGTATTGATGAAGCAGTTCTCTCAGCTGATGCAGAGTGCCTGATGGCAGAAGTTTGGATATCCCCAATTGGTTCATGATTGACCGAGAATTCTATTCCCAACTTACTGATGAAGCCCGACTGATGCCCGAAAATTTCTTTGAATGCCCGATGGCATGATTAACTTGATTTTTGATCTGATAAATCCCGAGGAATCCTGATGCCTGACGGCATGATCGATCATGTATTACCGGTTATCGTGTGACCAATTCTCCAGCTAGTTGTCGTGCAGCTAATATTTCAGTTTTCGAAGATTTGTTCCCATCAGAGTACCGTGTACTTGTGCAGTTGGCAAATTTCCGGGTTTGTTGGTATTCAACCGCACCTTGATTGGTTGAGAGCCGTTCGCTTTTCACCTAGTCAGGTTCAAGCCGTTTGAATAGGGGCAGCTGTTGCACCCCAAAATTTGACCAACTCTTCTTTACCTAGCTTGTGTTACATTTCATTCACATTAGCATTATCATTTGCATTTCATTGACATGTATGCAGGAGATCAAGAGGTATGATTACCAATTAAGAGTTACACAAGACTTTGAAGCTAGCTAAGAAAGTTATTCAAGTGTTCAAGGGTTGACATCCTTGTCAGAGAAGTTAAAAGATCCTCAGAGAGATTGGTTGAAGCCAAGAGTGTGTGCCTCTTAACTTGAGAATTATGGGGAGCTCCTCAGATGATTCTGAGGCTATGAATGTGGACTTGAAGCCTTGAGAGAGCTTATGAGATGTCTTGAAAGCCATCATGAAGCCTAGAGAGGTCATTGTGCAAGTTTAAGAAACCTCAGCCATGTTTGGTGTAATTAGGGTTTGACTGGGTCAACCCTAGGTCAACTGATGAGTTGGAGAGGGTTGAGACCTAAACCAAGAGCCATGTGATCATGGATTGATGCATTGAGATGCTATAAGGATGATTCCAAGGTTAACTCATCATGATTGAAGAATTTGAGAAGTTTCAAGCTAGGGTTTCTAGGGCTTGACAGTGTAAAATCCTCTAGTTTGACCCCTATCTTCAAGGCAGTTTAGCTCAAGATGTGATTGTCATCTCATCTTTCTCCCAACATTAATGTTGTAGAGCTTGTTCTTAGCTTTAATTTGAGTATTAGAAGTCCTTGATAGGATTTGTAGAACTCAAGTTATGACTTGGACAAGTTACAGGTCATCTGAGGTATGTGAATCTGGGGCCTTGAAAGTTACCCAACTTGTATCAAACTTTTTCCCAAGAAGGATGATTCCTATGAACTTTTGGTAAACATGAATGTTGTTCCTTATCTTCTTAGCTTTCTATAGAGTACTAGAAGTCCTTGATAGGATTTGTAGAACTCAAGTTATGGCTTTGACAAGTCAAGGGCATTTTGGTCATTTGGAGATTATAGGTCATTTCAAGCATAAGGCCATAACTCCTATTTCCAAGCTCCAAATGGAAACATCTTCAACATCAAACTTGCTTAAAATGATGTTTTAAGGCTAGTAAGGAGGTCATGAGATGTTGAAAAGGCTTGTAGCTCAAAGTTGCAAAAATGACCTAAAATAAAGGCATAAGTTAAATAAGTCAAAGTTGGAAATTGATATTTTCAACCTACACATCCAAACCATGGCATGTAATATATCATTTTGACTCTAGAAAACATTTTAGAAACAATAGTTTAGCCACATTTTTGGTTTGAGATTCAATTCATGGACTTGCTTTGAAAAGCACTTGCTTGCATATTAAGTAACATGTGCATAACTTAAAATTGAGGCATGGGCAAGGAACTTGGCAAGCTAAACCCTTCCAAAATGTCACTAGGGGAGAAATTGAAGGAGATTGAGATGAATTTCAAGCTGCAAACAGAATTGAGCATGGCATGATAAGTGATCCAAAATCTCATGACATGAGATGTGTAAAATCTCATTGGAAGGATCTAGAGGGTTCTAGATCATCCAAACTCCATTTATATATTGAGTAGAATGAATCCATGGCAGAGGTTGGTGATCATTGAAGGTTTGAGCATAGTTTGAGATTGAGTTTTCATAGCTTGCAAGTGCAATCGGTTTCACCAAATTCCTCCATTTCCTTCCATTTTCTTGATTGGTTCTTCTTCCATGAGTATCAAGGATTGATTCCAGATCATTTCCAAGATGAATTGGTGGCTAGATCGTGTGGGAACAAGTGATTTTCAGCACCTGCAACTCTTCATCGTGTTTCAAGATTGAAGCATTTCCCATTGAATCTTTTGCATACAGAAGCAAGGAGGAAGTTCAGTGATCGTCTCCAGAAGATTTGAGAGCTTGAAGTGAGGATTTCGTGCATCTGTTATTCAAGAATTTCCAGGTTTGTAACCTTCTTCCTATAGCATGATTTAGGTAGAATTAGGTTGAATTAGGGTGTTAGATTAGTTATAGAATGGCCTAGGATGGATTTCAGATGGTTAAGTGTTGAATTAGAGACAAAATAGGAAGATCACCATTTTCGGTTGAGATTGGGAGATGTTGATTCTTGGGGTTTCAGAAGAAACTAATGGTATGATTGAGTTCGTGGCAAGATTTGGAGTGTGTTTCATGTTTTGACCTCTTGGATTGGAGGCCTCTAGGAGGAACTAGGGTTGAAGAGGACGACCGGAGCTCCATCGGCGGTGGCCGGAGCTGGGCGCGAAGCTCAGAGCTTTGAAATGGAGAAGATGAAGTTCTCACCACTGGATCATGTTTTGACCATTGACTGTGAGAAGATCCAAGGGCTGTGTTTTAAAGTTGAGTTGTGAAGAGTTTTTTATGAAACGATGCGTTTCATTTCTTTGGTGCTTTGGGCTTAATAATCTGAGTGCTATCCACACCCTCCAGCAAGCCCAACCCATGTTTTTAACTGGAAATGTTTACTTCCTGCACCGCGCGCATCATTATTTTCATTTGATTTTCATTATTTTTTCATTTTGTTCATGGTTTTTGTAAAATTGATAACTAATTGAATATTAATCCAATTCAACCCATTCTTTTGGCATAGTACTCATGATTGAGTCTAATATTTTTTAGAGAAAAATATTTTCATTTCATATGATTTCTGATTTAATTGGAATTTTGTATTTTAATTGATATTAAAATGTTTATGGTTGATGCATATTTTTGTAGAATTTTGTTTGATCTCATGGTGATGATTCTTGGCCTAATTTTCTGTGTGTGATTAGGCTAGACATGTATGATCCCATAGTAATTTTCTCACATTTTGGTGATGAAAATAGGTATGCCTTCTATATTGACATTTAGATGCTTCCTTTTTAGGGTTTTAGGTTGATACCTTGTAATGTAGGATTTAGTTCTAGGTCCAAATTGATGATTTGATCTTTGAAACTAATGTGATAGAGTCATGATTGGCCTAGGTTCCCATAGTAATTTTTGTAGGATTTTACAATTGATTCTAGTATTTTAGTTAGGACTAACTTTAGTGCTAGGTTTTAGGTGATCCTAATTTACTAATTCAACTAGTTTAACTCATTTAGTTCCCTTAGATTAGGGCTTGTGCTTGGTTTGCCTTTGATTGAGATTGAAGACAAGTTGAAGACAAGGTGAGGATGCTTGAGGTTGCTTGAAGTTGCTTGGAGCTTTGGATTTGTTTGTGCCTGAAGGTGTCTGATGAAGATTAGGAGATAGGACATAGGGAGAGCCTTGTAGTTAGAATGATTTCTTTCACAAATATGGAAAGCATCTTGTGCTTCCATTCCTCCCAATGACTAAAAGTCCTTCTCAGATATTCACATCCCTCCTTTGTAGGGATGAGTGGCTTTATCTGGGGAGTAGAACTTTGAGGGAACCAGTCTCTCCTAATGATGAACCCTTACATGCTTCCTTTGGTTGTCAGTAAGTTGTTTATCATTTCCTCTCATCCTGTTAAATCAATTGTATTCTGGTTTGAGTATCTTGAAAGATGTGGGGCTTGAGTTTGAAGATGAGAACTTCACTGAAGAGTATGGAAGAGGATGATCCCTTGAGCATTGCCATTGCAGCTGAAGCTTGCAGAGCAAGAAGAGCAGGTTGATACTTGAAGATCCAATGGAGATTGAATGAAGAGCTGAGGCTTAAAGAATTGAAGGATGAAGTTGACATTGCCATAAGTGAAGGCTACTCTGAGAAGCTGAAGCTTATAAAAATATTGAAGACCAAGTTGAGACTGGTAAAGCAAAGAGAGCTGAAGCTTGAAGACTGAGTTGATACTTATGAAGAGGGTTCAATTGAGATTGAATGTAGAGCTGAGGCTTGAGGAATAAAGGATGAGTTGATACTTACATTGATGCTTGGAGAGCCTGAAGGAATCAATTTGATACTTGTAGTTAAGAGTGAAGCCTGAAGGTGGAATTGACTGAGAAGTTGAAGCTTGAAGAAGAAAATTAAGTTGACACTTATGTTGATGGGTTGAAACCTGGAGAAACAAGTTGATACTTGTTAGTGAAGCTGATAGCCTTGAAAGGTGGTTGGAGTCTGAAGACTGGGTTGCTGTTAGAAGAGCTGAAGCTTGGAATTAAGAGAGTTGTTGATCTGCTTTCTTGTCTGTTTTCTTTTCTGTATTGTTGATGTGCCTTGTTTGACTTGCTTGATGCATTAGAATAAGTTCATGACTAGACTGACTTTAATCTAGGAGCATGATTACACTAGAGGTTGAGTTGCTCCCTCTGCTTGTATTGTTACTGTATGGCTTTGCTTGCGGGTATTCGGTAGAGCCCAGCTCCCTTGCCCATGTGGTTTATTTTGCTTGATAGCATTTTATTTTCTTCTGTATGATTAAAGTCTCTTGTATTTTGCTTGACAGCATTTCATTTTCTTCTGTATGATTGCAGTTTACTGTACTTTGCTTGATAGCATGTTATGTTCCTCTGTATGATTGCTGTTATTCATATCTGGCTTGAGGTTGAGATGAGCTTGTGGAGGCTGCTGCCCCACACACATTTCCTCCCTTACTTGCATTGCATGCATTTTACAGTTGTTTACTGTTTATTGTTTAAGCTGATGCTTTATCTGTTTCTGTTTATCATTGACATGATCCCTTAGGACACTCACTTCCTTTGATAAGGAAGTGATGATAAAACTTTAGGTTGAAACCTATGCATGACAACTTCTAGGAGTTCCCTTTTTCAAACCTCAACCATAGGATGAATCCTTGGCATGACAACAGTAGGACTTGATGGTCTCCCCGTAGTTGAGCCTGTTCTCTTCTCATCTCAAAACAGCTTAAGATACAGTAATCATGAATGATTTCTGTTGTACGTTACGAGCCTTAAGCTATCTGAGAAAGGATTGTTGGAGAGTTTCTTTTCAACAGTCTGGATGTTTAGTATGGTACCCTTTGGGTGACATGCGACGCATTCACTCTCAGGTCATAGTCTTTAGTGCGATTGAAATTGCAAACACAATAAAAAACACTGCTTCCGTAAAAGACAGAAAACAAACTTCAAACCTTTTTGCCCCGTGGGCCCATAATTCAAAGGAAGCTTTTCTGAAGAAAAGAGTGTCGTTAAATTTCAGTTCTACCGCAAACAGGCTTTGTCCCTAACTGCTGGAATTGCTGTTTAACCCTACTCGATAAAACAGATGAATCTGAATTCCCGTAAGTCGTATTATCCCGAACTACGTAAACTCTGATCTCTCATACCTGTCGAGAGTACGTAGGCAAAATACTGATGTATTGGCGAGCCACCTTCCCCGTAACCCGTAGTAGGTCGAACTACGTTGACTCTGATTTCTCATTCTCTGATGAGAATACGTAGGCATAAAGCGCGACGCTTTGCCGAGTCATTTTCTTTTCTTTTTAAGCCAGCCTTGATAGGTAGGCAGATAAACCAACTCGTCCAGTAAACACAACAAGCGTGGATCCCGTCGAGTACGACGGACGTGAGGGTGCTAATACCTTCCCCTTGCGTAACCGACTCCCGAACCCAGACAATGGTTGCGACGACCTTGTCTTATACCATTTTCGTCAGGTTTTTCCGATCGTTTCCTTTCCTGTTCTGAGGGATAAATAACGAAAGGTGGCGACTCTTCTGTTTTGCCGGCACCTTATTTTCGCGGAAGCGACAAAATGCTTGCGGGAACTTCAAGAGTTAGAAGAAATTCCCCCTTTGAATCAAAGGGTGGAAATTTTGAAAAAGGAAAACAATGAGGAAATTAAACTTGAGTTAAAAATTTTACCTTCTCATCTAAAGTATGTATTTCTGGATGAGGAAGGAAAAAATTCGGTGATCATTAGTTCGGAACTAACCAAGAAGGAAGAGATAAAATTAATTGGTGTTTTGAAGAAAAATCAAGAGGCAATGGGTTGGACTCTTTCCGACTTGAATGGTATAAGTCCATCTTATTGTATGCACCGAATATTCATGGAAGAAAATTTCAAACTGGTAGCTCAACCACAAAGAAGATTCATGAAAGAGGTGGTGAGGAAAGAAGTTGTAAAAATGTTGGACGCCAGAATGATTTATCCTATCTCTGACAGTCCGTGCGTTAGTCTGGTACAAGTGTTACCGAAAAAAGGGAGGAATGATGGTTATCTGAAATGGGGTGGAGGATGTGTATCGACTACCGTAGGTTCAATTAAGCTACAAGAAAAGATCACTTCCCTCTCTCTTTCATGGATCAAATTCTTGAGAGGCTCTCCAGTCAAGAGTATTATTTTTTTTGGACGGATACTCGGGGTATAATCAAATCATTGTCAACCTAGAGGATCATGAAAAAACATATTTCACTTGTCCTTTCGGAACCTTTGCTTATAGGAGGTTGTCATTTAGCTTGCGTAATGCACCGACGATTTTTCAAAGGTGTATACAAGCTATATTCTCGGACTTGATCGAAAAGACTATCGAGGTGTTTATGGATGACTTCTCAGTTTTCAGTTTGTCATTTGACCTTTGTCTGAGAAATTTAGATGGTGTTCTAGAGATGTGTGTGGAGACTAACTTAGTGCTTAATTGGGAAAAATGCAACTTTATGGTCACAGAAGGAATTGTGCTTGGACACAAAGTTTCTTCGAAGGGGCTTGAAGTTGATCGAGCCAAAGTGGTAGTCATTGAGAAGCTGCCACCACCTCTGAACGTGAAGGGAACCCGAAGCTTTTTGGATCATGCAGGATTCTACCGAAGACTCATCAAAGACTTTGCAAAGACCGTGAAGCCATTGAGCAACTTGCCCAACAAAGATAAGTCTTTTATTTTTGATGAGTCTTGTATGAAAGCTTTTGATTCTTTAAAACAAAGCTTAATCACCGCGCCCATAATCATAGTACCAAACCGGAAAAATGATTTTGAACTCATGTGCAATGTTAGTGATTATGCGGTTGGTGCGGTGTTAGGCCAAAGAAAAATAAAAAAATTTCATACTATACACTATGCGAGCAAAGTTCTTAATGAACCTCAAATAAATTATGCAACAACTGAGAAAGAGTTGCTTGTAATAGTGTATGCATTGGAAAAGTTTAGGTCTTATTTGATAGGGTCCAAAGTTTTGGTGTACACTAACCATGCGGTGATCAAGTATCTGCTCATCAAGCCAGATTCAAAATAAAGGCTAATTCGTTGGATCCTTTTGTTACAAGAATTTGATTTAGAAATTCGTAATAAAAAGGAATCCGAGAATTTGGTGGCAGATCACTTACTCCGTTTGGTGAATGTTGAGGTAACACAACATGAAAATGAGGTGAAGGAGGAATTCCCTTATGAAAAGTTGTACATTGTACAAGTTAGACATTGGTTTGCCGACATGGCTAACCACAAAGTCGCCAGACTAATACCGGAAGGTCTAACGAGTAACCAAAGAAAAAAAGAATTTGTCTGACGCCAAGTATTTTGTTTGGGATGAACCTCATTTGTTCAAACTTGGTGTCGACAACATTTTAAGAAGATGTGTATCTCATGAGGAAGCCAAATACATCCTTTGGCATTGTCACAACACTCCGTATGGAGGTCAATTAAACGACACAAGAACGACAACAAAATTCCTCCAATCTGGCTTTTATTGGCCGTCCTTTTTCAAATATACGCATGCGCACACCAAAATTTATGATAAATGCCAGAGGTTTGGTGGAATTTCGCAACAGAATGAAATGCCTTTGCAAAACATGTTAGAAGTCAAGGTTTTCGATTGCTGGGGCATTGCTTTTGTTGGTCCATTTACACCGTCTTTTGGAAATGAGTACATTCTGGTTGCGGTTGACTACGTCTCAAATTGGGTTGAAGTCATAGCAAGCGTTAAGGCAGACGGGAAAACCGTGATAAAATTTTTGAAGAAAAATATTTTTTCTCGATTTGGTACTCCGAAAGTGTTAATAAGTGACGGAGGATCCCACTTTTGTAACACTCAGTTAGCGAAAGCTTTGGAGCAGTATGGTGTGAGGCACAAAGTTGCAACACCATACCATCCACAAGCTAACGGACAGGCCGAAGTATCAAACCAAGAAATTAAAAAATTTGGAAAAAACTGTGTCCACTTCTAGGAAGGATTAGTCAAGCAAGCTTGACGATGCTTTGTGGACCTATCAGATGGCTTTCAAGGCTCCGATTAGTCTCACCCCTTTCAAAATCGTCTACAGAAAAAACTGTCACCTACCGTTTGAGTTGGAGCACAAAGCCTTTTGGGCATTAAAGTTGCTAAATTTTGATCAAAACTTAAGTGGCACAAAAGAAAAAGCCAACTTTATGAGTTGGAGGAAATGAGCCTACAAGCGTATGAATCAAACAAAATTTACAAGGATCGGGTGAAGGTTTACCATGACAAGAAGATTGTGGATATGAAGTTTGAGGAAGGACAAATGGTGTTACTTTTCAACTCTAGGTTTAAATCGTTTCCAGGGAAGCTAAAGTCTAAGTGGTCGGGTCTATTTTGGATTCACAAATTATGAGCTATGGAGCAATCACTATCGAGGATATGAAGACCAAAGAGAGTTGGGCAGTAAACAACCAAAGATTGAAGATTTACTTGGGTGGTTATTTCGAGCGGGACGCCACCTCTGTGCCTTTCTGCGATCAGTGATCGCATTGGACCGTCGAGCTGAAACAATGTTAAACAAAGCGCTTGTCGGGAGGCACCCCAACATTGTAAGTATTTCTTGTTTTATTTCTTGTAAATAGGTTTGTTTATGCAAGATGTGGTAGGAATTTGAGGAGAAAAAGCAAGACAAATTTTCAAAATAAAACCTGTCATGTTCACTGGCTACTTCGTAGTGTGAATAGTTGAGCGAACATGTTCGCTAGGAAGCTCGCAATGCAAGCAATGCGAAACAGGTAAGTTCCTGCCACATCAATATTTTCTTTTAAAAGCATCGGGCCACCCATGTGGGCCCACCATCTCTTGTGATTCAGAATTCCTTTTAAGTGTTTTCCCTCTCACTTACTTGCCACTCCATATCTCTCTGCACCTTCACGTTAACACTAGAGCAGCTCAATTGAAACCCTAAAAAAATTTCATAGACTTCCTTCAATCTGCAACAATTTAGGTTTGTCCATCTTCTTTCATTTGTATTGTGTTAAGATTGTGATAGTTTGAGGAAAGCATTCCACATTGGTTGATTAGGGTAGCTTTAATTTTGCTAAAACATTTTGTTGCATGTGATTGTTAGTCATTCCTAGTGTTACCCACATCATGGTTTCTCTGAAATATATGCTCATCATTGAAGTATCTTGGTTGAGGAACAAAAATAGGGCTGGAATTTTAATTTTCGCAGGTTTCGTTGGCTTTTTCGCAGTGCAAACTTGGGGCGAGTTTTCGCCAGGCCTTCGCAAGGCGAAATATTCAGCGAACATGACAGGTTTTTTTTTATGATGAAGGGGACCTTGTTCACCTTGTTGTTTATTATTTTCGACTAATCTGTTTATGTTGGTTGCTGTTTTTTCTTCTCTTCTATTGTTTGTGCAGATGGCGTCTAGGGCAATTGCATCAAAAAAGCGTCGGGTCGGAAGATCGTCTTGCCCGACAACTATTCAATATGACAGTGATCAATTCTTGGGGCCAAAGCAGGCTGTACGTTATGTGGCTCTTGAAAAAAAAGAACTTTTCCTGAAAAGCAGTTCATTATAAACCCAGAAGGATCATACTGAATTATTGCTGCACTGATACACAACAAGAAGTGGGATGTTTTGGTAACACCAGGTGATAGCTACAACATTGAGATAGTATGAGAATTTTATGCTAATTCCTTTCCCAATGATGATGAACCTTTGAGGTGGAAGACCCAAGTGATGGGAAGAGAGGTGGCCTTTGATAGAGATACAACCAACAGAGTTCTTGGCAACCCATTAACTCTCGGAGGAGATGAAATCGATGAATACCATCAGGATCTCAGGTCACATAGGAACACCGATCTCATCTCTGAAGCTCTGTTGTATGAGGGTAAGTCAGTGGAGTTGAACCCATCTAGGGTTCCGAGGCGATACCACCGTGAAGACATGAAGCCACTTCCTCAGCTTTTGCTTCTTATGGTCTTGACAAACATCAAGCCCAAGTCGCACACGTCGACCGTGCCGATCCCAGTGGCACATCTTATCCACAGTATCCTCACTAATGTGCAAATTGATGTAGCTCGAATTATTGCAGTTGAGTTAAGGTCCATGGTTGAGAGCAGGTTAAAAGCGTGGGCGAAAGTGAATTGTCCCCCTGCATTTCCTTGTCTGATCATGGCCCTATGTGTGAACACGAGGGTTAAGCTAACCTCACGTAGACAGGTTACGATTGTGGCTGCAATTGATGATAGATATATGGATAAGCATTGTCATCCCAAGGGTGCAAAAGGGAGTTCATCTACACCAGCTACTTCAGATGTTGGGGCTACTGAAGCCCCTGGAGCTTCATTCTCATAGGGTTTCGACCCTTTTCAGCAAGTTGTGTGTAACTACAACTGGGACTGGATGGAAGCAACTCAGAGAGCTATGATTGAAATTAATGATTCTATGCAGGTACTTCAGTTGCAGTGCCGCGGACCCTCGATGATTCATAACATGATGTCTAGGGAGCAGTTCCTAGAGCATGTTGGCTAGCCTGAGGACATGCCACAATTTGGAGAGGGGGCGGGTGCTTTTGGCCCTAGTGCTGCTGAGGAGGAGGATGGCACTGAGGAAGGATCCAAAATGATGGAGGTTACAGAGTCTGACGAGGACTGATTTTGTTTGTTTCTTTGTTGTTAAAGCATAATCCAGAGCTCTCTTTGTTCTGCGAAGTGAATTTTTCTTGATTAGATCATTGCTTTCATGTTTTATTGCACTTATTATTGAATAATGTTGATGTACTATTTTGAGTGTTTTAACACCAAGACATATTTTGATTTATTGTTATTTATGATATTCAGTTTTTTTTTATGTTTAAAGTGTGTGTATTTTGGAAATGAGAATTTGGGAGTTAATTTTGCGGTATTTAATGATTTCCTTGTGTGTTGGACTCGAATGGAACTTCTAGTTTGGTTGCTCTCTGTAAAGAAGTATCCAATTAATGAAGATTCATCCAAGTTTGGTTGCAATGATAGTATTAAGCAAGTGAATAATGTCAAGGTACATGGTTACCTTTGTTTAGAATTTTAGAATGCTTAAGAACTTAAATCTTAATGTAAATGAAAATTGTTCTTTTAGTAACTTGTTGAATGAATGTTTCACTTAGGACCAAAAACCATAAATTGTGAGAAAGCCTCCGATGTGTACTAAATGATGGATTTCTAATAAACTTTGTTGATTCATTTAATGCATTCTTTATCTTGTTTTTATTGTAAATCTGTGGAAGCATTATAAATGATCAAGGCACTTGTTTATGTTGAGCACAACCGCGTCCAAATGTAACTTACCTGTGAGTAGAGAGCATTCGTTAATTCCCTTTGAGCCTAAACAATGTGAATCTCATTCTGAATTTTGTGAGATTCTAAGATTTTTTCTTGAACCCTGGAACTTTGTTTTAATTGTCCTCTTTGCCATAAAAAGCCAAGAGCATTCACTCGAGGGTTGGTAAAAGTCAAGTTGGGGAGAATGAAAAAGAAGAATGGTAGGTTGCTACAACTTTTGAAAAATTCAAGCAAGCATTGAAAAAAATTGTGTAATAACGAACGTAAATAAAATAAAATAAAAAAGAGAAAAAGAATGCTTGCTTGGAAAAGAAAAATAGTGAAATAAGTTTTGTGAAGGTTTGCAATTGAGAAACAAATGGAATGAAGTTGTGATGTGTAAATAATGTGTACAGTGAATGTCTCTTTTGCATCGGAAATTTTGTTTCAATGTCCTTAGAAATGTCCCTTGTTTGTGAACCCGACAAAGCTACAACCTTAAAGAATTTAGTGATCTTCTTGCTTCCATATTTTCACTTTCGATTGTTAGATATTGTATGAATTGGATTGATATTGGCATTGTTTGTTAGGTGAGTAAAATTGTCTCCGCGGTTGCAAATGCATAATTTCTTTAATCCTTATTAGAAGAGGAGAGATAGAGTGATTCATTGATGAAAAACATAGTTGTTGATTGATGTATGGATTGATATTTGCTTTAAGACTTTAGTTCTTATGCATTGTTTGATTCTCAACATTTGAAATCAGTTCTTAGTTGCATTCCTTGTGTTTGAGCCATTTTATCCATTCTTGGGAGAATCTTAATCTTGAGCAAATCCTCTTGTTTGAAACGAGAGGCATACTTTTCTTGAGGGCAAGCAAAGATCTAGTTAGGGAGAGTTGTTAGATGCCAAACTTTGCTTATTTGAAATATCAAATGTTGGAATCTTTCATTCTTTTTGTAGAGAAAGGGAATTGAATCACTCTTGTTTTTTATGATATGCTTCATTGTGTGAAAATGTCTTGGTTGCTTTTATGTGTGTGCTATTGTGCAGTAATTAGGCACAAAATAAGAAGAATAAGACACAAAACATGTGAAAAGGAAACCAAGTCAGCAGCAAAACATCAAGAAGTTCACACAGTGAACTTCCTAGCTAAGTTGCCCAGAAAAAACATCATCAAGTTTGCACAACGAACTTTCTAAGAAAGGCCATTGGAAACCTGAAACTGTTCATACAGAAACAAAAGGAGCCTAAATTCATTGTGCGAAGGAAGTAGTGAAGAGTTCGCTGGAGCGAAGAAGAAGCGAATACCTAGCGAACACCCCTAGACCTGAGACAATAAGTATTTGGACAAAAGTTCGTTATGCGAAGTTTGCAGCGAAGCCTTCGCGCGAAGGATTCCTCGCACAGCAAACATGTGGAAATGTCTCAAGGGCGTGTTCCCTGTACACTGGCATTTCAACTGCCACTTTTGATTTTTCACTAGGCGAACAAATTATTCGCACTGCGAATTTGACAGCTTAGCAGCATGTCTATAAGTAGTGTGTGCCACTTTTTGGCAAAATATCTTTTCTTTTGTATTTTTCATAGTTTGATATTTTTCAGCACAAAAACCCTAGTTTCTGCATTGACATCATCTTTTAGCCATCTTTCACAAAAAGAAAGTGGATTCCCATCCAATCACGATTATTCAACTCAGATGTTGATCAACCTTCTTCTGAAACTTGTTGTTCAAGCTATCATGGAAATGGATGGCTAAAACCCCTCTTGTGTCAAGGTTAGAGGTACCTAGTTCTGATTTTATGTATTCTTCTTAATCTTTTGTATATGAATAAGGCTTTGATCATTATAGATGAATTTATTTGCTAAAAAAAATAAAGTTGATAAAAATGAGTATGAGAATGCAATGCAAATGCCATGCTTGATTATTTCTATGGTGGTCTACACCTTGATTCAAGTTTCAATAGCAATAAAATACATGAGATGGATAGAACACTAGCAAAACAACTCATACATTAACTGAACAAGCTCAATAAAGAGTTTATACAAATAGCCCATACAATAGAGATATAATTAAATACAAAGCCAACGATCTCAGTCAACAAGCCTAACGATGATCAGATACAAAAAAATAAAAACCAACTAAGGTATATCATCAATATCCACTAGAGACAATCCACCCCATCCTATGTGCTCTCTGTTCCAGGCTTGAACCTCTTTGAATAGCTTTTTGGTGTCAGGATGCTTCGGCCTCTGGATTAGCTATTGAATGAGAAAATACCGCCCGTGCATGATTCGTTCCAAGTCACGACAGTGTAGCTCCCAAGCATCTTCCCCAAAAACATCTTCAAGTTTGGGCTTCTTCACCTCTGCTTGAACTTTAAGCTCTCCCATTTCTGACAATATCTCCCTAAGTTGCTGATTACTTTTGAGCCTGTGAAAAAATTCTTCTTTGATCTTCTTCTCTTTGTTCTCAAGTTCCTGCTTCAACTCATCAATTTGGACTCGGAGCTCATCTTATTTCTTCTTGTGGGAAGTCACAATGGCATTCCATTGACTGTTGAACTTGGATATCTCCAGACATGCTCTGTCTAGATCTTTCTTCTTCTACTGGAATAGGCTATTGGCACTTCTCAGATCTTTACCAATTTGTTCTCTGCTTTTGACTTCTTCTTCCAGATCTTGTTCTCTCTTGGCTAGCTCAATCATCAAGGGGTACAAAGGTGCCTCCAAAGTGAAAGGTAACGTCACATAATCAACGCTCTTCTGAATCCACTTCAAGTACGGAGGATAAGCTTTACAGTCACCCTTGACTAAAGAAGTCTTTCCCCATCTATGAACCTTTCCCCAGGCATCCACAACTTTCTTTAACAACTCAGGATCAGTTGTCCCATAGAAGAATAAAGATTCTTGAACATCTTGATCCTTTGGTGGCTCTCTTAATACCATATTTTCTCCCTATTAGATGCACATTTTGGAAATATCCGCAGCTAAAGATGATCTCCTTACCCAACAAGATTTGATTGAACCAAAGTATATCCTTTGCCACTAGGCCCATCAATCTCTTGGACCACTCTGATGATTTTCGGGCATCAACAAGAGCTCCAAAGCGAGGAAGATGATCCATAAACCACTTGTGAAGGAGTGGTGCACACTAGGAAACAACCCTCCTCTCCTATTCTCATTCTTATAGTGCACTAAATGATACAGATCACTTAAGAGATTAGGTACAAGGTTCTTCATGATAAAGATACGAACGATGTTTATATTCACAACGTCAGCCACATTCGGGAATAACATAATACCATAGACACATGAAGCCAGAATAACATTGAAAATAACACAACTGCCAACTTCAGCGTACTTTTGAGCTTCACCCACCAGGAAACACAAATGAAATCCGGGAAATCCTCTCTTGCTAGCCACATTATCTACCAATAATGACTTTCTCAAATAAAGAGCAGTAGTAACATCACCAAGATCAGGATTCTCCTTGGAACAATAAAATGGTGTTTTATCCTTGATAAGAGCTCCCAAAAGAGATAAATATTCCTCCAACATTGTAACCAAATGGTAATCAGGAAAGGTGAAGCACTGCAACGGAGGGTCATAGAATTGTATAAGCCTTGTACTCATATTCAGTAATGGTATGCAGAAAGCTCAAAATTCTCCTGTAGTCCTTTTTGAAGTCTTCCAAGACACTAGGATTTTCTATAGCGATAAACTCATGAAGTGAACTCAGTAATGGAGCTGGAAACTTGTATATAATGATCTTCTTCTGACCAGTATCCATCTATAAAGAGATTGTAAACCAGAATCAAGGATAAGATGCAAACCTAGGAATAAACCGACATGAGTGCTAAAAATGCAAATATGATGTTATGCAAATTCAGACATGGGATCAAGGTTCCCATATGCTCTAAACAACTATTGTATTGCTGACTGAATAAGTTAAAAACTCTAATCTGACCAGAATACCAGAATACAAGAATAAGAATAATCAGAATACTAGATTCATAAGTCCATACTGATAAGAAAACCAGAAATCTGGGTAGGTTTAAAGTCAAGGTTTCCTACAAAACCCATCCCTTCTCACATGTGGTTTCTAGTCTTGGACATTGCATCCTTGTAGGTCTTCAGTCTCACGAGCTCTCAGGTCGAGGAATAATGATATGTTCACCATTTCAAGTTTGGAATTATCATTAATCAAGGAGGCCTCAACTGATTTCCCATGAACGATCTCCAAAGTCATATGCTCTCTAAGTCAACACCCTATCATCTGCACCAAACGCGCATGATAGAATATATCTAAAGAAAACCTCGTCTAAATGTGGGTCTCATGTCAACTAAATGTGGCAAGACTCCACGCAAGCCACACCACTATCCACTTTAATCCTATGTGTGTACTCAAGCTTTGGTAGTGGGCTTATCCCTCATAGAATCATCCTACCCAACAACACATCAACAATAGAATAATATGGTAGCAATAATCAATGAAAATAATGCAAGACAAATAAAATAAAGTACAACAAATAAAGCCAATAAATACACAAAGATAAACACCTAAAGAAAAGAAACAAAAAAACGCTAGGATTAACTCACATAGGGAACCATAGACTCTGCGTTCGATCCCCAGCAGAGTCCCCAGTTGTCGCAACTGTGAAAAACAACCGGCAAAAAAATAGAGTCGCCAGCGAACATTATTTATCCCAACGAAGGAAAAGAAACGATCAAAGAAAACCTCAAAAAGGAAAGGAACATGGTCTCGCAATTGTAGCACCCTAAAATTTTCCCTTTCGTTTTAGTTAACTGGCTTATGTTCATTTTTGCATTTTTGCATATCATGGCATTGGCTCTTGAGACACGGGATCAAGGTGTGTTTGTGGCTCAAGGTTTTTTTTTATTACAAGTTTTAAGCAGCAAGTATCAGAGGCTTCGACATTTTTTTTCTCATAAATCGAGTACCCGATTATATTTTCTAGCTGGTTATTTTGAGCACATGAGATAGTTCACAGTTTATGTCAGGCATTAGAGAAGTGCAATAACAACTGACAAGTTTCAAAGGTAGAACAAAGCTCAGAACAGGTGGCAACAGGTGATTCTCCAAGTTTCCCTCTTCATGGCACCAAAAATTTGAAATTTTGAATGTGGTAATCGATTACCACAATTAGGATAATCAGTTACCTTAACTGAAATTTGCAAAAATACTTCAAATTTCAGTACTGCAGAATTTCCAATCAATTTTCACCACTTGATTTCCATGTGCATCAGTAAAAGGATCTAGAATTGGTTCAAATTTGATTCATTTTCACAAATTAATTCAATTTCCCTCCAAAAAATTCAAACATTCCATTCCTAATTCCAATCCTAACTTCCATTCCTCAAACTAACCCTCACCCCATACCATATTTTAATTCCTTACCTAGGGATTACTTAAACCAATCCACTCCAAACCTCTCATAACTTACTCATTTTCTGAATTTTCTACATCTCACATCTCAATTCTCTCAACTTTTTTCTCATTCTAAAACCCTCACTAGAGCTACATAACTAAAACCTTCACAAATTCTTCATTGGAATTTGTTAATTCTTGAGCTAAACCTTCATTGCATCATTATCCTTGGTTCAATTCTCGTGTGGAAGTTCATTTGGATCATGAATTAAGTTGTTGGAATCACTTTTGGAAGAGCTTTTGCTTATTGGTGGCTTAGTGTTTGGATCTTCAAGTTTTCTTGCAAGAGCTTCGTAGATCCTTGGATTTCTTGCTTGGATATGTAAATTGCAACTTAACAACACTCACCAAAGCAAATCTCAGCTTTGTAGGTTGGTTAATTCTAGAACTAGCTTTGATTTTTCTTAATCTTGCATGTCACAACGTAGATCCTTGGCTTGTTGTTGATATTTGATCTATTGCTTGATTTGATCTTTGATCTTGTAGTTTGATTGATGCAATTGGTGTGTCGTTGTTGTGATATGACCTAGTTTTCATGTATAATTGATTGGTTGTTCATTTGGATGATTGGATAAGTCATTTGCTGCTGAAAGTGCTTTTGGAAGTTGATTTTTTGCCACTGTCTCAGTAGTAATCGATTACCACAATCAGAGTAATCGATTACCTTGTTCATTTTGCACGTGTTTTTGACATTTTATGTGGGTCATCGTTTACCCACATACTGGTAATCTATTACCACTGCAACAGGATGTGATTTTCATGCTTTTTCTTACTTGTTTGGGTTCCTTTTAACTCTTAAACTTCATGGATTGATGTTGTTGCGGTGAAAACCGGATATCAAGCTATTGAACTAACTTGAACCTTGATTCTTTTACAATCCAACATTAATTTATCCAAAGGAAAGGTCTAAAGAAAGAAAAACCCTTTTCGCGATATAACAACAACGCTAAGAGATTCGGGGATCGGGGGTTGGTTATACCTAGGGAAGGTGTTAGCACCCTAAGCCTCTGTAGTACTCTACAGGAACCTTTTTTTTGTTTGTGCTAAGTTTGTTAAATGTTTTCTATGGATTTGGAAAAAAGGTATAGGTAAAGACCTAAAGACATATACACTAAGTTTGCTCGCAAAGACATCGCGTCCTCTGCCTACGTATCCTAACTAGGATAGAATCAGAGCAATCGTAGTTCACCTCACAAGGGATGAAGAACACTTGATTATGATCAAGGTTCAAAGGGGAACAAACATTACAATGTTTGTGTAGAGTTTAAAGAAACTCTCTAAATCTAAGTTCAAGAAACGGGGAGTAAGAATTCATGACAATGATTCTTACATAGAGTTGACAAACTCTGTCCTAGGGTTCTAGTGGAAGAACACTCCTAGTAAAAGGTGGATCTTTTAGACTTAAAGAAAAGTCTAATGGCTCCTAAACTAAGGTTTAAGGTGACTTAACAAAGTCAAGAGAATGGTTATGAGCTATCCATGACACAAGGGGTCAATGGAAAGACTTTTCCTTTGGAAGGAGAGAGAGGAAACAACTTGGACGAGAACTAACGAGTTCCATCACTTGGGGAAAAGGAATTACTTAACAAAGTAATAAACATGATGAAGATAAAAGCATGGTGACAACAATATAAAGAAAGAATATTGAAGGTAAAGTAAATGTGACAACATCATACCAACAAAATATGCATTGATGACAATCAAGCAATAAGTAAGCAAGAAATGTGACGACAGTTCAAGCTTAAAATAGTTTCTCAAAGAAAACACATAAGTTCATGGTAACAACCCAAAGAAAATAATCCTATCATGTTGACTAACATAAAGGACAATAAACATAAGCAAGTTCACAAGATAAACAGGCATGGTGAGAAAGAAAGATCATCAAGACGTAGGGTAACGACTTCAAAACATACACAACTTCCACGTAGAGAAAAGGCATCATAATTAAGGACAACTTGGAATATTTTTATATCACATGAAAGTAGACCTTAAAACAAATACATTGCAAAAAGAATGGACCAAAAAGGATGGAAAATGAGAGAGTTATGAATTTTTGAAAATTGGATGAATTAAATGTACAAAATATGATTAACAACTAAAATAAAAAGAAAAATACAAGGGGTGGGAGTTGAACCCACGCCCTTTGGCTTGATCAGGCACGCGCATAAAAAAAGGAAAAATAAAAAGGTTGATCCTCCTCAGGGATCAAACCTAGGTTCAATGGGTACAAGGCGTGTTTTATGGCAAGGTTTCTACCACTGGGGTGGCTATACATCTGTTATGTAAAGCCACCCCATAAATATATATGGTACATCTTTATGGATTCTGGGCATTTTGAAAAGAACCAAGAACAAGCAACAACATGGATGCGTTTTCAATCACAACTTGGCCAAAACTCAATGGATTTTAGTGAAATTTTTATCAAACTTGTGTGATTTTAAACAAGGAATACAATGGTGGTGTTGAAATTGTGAGATCATGCTTCTAATAAAAACACAATGGGAGTTGCATATGGGATGTCTTAAGATGCAAAATGAAACTTATGGTCTGCTCTAAGCATATTCAGATCAAACCAAACATACATACAAATCATATACATGCTGATGAATGATTTTATGCATAAGAACCAGTTCAAAACAGGCTATGATGGAAAATGATGTTCAAGTTGCAAATTGAGCAAAATGCATGATAATGTTCAGTTCAGTTCTATGCACATACAAGTCAAACAAATCACACACACAAGTTACATACATGTTGGCAAATGAGTTTCTGCTCAAAGCTGAGTTCAAAACAGGTTGTGGTGAAAAATGGTAATCGAGCTGCATTTGGTGTTTTGATGTGTCCATGAAAAGTTCAAAATAGCTTCTAGGCATATTTAGATCAAAAACTGTTACACACAAGCTGTATACATGCTAATGGATGATTTCAGACACATAGGTCAACTACAAAAGCAACTGGAATGAAAATGACATGCTTGATGCAAATGACATGTTGAGATGCAAATTGAAGATCAAACATATTTGGGAGGATGCTCATGTCAAGTATTCATTACACACAGGTCACATATCATTTAAATGATGTTTCTACATTTCAAAATTGATCAACAACCAAGTAAATCTAGAACTGATGTAGTGATGCAAAGGTGGCATGAGAAATGCATTTTGAATGAGAGGGGTCAGGTCAAGTGAAAACAGGCCAGGCGACTCATACATACAAATAATAAACATGATTATAAAGGTGTTTGAATCTTCAAAACAGATGCATAACAACCATAGCAAAGATTGGGATGTTGGATGCTTTGAAAGAATGTTGTTTTGGCAAAATGGTGGGACTGTCATGTGTTTTTCAAAATAGTGAGATTCATGCTAACATGATGACGTATACATATCACAAACATGATGGTTGATGAGTTCATGCTCAAAATTTGATCACATTTTATTTAGAACAGAATTTGGTATGATGATGGTTATGAAATGCAAACTGTTTTGATGATACAAGTTGAAAAGTTCAAAATGAGTCACCTCATGTTATGTCTATGATGCACACATATCACAATTATGCTAGATGATGATTTCAAGCCAAAATTCAAGCACACCACTTTTCAAAAAACATAACTGGTACATAGATGGCATTTTTGATGATAATGATGCATTTTGAAAGTGAAGGATCAGATCATCTGGAAATAGATCATGCAATCAACACACACACATCATATACATGAAAATAAATGAGATCCAACTCAAAAAAACAGGTACATTACTATCAGGACAAAACTTGGCATATTGAATGATATGCAAAAAAACAGTTTTATGACAGAATGCAAGTGCAGCAGGTGTTTTTTGTCAAATGGAAGGTTTTAGATTCAAGCAAGAGCATACACACATTATAAACATTATGTCAAGTAGGATGTGCCTAAAATAAACAAACATGATGCATCTAGAGCAATAGTTGGAATATTGTTGGAAAAGCAAAACTGTTTTGATGACAGCAGGTGGATTTCAAGTGGAAATTACTTTAAACCAAAGTAAGAGCATACATACACCATAAATGTAGTAACAGTTAGGGCAAAGCTCAAAATCTAGGCATATGCTTTTTGATTAAAAAAGTAGCATGATGGTGGAAACATATTGCAAAATATCAAGAAAAATACCAACTGTCACAAAGCCAAAGCAGCAAGATATGTCCATATTATCATCCCACACAAACTTCAAACATGTAACTAAATGTTTATAGGCATTATCATCAATCAAAAACTAGTTGTCATGAAAGTTGGCATGCTCATGGTTCATGCTTTTCAACATATTTCTCAAAAATGCCAAAACATGGAAAATGATGTAAAGTGCAAGATTCATAGACTACATACCTCTTGTAGACTATGTTGAACAAGTTAGAACACCAAGAAATCCAGAGATCTTCCAAATGGCACCTAGCTTTGGAGCTTTCTTCTTCTTGAAGCAAAAATGCAAACCTTAGGAAAGTTGGAGAAATAAGCATCACCACTTGTTTCCAATGCTTTGGACAGGTGTAATATGATGTATATGAGGTGTTTGGATGATTAGAACATCAAGAAGAAGCCTAGACAAGAACATGGCAGATTTGATGCATTGTGGTCAAAGGACTTGGACACCTTTTATACCTTATTTATGGATTGTGTAGATGATTTTTGGTGAGTTTTAATGTGTGGAAATGAGTTTAGGGGCTAGGCTGCCAAGACAGCTTTTTAGTGTTTTTTTGTGATTTTAAGATTTTATGAAATTGGAGTAAGGAGGGAAAGAGTAAGAGCTTTGGATTTCTCTGATTTTTGAGAGTACTCTTGTGTGTGGAATGAGGTAGAGAAGGCCTCTATTTATAGGGAAATGAGAGGGTAAGGACAGATTGAGAGATTTCCTTCCTAAGAGGGAAAAGTGGGATTTTGGCTTCAATCTTCCAAAAGTGTTTTCTTGGCTTGGAGGTAAGCTGAAAGTCAAGTGTGATGATGGATTTAGAGTGGATGAAGTTATGCTAGGGAGAGTAGGGACATGGCTGGTGCAGAGCTTTTCTTTTCCACCTTTTGCATTTTTGAATTTTATAATGCAAGTTGCATTTGCAACTTGCAAGCCCCTTGCCTTGGCTTCAAAATTTTCATTTCTCTGCTTAATTTCCACACTTATACATTTCAAAACATCCCAATATCATAAATAAGAAGATATCAGGGCTGAGAATGGTCCATCTTGATGAAAATCTCACTTGTGGAAAAACCAGAATTTTGTGTTTCAAGTGTGACAGTCCCAACATCACTATTCCAGAACTCTAAGCTCACAAATACCATTAAGATGTTCTAGTACTTTTTATAAAGCCCTCAAATAGCTCTAAAACATTCATGCTTTCATGAGTTTCAAATTCTCATAGGAACTTGGCTAAAAAGCCTCTCAAAGTTGCTAAAAAAACAAGCTTAAAAGTGAAATTTCTCTAAGTCATTTTCTCTTCTTGAAATGAATTTGATCATAACTCCAAATCTATGCATTTTTTGACCATGGACCACTTTTAGGCTTTTTTAGGATTTGTTAAGAGCTTTATAGTGAGCTTTAAACCACTTCATTTGGATGTGTGGTTAAGGAGTTATGATCCTGCCCCTTTCGAAACCCTAATTCCCGACTTTTGCGATTACTCCTCAACCCTTGATCCAATTGCCATGAAATTTTATGGGTAGATGCAATATGTCATTAGGAACATTTTTGATTCACATCTTAAGGTCAGATTCCTTATTGTTGAAGACTTGACTTTTCGGTCAACCGAACGATCGATCGGTGGCTACCGAGTCGACTGTTGATGCTCTGGACCTCTTGAGGCTTTGAAACTTCTTGAACGGACTTTACCAAGCCATATGAACACTATGGACCATAATCCCACCATTGTAACACCTGTTAAATCCAAAGTCAAACCACAGTTGACTTTTCCTGCTCGAAAACCCTAATCGGGTATCCTGAACTTCACTGCTTTGGATCCCCGGGCGACAACCTCAAATTGGATTCATGCTTGATCCAATGGAATACTCTTGATGATGTGGAGACCCAATATCAAAGAAAACCAATCCAAAGCATTGACCGGTCAACCCTCGAAACCTCGATTTAGGCTGTACAAAACCCTAATCCTCCTGTAACTTGACAAAGACCACTTGGAAAGGGTTAAGGTTAGATAAACATGTGAATATGATCCTACAATGATGATGAAGATCTAAGGGGTCAAAATTTGGGGTATGACAGTTGCCCCTATTTAAATATCTTTCACTGGACGGCGGCGAAAGATGACAATCCTCGCGAAGTCGTAGTGAAAGGTATTTAAATATAGCGAACCAAAAATTTTGTCCCTTAGATCTGATGGTATGCAAAAGGACAAATGCGGATATGCTATGAATCTAGCTGATGCTTTATGATGTTTGAATGCAAGACAGATGCAGACATGCGAGCAAAGATAAAAGAACGACAATACAATGAGTAACTACTCATGGGGGGCCCACACACCGGGGAAATATCCAAGGAAAAGCAAACAAAAAAAGTTCAAACGTGACTAAAGATGCTGCTCAGGGGAATCTTCCACACAGGGGACACCCACTCCAATAGGGAAAACAAAACTTCATTGGGGAAAAGGAGGTGACACTCCGCTGGGAAAAAAAGAAAAGAGACGCAAACCTCACTGGGGATAAACAGCTGAGGAATCTCTTATAGTGAAGAGTTCGAATGGGATCTTCAAGAAAAGAACAGAAACAAGACCAGACGCACCTGGGATGCTAGTAACGACTAGATCTGCGAGACTCGAATGGGAAAGCGACGCTTTGCTGGGAATACTGGTGACGACCAGAACAATTAACAATCAAAGGGTGGTAGCTTCTTTCAGACTTACAAGGGGTGATGGTGACGACCAAACAAAATGGGAGCTCCAAATTGCGTTGATAAAATACAGGATTCTGGTTGGGGAAATTGGTAACAACCAACTCTCAGTAACAATAACGATTAACTTTCAAGCAGAGCCAGCAACCCTGGACTTTTCAAAATTATGGTGACGACCAAAGCAACGATACCAATAACGATTGGGTTTTAAACAATTCCAGTTACCACTGGACTTTAAGGAGATATGCCAATTACCATTGGACTTTCAACAATGCCAGTTACCACTGGACTTCTAAAGGATAAGCTAACGACCAACCAAAGATACCAATAACGATTGGATTTTAAACAGTGCCAGTTACCCCTGGTCTTTCCAAATAGCTGCCAATTACCATTAGACTTTCAACAATGCCAGTTACCACTGGACTTTCAGGAGATGCCAATTACCATTCGACTTTCAAGAGACATGGTGACGACCAGAGCTCAATACCAATAACGATTGGATTTTTTAAACAGTGCCAGTTACCACTGGACTTTTCAGAAGATATGGGGGATGCTAGTAACGACTAGACTTCAAGGAGAGAAACTGGTGACAACCAGGCAAACGATACCAGTAACAACAGGACATCCAAAGGTACTGGTTACAACTAGGAACAAGCGGGATACAGGTAACGACCTATAACCACACACAAACTTAGTAACAATCGAGGTAGAGAAATTGGTGACAACCAAACCTCAAAAGGACAGAGAATGCCCAAACAACAACAAACAAGACCACTGGTAACAACCAGGAAACAATCAAGACAAAAGGTAACAACCAAAGACCAAATAGAGGTCGGACAAATGCACATGATATACCATGATGCCAATGATTAATGGTATGCAAGAATTGATTCTGACGAGAATTAGAAGAATCTGGAGACTCAAGAGGAAAGATAGATAAACACATCTATCTGACTGGGGACGCAATAAATCACACTGAATTCACAAAACAAAGGTGCCTGTAGATTTTTGGGAAATAAACCCACTCTGCTTGGAGAAAAATTTCGGAGATACTGGTCAGGATTGACAACGTAACTCTAAAATGGATGCTCTAAATTCTTCTACTGGGGATGAGGCTACCATCACAAGAACACGTCTCATAAAGAAACCTAGGGAGAGGGTCTTCAATCTTGGTGACTACACACGACTGAATAAGCAACTTATCAAGTTAATTCAACAGACATTCACTGGGAGATGTATTGAGACTGCACGTTAAAGTTTCTGCCACTTTAAAACTTTCGAAAGGTATGATCTCCACCGAGTCTTTCCGTAAGCCAAAGTATTTTATGTTCTGTTAGTCTTCAAAAGTTATTTTTTAAATTCGAACCTGGTACTTTCAACGATTATCATTGATCAATAAACGATGTTTTGCATAACAAAAGAAATAAAGACAATAGTAATTTTGCAAAAAAAAGAAAGGTCCAAAAACTGATTTCATTTAAGAATGTAAGTTTGTCAATGACAAAACTCCACGGAACTTTTACAATTGAAAATGGCAACATAAAAAGAAAAAGGTTACATTGAATCCATTGACAATTCTACCCCTAATGACTAAAACTTTCCAAAACCTTACTTCTGACAAGAGCGGTTGAAATGGACTTCTTTGTAAAATCTTCTGTGGATATAACAACGCATCTGATGCAGTGAAACGCCTTTGTCCCTAACTTTTTCCTGCCTTTCAGGTTTTCAATCCACCAGGACGCTATTTTTGCCTAAGTCGCCCTTTCGGGTTTTCAATTTAGCGAGCTCATCATCTCTTTATTATTTCATCCCTAACTTTTGCCTGGACCTCCTTCATAGGTTATGATCCAACGGGATACCCATTAGTGCATAAGCCGCCCTTACGGGTTTTCGACTTACCGGGTTCTTTTAGGCGTAATATTTTCGTACTGCATCAGAATTCACCAGGTGTGTAAGCTGTTCCCCATCCATTGTGGTGAGAATTAATGATCTTCCTGAGAAGACTGTTTTTACAACAAACGGACCATCATAGTTGGGCATCCATTTTCCCCGTGCATATTTGTGAACTGGCAAAATCCTCTTGAGTACAAGCTCTCCTTCTCGGAATTCTCGGATACGAACCTTTTTGTCAAAAGCTCTCTTTATCCTTTTCTAATATAAATGCCCGTGACATACAACAGTCATGCGCTTTTCATCAATAAGGTTCCACTGGTCAAATCTTTCCATCACCCATTCAGCTTCTTCAATTTTGGTTTCCATTATGACTCTTAAGGAAGGTATTTCAACCTCAATAGGAAGTACTGCATCCATCCCATATACCAAGGAAAAAGGGGTTGCCCCTGTTGAAGTGCGAACGGACGTTCTATACCCATGCAAGGCAAATGGTAGCATCTCATGCCAATCCTTATATGTTTTCACCATCTTTTGCAAAATATTCTTGATGTTCTTATTCGCAGCTTCGACAACTCCATTCATCTTAGGACGATAAGGAGAGGAATTGTGATGTTCGATTTTGAAGTCACCACACAACTCTTTCATGGTTTTGTTATTCAGATTGGTACCGTTATCTGTTATGATTCGGTTCGAGATTCTGTACCGACAGATAATCTCCTTTTTGATAAAACGGGCCACCACTTGTCGAGTAACATTGGCGTAGGATGCGGCTTCAACCCACTTTGTGAAGTAGTCAATAGCGACCAGAATGAATCGGTGTCCATTAGAAGCCTTTGGCTCGATTTCCTCAATCATATCAATGCCCCACATAGAGAATGGCCAAGGTGATGTCAACACATTTAACAACGTCGGAGGCACATGCATCTTATCCGCATAAATTTGGCATTTGTGACATTTCCTGGCATATTGGATACAGTTAGCTTCCAAAGTCAACCAGTAATACCCAGCCCTCAAAATCTTCTTGGACATGGCATATCCATTGGCGTGAGTGCCAAATGTTCCTTCATGAATATCTTGCATTAACAATTCTGCTTCTCGTCTGTCGACACATCTAAGCAGGACCATGTCATGATTTCTCTTATAGAGCACACCATTGCTAAGAAAGAACTTAGAGGCCAATCTTCTCAAGGTTTTCTTATCAAGTGATGTAGCATCGACCGAATACTCTTGTTTTAACAAATAATTCTTTATGTCGTGGAACCATGGCTTGTTATCAACTTCTTCTTCGACCATTTGACAGTAGGCTGGCTCAGTCTTGCGTTCAATTCTAATGAGAGTGGCATCATTGAGGTACTTGACTTTCCACATTGAGGCCAACATGGCTAAAGCATCGGCAATATGATTTTCAAATCTCGGAACATGCTTGAAAGTGATCTCATCAAAATATTCAATCATTTCAATGATATAGGCTCTGCAATGGATCAAATTCTCATGCCTGGTCTCCCATTCACCTGTAACTTGATAAATAACCAAGGCTGAATCTCCACTTACTTCGAGAAGTTTGATTCTGAGGTCAATAGCTGCTTCAAGGCCAAGGATACATGCTTCATATTCGGCGATGTTGTTTGTACATTCAAAGTCTAACCTTGCTGTAAACGGAGTGTAACCACCTTCGAGATTCATCAAAACGGCTCCTACGCCATGCCCACTGTAATTTGAGGAACCATCAAACATCATTTTCCACCAAAGACCCGGTTCAGGACCTTCATCAGGACTTGGTTCTTCACAATCTTTTACCAACATAATGTCTTCGTCTGGAAACTCAAATTTGAGAGACTCGTAATCTTCAACTGGTTGATCTACAAGATATTCTGATAACACACTGCCCTTGATCGACTTCTGGGTCACATACTGGATGTCATATTCTGATAACAACATATGCCATCGGGCGAACCTTCCTGTTTGTGCGGGCTTCTCGAAGATATACTTTATCGGGTCCATTTTTGAAATCAATAAAGTAGTATGACAAATCATGTACTGCCTCAAACGTCTGGCAGCCCATGCCAAAGCACAACAAGTTTTCTTTAAAAGTGAATATCGGCTCTCGCAGTCGGTGAATTTCTTGCTCAAATAATAGATGGCATGTTCCTTTCATCCGGACTCATCCTGTTGACCTAACACACAACCCATTGAATTCTCGAGCACTGTCAAATACATGAAAAGAGGTCTTCCAGGAACATGAGGTATTAAGATCGGAGGCTCTTGAAGATAGCCCTTAATCTTGTCAAATGCTTGCTGGCAACCTGAATTCCAAACAACCGTTTGATCCTTTCGTAACAACTTGAAAATGGGCTCACAAGTAGGAGTCAAATTGGAAATAAATCTGGATATGTAGTTCAATCTTCCAAGGAAACCTCTGACTTGCTTCTCAGTTTGTGGAGCCAGCATATCTTGAATAGCCCGAACTTTATCTGGATCTACCTCAATCCCTCGGTGATTGACAATGAAACCGAGTAATTTCCCAGATCTCACCCTAAAAGTACATTTGGCTGGGTTCAGCCTCAACTGATATTTTCTGGGTCTCTCAAACAATTTCAACAAATGGTTCAAACGGTCCTCTTCACTCTAAGATTTGGCGATCATATCATCAACATACACTTCTATTTCTTTGTGCATCATGTCATGAAATAAGGTCACCATGGCTCTTTGATAAGTGGCACCGGCGTTCTTCAAACCGAACGGCAAGACTTTGTAACAGTAAGTTCCCCAAGGAGTAATGAAAGTGGTTTTTTCCATATCACCTGGAGCCATCTTGATTTGGCTGTATCCGGAGAAACCATCCATAAACGAGAAAACAGCAAAGCGAGTCGTATTATCCACTAATGTATCAATATGCGGCAAAGGGAAATCATCTTTCGGACTGGCCTTGTTCAGGTCTCTATAATCCACACACATTTTGACCTTCCCATCTTTTTTCGGCACAGGTACAATATTAGCTACCCATTCAGGATATTTGGATACTTCCAAGAAACCTGCATCAATCTACTTTTTCACTTCGTCTCGAATCTTGAGAGCCATGTCAGGTCTAGTTCTTCGGAGTTTTTGTTTGACTGGCGTGCATTCGGGTCGAAGCAGTAACTTGTGGACCACTATGTCGGTGTCTAACCCTGGCATATCCTAATATGACCAAGCAAATACATCCACATATTCTTTTAAAAGCTCTACCAATTGTTGCTTGACTTCTGCCCCAAGTATTGCCCCAATCTTGACCTCTTTCTTGTCTTCTTCGGTGCCAGGATTAATAACATCCACCTGCTCCTTGTGAGGTTGAAACTCTGGATGCTCATAACATACCATTTTTGCCGGTTCATCAGGGATCTCAAAATCTTCGTCCTCATCTTCGGCTTGGTAAATTGGCGAGTCAAAGTCAGGAGGGAAAGCAAAGTTAATGGATTCAACGAGTTTTGGGGTATCACTGCATGTTGGAATGGGTTAATTTATTAAAACACACAAGGACAAATGCAGCAATCAAGAAAACTGTTTTGATGATTTTTTAGAAAACTGCCATCTTCTTTTCAAATATGGAAACAAAAGCAAATAAGGGAACAACAACAAAAGGATTTAACAAAACAATTCATTAATCATAATATTCATGAAAGCACGGGGCCCTTACAAAATGCATCATATAGCCTTGGGCACGCTATGGATGTTTAAAGATAAAAATCAACAACAAGTAAAGAAAAACAAACAAATTACTTCGACATAGGAAAGACCACGGGAATCTCAATAGCCTCCCAATTTCCTAAAGCAGCTTCACAATGATACACCAAATGTTCAATATCTTCTTCTTCAAAATCTTCTCCCACGGCGTTGACTTGGAATCCTCCACTAATAAACACCTATTGGTAGTCTTCGGACGTCCTTCGGTGTGTGTTGATGTTTCGGTGTGAGTTGGTTTGTAACCCAACCCTTGGCGACCCAGTCTTGCCTTCATTTCAATGACCTCTCCCCAACCTGCAGGAGTACCTTCTTCTAATGTAGACTTGATGCTTTGAGCGGAAGCAAAAGATGGACCGCTCTTTGCCACTGTATCTTCTACCATTACTGCATTAGCTATTTCAAGTGCTTGGAAAGAAGTTTCCAACGCATCCTCATCTGCCTCGATATACCTGAAGGATGATAAATTACTTATCATCAGGTCTTCCTTGCCATGCACAATTACCGGTTTGTCATTCACTACAAATTTCATTCTTTGATGTAAAATGGAAGTCACTGCCCCAGCTGCGTGAATCCACGGTCGTCCCAACAAACAGAAATAAGCCGGGTTAATGTCCGTGACCTGGAATGTAATATCGAACACATGAGGTCCTATCATGATTCGCAATTCCACCTCTCCAACAACCGTTCTTCTTGAACCGTCAAAAGCCTTTACAATCAACGACGTCGGCTTCATCTCTGCCCCTGCATATGCTAACCTTGTGAGCGACCTTGCGGGAAATACATTCAATGAGGATCCAGTGTCGACTAAAACTCGTGCCATTGTGTCTTCTTGGCACCTGATAGATACGTGCAATGCACAATTGTTATTACGCCCTTCCTTTGGCAACTCTGCATCACTAAAACTCAGTGTGTTACATGCCGTAATGTTGGCTATCACTGAATCAAATTGGCCGAGAGTTATATCTTTTGTCACATGTGCCTGCCTCAATACTTTTTGCAGGGCTTCTCTATGGGCTGGAGAATTCATCAAGAGAGACAAGATTGATATCTTCGATGGGGTTTGATGAAGCTGATCAATAACCCTGTAATCACTTTTCCGAATAATCCTTAAGAATTCCTCATCGTCTCCTTCAGTACTTGGTACCTCTTTTTCTTTTGTCGCAGCAGGAGTAACCTCTTTTGGAGTGACTACTGTTATCTTTGGTTGATAGATTCGACCACTACGGGCCATCTTGCTTGTACCTGCAATATTTGTAACGTCAACCTGGTCATCTTTTACCTCCTCCTTCTGACTAATCTTCCCAGACCCTTGGTCTATCACAGTCATGTCATATTTCCATGGAACGACCTTTGTGCTTTCAAAAGGAAATGGTCTTTGTTTCTAAATAATAACCGGTCGAGGTTGATCAATAGCAAATTTGCTGAAAACAGGCTTCACATTTTTGTTGGTCATATTGAACACCGGAACTTTCTCACTTTTCTTTGGTAGATTCAAAACAGGCTCACTTACTGAAACTTCTTCTTTCCTCATCTTGCTACACACTTGTAATACTCCATCATCAATCAATCTTTGTATATCCCCTCGTACCACATCACACCCTTTAGAATCAATAGAACTCTCCTTACAGTCATCATGAATACCTTTAATCAGTCCTGCCTTCAACAACTTCTCATGTAGTGATCTCAACGGAGTCTTGATTTCTGACACATCACCAACCAATTTCTCTTCTGAAACCTCTATAGCATTAACTCCTCCATGATTCGGTAATGGATTACTCTTAACATTAGGCGGCACATCATCAAAAGACAAAATCTTCCTTTCTATTAACTCCCTGACAAGACGTTTTAAGGCAAGACAACCTTCTAAATCATGATCGGCAGCACCTTCATGAAAGGCACAATGAGCATTTGGATTATAGTGAGGAGATGTAGTGTCTGGATTTAGCGGTCGCGTTGTTACCAACCCTTTCTGCACCAAGGAGGGGTACAACCCTGTGTAAGTCATCGGTATCTGAGGAAGTGAAGGTTTTGTTGTTGGTCTCCGATTCTGGTAGTTATGTCTGGGTGCCTGAGCTCTAGGCTGATGATGTTGCTGATAGGGTGGAGCGTTGGGCGCTCGTTGATACCCTTGTTGAACTGGCTGATATACGGGTGCTGGCTGCAGTGCACTACTTGATAACTGGGAACAGGGTGATTGAAAGTTGGTGTTACAGCTGCCACATATGGTTGTTGGGCATAATGTAACGGATACATTGGTCGTTGTTGCTGAGGTTGCTGAACATAACTTGGTTGAGGCTGCTGAACGAAGCCTTGCTGAGGTTGCTGATACTGTTGGTAAGGTTGTCTCCAGGTGCGACTCTTTCTTCCCACTGTTATGGCATTTGTCTCCCCTTCCCTCTTTTTATGAAAATTACCACTGACTTTTTTGACATTGTTGTTGCTAGAACTACTGAAACCACTAGCCACCTTTCCATTCTTCATTCCTAACTTCACTCTCACCCCCACTACTACTATATCAGAGAAACTTGCGGTTGCACTACTGATCATCTTCTCATAAAACTCTGGTCTTACCGTATCGATGAACCAATCTGTCAACTCTTTTTCACTCAAAGGAGGTTCTACATGAGAGGCAGTCTCCCTCCACCGTTGTGCATATTCTTTGAATGATTCTGAACTCTTTTGCGACATACTCAGGAACTGTCTTCTATCAGGGGCCAAATCCATGTTGTACTTGTAATGCTTTATAAAAGCATCAGCTAAGTCTTGGAAACTGTGAATACGAGACTGATCCAGACCCAAATACCATTTAGCAGGAGCTCCTTTCAAACTATCTTGGAAACAATGAATCATCAACTTATCATCTTCTACATGTGCGGCCATTCTTTGATAATACATAATCAGATGCGTCTGAGGACAAGTACCACCTGAATACTGATCAAAATTGGGAACTTTGAATTTCGGCGGAATTACCAATCCAGACACTAAGCACATATCTCTGGCATCAGTACCAAAGATGTCATTCCTTTCCATTGCTCTGACCTTCCTGCCTATAGTCTCTACACTCTCTTTCAACTTTTCATGTCATCCACTCTCTTCTTCAGACCCATCAAGACCTTCATACACTTGTGGAGGGTTATGGAAAACAGGGCGTACTTGAGTTTGAATAGAAGCTGGAGTATACGTAGGAATAGCTTGGGAAAATTCTGCCCCTAGGGGAACTGCTTGTTGGTTGACTGACGGTGGAGGTACAAAGCCAGGCGGTAACCCATAGGTTGGTACATTTGCAACAGTGACTGCCGTTGGGATCGGCTACACAGCTACGCCAGTGATTTCAGAAATAACAGTGGCTTGAGTGTCCAGTTTTGCACGGATAACTTGTAGGGCTTCCATGATCTGTCCAATGCCTCCTCGTAGCTCTCAGAGTTCATTATCAATCCTGTCCACATCCAAATTTTGTCCTTCCATTCTTAGGCGAGCTTGGGCTCGGGTATTGTATCGGTGTCGAGGATTCAGTGTGATTCTTTCTAGAGACAAGACAACGAGATGAGACACAACACAAGAATATGCACATGCAATGCTTATGAATGCAAAAATGCAAATGCCAAATTAATCATTCAAGGAATTTAAAGAAATATTTTGTAAAAATTATAACAATGGGGAAACAAAGCAAATTCAACGTCTTCATATATTAATAACTGAGAGTTTTACAACAGCAATTATGAAACTCAAATACAAGCCTTCAATACAGATACATGATGAAACAAAACAGAAAACAAAAGGATCTTAGATCTTCTGGTTGGAAGGTCCTTCGTCTTCTGGATGACTCTTCCTTCCACCTTGATGGACCAACTCTTGAAGCTTTTCCTTCTCTTTCATAACCTTGAAATACTTATCTCTCAAAGCCTTTCCATCTTTTTCAGCTTTTGCCAAAGCAACTTTCAATTCTCCTACAAGAGTTGGTTTGGTTGAGTTGGGCTCAAAGCGAGTATAGAACACCTTCAATGCTGCTTCTTTCACCCATGATAAGTAAAATTCAGAAACAACAGTGTCGTGGTAACCTAGGGTAGTTACTCCTCTTGTGTGGATGTGACGCCAAGCATACAAAATCCGAGCCTTGTAAGTGGGATTCCTCCCCTCTTCAATGTAGAAGCTTCTCAAAAAAGCTGGGTCTGGTTCATTCTCCATCGGGTGCCCCAATTGGCGATGAGCTAAAATAGGATTATAGCTAATGCAACCATTAATGCTGATAAGCGGTACATTCGGGAAATCCCCAGAGCTTTGAATCATGGCAATCCCCCCACACATAGGGTCATACAACTTAATATCTGAATGTTTGAGTAACAACAGCTTTTCTATCCATGAGAGCCCATTCTGCCTATCCCAGAGTGATGGAATTCTTGGCAAGTGCAAAATAAACCACTTGTGCAGGAGAACGGTGCAACACTCAATCTGACCAACTCCATAACGATTCCTACGGTGGATGGAAACGTACACATAAGCCAACAAGGTAGGTACATGATTCTTGATTAAGAAGAGGTTGATTGCATTTGCGTCCATAAAATCATTAGCAGTCGGGAACAGAAACAGTCCGTAAATTAGTAAAACCAGAATGGCCTCAAATGCTTCAGAATTCTTCGACTCGGCATAACTTTGGGCTTTTCCATACAGGAACATAGCTGGAAATCAATATAGCCCTCCCATAGCAGTCATATGAGATCGTACTTCGTCCACTTCCAAATACGCGGCCTTTGCAACTGCTCTTTCATTAGGAGTCCCTTCTCTTCCAGAAAATGGTCTAGGAGTGACGCCTACTCCCATCAGGGCAGAATATTCTTCCAAGGTTGGCAGCAACTGATAATCTGGAAATGTGAAACAATGATAGGTTGAATCATAAAACTGCACGAGTGCGGACAACATCTCTTCATATACTTGAACTTCTAGCAAAGACAGCATATTCCCATACTTCTCTCTGAATGCCTCGGGGTCTTCCACTAAACTTCCCAGTTTCCTCAAGTTCTCCAATTTTGGGCTTCGGAACACAATCTCTGCTTTCTTTCCAGAATCCATCCTATAATATCTGCAAAACAATCTTTAGTTCCTTGAATGATTAATAAATGCGAATGCAAATGCGCAAAGTATCATGGAACTCAGATTCAGTAAGCATTAAAACATTGTGGATTTAAAATTCAGTGGATTACAAAATTTTAGTACATCTTACAAAAGTCTTAAACAGAAAGCTAAATAAAAGCTAACAAAGAGCCCTAAGAAGGTTCTCCTAACAGCTTCAAGATAAGCTTCTCAATCTCCTTCTCTATCTGTGTCTTCTCAAGAATGAGCTTGTCCGCGATTAACTTCCATGGAGTTGACTGAGGGCTAGAAGAAAATAAATCTTCTTACGCTTTTCTCTTCTTGCTGGAGAGCACCTCTTCATTCTTCAACTTTAATTTCTTCTGGAGCTCTGCGTTCTCTTCAACAACCACTTGGTATTTGTGCTTCCAAGCGTCTTCGGTTTGTCGTGCCTTGCTCAAAGCAATCCTTAACTTCTCCTCTTCAGACATGAAGATCAAAGTAGGCTCCTCTTTTAAAGCCATAGGTTCTTGTCGAGAATAGGGCATCTTCAACTCAATGGCTCTCTTTCGAACCCATTGGAGATATGGTTCCAAGGAGACACAATTAGGCTTTCCCAAGTCCTTCATTCCTTTCTTGTGCAAATGACCTCAGGCTCTTAGAATCCTCTCTTTCTGCTCTTGATTATTACCCTCTTCTTTAAAGAAAATATTCTCCACATGAACACTGTTGGGCCTATCTCTTAAAGGGTATCCCAACTGTCGACGGGCAAGGACGGGGCTGTAACTGATTCCTCCATTGGCACCAAGAAGAGGTACATTACCAAAATTCCCACAGCTGTCAATGATCATTATCCCATCATATTCACGATTATACCAATCAATATCAGAGTGCGTGAGAGCCATAATCTTCTGTGACCACCACCCCTTCTTCGGATCCCAAAAGGTGTGGGCTTTAGGCAAGTGTGAAGTGAACCACTTGTACAATAAAGGAGTACAATAAGTAATCATCCCTCCTTTGTGAAAATTCCTGAGATGAACAGAGTGATACGCGTCTGCTAGCAGAGTAGGCACATGGTTTTTCTTCAAGAAAAACTTAATGGCGTTGAGGTCCACAAAGTTCTCTAAGCTGGGAAACAGAAAGATACCATAAATGAGTAATATGAGAATAGCTTCAAATGCATCCATACTCAAATGATCGGCGTAGTACTGAGCTTTTTCAACCAGGAATTCTGCACTCAACCCAAAAACTCCTCCTTTTGTAATCATGTTCTTTTGAATATCAATTAATCCCAAACGTGTGGCTTTGGCAATATCTTGTTCCTTAGGGTCCTTCTCCATGATCGGAAAAGGAGAATCTTCAAGAATAGGCAAACCAACCAACTGAGAGTATTCTTCTAGTGTAGGCACTAGCTGATAATCAGGGAAAGTGAAACAGTGATAGAGCGGATCATAAAACTGAAGAAGCGTAGAAAGAAGTCCACTATCCACTTTTATCTTCAATAACAATAACAGCTTCCCATATCTACTCCGGAAACCCTCTGGATCTGTTACCAAGGTACCCAACCTTCTTAGGTCATCTAGTTTAAAACCTTTGTAAGTGTAATTTAATGTTTTCTTTCTTTCACCATCCATAGTGATCCCTGATGTTTACAAAAAAAAGAATCTGAGTTCCATGAAACTTTATGAGATGATGTTATGAATGCAAGAATGCACAAACACAAGTAAATGCAAAGGTCACATATATGCATAACCACAAGTCTAAGTTTAAAGGTCAAGCGTGGATCCAAGGTCTACCCATCCCCAAAAAGGAATGTACTAGGGGTTTCAAACCTATAGAACAAGGTTCTAAATGGTTCACAGAGTCATCAACCCATCTTTCGGATATTATCAACTTCCCAAATTACTTGGTAATCGATAATATTCTCAAGAGAGTCTCGTCTAAGTGTAGTATCGCGTATCAACTATTTCGTAAATACTTCCTTATAGCCGTCGCACTACATCCTAGTAAGGCCAAAGTGGGGTAGAATGTAATCTAAAAGTCCACAGTGTCATGGGCTCCTTCGCCGAAAGTAGCAATGTTTTCACAAATACTCGATCAACAATACTAAACTCTCAAAAAGGGCCTACACTGAGCGGTGGTTTCTCAAGTTAGCTTGGTCGGGAATCAACTCCCTATAAGCCTCCTTGAATATACCACCATCCTATCATAATTGCACTCTAGTCAGGGTATAGGACCATCTCACCACTCGAAAAGGTCCCAAGATCCAACAACCAAACAAATATACACAAATATATATGTAAAGCAAATATTCACAAATATGGCACATAAACAAACAAAATAGGCTAAACCCTCAAGTTCCTCATCCCCAGTGAAGTCTTCATTTCTATTGCAGTGAAAATCGAATATCAAGCTATCGAATTAACTTGAATCTTAATTCTTTTACAACCGAACTTTAATTTATCCAAAGGAAAGGTCTAAAGAAAGAAAAACCATTTTCGCGATGTAACAACAACGCTGAGAGATTTGGGGATCGGGGGTTGGTTATACCTAGGGAAGGTGTTAGCACCCTAAGCATCTGTAGTACTCTACAGGAACCTTTTGTTTGTTTGTGCTTAGTTTGTTAAATGTTTGCTATGGATTTGGAAAAAAAGGTATAGGTAAAGACCTAAAGATATATACACTAAGTTTGCTCGCAAAGACATCGCGTCCTCTGCCTACGTATCCTAACTAGGATAGAATCAGAGCAATCGTAGTTCACCTCACAAGGGATGAAGAACACTTGATTATCATCGAGGTTCAACGGAGAACAAACATGACAATGTTTGTGTAGAGTTTAAAGAAACTCTCTAAATCTAAGTTCAAGAAAAGGGGAATAAGAATTCATGACAATGATTCTTACATAGAGTTGACAAACTTTGTGCTAGGGTTCTAGTGGAAGAACACTCCTAGTAAAAGGTGGGTCTTTTAGACTTAAAGAAAAGTCTAATGGCTCCTAAACTAAGGTTTAAGGTGACTTAACAAAGTCAAGAGAATGGTTATGAGCTATCCATGACACAAGGGGTCAATGGAAAGACTTTTCCTTTGGAAGGAGGGAGAGGAGACAACTTGGACGAGAACTAACGAGTTCCATCACTTGGCGAAAAGGAATTACTTAAAAAAGTAATAAACATGATGAAGATAAAAGCATGGTGACAACCATATAAAGCAAGCATATTGAAGGTAAATTAAATGTGACAACATCATACCAACAAAATATGCATTGATGACAATCAAGCAATAAGTAAGCCAGAAATGTGACGACAGTTCAAGCTTAAAATAGTTTCTCAGAGAAAACACATAAGTTCATGGTAACAACCCAAAAAAAATAATCCTATCATGTTCACTAACATAAAGGACAATAAACATAAGCAAGTTCACAAGATAAACAAGCATGGTGAGAAAGAAAGATCATCAAGACGTAGGGTAATGACTTCAAAACATACACAACTTCCACGTAGAGAAAAGGCATCATAATTAAGAACAACTTGGAATATTTTTACATCACATGAAAGTAGACCTTAAAAAAATACATTGCAAAAAGAATGGACCCAAAAGGATGGAAAATGAGAGAGTTATGAATTTTTGAAAATTGGATGAATTAAATGTACAAAATATGATTAACAAGTAAAATAAAAAGAAAAATGCAAGGGGTGGGAGTTGAACCCACGCCCTTTGGCCTGATCAGGCACACGCATAATAAAGGGAAAAATAAAAAGGTTGATCCTCCTCAGGGATCGAACCTAGGTTCAATGGGTACAAGGCGTGTTTTATGGCAAGGTTTCTACCACTGGGGTGGCTATACATCCGTTATGTAAAGCCACCCCATAAATATATATGGTACATCTTTATGGATTCTCGGCAGTTTCAAAAGAGCCAAGAACAAGCAACAACATGGATGCGTTTTCAATCACAACTTGGCCAAAAATCAATGGATTTTAGTGAAATTTTTATCAAACTTGTGTGATTTTAAACAAGGAATACAATGGTGGTGTTGAAATTTTGAGATCATGCTTCTAATAAAAACACGATGGGAGTTTCATATGGGATGTCTTGAGATGCAAAATGAAACTTATGGTCTTCTCCAAGCATATTCAGATCAAACCAAACATACATACAAATCATATACATGCTGATGAATGATTTTATACACAAGAACCAGTTCAAAACAGGCTATGATGGAAAATGATGTTCAAGTTGATAATTTAGAAAAATGCATGATAATGTTCAGTTCAGTTCTATGCACATACAAGTCAAACAAATCACACACACAAGTTACATACATGTTGGCAAATGAGTTTGTGCTCAAAGCTGAGTTCAAAACAGGCTGTGGTGAAAAATGGTAATCAAGCTGCATTTGGTGTTTTGATGTGTCCATGAAAAGTTCAAAATAGCTTCTAAGCATATTTAGATCAAAAAAGTGTTACACACAAGCTGTATACATGCTAATGGATGATTTCAGACACATAGGTCAACTACAAAAGCAGCTGGAATGAAAATGACATGCTTGATGCAAATGACATGTTGAGATGCAAATTGAAGATCAAACATATTTGGGAGGATGCTCATGTCAAGTATTCATTACACACAGGTCACATATCATTTAAATGATGTTTCTACATTTTAAAATTGATCAACAACCAAGTAAATCTAGAACTGATGTAGTGATGCAAAGGTGGCATGAGAAATGCATTTTGAATGAGAGGGGTCAGGTCAAGTGAAAATAGGCCAGGTGACTCATACATACAAATGATAAACATGATTATAAAGGTGTTTGAATCTTCAAAACAGACGCATAACAACCATAGAAAAAATTGGGATGTTGGATGCTTTGAAAGAATGATGTTTTGGCAAAATGGTGGGACTGTCATGTGTTTTTCAAAATAGTGAGATTCATGCTAACATAATGAGGTATACATATCACAAACATGATGGCTGATGAGTTCATGCTCAAAATTTGATCACATTTTGTTTAGAACAGAATTTGGTATGATGATGGTTATGAAATGCAAACTGTTTTGATGATACAAGTTGAAAAGTTCAAAATGAGTCACCTCATGTTATGTCTATGATGCACACATATCACAATTATGCTAGATGATGATTTCATGCCAAAATTCAAGCACACCACTTTTCAAAAAACAGAACTGGTACATAGATGGCATTTTTGATGATAATGATGCATTTTGAAAGTGAAGAATCAGATCATGTGGAAATGGATCATGCAATCAATACACACACATCATATACATGAAAATAAATGAGATCAAACTCAAAAACACAGGTACATTACTATCAGCGCAAAACTTGGCATATTGAATGATATGCAAAAAACAGTTTTATGACAGAATGCAAGTGCAGCAGGTGTTTTTTGTCAAATGGAAGGTTTTAGATTCAAGCAAGAGCATACACACATTATAAACATGATGACAAGTAGGATGTGCCTAAAAGAAACAAACATGATGCATCTAGAGAAAAAGTTGGAATATTGTTGGAAAAGCAAAACTGTTTTGATGACAGCAGGTGGATTTCAAGTGGAAATTACTTTAAACCAAAGTAAGAGCATACACACACCATAAATGTAGTAACAGTTAGGGCAAAGCTCAAAATCTAGGCATATCCTTTTTGATTCAAAAAGTAGCATGATGGTGGAAGCATATTGCAAAATATCAAGGAAAATACCAACTGTCACAAAGCCAAAGCAGCAAGATATGTCCATATTATCATCCCACACAAACTTCAAACATGTAACTAAATGTTTATAGGCATTATCATCAATCAAAAACTAGTTGTCATGAAAGTTGGCATGCTCGTGGTTCATGCTTTTCAACATATTTCTCAAAAATGCCAAAACATGGAAAATGATGTAAAGTGCAAGATTCATAGACTACATACCTCTTGTAGACTATGTTGAACAAGTTAGAACACCAAGAAATCCAACGATCTTCCAAATGGCACCTAGCTTTGGAGCTTTCTTCTTCTTGAAGCAAAAATGCAAACCTTAGGACAGTTGGAGAAATAAGCTTCACTACTTGTTTCCAATGCTTTGGACAGGTCTAATATGATGTATATGAGGTGTTTGGATGATTAGAACATCAAGAAAAAGCCTAGACAAGAACTTGGCAGATTTGATACATTGTGGTCAAAGTTGCTTGGTATGGAAGTTGACCTTTGGCAAAATGGTGTTTTTGAGAGGTCTAAGGACTTGGACACCTTCTATACCCTATTTATGGATTGAGTAGATGATTTTTGGTGAGTTTGAATGTATGGAGATGAGTTCAGGGGATGGGCTGCCAAGACAGCTTTTTAGTGTTTTTTTTGTGATTTTGAGATTTTTTGAAATTGGAGTAAGGAGGGAAAGAGTAAGAGCTTTAGATTTCTATGGTTTTTGAGAGTACTCTTGTGTGTGGAATGAGGTAGAGAACACCTTTATTTATAGGGAAATGAGAGGGTAAGGACAGATTGAGAGATTTCCTTCCTAAGAGGGAAAAGTGGGATTTTGGCTTCAATCTTCCAAAAGTGTTTTCTTGGCTTGGAGGTAAGCTGAAAGTCAAGTGTGATGATGGATTTAGAGTGGCTGAAGTGAGGCTAGGGAGAGTAGGGACATGGCTGGTGCAGAGCTTATCTTTTCCACCTTTTGCATTTTTGAATTATATAATGCAAGTTGCATTTGCAACTTGCAAGCCACTTGCCTTGACTTCAAAATTTTCATTTCTCTGCATAATTTCCACATTTCTACATTTCAAAACATCCCAATATCCGAAATAACAAGATCTAAGGGCTGAGAATGGTCCATCTTGATGAAAATCTCACTTGTGGAAAAACCAGAATTTTGTGTTTCGAGTATGACAGTCCCAACTTCACTAATCCATAACTCTCAGCTCACAAATGCCATTGAGATGTTCTAGTACTTTTTAGAAATCCCTCAAATATCTCTAAAACATTCATGTTTTAATGAGTTTCAAATTCTCAAAGGAACTTGGCCAAAAAGCCTCTCAAAGTTGCTAAAAAAAAGCTTAAAAGTGAAATTTCTCTAAGTCATTTTCCCTTCTTGAAATGAATTTGATCATAACTCAAACCTATGCATTTTATGATCATGGACCACTTTGAGGCTTTTTTAGGATTTGTCAAGAGCTTTCCAATGAGCTTTGAACCACTTCATTTGGATATGTGGTTAAGAAGTTATGATCTTGCCCCTTTCGAAACCCTAATTCCCGACTTTTGCGATTACTCCTCAACCCTTGATCCAATTGCCATGACATTTTATGGGTAGATGCAATATGTCATTAGGAACATTTTTTATTCACATCTTGAGGTCAGATTCCTTATTGTTGAAGTGTTAACTTTTCGGTTAACCGAACGATCGATCGGTGGCTACTGAGTCGACTGTTGATGCTCTGGACCTCTTGAGGCTTTGAAACTTCTTGAATGTAATTTACCAAGCCATATGAACACAATGGATCATAATCCCACCATTGTAAAACCTTTTAAATCAAAATTTAAACCACAGTTGACTTTTCCTGCTCGAAAACCCTAATCGGGTATCCTGAACTTCACTGCTTTGGATCCCCGGGCGGCAACCTCAAACTGGATTCATGCTTGATCCAATGGAATACTCTTGATGATGTGGAGACCCAATCTCAAAGAAAATCAATCCAAAGCATTGACCGGTCAACCCTCGAAACCTCGATTTAGGCTGTACAAAACCCTGATCCTCCTGTAACTTGACAAAGACCACTTGGAAAGGGTTAAGGTTAGATAAACATGTGAATATGATCCTACAATGATGATGAAGATCTAAGGGGTCAAAATTTGGGGTATGACAGATGCTATGCATATTTGTGGATTATTTTGGAGCAGTTTCACCTCACATGACAGTATGCTTAAGTTTTTTTGACGCACGACTTTTGGTTTCTGTAACGCATGTACATGATTCATTCATTTTGCACTCTTGATGTGATGATCATGTTGCATAATCCTTTGCGCTACGGTGATTGCTTGTCCATGATGTTTACATTGCTAGAAATATGATGCACACTCATGTTTGTTTATGATTCCATGATTGTGTGTTCATTTCGAACGATTAATTGTTGAATTATCCATGATGCTTTTGATGAATGTTTAAGTATGTGATGCCATTGAAACTTGTTCATGCCTATTTGTTCATGCTTAATTGTCTACACATGTGAATTAATTGTTCTTGCTTGATTCTTGTTTATGTTTACAATTCACGTTTGTTTGCTTAAATGTGAAGGCATACTTTTGATCTTTTCTTTTGATGCATGATTATGTTTGGTGTTTGAACATGTTCACTATTTGATTGATCAATCTTGGATGCATACTTGATATTGTGTTGTTACATTATTGTACATGCTTGATGCCTATTTATAAGCATTTGTTTTGATGCATTGCATGTTGCCTTGGTAAATACATGATTGTTGTGTAGAATTGTAGCTGTTATATGCTGTCTTGTTTGACTTGCTACCTTTTATACATGTTTCTGCCTAAAAATACGTGCTGTTAAAAGTTGTTTTACTTGTGTGCTGGATTTTATTGTTGTTCTGAGCTGGAAGCGCTGTCGTAGTTGTTGTTTTTGTTTTGTTTTCCTTTTTTAGCTTACTCTTGCATGTTCCCTTAGGGCTTTCTAGTCCAACTTAATTTTTGATTAAGTTTGGAATAGAATAGACATTAGGAGTTTAACCCATGCATGATAACATTAGGCTAGTCCCTTTAACCTCAACCTTAGGTCCACCGTTTGCATGCTAACATTAGGATATAATTTCCTTTGGCATCTTGACCTTAGGGCCATTATGCATGACAACATTAGGACCAAGTTTCCCCTTAGACCTTTCGTGCATCTTTCTTTCCTTCTTTCTCAAAACAACTTCAAAATACATAATAAATACGATGAACATTGTGCGCCACCAGCCTTAAGTATATGGGAAATGATGAGTGAGGGGTCTTTCCTTGCTTCGTCTAGAGTGTTTAGTGTACGTCCCATCTGGGGGCGATCATGCGAGGCATTCGCTCCTATATCATAGAATTTAGTGCACTGTGAATCTCAAATCAAATCAATTCACTTCTCTAAATCCCACAAACAAACTCAAATCATGTTCAACCTTCGAGATCATTTGTTACACCTTTTTCAAAAAGAGTACGTTATTTTTCAGTTCTACCGTAAACAGGCATCGACCCTAACTGCTAGAATGAGAACTTAACATTGCTCATAAAAAACACTTAGCAACCCATGGTTAGGCGAACTACGACTGATCTAGTTTCTCATGCCAGATGAGGATACGTAGGCATAAAACGATGATGTCTTGGAGAGCAACCTTCCCTCCTTTCACCCGTAGTTTTCCTAACTACGTTTTCTCTGACTTTCCCATATCACGAGGGAATACGTAGGCCTAGGAAGGTGAAGTCCAATCGAGTCTCTTCTTTTGTTTTCCCTTTTGATTCTTGTTTCTGTTTAGCAGTAGGCTTTAGATAAACACACCCTTTGATTAGACAACAATCATGGATCCCGTTGAGTACAACGGACACGAGGGGGTACTAATACCTTCCTCTCGCGTAATCGACTCCTGAACCCCGGATTTGATTGTGATGACCAAGTATTCTCCTTTATTTGAGGTTTTCTTTAATCATTTCCATTCCCTTCGTCGGGATAAATAAAGTCTCGGTGGCGACTCTTCTGTTTTTCCTCCCGGTGTTTTTCCCAGTTGCGATAGCAACTAAGTCCTGGGTTTAGAGTCCATTACTTGAGAGGAAGGTATTAACACCCCTCGCATCCGTTGTACTCAACGGGATCCACTATTGTTGTCTTAGGCTGACGTATTCCCTTGTGCAATGGGAAAGTCAGAGTCAACGTAGTTCGGAGGAGTACGGGTGGATGGGGGAAGGTTGCTCGCTAAGACTTCACAGTCTTGTTTCTATGTATCCTTATTCGGACGAGAATAAGTAAATCATAGCGTTCTTAGTTCGGCCTATGAATTGTCAAGTGTTTTTTGTGAGCGATGCTAAGTGCATGTTCCAGTTGTTAGGGTCGATGCCTGCTTGCGGTAGAACGAAAATAACATGCTCTTTCTGAAAAAGTTTGACAGAAAATCCCAAAGGACAAAATGATTTGCAGTTTGTTTGAGAGTTTTATCAGAAGTGAATTGAATTTGTTTGATATTTGTATTGCACTAAAGTCTATGACATAAGAGTGAATGCTTCGTAAGATCACCCCCAAATGGGACGTATGCTAATCACTCTACAAGAAGTAAGGAGAGACTCCTCACTCATCATTTCCCATATACTTAAGGCTCATGACGCATAATATTCATCGTATTTATCACGTGTTTTAATTTTTCTTTTAGAAAGAAGAGAGACTCAAAGGGAAAAGAGAAAATATAAGGGAAACTCACCTAGATGTTGTCATGCAATATGACACTAAATTTGAGAATGAACAAGGTAAGTTTACCTAATGTTATCATAAAAATATGGAACTAAGGTTGAGGTCAAGGAGGGACTATGCTAATATTTTCATGCAAAGGATTGAGAGCTTAATGTCTATCTTACTCCAAACTTAATCATAAATTCAGTTGGACTAGGAGCCCTAAGGGAACATATGATCAAGCACACGTAAACATTATACAAATCAATCTCAAAAAAACAAATAGGAATCCAAAACATAAAAAAGAAGAAAAGAGATTAAAAGGAGAAGGATGTCAAAGCAACACAATGTAAGAAGAATCAAACATCAATTCTTAGGTGCCAATATCAAGGTAGGCTTATCATATGAATCAAAACATCAAAGATGGACAAAGCACACAATCAAAATACAAATTCTCAACAATCAAAAAACATGCCCAAATTGCTCTTACATAAAAGTGAAAATAGATAAGCAAAGGCAATCGAGGAAGTGCACAAGCAAACAAGTCTTAGAATCATAATCAAACATCATTAACCATCATACAAAGATAACACGAGTAAAGAAAGATAAGAATCAAGAAAGGTAAGACTCACATCACATCCTGGTTAACTCGTTTCGAAGACAAAAGGAGAAGCACAACACCATCCAACATGAACCACAACAAAGTGTATGAATTTGTAAATCACTATCTCATGAAAACAAGTCATTCAGGCAATGAAATTAAGGCATGGTATCAAGATGAGGCAGTAGCATGAACATGAATATCAACCCAAAAATCAACTCATGGATAGAAAGATGAGACATCAAAGACCAAGTTCAAAACATCCATCAAAACTAGCTAAGCATACACCATTATCATCTTCAAAGGAAGGCAAATGTTCAGGAAAGGTACAAAAACCAAGGATCAGATATTTAATATCAAAGCATGAAGGTAAGAAACATAGTCAAATGATTTAAATTAAAACCAACTCCAAGATATCAAGCAAACTCAAGAAGAATCATAATCAAATCATGAACAAGAAAATAGGCAATCATCAACTCAAGTCATCCATAAACAAGAAATAAATGATCGTATGAGGAAAATAAGGCATAGTGATCATATAATTAAGCATCAAAGCAAATCAAGGCAGTAGGTATTCACATCATATAAGCATCTCAAACCTCACTTAAACATATGTGAACAAAATGGTTCGAAACTAGGTCAAACATCATGCACATTCAACTCAGAACTAAGTCACAATTAGGCATCAATCAAAAACAGATAAATAACCTAATAAAATCAAATGAGAGACTCTAACACATATTATACCTATTACGAACAATTGAGAAAAATACCTCAAGGAGAACTGCACAAATGAACCATTAAATCAACCCAAAGGTTAAAGACATTCCACGAACATAAGTCGAGGATCATTTAAAATCAATTGAAAAGCACCCAAAAATCCATCATCCAAGAATCAAATCAGCATCCAAACATTCATCATTTAAGTTTCAAAACATGTTAAAAGAATTGGATAAAGAAAGCAAATCAAAAGCATCAAACAATCAAACCCTAGCTCAAGGGTAAACATGTAAAAGCACCTTACAAATTTAATTCAAATAAAATAGAAAAATAAATGGGAAAATAAAATAAAAATCATGATAAAATTCTTAATACCCTTAAAATGTCATAAATATAATTTTTTATATTTTAAAAATGTTTTAATAATTAAAAATAAAATGAAATTGAAAATAGAAAAAGAAATAAAATAAGACAAAATATCAAGTAAATGGGGGGGGGGGGGGGGTGAGAAAGTAAAAGTCAACTGAACTGGAAACCAGTACACGTGTGCAAATAGGCTCAAAGCTGGGGTTGTGAATATTAAAAGATACAAGCCCAATCCAGGTTTTGCCATAGTCAGCTTTGCCACACATACCTCATTAATTGAGGTGGCACTGACTCAGCGTGACAAGCAAATAAAGAAACAACACCTCATTGCATTCAAATTCAAATAAAGGTGCCAAAGGCCACATCAAATTATCCCTGACCTTAAAGATGCCGAAGCTCTAGCTCTAGTTGTCTTCTCCGGCGAGACGCCACCGGAGCAACCTGCAATCATCCAGAAACACAAAACTAGACTACCATTCCATACAAAATTCCATGTTAATCATGATTCCAATATCCATTTTAATAATAAGCACGATAAGGCGCTGAAAATAAGGCACAAAGAAAAGAATGCATGAACTAAAACTAAAAAAAAAAAACACAACACCATGCTCAAACATTTCCTACTACTTGTAGAACTTCAGATGTACACAACATGAACCTAACATGTATCTAGAATGAGAGGAAACATGTCATGAATTCTTACCTAGTGGAGAATGTATACTACACCTTCAACCTTTTACAAGAGCTTCAGAAAACTACACCAATTGCTTTAACATTCTTCTAGGAGGGTGGATCAAGCAAGAAGATGAAGGAAATGCTTTGGAAAATAGAAATTCAAAGATAAGGGTTCTTGAGAGGATTTTTGCAATTCTAGATCTGAAGTATGTAAAATGAAACGGTTTTGAGATAATGAGTTTATATATGATGTCTTTAGGGTTGGAAGGCGGTGAGGAAATAAGCCTGCAGGTTCATAATTAGTTAATATGGTTTGGAGAGTAAAAATTGAAAAATGCACGTGCGACGAGGTTGGCTTGAGTTCTAGTTTATTCTAGGTTTGGGAGGAGCCCTCGGCCTAGGTTCTTGGCTTAGAAACAAAGCATCATGCATGTGGTAAGGGAGTGAGGTAAGGTGCAAGTTGCAAAAGGCATTTGAATCCATTTTACACTTTCTAATTTGACAAACCTTGGACAATTCTCTCCCTCATGTGATATGTTGGATGTTTGGCCATTTTGAGTAAAGTTTGGTGAGGCATACATGTGGTTTTAATGGGAAGAACTAGCTATATGACTTGATTCAAGATGTGTGATGAGCCCTCAACCTTGGTTCTTGGCTTGGAAACAAAGCATCATGCGTGTCTGATGCTACTATTTTAATGTGTCATAGTGATCCATTTTTCTTATAGTGATAGTTTAACTTTAATTTGGATTTTTTTTAAATTTACTTATTTTAGTATATTTTTACCTTAAACACACTAGGTGCTTCTTTTATGGTTTTTTATGTGTTTTTGTTTTAAAGAAAATCTGATAAAGGCAACCTGAGGCATGACACCTCAAGGCAGAGTCTGGAGTAGATAAAAGATTAAAGAAAATAAGATGTTGATTCTCGTTCTCAGCAATTCACCAAGAGCTTCGAAGGATTTTATCAATAGGGAACACGTGGAAAGGATTTGTGTAAAGAAAGAGCTAGAGTATAAAGATAAGAGCAAAGGAGCTTGAAGACAAATGTTAGTACGGTGGGGACCATGCCTACAAAAGTGCATCCTCCACCCAGCCACCCGTCGTCTGCTCTACGCCATTACCTTCGACAGCAGCCTGCCAAAGACACCTTGTCCCCCATTGTTATATGTACTGGATAACTTTCTCACAAAAAGAGATTGGACAATTGGATATTTTAGTGATTTGATATGGGCTGAACCTTCTTCCTATCAATGGCCCATGATCTAAGACTCACCAATTTACTACTCTCACACTCAAGTCTATAAAAGCATGCCTTGCGCATTGAAGAAAGGGAGCTGGATATTTTCACACACCTGCTTCATAGAATGATTGACTTAGAAAAAGGTACAAGCTTATTGTTGAGAGAGATCCAACAACAAGTAGATTTCATTAAAAAAAAAGTGGTTAGTAAAGTAGGATAGAGATATTCACTTAATTTAGAATGCTTAGAGATAAGAGGATAAGGCCATAAAGATTTTCATAATTAAAACCAAACGTATTTTAGGGTTATAAGTGAGGCTTAGAGATTTGTTCCCTTGCACTAGTTATACATGTTTTAATGTTGTAGAGATACACCACTAGATCACGTTCTGACCTTTTGAGGCACGACACTTTACATCATGAATACATTTTAGCAATAGTATATTAATGGATCTTAGCTCATCAATCACTCTCTCTGGTATTTTATTCCCTTTTTATTAGTATTTTAAGTTGTTGTGTGAACCTCTTGCTGCTTATTACCATTAGTATTTTATTACCTTGTTCATACTTATTTTAAACAAAGATTGAATACTTATAGTTTAAAGCTAAATCAATTTCACTCCCTGTGGGTACGACCTCTTTACTTTATCACTTGCTACAATTAAATATACATGTTTACTTACATATGACATATTTGCTTTAAATCAATATTAAAAAGTAAACATGTAAGTAAGCAACAGTGTGGTAAGGGACTGAGATTATGTGCAAGTCTCTAAAGGCATTTGAATCCATTTTACACTTTCCAATTTGACAAAACCTTGGACAATTCTCTCCCTCATGTGGTAGGTTGGGTATTCAGTTATTTTGAGTAAAGTTTGGTGAGGCATACATGTGGTTTTGATGGAATCAAACATACATGTGGATACGATCTCTTTACTTTATCACTTGCTGGAATCAAACATACATGTAGACTTACATGTGACACCTTTACTTTAAATAAACATTAAAAAGTAAACATGTAAGAAAGCAACAAGTTTATGACGCCGCTATCGGGTAGTGTCAAGACCTACTTTAAACTATTTTATTTGTTTTTTTTTTAAATTGTATTTGAGCCTTTAACATTTTTTTGTGTAATTTGGTGTCACGAAAGGCTTAAGCTATTGCATGTGTAGGTCGTTACAACCAGTTTACAGGGGTTGTCCTAAATCTGAAAGAATTCTAAGAGCACGAAGGAGATTTTTGCATTCTCAACAACTATTTGGAAATCCTTAAACATCAGTTGTAGCTGAGCCAGAGGTTGAAATGCACGTGGGAAATACATACGAAGAAACTTCATCATCATCATCAGACGAGTCACCGCACGAAGCTGTCATGGCTAAGCAAGACATCATTGTCATTGCCAATGATACGATGCGCAACATTAGGGACTATGTTGTCATTGATCCTACATCCATGAGTACTAATTCTCTATTTTTGGAAAGTCATTCAAGAGTTGCTTGGAAAATTTGGATATGGTATTGGCTAGATGTGAAGAGAATAACCTGATCCTTAATTAGGAAAAATTTATGGTAAAAGAAGGAATTGTTCTTTGGCATAAAATCTCAAGAAAAGGTCTAGAAGTAGATCAAGCAAAAGTGGAGGTAATAGAGAAATTACCACCACCTTTTAACATCAAGGAAACCAGAAGTTTTCTAAGGCATGTTGGCTTCTACAGAAGGTTCATCAAATGTTTTTCAAAAATTACAAAACCCCTATGGGAAGGCTTGTCATCTACTGATTGAATTAGAGCACAAAGCTTTTTGGGCCGTTAAGCAATTAAATTTCAACCTAAAAACTGAGGGCCAAGCTAGGATGCTTCAACTCAATGAGTTAGAGGAGCATATGCTGTTCTCATATGAAAATGTTGAACTTTATAAGGAAAAGACCAAACGGTGGCATGACAGGAAACGCCCGAAAAGGGAATTGGTGGAAGGTTAAAGAGTTTTTCTTTTTACCTCTAGATTGAAATTATTTCATGGAAAAATAAAGTTAAGATGGTCAGAACCTTTCAAGTTAGTGAAAATTTACCCCCATGGAGCTGGGGAGTTTTTGAATGAAAGAAATGGTGAAAAATTTAAGGTTAATAGCCATAGGAAATATTTCTAAGTCCAGAGGAATTAAATAAGTGTTGAGCTGACATTATTTTTATTCTCTTGGACAAAGAAATGAAGCATTGGAATTTTGGAGAGAGAAGTAGAGTGAGTAAAGTGCATGCGCCTAGAGCCTTGTGTCAATCAACTCAGAATGGCCTAGTCTGACACGTCAGACTGTTGGGTCATATCAACACGCCAACTCAGTTCTATGCAAGATATTCAAATTTATTGTTTTCTCTCCATCATATCAAACAAACCCTTCAATTTTTGCCCTAATTTCACAAAAGCTATTTTCCTTTTCTCTCTCCAAACCGTCCTTATTTCACCATCACATTCTCTCTCAAACTCCCAAAACACCCATTTTTTTGTCTGTTCCTCTCTCTCTCTCTACAAACCCTAATCCCCATTTTTATTTCACCACAAAAAAACACCTTCCCATGGAAATACCACAAGGATGTCGTGTCAAGATGGATGCTAGAAAGAACGCTACAACATTTGTTGCATATTATGATGAAGAGCAAGAAGGCCATAAAACTTTCATCAATACTGAGGCTTATGGTCGCTTTACTGAGAACTTCAGTAAGATGAGTTTCCATGCGGAGAGGTTTTGTTTTTAATAATCAAGAGGAAAACTTAGGCCTTGTTGGAGAGATCGGAACAACTATCAGGAGCCTTGGATGGGTGAAGTTGTGTCGTCAACTAGTACCTTACAACATTTCCTTAGTCAAAGAGTTCTACTCCAACTTAATTGACCCAACTCATAAAAGGGTTAAGGTGGTTGTGAGAGGAACGAATATGGTGTACAAAGAAGCCACCATCAATCTTGCTTTGAACATAAAAGAAGCTGGTGATGAATATCAAGATCTTATGCTGAACTCTGATGAAGACGACTTTGATGTGTACATGCAGTCACTATGTACTCCAGGAACCAAATGGGTAGAGTCTAGTTCCGAGAAGGCGGTCAAAATGATGGATGTTTTTACTAGAGCTGAAGGTATGATACCAGTTTATGAAGCATTCAATGAAGCCAACTGCCTACAACGTGATAGTTAGCAGAGCAAGGCTAGTGTTGCTCCATTGTATAACTTCGTTGAGCAAAATCAACGTGGGAAAGATCATAGCACAAGAGATTCAAGCTTGTCCTATGAAGAAGGAGGGAATGTTATACTTCCCTGCTTAATCACAAGGTTGCGTTGGAGGCACGGCGTGCCAGAGCTCAACACTAAAGAGACTAGACAACCACAGGTTACACTGGACAAAACATTAATCTAGACGCTAATGAAGCCAAAGGGCAGAAAAAGGCCATCAGAGGCGCGCCAGACTTTGACAAAAGCAAATTGAAAAAAACAAAAGGGATGTAGTATTATAGAATGTACTTCTGCAGATGCAGAAGGACCAGAGAGATTACTTCATGTTCCAAAAGCTCATGTTTATCTGGCAAGAAAAATTTACAACATTACAATTCCCTACTAACTTGTTGGAGCCTCCTTTGTTCCCTAACCACATTTTAGGTGACTTGGAAACCAAAGAGGAAGAAGAGGAAAATAAAGTTGAGGAAAATAAGTTGAGCAAGAAAGAAAAGGCTAAGAAGAAGAAAAAGGATAGGAAGGAACAAAGTGAAAAACAGAAGGAGAAGAAGGATGTAGGTGAGACAAGTGAAGTCGTGATTGTTCAAAGCAACCATGTTCGACCTAAGAAGAAAAAGATTGAGAAAACTGAAGTTCCCATGAAGACTGGAGTGGTGTCTCCAGAGGGAACTCTAAGTTCTATAAAGAAGAAGAAGTTGAAACCAGAATGGAAGAAAAAGGATATCCCTATAGTCGTGACACCACCAAGCAGTCATGTGAAGGACTTTGATCTGAACCAAATTGATCCAAAATTAAGCCCAGAGAAAAAGGATGTTGTCCTTGATGATTTGATTAAGGAAGCTAGTAGAGACAATTATTAAATGAATCTAAACCAAAGAGCAGATGCTGATATTAGCAAGGGAGCAGAAATTGACCAAGAAATCATTGGAGAAATTGAGAAAGAGGAAAAAGTGCTAGAAGAAGAGACATAGGCAGATCAGGAGACATGTGAAGACCAGACTGCAGATGACAGTCTACCCAGATACTACTCAACCATCAAAGATTCCTCCCTTAGTTCCAACAAGGGGAAGGAAAATAAAATTGAAGAATAGAAACCTAAGAATAAGGAAGTGGACAGCGAGTCAAACAAAGGTGAGAAAGTGGTAGTCACCCCTGTGGCTACTCTTGTCACAACTCCAGTCAAAGAAACAGCTGCATTGATGATTAAGGAAGAAATTGCAGAAGAACAGGTGCTTAGCCCTGAGAAAAAAGAGCTGAAGAAAAGTCCTAAGAAGAATTCTAGAGCTGTTGTGGAGGAGAAAATCTAGAAGGAAGATATCAAATCTGATGTCGTCAAAGAGCAAGTCAAGGAACTTGAGAAGCCATAGCAAAATGTTGCTGCTAAGAAAGAGTCCAGAAAGAAAAAGAGGTAGGATATTCCTCCTGCGTGCAAAAGCTTCAGGCGTAAGGCCTAAGTGTTATCATCTAGAGGCAAACCTAGTACTGCCTCCCCTAATCACTTGACAGTGAGGACACTGTCCTTATTTTAAGTTTGGGGGGGATGGATAAAAGTTGACCTTCTCTCTTTTATCTTTCTTTCTTTTGTTTCTATCTATTGCTGAAGGATGCTTAGAATAATATTACAATTTTCTAGATATTTTGCTACGTTGGTATTTTACTTGGATAGTTTGATGGGCTACTTTGTTACTGTTGGTTGAATTTTGGAGACCATGTTTGAAGGCCGTGCTTCATGCCTGGATTTTTAATTATCTGATTTGTGATAGTTTTAATCCTGTTTAGTTAATTGTGTTTTAATTTGGTTTAATGTTGCATGATGTAGTCTAGGGTGTAGTTTTGCGTTTGCATGTTTAGTTTTCTTTTAGTTAATGGAATAACAAAGAAGTGAGTAAAGAACAGCCAAGGCTCAGGAAACTATATTTTGTGTGCTTAGAATAAAATTGGGTGATGATTCTGTCAATGAGTATTCGGAAACAAAGCCAAGTTGTGAGCAAGTGTGTTGCTGCAGAGGTTACTGATAACCTTTGTCTCGCCTCCACTAGTTTGTGGAGTTAGAGAAAAAAATTTAGAAACTTATTTGTTTGAGATTGAGAAGCAAGTAGAAATCTTAAAGAATCACCATGGGAAGGATGAACTGACTTCAATAAAGGCTTAGACTTTTCACAAAAAATAGCACACTCCACATGTTACTAATAAAACACACAAAAGTGTGCAAAAAGTGGCAAAGACCACTAATGTAAAGTTCTTGATCCCAAAAATTGGAGGAACAACCAACATTTTTATCATATTAGCCAATTGGACTCATTACAAGGAGATCCTGTTGAGTGAAAAGATGGAGTGTTGAGCCAAAAAAAAAAAGAGAAAAATAGAAAAGAAAAAGAAAATAAATAAGTGGAAAGGTGTGATCTAAAATGTGGAAGTCAAAAGTCAATAAAAGAGTCAGGACATAATTCCCTCTTGAAACCTAAAAGGAAGAAAACTTAATTCACAAGAGTACTCAAATTGGAATCACAAAGAAAAATGAGCTCATTCTTCTAATGAGTGGTGGCGTGACAGTAGGAATCTAGTGACTTTAGTATGTGACATCTCTTGGGATGATACAAGGCTGAGTTATTCCAATTATTTTTATGTATAGACCATTCATCCAGTAAAAAGTTGATCCACCACATCAATCCAATCCTAGCCTGTTGTTTTTGTAATTCTCTTTTGTCATTCACTGTCACATCACATGAGGACAGGTGATAGCTCAAGTTTGGGGAAGTGATAACACTATTTTAGTTTGTCATAGTGGTCCATTTTTCTTATGGTTTTAGTTTAAGTTTACTTGTTTTAGTATGTTTTTACCTTAAGCACACTAGGTTCTTCTTTTATGGTTTTTTTATGTCTTCTTGTTTTAAAGAAAATATGATAAAGGAAAGTTGAGGCATGACACCTCAAGACAGAGTTTGGAGTAGAAAGAAGATTAAAGAAAAGAAGATGTTGATTCTCGTTATCAGTAATTCACCAAGAGCTTTGAAGGATGTTATCAATAAGACATATGTGGCAAGGATTTATGTAAAGAAAGAGCTAGAGCATAAATATAAGAGCAAAGGAGCTTGAAGAAAAAAGGTAGTACGGTGGGTACCACACTTACAAAAGCGCATCCTGCACCCAACCACTTGTCTTCTGCTTTATACCATTACCTGCTACAGCAGCCTGCCGAAGGCACCTTATTCCCCATTGTTGTCTGTACTGGATAACTTTCTCACAAAGGGATATTAGACAGCTGGATATTTTAGTGATTTGATATGGGATGAACCTTATTCATATCAAAGGCCCATTATTCAAGACTCACCAATTTCTACTCTCACACTCAAGTCTATAAAAGCAAGCCTTGCGCATTGAAGAAAGGGAGCTGGAGATTTTCACACACTCATATTTATTTTCAGTTTAGTTTTATTTGACTTTGAGGGTTAGGAAAGAATTAGAGAGTTTTCTTCTTCTCATATAATCATGTATTCACTGTATGGAGCTGTCGTGACTGAAGAGATATGTTGTTGTTTATCCAACACAAGGGATCTTCAAGTTACTATTAGATTGTCATTTCTTTTACATATTTTTGCTAACAGTATGTCTTCCTGTAGGTTCATTCCAGTAGTTTGTACTCGGCTCATTATGAGCTAAACACTTGTTTGAAGAGAAAAGTGAAGTTGATATAAAGTTGTTTTTATGTTGAAATGATGTGTTGAATAGTCTCTTATTTATAATGTGTTTTTATTCTATACACTTTCTTCTTATAATGATCAACTTAGAAAAAGGTACAAGCTTATTGTTGAGAGAGATCCAACAACGAGTGGATTTCATAACAAAAGTGGTTAATAAAGTAGGATAGATATATTTACTTAATTTAGCTTTCTTAGATATAAGAAGCTAAGACCATAAAGATTTTCATAATTAAAACCAGACGTATTTTAGGGTTATAAGTGAGGCTTAAAGATTTGTTCCCTTTCCCTAGTTATGCATGCATTGATGTTGTAGAGATACACCACTAGATCATATTTTGACCTTTTGAGGCACGACAGTTCACATCGTGAATAAATTTCAGCAATAGTATATTAATAGATATTAGCTCATCAATCACTCTCTCTGATATTTTATTACGTTTTTATTTAGTATTTTAAGTTGTTGTGTGAACCTCTTGCTGCTTATTACCATTAATATTTTGTTACCTTGCTCATACTTATTTTAAACAAAGATTGAATACTTATAGTTTAAAGCTAAATCAATTTCACTCCCTGTGGGTACGACCTCTTTACTTTAGCACTTGCTACAATCAAATATACATGTTTACTTACATATGACATATTTGCTTTAAATTAATATTAAAAAGTAAACATGTAAGTAAGCAACAGTGTGGTAAGGGACTGAGATTATGTGCAAGTCTCTAAAGGCATTTGAATCCATTTTACACTTTCCAATTTGACAAAACCTTGGACAATTCTCTCCCTCATGTGGCAGGTTGGGTGTTCGGTTATTTTGAGTAAAGTTTGGTGAGGCATACATGTGGTTTTGATGGGAAGAAATTGCTACATGACTTGATTCAAGATGTGTTCACAAGAATAGCAACATGACATACCATAAAAAATGTCCACATAACCCACTTTGGATGATTGTATCTTGATGGATTTGGCTCCTCTTAATGAGAGCATAGTATCAAATGAAAGTTAGGAGTATCATGAATCAATTTCGAGGTCATTGTATCATGAATTGATACTTGGAAGGTTGAGAACATTGACCTTGAAGTTGGTTCAAAAATCTGGCTAGGCAACATGAAAATATTCTAAGTTATGAGAGCTTTTGGTCCATCATGAATCATCAACTTGGAAACATCATAACTTGGGGAGTTTTAATCCAATTGAGGAGATATTTACATAAAACAAATATTAGAAGAAGCTCTACAACTTTCATGTTGAAAATATTTTGAAATGAAGCTTGGATCATGATGGAAATTTCCCTTGAAGTTAGCTTCGAAATATGCCTAAAAACTTGTTAGGTTTGGCAACTTTGTGACACCACTTTGGAGCATCATAACTTGAGCTCTACGGATCCAAATGATGTTTTGTTGGCATCATTGGAAAGCTTGTAAGATGCTCAAAAACTTTTATTTTGGAAGAAAATGAGATTGAACTTGGATCACCATGAAAAATTGACATGAAAACATGCTTCTCAAACTGAATTTCCATACTTAGAAAAATTATAAGTGTTAAAACTTGAATTTCACTTTTTCCCTAACTTTACTTTTCCATAAATCTTAATCTACAAACCTTTTGGACTTTATTTCATCTACAAACGTGTAGTTCATGATGTCCTCTTCAATTTGATTACAAGTTTGCCTCATTTGGATCAAGGATGGGGAAGTTATGAATCTTGCAAGATAGGTACAATTTTTTATTTTCCATACTTTGTGAAATTCCACTAAAACCCTAATTTCTTAAGTCTCCTGATTTTATGATTCTTCTTGATTCTCCTTGCTCATAACTCATAATAACACTTGATATGGCTTGAAATGCCCATGGTTGACCAAAAACTCAAGAGCTTGACGTTGTGGGGCCACAATTGACTTTCTTGATCAGATGAAACCCTACCCCACTTTAGGGAACCCTTGGGATGAATAATGATCTATGAAACCTTGCCTTGCTTAAGAATATAGCCATAGGTGCCCTTTGACCAAAACCCTAATTCAAGCACAAAAGATAGGAGAGTGTGATCAAAGCTTGAGAACCCTAATCCAGATAATTGTGAGAGGTTATTTAGAATGCCTTGATGAATAAAAGGAATTTGAATCTCAATAATGACATTATGTTGAGATTATCTCCTTAATCCTTACTTTCGGAACCATCTCCTCCTCTTAAGAAAGATAAAAAAAACTTTTGATCCCATGCCTTAGGACTAATGCAATGCATAAATGAAGATGCAAATGAAATGAAGCATAAGCCAAGAAGGTTAAAGAAAAGTAGAGAAAATTTTGGGGTGTTACAATAATTTCTTGGTGATCATATCAGCAACATTGTCATTAGTTGAAATCTTAAGCGCTTAGACTTCTCTACGCTCGATTATCTCTCTAACAAAGTGCAACCTCACATTGATGTTCTTGGTTCACTCATGATAGGCTGAATTCTCGCACAGGTGTATCGCACTTTTACTATCATATTTAACAGTGATAACTCGAACCTGAATTTTTAGCTCCTTATCAAAACCTTCAAGCCACAATGCTTCTTAGGCAACTTTAGTGAGGGTGGTGTACTCTGCTTGAGTGGTTGATAAGGCAACAACCTTCTGAAGTATTTCTTTTCAACTAATTGATGTTCCAAACATAGTGAACACATATCCAAAAAAAATTGGAATCCATATAGCCTACATAATCAGGGTCGACAGATCCTTTGATTTTGACTTTGCTATCATTACCACAAGCTCTACCACAAATCAGGACTCTGCTCAGAGACCCATTGAGGTACCTAAAAATCCACTTACTTGTCAGTGTGCCTTCCCAGGATTTTCCATATACTTTCTTACAAGGCTTACTATGTATGTTATGTATAGCCTTGTACAAACCATAACATATATAAAAGAATGTGTTATACTAGCATATGGAATGTTATTCATATAGGCTCTTTCTACTTCAGTACTAGGACTTTGAGTCAAAATCAACATGTACTGAGGATTAGTCGGTGTTAGAACAGGCTTTGAATTCGATATACTAAAATTGTCGAAAATCTTCTTCAGGTATGCCTCTTGAGATAAGCATAATCTCGATTGCTTTCTATCTCTTCGGATGTCAATCCCAAGATTTCTAGAGGTAACTCCTAGATCCGCATGTAGAATTCCTTATGGAGTTCAACCTTCACCTTTATAACATCTTCGATAGTGTTTCTTGCTATAAGAATGTCATCTACATAAAGCAACAAAATAACAAGTTAATTTCCAGGTCAAAATCTGAAGTAAAAGCAGTGGTAGAACTGGATCCTAGTGAAACTAATGTGTGACATGAACTTTTCAAATGTTTTATTCCATTATTGAGGAGATTATTTCAGGACATACAAAGACCTATTCAGATTGCACACATAATCTTGTTTTTCTTTTTATGCGTACCCTTTAGGTTGCCTCATCAGGATTGTTTCATCTAGATAACCATGCATGAATGTTGTCTTCACATCTATCTGTTCAAGTTCTAGGTCGAACTTCGCCACCATGGCTAACAACATTCTAATGGATCCATGCTTTACAATAGGTGAAAACACATATTTGAAGTCGACACCTTCTTTCTGAGGGAACCCCTTAGCAACCAACACTGCCTTAAAATGCTTTGACATCACTCCTTCGATTCCTTTCTTAACCTTGAAGATCCACTTACAGTTGACTAACCTGGCCCTTGTAGGTTTCTCGATCAATTCCTAAGTGTTATTATCATGAATAAATTTCATCTCATCATCCATGGATTTTAGCCATTCAATATTGTCTCGACTCATCATAGCTTCTTTATAGTCTCTAGGTGCTTTGTCCAGAACCTCACTTGCAGAGATTAAGGCATAAGCGATAAGATCGGCATAACCAAGTCTCTGAGGTGGCTTCATGACTGTTCTAGACCTGTCTCTTACTAGCAGTTAGTCATTATCAGTTTCCTCAACTTCGACAACAGCTTTTGCATCTTCATTGACTTCATCTGAGTCATGCAATTCAACATCATTATGCTCCACCTCAAAATGATTCTCTTCTTTTTCCAGCTATTCTTCAGAGATCTTCGAACTTCGACCAATTTCATCAGTTTTTTTGAAAGTCATCTCCACTTTATTGAAAACTATATCTCGACTTGTGATACACCTTTTATGACCTGACTATAGGCACCATAGCATATAAGCTTTAACTCTTTCAGGGTATCGACGAAACATCCACCTCAGAGCTCTAGGTTCGACCTTATCTTGCCTAATATGAGCATATGCTGAACAACCAAATATTCTAAGTCTGTCGAGACTAGGTGGATGTTCTAACCAGACTTCTTCAAGTATCTTCATTCCCAAGGTTGTCGAGGGATACATATTTATCAGGTGTGCTGCAGTCACACTAACTTCTTCCCAAAACACTTTCTTTAATCCAACAATAACCAACATGCATCTCACTCTTTCCATAAGGGTTCGATTAAACCTTTTAGCCAAACCATTTTGTTGGGGAGTAGCTACAGTAGTTATGTGCCTTGCAATAGTAGACGCATCACAATAGCTTTCGAAACCCTCATTGAAAAATTCAAGATCATTGTTGGTCCTCAACCTCTTGACCATCCTACCAGTTTGGTGTTCGACTAGAGTCTTCAAACTTTTGAAATTTTTAAAATTTTCATCCTTAGTCTTCTGGATGAATACCCATAAATTTCTAGAGTAATCATCAACTATGGATAGAAAATACTTTGCACCTGAGTGTGAAGGATTCCTTACAGGTCTCCAAAGATCAGCATGAATGTAATCAAAGGATCCATGTGTTCTTTGTTGACCTTTGTTAAACTTCATTCTACAGGATTTACCAAATACACAAGGTTCACAAAATCTAGTTTTTCGACCTAGACGCCACCTAGCAGATTTTGTTTTGATAATTCGACGAAGCCATTTTCACTGGTATGGCCATGTCTCTTGTGCCATAGCTCAGTCTTCGAAACAGGTTTCGTGGATGCAACATTTATTGAACCACTTACAACCTCATCCTTAAGGGTATATAAGCCTTGTTTCTTCACGCCTTTCAAGACTTCCTTTGAACCCTTCGTTACCCTTAGAATGCTTTGCTCGCCTTTGAAAACATATGCTTTCTTTTCGAACTCACCAATAGAGATCAAATTCCTCTTAAGATTAGGTACATACTTAACATTAGTCAATAACCTTATTGACTCATCACGAAGCTTGAATTTCACAGATCTAGTACCTACAATTTTGCAAGCTTTGTTGTTTCCTAACAACATTGATCCACCATCTTGATTATACAGTTCCTTAAACACGTCTTTGTTTGGAGTCATGTTCCAAATACACCCTGAATTCATAATACACTCCTTTCTAGAGTCACTTCTTGAAATCACCAGGACATTAGATGATTCATAACCATCTTGCATAATGGTTGCATTACCATTATCCTTTCCATCATGATTGTTCAGTCGATCAGGGCATACATTACTTGTATGACCTCCTTCTTACAACGATAATACTTAATAGTATGAGCATTACCATATTAAGAATTATGTAAAACTTTATCCTTCGTTTTCTCTAAATTACCATATTTCTTCAAGAATTTCCCCTTAACAGATAAACCTTCATCAATAGAAGATGGCTTGTACTTCTTTCTTTCATTCAAATCCATAAAGTAGAAGGCAGATTGAACATCTTCAAAAGTCAATGACTCTCTTCCATACAAAAGATTTTCTTTGAAGTGAGCATGAGACTTAGGTAAAGAACACAACAACAATAACATTTGATCTTCATCATCAATATTGACCTCGATACTCTCAATATCAAGAATCAACTTGTTGAACATATCTAGCTACTTAGCCAAGGCTTTGTCTTCACTCATCTTGAATGAATATAAAGCTTGCTTCAGATAGAGATGATTAAACAATGATTTTGTCATGTGTAAACCTTCAAGTTTCATCCACGCATCATTTACAGTTTTCTCCTTTGAAACCTGACGAAGAACCTTATCACCAAGGCTCAAAACAATGAGATTATGGGCTTTTTTGACCAAGGTTATCTTCTCCTTCTATGATAGGGCATCATTCATCTTCTCCGATTCTTTCAACGCTTCTAACAAACCCTATTGAACAATAAGGGCTTCAATCTTCTAGCGCCACAAACCAAAATCATTCACACCGGTAAATTTCTCAATCTCATATTTGTTAACGACATCTTCTCCTTAATACTCACCACACCAAATTGTTGTAAATCGATGTCAGCGAGAACAAACTAATATATGATAAAAAGGTTGAGTTTCTTGAACAAACACAAGAAAACCTATTAGGTTTTACAAAAGATAGAAAAGAAGGAAGAAGAAAAATAAGAATTGGTTAAAACTATTTTACTACTCACTTACTCAATAAGGGTTCTAAGATTATAAGTGAATAACAACAATTAATTTCTCTCAACAACCTGAGAGAACTAGCCTATTTATAGACTACTAAGCTAACTTAAGTAACAAGAAAACTTAAACAATTGGACTTACGAGCAATTCCCAATTCAACATGCTTACTTAAACACAAAGCTAACATATTTCGACAGAATGCTAGAACATACTTCGACTACATCATGCATAACTTCTATCGAACCAAGAAGCTACCTTTGTCGACACTAGAGTTTGATCTAAATACCATATTATATTTAAAAATTATTTAATTATTGTTTTTTCAAATTATTGTGTGAACATATATATTTATATTAATTATATTTTTTACTTATAAAATTAAGTGATCAAATAAAATTTAAAAATTTAATTTAATTTAGATTTAAAAATTAATTAATTAATTAATTGGATATTGTCTCAAATATTAGTGGATGTTAGGCTAGACCCATTTTAAAATAATGAGAATCTTAATTGGCTTTCATCTTGTATACATAGCCTATAGTATTCGTACACAAGTATAGTATATATTCTAACTATCCAAAGAAAGTTTAAGACATTAAAATTACCCGTTGAGGAGGATTCAAAAGACTTATCACCATAGATACAAGTATTACTGAAGTCTCATCTCTCATAGACTCTCATATCGTAGATCTCTTAAGTATATGATTTCTCATTCGTTTATTCTACTATGCACCTAAGGTATTATCGTTATCATGTATAGAGAATGTATTATATAATTACATGTAATTGAATTAATTCTAACAAATACTCTTTCTCAAGTTGGATTGGAGATTCCACTATCGCAACATCGCAACATAGCAATAAATTATTGAAATAAAGCCACGTGTAAAGGCTTATGCTACTACAAAAAACAACTTTTACAACAATTGAAATAAAGATTTAACCAGAGACGCTAGTTCGTGGTAATAAAGGGTGTGATAGTAAGTGCGATACTTACCACCACAGGCTATTAGTCATGATAAGAGACTATATAACACACTAGTTTTAACCACTATTGGACTATCCAACTTAAAACTATAGTGAAAAGTAAAAAGGTCATGGGTTCGATATCCATCACTCCATTTTTGACGTTTTTAAATTGGATAGCACGCTACATATCACCACAATTGGAAGAACTAGTCATGGTGAAATCATAACCTATTAGAAACCTCACAAAAATATATTTGTGAATCAAAATCAAATTGGCAAATATTATGAACCAAAAATATGTATTACTTCAAAACTAAAATGACACCAAAACCACATACATTTTACGCATCATTACATCAAATAAGAAACAACCATCAGACAACATTATTGTGCACTAGATTCGTTATTTTTAAGGAAGTAAGATGCACAATGTGACTCGTCTTTTGGTGACCTATTTTGAAACACCTATAATTTCAAATAATAATACTTGTTAGTTTATAGCACTTAGAAATTATAATAAATTATAATAAATTATGAATAAACAATAAAAAAAAATATATACTTGTTATTTTTTCCATATGTCTTTTTCATGATCATAACGAATATCATGCACATTATCTGTATCACCATATTTATATGAAGTAGGCATATGTGTTGTGAAAGAAGGGTCTCATAAATATAAAATTTTAAATCTTAATTTTCATCACTACGAGGAATGTGTTTTCTTTAGAGAAAATTTGACCATCTTTTGTTAAAAGAGTAAATAACATAAAACACATGTTTTCTTGGGATATCATGATGAATGATTCGGGCGTATAAATTTTCTTGCCAAAGTCAACCCGTGTGAATTCCAACTCATCAATTTTCACTTTGAATATAACATAATCAATCTCTCAAATTTCCTCAATGGCCCTAAATTGTTGTCAAGATGCCATGATAAAATTCTTATTTTTTGAACTAGAGAAGTACATAGATTCGATCTCAACCATAACTCCACTATTTTTGCATTGTACTAAAACATATTTTGATTTTGTATAAAAGGAATATTTATTAATGTTGTATGTATTCCAAGTTACTACATTAAATTTAGGAATGTATGACATCCATTTAACTATCTCATATGCACTACCATCATTAGAAGTTATTTCATTAATTTATGAAATTCTTGTTATGCTATTTCCACTACTTGTCACTCGTTCGGGGATATTTTTTCTTGGTACATCTTTTGTGAGTAGATAAGTAAGGTTGAACTTAATCAACATTATTCAATATATACAAATGTTCTTTAAGAAGTGCATCTCAAACCATTGACTTAACATTGAAACTTTGAGTACCTATACCTTCATATCTGCCATCATGACGAGACATTAAAATTCCTATATAGTCTTCTTCTGACAAATAGTATGAACAAAACTCAACATATTGTTTTGAGATGTACCTTTCAATTATCAAAGCTTCCGGAAAATAATGATTGTTCGTGTATCCTTTAATTATCTTCACATTAAATACATCCACCTTAAATAAATTGGACCATAAAATCTGATTTTCATGATTAGATGAATAATTAAGTGAACCATAAATTCAAAAAATGATGGGGGAAATGCATCTCTAATTGAAACAAGATTATTGTAGTCACATCTTCCAATTCATCTCATTTTTGAAATCAAGTACTTTGTTACACATAAAATTAAAGAATAAGCACAATTTGGTTATAGTTACCCGTACATTATTTAGTAAGATGCCACAGATAGCCACGGGTAGAAGCTATTCCATCAAGACATCACGATTATCATATTTTAAGAAAATTAACTTGAGATATTTCATTGATACAAGTCTCTTGATGTTTTATGAGTATTTTCATACCCTAAATTTTGACCACACGACTTCACATCATTGTGAAAATCATCACCATACTATGGATGTATTTTCACACCTCACAAATCTTCTCAAACATTGTTGAGTATTCACCTTAAGCAAGGATTAGGGTTTTGAGCCCTATCAGAGCATTCAGGCAAATGATCAATCAAGAATTACATGATTTTCAACTTGTCAAGCCTCTCAAACATCCACGAAGGATCAATAGATCCTCCCCGTCAAGAATCTAGCACAGGATTGCATCATTCCAAGTTAATCAAGCCTCAAGACTATCAGTGTCACCAAATTAGGGTTTTGATGGACCAAGGCTTCCAAAGAGAAATTTTCATCTGGGCATGAGTTTATACTTCAATATATGTTTCAAGAAGCTCAAAATAACCTCATGAGTCAATTCATAAGTTCAAAATAGCCTTAAGGGATGCATCTATCAAAAATCATGAATTAGGGTTTTGACCTAATTAGTCCCCAGATTGACTTTTGAAGTAAGGCATGATCCAAGATCTCAAAATATGATTTGAGGATCTCAAATACATCATATTGATCCACTCACAATATTGGATTGATTCAAAGAACTTGATTCATAAGCAACACAAGGATTCAAATTCATCTGGACCACAAACTAGGGTTCTTGAGAAAAAGTCAACCATACCTTTGAGTTTTGAACAAAGCATGATCTCAAACCTTGGGGAATGATTCAAGACACTCAACAAAACCTTTAGAATCCATCCATTAGGTTCAATTTAGCCTAAGGACTTTATTTCATAAAGGATCACAAAATTCAAGTTTCATATAATATAAAAAGTCAACTATGATCAAAACCAAATTTGACTTTTGGGATTTTTTGGAAAACATGGCCTCTTTAAGTCAATAAAAATACTAACTTCTGATTTGAATCATGATCAATCAAGAAAAATCAAGAAAATTGAGGTTACCTGCAAAAAGGGCAACCTTGAGAAACTTGAAATTTCACTTAGTTATGGAAGAAACTTGATTTTTACCAAACTTTGCAAGGTCATAACTTGTGATCCAAGCAACCATTTTCTCTCATCCAAATCTCAAATGATAGATCTTCTTACATACAACAAGATTGCAACTCAGAAGTACCCCCAAAAATATGCATAGATTTTGAGATATGAAACATTAAAGTTAGGGTTTCATGATATTTCGAACTTTGACACTTAGAAATTTTTAGGCAGAATCTGTCTCATAATTTGTCCAACTTTGGAGGCATTTTCCATTATGATACAAGATGAATAAAAACCAAATGCCTTAAAGTTAAAGTATGATATACAAGCTTTCTAAGAAGTACAAGAACTTCCATTAATTCAACTTGAGCAAGAAGTTATGAACCTCACAACATGCCTTGACACAAACTATTTTTTGACAGAATTTGGCACATTACTTGCACCACACGATTTTCCAAAACAAGTTTTTCATATTGACAGCTTTGGCATCATCCAAGATTAGAAGGAATCTTGATGAATCACTTGATATTTTCAACTTTGGACCAAGGAGTCAAGTATCTAGCCTAGCATGTGCAAATCCATCATTACAAGAACCTTGAATTTCAACTTTGGCATCAAGCATTAATGTGATGCATTAAGGTGGCACAAATCAAGCACAAACTAGTCAAGACATATCCAATAATTAGAAGACTTCAAACCTGTAAAATTGATGGGAGTCAACAAATAGTTATGCTAGAGGAGACTTGAGGTACCTTAGCATTCAAGTCATGCTACATAGCCATATCCATTAGGTAATAGAGTGATCCTTCATCCATTCACTATTCCTCCAAAAAAACTTATCCTCCTATAAATTGGAGCCATTTCTGATCATTCAAAGCTCCCCAAAACATCACAACACATGTTTTCTCTCATTTCACTCTTCACTTCAAAATTTCAAAACCTTTAGAAGTGAGAATCAAATTTTCAAATGGAGAGCAATTCAATCTAAACCAATGATGCAAGCACCTCACATACATCATATATGAGTGGTCCAAACACTCAAACAACATCTGTAACATCAAACTCATCAAGATCACATCTCACTCCAAGCCAGCTTCAGTTGGATTTGAGTCCATCAAATCAGAAGGTTTCAAACCATTCCAAGCACATCCACACATTCCTTGAGGTCTAGGGAAGTTTTCCAGGTCATTATTTCACATGTGTAACACCTACAACTGAGGATTCGAATTCCACTTGCACAGGCAAGCCTGAACTTCCCAAACTCCATGAAACATGCATCATTTTTTATATTTCAAGTTACCAACATGTTTCTGCACTTATATAGAATGTTTTCCCTCAATAAATTGCTATGTATCAATGGTGTATAGGATTTCATAGTGTTCTTGCAAAATTAGGTTTCATTTGTTCATCACTTGATAATTCACTCTACACTTAAAAGAAATGAAATTAATTGGTACCATTGAATTCCTTGTTCAAAAACAAATAACTTTCATGTCTACATCATGCAAAATCATTACGTATTGAGGAAGATATAAGAGGTTTTACAAATCTGGTAAACGTGGCACGCGCGAGGAAGAAGAAAATGGCCTTCGCGCCATATTTCAAAATTTTGAATTTTCAAATATTTTTAATATTTTCATTTTATTTTCAAAAATTATTTTCTATATCCAATTTTAGTTATTTTCAAATGAGTTTTTGCACAAATATTTTTCACATGCTCAAATAATTTATTCATAAAAAAGAATTATATTTGATATATATTTAATATATAATTTTTAAATTATTTTAAAAAGTAACTTCCAATATTGATTTTTCTATCAAATTAATAAATTTTAATCTCAATTTTTTTCACACATCTCATATAAATACCCTATCATTTTGATCCACACAAAAAATCACCAAAATAATTTTTATTTAATATATTTTTAAATATTATTTTTAAATTATTTTAAATGTTTTAAAATGATTTCTTTTTCTTGATATTTTTTAAATCAAAATGATTTTAAATATTCATAACATGATTAATGACTTTATTTGATAAATTATACATATTTTATTTGATTTTTCTTTGAAAAACATCTTTAAAACTATGAAATTAGGTATTTGTTTTGATTCAATCTTTCAAACATCATTTCAAATTCCATGGGCCTCTATTAGACTGTAAGACCCAACCCTCTTTGTAAATAAACCAAATATCTGGGCTTCTGCTATAGTATAAGCCCCACTGTGTTTTTCAAATTCACGGTGCGATCACCATTTTCACAACAATCATTTGGGCCTCAAATAGAGTGTAAGTCTCATTCCTTTGTACATAGATAAATATTTTCATGGGCCTCTGATAGAGTGTAAGACCCAACACCTTTTATAAACAGAAAACCTTTTAGCCTCATTCATCCTGGGATTTGTACAGGATACAAACAACCATGGGCCTCTATCTAGAGTGTAAGACCCAACGCCTTTGTTTACTTAAAGATCAAGTCACCTTCAAAGTCAAAAATTTCTTCAATTTCTCAAAACTCTAACTCAGTCTTAAAGAAAACATCTAATCAATCCTAGTACACTTGGGCCTCTATCCATAGTATAAGACCCACCACCTTTTTCAATTTAATCCATACTGGTTTATATGCTTGTTCATATCTCTGTATACATGCTTGTACATATCTTGTTAAGTTTCTCTTAGAATTTGAATCATCCTTAGTTTAGACTAGTTCAAACCATATGATCCTTGTCAATCAGTATAACTTAGTTCAAGCAACTAGTTACCCACTGTACATAGGAATTCGCCTTCCTAATACAGTCAACCTCCTCTTGGGCTTTGTTCAATTGATTTAACCTTGAAAAAACTTCAGTAAAGAGAGGGTTATTTCTCGATGAAACCTCTTCTTTAACCCCTTTAATCTTGGAACAGATCAACAAAGAAAGGATTATTTCCCGGTGAAACCTTTCTTGAACTCTTCTTAAGACTTGGACTGTATCAATCCCCAGCCTCCTCTTGGGCTTCATACAAGGACCCATAGGATTCCTAGACGCCTCCCTAGCCTCCTCTTGGGCTTCATACAAGGACCATCAGGCTTCCTAAAAGCACAGGATAGATCCTAGTCATCTATATCCCTACATCAATTCCCAGGAAAGTCAAAACCTCTTAGACATTCAAACTCACCCTTTAAGTCTCCTCTAATCCTCAAAACTGCTTCACTTCCACCTTAAAATCCCCAGCCAGGGTCATATTACAATCAACAAATCCCCAAGAGAATCAAAAGCCTTTATGGTAGCTCAACAAATCCAACTCTCCTCTAGATTTCCAACAGGAGTTAGTCTCTCTTTTAATTTCTCAATGCAGTTGGATCCTGCTCTTGGATTTAATTTTCCTTAGCAAATGTCAATCTCCACTTAAATTCCCTCAGCCTCCTATTAGGCTTTATACAAGGATTTTCCCAGTCACCCTTAATTTTAGCCTTTGTACTCCTCAAGTTGAGTCTGTTTTCAATCTCTTTTTTAGCTTCAACCTTGGGCTTTGATCAAGGCACACAATTCAACATCCCCACAAATAAGACTCTGAGTCCTTTATGTAGGAGGATATTTCCTCTATACATCACATTGTAAGACAAATAATTAAAACCTTTTTCCAGATAATTGATGTTAGTGGCCCATTTGTTGATTCAAAATCCAAGTTGGAGTCCCTCCCTTATCATAGTCAAAGTTCTCTTTCATCTAAGTGATTTAAGTGACAAGCATCTGGATTCTATACATCCAAGCCAATATACCTCTCTTAGCATGCAAATATTCATAAAGGAAAAAGTGGCATTGCTCTACACTGAGTTAAAGTTTCTTCCTTCATGACATTTCAACTCTCTTATAAAGGAAGATGTGACATTGCTGGATTCCACACATCCAAGTTATAGCAACTTCCCGTATAATAAATCCCTCATGAATTGTGATGAATATGTGAGATATCTCCCTTTAGAGATGACAAATTCCCTCTCAATACTCTTTTAGCTTCAATCTTGGGATTTGAACAAGACATAAATAACACTTTTAACTTCAATCTTGGGCTTTGAACAAGACACAAACACTTTTTAGCTTCAATCTTGGGCTTTGAACAAGACACCAAACTTTTTTCCTCTCATAGAATAAGAGGAACTACAAACGCTCTGATTTCCCCAAATCTCTTTACGGGAATATGTAGGCATACGATTGTGAAATCTTAGCGAGCACACTAATCAAAAACCTTAGGTCCAGAGACCTTTCCAAAAATAATAGAAAATCCTAAAACAACAAAAAAATTTCCTCTACCTTCCCAAAGGAGAAACTTTCCCCACTTGAAAGCAAATAGACTCAAGAAAGCAATTCAAATAGTAAAAGTAAATGCAAATGTAGGTTCGTATAGATTACTATAGATACTCTGATTGTTAATATCTTCCTTTTGTATAACCAACCTCCGATTCTAGATTTCTTTGTATTTGTAGGGAAAACACTTGCACGCAAGGTTAATTTAAGATATCTTCCCATTCCTTTTAAGCTTCATAGGATAAATATAGAAATCAGAAAGTAGCACCAAAAGAGGTAGTGGTCGCACCACAAAAACTAATGCTACAAGTACCCTTTAAGAACTTCAATACAATGTAAACACTTTATTCCTTTATAGATAGGGTGTGAGATACCGAGGGAAAATATGTTATTTTTTCTAATTCTTCTGAAGCCAACTATTTTCATATACATAACCACCATATCTAGATGCGAATTGTTTTTTCCATATTTTATCTTGCCTTAAATATTTAGAAGTGTTACGATCAAACTATCATACACATTCTTCTATACATACATCTCACCAAGATAATATGTTACATCGAGGCTAGACCAATATGGAAGATCAAAGAACACAAACCTCTTTTTCTATATATTTTTCTCAATGTACCCTTTTTTATTCTTTTAAAAGACAACATTAATGTGTTATTGTTGTTTAGAAACTTCCTCCCCAGTTAAAGTTCTAGGAGCGATATACAATTCCCGCTCTCTATTAAAAGCTTTTTTCAATCTACAATATGGATGATTGGGTTTTAGAAATTTTTAATCCTCAAGGTAAATAGTCTTTTTTTCCAAATTAAATTTGGTGGAAGCATGTATTATATCCATATATATGACACACTTTATGTCCCGTAACGGTGTATCCATACAAATTACCATATGTTATAAAGTTGTTGATTGTGAAAAATAGCATGACACACACCTTAAACGTTTCACCTAAATATGCACCATCAAAATCAACACCTTCCTCCCATAAAACACTTAAGCCTTCCATTAATGGATTTAGATAAACATCTATGTCATTTTCAGGTTGTTTTGGCCTCATATTCATCACAAATAACAACATATATTTGTGCTTCATGCACAACCAAGGAGATAAGTTATAAATCACGAGAAGAACAAGCCACAAAGTATGGTTAGTACTCAGATAAACAATGGAGTTCATTCCATTAGTGTTAAGTCCAAGACTAAGGTTTCTTGGCTCATGGCTAAAATCCAAAATCCACGAATCAATTTTCTTCCATATACATGTGTCGCATTGCTGCAAAAAAAGGGCCGGAAAAGACTAACAGAAGAGTCGCCACCGTTCGTTATTTATCCCAAAGAGAGGGAAAGGAAATGATCGAAGAAAACCTATGAAAAAGGGAAAAGACAAGGTCATCGCATCCAAATCTTGGGTTCGGGAGTCGGTTCCTCAAGAGGAAGGTATGAGCCTCCCTCACGTCCGTTGTACTCAACGGGATCCATGCTTTTTGTCTAATCTATGGGTGAAAACTATTTAATGCTACTGCTAAACGAGGGTGAATGGAATGAACTGAATCAATAGGACATCGTCGCCCTATGCCTACGTATTCCCTCGTGCAATGGGAAAGTCAGAGTCAACGTAGTTTGGAAAACTACGGGTGAAGGGGGAAAGGTTGTTTGCCAAGACATCATCGTCTTGTGCCTACACATCCTCATCTGGTATGAGAAATCAGAGAAAATGTGGTTCAAGATGACACGACCACTGGTTGGTTCAAGTGTTTTAACTGAGTAGGGTTAAATTTCCGTTCTAGCAGTTAGAGACAATGCCTGTTTGCGGTAGAACCAAGACTTTACACACTCTTTCTAAAAATGATTTTGAAACAATCCCGAAGGATAAAAAGGTTTGATTTTGTTTTTATGTTTTTTAAACAAAGAAGTGAATTGAGTTAGATTTGAAACTCATGTTGCACTAAAGACTATTACTTGAGAGCGAATGTGTCGCATATCGCCCAAAGGGAATACGCTAAACACTCTAGACAAGGTGAGAGGACGCCCCCCACTCATCATTCCTCAAGTTCATAAGGCTCATAGCGTACAACAAGTTTTAACCTTTATTAAGTGTCTTATGAAGTTATGAGATGAGAAGAGAAGACACAAAACTCTAAGGGGAACTGATCATCCCTAATGTTATCATGCAATGTGTTCCTAAAGTTGGGATTGAAAGGGAAAGATCTATCCTAATGTTATCATGTAAAGATTGAAAGCCTAATGTCTCTCCTACTCCCATCTTAAACAGAGGGACTAGGAATCCTACGGGATCATGGCAAAAGAGCTCAAGTAAACACATAGCAATTCAATCACAGATGAAAAGAGATGAAGAATGAAAGTGACCTAAACAAGTCAATGCAATAAGAGATGCAAACATGAAATACAAGTATGCAAAAATGCAACCAAGACTCAGCAACAAGAGACTCAAACACAAGAGAAAGTCAACTTAAACAACTCAACAAGAGGTGAGATGAGATGGGAGAAGCAAGCTCCTATAACCATCAAAAATCAATCATCAAAAACAAATACTAATCAAAAAGCAAAGGCAAAGAGCCATGATCAAAGAAATGATGGGAGAAAGGATAGGGCAGCAACCACATTAAGGGTTATCTCAACAAAACATTCCACATTGATCATACAAAGAGAAACAAACAAACAATGCAAGATAAGCAACAATGCTCATGACAAACTCAAAGTGTAAACAAATGACACCAAAATTTCATGAACCATGGTCAAACCACAAAGGGGAAGAAGTGAAATACCAAGATAAAAGCTTCAAATCAAGTTAGAAACAAAAGGCAAGCATAAACAAGATCAAGACAAGTGAAAGAAACAAGGTTTCAACACAAACTCAACACCTAAAATAAGTGGAGAAGCATGATTCCAAAGTAACTTGCAATGCAAGCAACACATGTAAATGACCCAAGATAAGTGAAACAGCACCTTAAGCATGCTAGAATTATGTAACAAGGCTCACAAGATGCATATGGGATCACTTGAGATCATTTCCAAAAGAAACTTGGTCAAACTAGTATGTATGAACACCTCTAAAAATGACTTGACTTGCAAGGTTCACCAAAAATAGAAGGAATTCTCAATAAATCTCTAATAAAATGCTCAACCAAGCTTGATTAATCATAAACCAACAAGCAAAATCTCATGGACAAATTCAACTCAAGGTATCACCAAATAATTCCAAGAATGTATGGTGCTCCACCATATCGAGTACATGTCGAGGCTCAACAAAAGTCCAATCAAATCCAAATGAAAATTGATCAACAATGAACCAAACCAACCCTCAAGGATACCTCAATCCATCACCTAAGTGATGGATAAGAATTAGTCATATGGGACTTAACAATATGGTTCAAATAACTTGAACTATTTTTAAATAATTAAAATGAAAACAGATATTAAAATGAAATAAAAAACAAATACCAAAGGGTGGGGGTGCATCAACAATGATCATCTGTATTGCACTCACGTGTAACTTGGTTTGGGCTTAGAATATGGAGTGTATGAGTAGCATCTGTGTAAGACCCAAATAACAAATGAAGGTTGAGTTAATGAAACTCAGTGTTTCACTAATCAGATGTGGAGTCAAACATCCACATGGCCTAGGTCAAGAAAATCAGAGAGAGACAGCGCGCATGGTCAATGATTCAACGCAAGGTGACTCAGCATAGACCAGTAAGATGATTGGATGCCGGAGCTAGGGCTCCGGTCGTCTTCTCCGGCCAGCTCGTCGGAGACCAATCGTCAAACTTCAATAAAAATGCATAAATCCAGTACCATTCAAAAGCCACTTCCACAAGGATCATGAATCTACCATTTGATTTTCAAAAAGATTCCTAAATAAGCTACAATCAAGCCACGAAAATTGGAAAGTACATACTGAAATTGCAACATACACTCAAACAAATGGTTCAAACGTTTATGCACCCAGTATGAAGCTTATTTGATGCTTAGAATAAAGGTTTTTAGTTGAGGAAAAATACCTAACAGAGAGATTTCGTTGATCCTTCAAAATACACGCAAGCTTTGATTCAATGCTTCCAACTTGCTCCTTAAGCTCTTGTGAGAAGGAAATGAGTGTCATACCCCATATTTTACCCTTAGATTAGTGATCATTTTGAATTATATTTTATTCCATGTTTCATTTTTACTAACCGCTAACAGGTTTGCTCAGTTGTTCATTTTGCAGGTGTGTTAAAAAAAATTGGAAAATAATCTTGTTGGCTCTTTAATTCATGTGAGTGCGAATGTGCCACCAATTCGTAGTCTTTTGAAGATTACATAGCTAGGTCATTGTCAGAGGACTCCCAAGCAACTAGGGTCTCCTATCTCTCGAATTACACGACATTGGTTTGAAAACTGGTCAATTTCCATGGCAGTGTAGATGTCATATTTCCCTTGATACAGTTTATCCTTACTTGAGAATCGGTCTATTAGTCATCAGATGAATGGTTGGATTATTAATCTATTTATGAACTGTGGGATTTGAGATCGTTAAAGTTGGACGGATTAGGATTTGAGTCTATTCGAGAACTATTTGCAAAGAGGTTATCTAAACGAGTTTAAGGCAGTGTTCACTGCTTTCTATTCTGGTACGAGTTTAATTTTCAAAGGCACAGTTGAACTCACGGTTTGCGTCAATTCATGATGGGTTTTGCTCGATTTCAAGTACTTGTAATTTTTCAGAAGTTTCAAATCCGGATGGCGAAGTTAAAGTGTATTTATAATGAGCTATGGATTGAAATTGTTCGAAAGAATTAAGTTCACAGTTAATTCAAGAGAATTGGAATTTGTATTTTTATTCAAAAATGGAATTCTTATACATTTTAAAAGTCTTATTTCTATTACGAGAATGCAAGGTTACATGTTACAAATTAAAGTCCTAAAAATTCTATATCCTAAGACTAAGAGTTCCATGTCCAAAGTCTTCAGCTTCCAAGTTTTCGTACCTCCGAAACTTCAAAGAACCTGCAAAAATAGCAAATGGTTAGAAATTGGACTTATTTTTAATCGAAAGTTGATTTTTAAAATTATTTTCGAACCCTCAGAGTATATTCATCATCAGGTCCGGGAGGGGCAACAATTGAATGCTACCAAATCCCCCATTTTATTTTCGACCTCAAGCCAAAATCTGACAGTTTCTATTCTTGTCCAAGAGAGAGAAAGAAAAAGAGTTTTTAGAAATTAGTTTCTATCCAAATGTGGCCTTAAAGAACAAATTTGAAAAACTAACAACACCAAGAGCAGTCATCAAATTAATTCCAAAAACAGTAAGATTCCATCACAATTAAATCTGAGAAATGGAAATGGCAAGAAACAATGAACTACAAACAGCCCACAACATTGCCAAAAACGGACATCAACACCATTAAGAATCTAAATCCGGAAATGTTTTCACCATTATCAAAATTAAAAACACAGCACTAAACAACATCCGAAAAATATTCATCAGCCATCAATAAAGAAGTCCGAGAATGACAACATGTGCCATCACCATTAACAAATCCGACAACAACATAACAATTCCCCAAATAACCACAACATGCCAAAGACATGTTTTGCAAGAAAGGAAACCTTATTAAATCCTCCAAAACCTGTTCAAAAAAGAGAGTATATAAGAAGAAAAAGAACAGATGTAAGGGGGAACGAAAATCAGTCACGGATGAAAAGCAAAGGAATCCATCCAAAACCCTCAAATCGAATGCAAACCCTCAAGGCTTAGATTTGAATCATCATCACCAAAAATCACCAAAACAACATCATAAAATTCGACCGTCACCCACAACAATACACAAGTCGTCTCAACGGAATCCGGAGATCCTCGTTTGAGAATCTCAACGGATTCGGAAACCGCTAGCCTCCGAACACCATGATCATTGGCTATCACCGCCAAACCGTTTTCAAAATCGAATCCCACAAGTTATAACCGCATCATCATCCTCGTCGTCGCAAGAACTCACGGCTCAACATCACGAAATATCACCAATCAGAATCTGGGTAAGATGAAGTGATGATCCGCCTAATCATTTTCGTTCATTTGCAGGAAATAGAGAGAAGAAGGAGAAATATTCAGACGGAGAAGGAGTGGTGTCGAGGGAGAGACGGACAACCATGGATGAAGAAGAGGAAAATTTCAGAATGACAAAGCCCTTCATGAGGGTGCGCCGCGGCCAGCTAAGAATTTAGGGTTAAAAGCCCTAAATTCCATTCCTCTTCCCCTTTTTATCCTTACGGGTCGGGTCCTGGGATTGATGACCCTGGCCCAGCCCATTTTTTCACTTCATTTTTTTTTTCATCTTTTAATTGTTTTTTGTTTTATTTTGTAATTATGTAATAATTAATAATACACTAACAATACTAACTAAATTCTAACATAAAATAAAAATCTAAAAAAATGCTTAATTTAAAATAAAAATATGAATTTAACTAACTAAAAATAATAAATGATTTTAATTTCTAAATATGAAAAATAATTAAAAGACTTAATTTAAAGTTTTAAACTCTAGATTAATGTTTCTTATAATAATAATATTGAGTTTTGAATTTATAAGCATATTTGGTTTTAAAATTAATTTAGTTTACATAATAAAGAATAAAATGACTAATATGTCGTTTTTATTAATTACTCCTTCCATGATGAAAACACCAAAATATGAAATGTAAAATTTTGTAATTTAGTTTCTAATTCAAATTTCTCTTATAATACATAATAAAAATAAAAAATGTTTATCTTAATTGTCCTTTTATCTCTTGTCTTTTTTCTAAATAAAAAAAAATCAGTAAAAATGAAAAAATCTAAAATATTTTAAGTTACCTAATTGTTTTTTAATGTAACTTTTAGAGTTTTTAGTTAACATTTTAGCTTTAATTAATTTAGAAATCAATTAGTTAATTATTCCATTTATTCTCTAAAACACCTTTTTAAGTTAGACATAAAAATTCATAAAAATCACAAATAAATAAAATAATTAACCCTTACATTAATTTAGTCTAGCCCTTCTTTTTTTAAACTATAATCCAATTCTAATTTTTCTTTTAATCACAAATATCCGCAAAATCATAAAAATAATCAACTCTAACCTTATAACTTATATCTAAAATCTAATCTCACATAATGCTCAAAAAAATCAATTAATCATTTTTCATTTCTCAATTCAATTCCAATTTCACCATATCACTTAAATCAATTTATCCATTTGCATTTAACCTCTAATTTTGTTCATAATCTCAAATATCATCGTATTTACATCTCCACTATTTACATGTTCAAATTATCATCACTTGTATATCAATTACCATTATTTTCCACTTTATTTTACCGATTTTCCCCTCTGAAGGAAAGGTTAACTGTTTGACCGTCGTGTCAATAGCCCACACCCTTACCATCTCTCTTAAACCTTAAGACGTTGAGTCGCCGTACTCATGCTTAGGCGTCCCGTTGTGGACATTCACCCCTTTATCCTAGCCTTAGGATTAGGAGTTGCCGCACTCCATATGAGTTTCTCGTCGTGGAATACTTATCTTCACCCTTTTCATTTCAACTTTACAACGTAGAATATGAGTCTCCCACTCCACGTAAGCGCTTCCATATGAAAGTTTACTTCCCCCTGGAACATTGACCGCCTTCAAGAAGTTCCTCATCCTCCTCTTTGAGGGGAACTACGATTACTCTGATTTCATCCCCTACCTCGGATACGTACGCACAAGATGCGAGTCTTGGCAAGTAAACATAGGACTAACCCCTTAGGTCCTTCCTCTTTACCTTTAACCCATAGCATTACCCTTAAGCAAATAACCTTAGCAATGGCACATTAAAACAAGAGGTTCCTATATAGTACTACAGAAGTTTAGGATGCTAATACCTTCCCTAAGCTTAACCAACCCCCGAACCCTAGATCTCTCCCCGCATTGTGTTTATGATGCAAAATAGGTTTTTCCTTTCTTTAACCTTTCCTTCAGATAAATCAAAGACCGGTTGTGAATCAAGATTGTGATTCAAATTAATCAATAATTTGATATCCTATTCTCAACGCAACAATGAGCAACAGTTTGGATCAACACTCAGTGTACAACTAGATTCGAAGAAAATAAATTTGATGAAATTTTCAAGTTCTCTCTTCTCTCTCAAGCAGCTGCAGCCAATTACGGTGATTAGGGCAAGTCAAATGGCTTTTATGTGATGGATTTCTAATGGTCATGCAGGCCCATAATGGTTGCATTGCATGATTTCACAAATTGACAAAAAAAAATCACTTATGCACCACACATGGGTTATAGCTTTTTTTTCCTTTGTTAATTGGTCAGCAATACTACTTGTAGTGTGTAGAAATCAAATGGAATTGTTTTGGTTATGTAACAACTCTTTACACCAAGTTTTGAGTCATGACTTTTAAGGTAAGAAATTTGAAAAAAAGTGACCTATAATTCCTCTTCATGTTGGCACAAATGAAGCAATTATCCTTATGGTCATGTGATTGTGTGAAAAAGTTCAAGAATGAGGTCAAAAATGACTTGTAATGTAAGACATCCCAATCATGATCAAAAGTCAAAATTTTCACCTTTGAAATGGATCAAATTATCATATAATCCATCAAACTTCATGGAAATCAAGCTCATGAGGAAGTTGGACCAATGTGACACAACACATATGTGGCACAAAATTGAAGTTGAGGCCTAAAAGTTCATGTAATTGGTCATTGAAGAAAATGACCTATAATGAACTTTCCCAAAATACCCTTGCCTTGTGAAGTCCATAACTTGAGATGTACACGTGAGAAAGAGGACTTCTACGAGTTTTTGGAAAGCTATGATCATAAGGAACAACTTTCATGTTCACTTGAAGCTGAGAAGAAACTTTATTCCATGTCAAAAATGCCTTGGAAGTGAGTTGACTTTGAGTTGACCAAAATTCTCTTCATTTGAGGACTCCAACTTGTTGACATCATAACTTGAGATGTACAAACTCAATTGATGAGTTCTTGTACTCCAAAGAAATCTTAGAGGATGATTAAAAAGTCCCATGTTTTCATGAAAGTGAGATTGAGCTTGCATCGTAGGGAAAGTTGTCCTTGAAGTTAGGCACCAAATAAGGGGCTTTTACACTGAAATCATCTAGAACCCTAATTTAGTAACTTCTTGAACTCTTGAATCTCCTTGATTTGATCATAACATGACATCCTAGATTCTTTGGGATTATTTACCATGCCTCAGTGACCTATAACCAAGCCTTTGAACCCTCTCAAGTCCACAATTGACTCTGGGTTGCCCAGATGAAACCCTAACACCATATCCTTTGACTGAGTCTCTTGCAGATGAGATGAATGACTACACAAGCTCCATAAAGACCCCTCAAGATAGAAACTGAGCTTTTAATCCTTGTTTTATCCAAGTAAGTGATCTCATGACCTCTAATGACCCTCTGATGATCCTTAAGATAGAAGGTAACATCCATACACAAACTTCTCCTCTCAAGGAGCTTTGAAACTCAATCCTGATGGTGATGAAACCCTGGTGGCCTACACATGATACCCTGGATTGAGCTTGAACATGAAGCTCTCCTCTTGAATGGCACAACAACTCTTGATTCCCTGTTAAGAACCAAAGATATGGAAAATGAAAATGCTAAATGAAAAGAAACATGAGCCAAGTTAAAAGAAAAGGTTGGTCAAATTTTGGGGTACAACAGCTGCCCCTATTCAAACGACTTGGACCTGAAGGGATGAAAAGCAAATGGCTTTCAAACATTCAAGGTAAAAGGTGGTTGAATACAAAAGAACCCAGAAATTTGCCAACCGCAACATAGTAAACTGCAGAATAGTCCACCAGAGTGGAAAAGAATTACTGGAGAAACTTCATCTGATAATCGTAAGGACTGTGAGTTAACTCACCACCAATTAAAAAGCATCGACACATAGTCGGAAGAAACATCTTCTAACACGCAGGCAACGACACTAAGTCGGCTCGACACAGAGTCGGTAATAACATCTACTAACACGCAGGCAACGAGCCCGAAGGCCGGCTCAACGCGAAGTTGAGAACCTCTGCTAATCCAAGCAGGCATTCGTTAATTAAAAGAGGCATCAAACCCAAAGGTCGACTCAACACAAAGTTGAGAACATCTGCTAATCCAAGCAGGCACCCATTAATTAAAACAGGCATCGAACCCGAAGGCCGGCTCAACATGAAGTTGAGAACATCTAGTAATCCAAGCAGGCATCTGTTAATTAAAACAGGCATCGAACTCGAAGGCCGGATCAACACCAAGTTGAGAACATTTGCTAATCCAAGCAGGCATCCGTTAATTAAAACAGGAATCAAACCTGAAGGCTAGCTCAACACGAAGTTGAGAACATATGCTAATCCAAGCAGGCATCCATTAACTAAAACAGGCATCGAACCCGAAGGCCGACTCAACACGAAGTGGAGAAGAGAATTTGTTGATTCAAAAACTGAAAGAAGAAATCCGCTGGGGAAGAACAAACTTGAATAAGTAAACTCTGTTGGGGAGAATGTGATAAGATGAACGCGTTCATCCAAGATTCTTGCCAGGGTCTGGATACCACACGAGCTCAAGAAAAACACCAATATTTGCCGGGGTCCAGATACCACACAGGCTCATGAAATATACTGATATCTGTCGGAGATAAGATAAGCTGAACACATCTATCAATAAGTCTTGTCGGGGTCTGGATACCATGCAGGCTCAAGAGAATACATTGTTGTCTGTTGGAGATACATCAGAAAACAAGAGGTAACAACCTGGCTTATGTTTCGAATGCAGATGTTTAAAAATGGCATAATGCTCCATACGAAATGGTAATGCTACACGTTTGGGAGGATGCTATGCATAAATGCAAATGCAAAGGAACCACTCCAGCAAAATAAATGCTGAAGAACGAAACCAACTCCACTGGGAATGACCGGGTGCCAAGTATGATTTGACTTATGCTGAGAAAACAAAGCCCTAAATGGCCTCCAAGAAAAGAACTCTCCTAGGTAAACTGCCCTGCTGAGAACAAGATCCACTTCGCTAGGGATCAAATCAACTCTGCTGAGGAAAGTGCCCTGAACGGCCTTCCAGAATACAACTCTTCTGGGGGAACAAAACACTCAACTGGGGAAATTGACCTGAATGGCCTTCGAGATTACGACTCTATCAGGGAGTAAAACAAACTGCTAGGAATTATTCCACTCTGAGGCGAATTAAGAGATACAATCCTTCTACTGGGGATAAAATACATGCTGAAAGGGATAAAATCTGCTTTGAAGGATTAAGAGAAACAATCATTGGGAAATTAACCCAAAATCTCGCTTCGAAGAAGACCAATAACTACTGAATTCTACTGAGGAGAACAACTTTATCGATGGGTACTCGTTGAGGGAATCAGTATCAACCTCTTCTTGGAGAATAATGTGAATAACACTCAACAACATCAACCTCTGATTAGGGAAATGAGACACCAACCTCTTCTTGGGGAATGAGCCAAAGACCTGTGGGGAAACACACTGAGTTTTGCTCCACTGTGTCGCTACTGCGAAAAAGGTGCCGGCAAAGATAGAAGAGTCGCCACCTATCGTTATTTATCCCATAGGAAGGGAAAGGAAACGATCGGAACAAACCTAGCGAAAAAGAAAAGACGAGGTGATCACAACCAAGTCCTGGGTTCAGGAGTCGGTTACGCAAGGGGAAGGTATTAGCACTCTTCACGTCTGTCGTACTCGACGGGTTCCACGCTTGTGTGTCTAGTCTATGGGTGAAAAATAATCTAATCTACGGCTGCTAAAGCTGAACAGAGAGAACTAACTCGATAGAGCATCCCGCTCTATGCCTACGTATTCCCTCGTGCAATGGGAAAGTCAGAGTCAACGTAGTTCGGGAAACTACGGGGGGATTGCTCGCCAAGACGTCGCGTCTTGTGCCTACGTATTCTCACCTGGCATGAGAAATCAGAGCAAAACGTAGTTCAGGCTAACTACTGGTAAACAGGGTGTTCTTGATCACACAGGGGTGAGACAACGGATTGACGATGCTAGCGTATGCATTCTAGCAGTTAGGTGTATGCTGCTCGACCATTGGAGGCTTAGGCATTACCTGTTTGCGGTAGAACGGACGTAGTATGTCATTGGTTTAAAGGTAAGGGAACCTACGAGTTCTAGAACTACGGTCTGGTCTCAATTGCGCTAGGGCAAGAGAAAGGGGATGAATTAGTCGTCAGCGGGAAGGTCTCGATCGCACGGAAGCGAGAGAACAGAGGAGTTAGTCGTTAGTGTGCTTGCTAGGATATCACATCCTATACCTACATATTCCCGTCTGGTACGAGAAATCCGAGTAGTTGTAGTTCTGGCTAACTATAGGAAAGGGGGAAAAGTCAGCTAGCTAGGATTATCGCAATCCTATGCCTACGTACTCTCGTCTGGTATGAGAGATCAGAGCAAACGTAGTTTGGCGCATATGCGGAAAACAAGTCTCAATTGCACAGGGGCAAGAGAAGGGATCTCAATCGCCAAGACGCGAGAGAAAAGGGTTTCGATCGCACGGGGGCGAGAACAAAGAGGAAGCAGGCCTAACACGCCCGAACGGGAAGGAACTCGGGGCACACACGTAAGAACCTAAGGCGTAGGAGCGAATGCGTCGCATATCACCCAAAGGGTGCTACACCAAACACTTTAGGCCATTAAGGGGAAACCCCTCAATCATCATTTCCTACGTATCTAACGATACAGCTCACAACACTCGACAGTTGATTAAAAGCCTTGAATAAGAAAGATGTTATCGAACGGAGCGGTTCCGCTGGCCCTTGACATTGTGCGCAAGCTCCATTCCAATCTTCTCCTCTCTGGATCCTTGATGATGACGTTTCGAATCAGAACCAATGTAATGCTAAACCGTCATGGTTCGACTTATAAGAGAAATCAAACTCTAAGAGGTAGCGTATTGATATCCGTGTCAAAGATAAGATAGAGAAATGATATTGAGAATCATTCTCCAATTGAATCATGTCACACGGACAGCCCAGAAAAAGTCCAAATAAAATGTCAGATGGAAAAGAAAAATGAGGAGAGAAAAAGTGGTCTCGAATCCTACATTATCCATCAACAAGTCGATTAATAACGGTTTACGGGAGTCTCGTCATCGACCTACAAAACAAAAATGATGAGAAAAATCCAATGACAAATGGAAATTGCATCCTACTTCTAGAATTGGAACTAAACTCCTAATAGAAAAATCTAAAGAAATTACAAGTAAATTGCATATAGAAAATAAAATGAAAATTCTATATAAAACTCTATATATCCTAAAAAATAGAATATAAAACTATAATTTCCTAAAAGAAAAATAGCAAGAAAATACAATACAAAACATTAAAGTATTCACAAAAGGAAAATACAGCAAGGGGTATAGGAACCAGGCCAGGGGTGCAATACAGCAAATTCCAGCAAGAAACATGGTTGGGCTTTGAGCCCAAGCTCTAATGAATCAAACAAACAGTGGGGGTGCAGAAGGAAGCTCGTGGGTATAGACAGCAGATGAAAGTTGGGCCCAAGGCCCACTAACTAATTGGGGAGGGGGTCCACGAAGCTCTTCCCTCTTCATTCACTTGGGTCAGCAAAACCCTAGCCTCTCTCTTTCACTTCGCAATCGCCTGTCCTCCAAACCTCTTTTAACGAACCTTTTCCGATCATAATCTCTCCCTCTCCGCTCAATCTCGTCTCGTTCAATCATCATCACCTAAAAAAACTGAATGTACCAACCAAGATCAAAGCAATACAGATGGAGGTACATGGAATCTGATAGGTGTGAGCTCGACGGATATGGAAGGAGGTTTTGCGAAGACTTGTCGTTGTTGCTGGTTCGTGGATGTTGATGGTTGAGCGGTGAATATGGAGTTTCTTGAAGATTGATTGGAGATTTACGGATTCATGATGAAAATCTGGAGTTCATAGTCGTTTACATGTTGAAGATCAATGGCGTTTTGTGATGATTGGTATATCTAGAGTTTCTTGATGAAGATCCATGGAGGTAGTTCGTAGATCCAGATCGTGAAGAAGGTACTGATGAGGCTTGAAGTTCGTATGGAATTTTGAGGAACATCTGACGATCCTTGAAGAATCCACGAATGTTGTGATGAACATGTGAAGATAACTGAAAATAGAGAGAGATGTTACCGGTAAATTGTTGATTGTTGATGAAATCTATGGATCTGGTATGTTGTTGAGGAAGATCGCTTGGATGATGTTGATGAACATTCGAATGAATCTTGATGGAAAATATGGGAAATGGATGAAGGTTTGACGAACATGATGAATCTTGGATGAAGATTCAAAGGTTTATTAACATTCTTGAAAAACGAGTTGGATATCTTGAACTTGGATGAACACGATGAAGATCGTGCGGTTTCTGGGAAAAATCATGATGAGGACGATGAAGGTTCTTGATGAATATTGGAAGAAACAGATGAAGAAACCTGGAAAAGTTGGTGATGAACGTATGAATTTGGATGAACATGATGAAGATCATGGAAACACTGGAAAAATGGTGAAGAACGTATGCATTTTCCGGTGGATTTTGAGTTTTCCGGCGATGGTTACGGTGAGGTTTGATTTCCCCGACGAATACCTTCGACGGTTTGCATGGCCGGAGAGACTGGAAGTGAAGTGGGACAGGTGGCTATGCGCATAGGCGCAACGTGGCTGGGGAACGGGTGAGTGGAAAACGCGTGGCACACATGCAGGAAGTGAGAGAGTGAATGGGATGATGTGTCAGCCAACTGAGAGAGAGAGAGAGAAAGAGTGCTCTTTATATAATGACAAGTGGCAGCGAAATTAGGCCTGGGCCTGAAGTGTGGACATCTGGACCTACGAAAATGCATTAAACTGGACTCAAAGACTGACTCAATTAATGACTAAGATGGATTAAAACTAAAGATTAATTCTAATTAATACCAAATGAAAATTAATTAAAAACTGGACTTCAATTAAAGCTGGCTAATTAACCTATTATATTCTAAACAACCCAATTAATTTCTAGAAACTAATTACAATCTATACATTCTAAGAAGCTCTAAAATACCAAAAATGCTATTAAAATCTATTAATGCTCTAGGAACTAATACTCTAAAAGAACTTATAAAAGGAAAATTGCTATTAAAATCAAATAATATCTAGATTAACAATTAAAGATCTAAAATGGAGAAATTAGCCTAAAAACTATTAATATTCTGGAAAATTGTAACATATTCTCAAAATAGAAAATCAAATCAAAAACCTAAACAAAGTTTAATTTCTATGCGAAAAGTGAGAAATAAATTCTAGAAGAATTAAATTGGCGAAATAGCCAAAAACACTTGCTTATCCGAACTGGTCTAAATCGTCTGAAACGTGAGAAGAGGGCTGTAATCCCGATAGAATCAATATGGTTGACGAAATGCACAGAATGCGATATGCGGATGCAAAATGCAAAATGAGTCGAAACGTAAGCCAAATAGCGAGAAACGGTTGGTCAAATTTTGGGGTGCAACACACTGTTGGGGGAAACACTCCCATATATACCTGTCAAGGGATAGGTGCACACCACTGCTGGGGAATCTCAGTTTCGACCTTCTTGGGATAACTTAGGTCTTAACCTACTAGGTCATAAGTGCAATCTCAACCTGCTGCGGAAAAACTAGTCCCGACTTGTTGAGGATAAATGCAATTTCAACTTGTCGGGGATGAGTGCACATTATCACTGGTGAGATACTTCCGATCTGACATCTTCACTTTATGGAGATAGGGATATGGATACTTCACTGGGGATACACCTCTGAAACAGTTTCAACAACCCTGTAAATGACAAACAAGCAAATGTGTCCTGTATGCAATAAAGGCTATCTCAGTCATCGTCCATGACATTATTCAAGCAAATTGATGCTTCAATTACGATTAGCAAATCTCACGAGTTTATGTATGCAAAGTTTTATCAAAACATCAGGCATATTTTGCAAACAAAATAGTAAAAAGCTAAAACAGGAAGAGAAACTTTCTGAATAATATACTTCATTGATTGAAAATGGCCCGTAGATAGGCAGATTTACATCAGATACAACTCCTGAGAAGAGAAAGTTGCGCAAAAAGTACAGAAATGCAATAAATACAGAATGTCGGCAATGTGGTATGGACAACCACCATGTGTCGATTCGACTATGACTCACATGACTTGGATGCTTTCTCCAATGCTTCGTATTCTGAAAAGACTGACTTGATTGATTAATCCTCGGGTCCTCCAAGAATCTACTATGCTTATGGGAACGGCGCAGCCCGCAGTCATTTGCTTTTAAAATCCATAACTTTTCCCTGAATCTCCCTTTCGGGTTTTGGATTCACCGGGATACCCATTTTTGCCGAAGTCGCCTTTTCAGGTTTTCAACTTCACGGGTTTACATTTTTCCTTTTTATCCCTAATTTTTTTCCCGAAACCATTCTTTTTATGGTTCGCCGGGATGCCCCATTTTTGCCTGGATTTTCTTTTTATTCCAGCGGGTCTATTTTAAGCAAAGTATTTTCTAACTGCTTATGCATTCACAGGGGACATGAAATCTTCACTTTCCATAGTTGAGAGTAGTAAGGATCCTCCAGAGAAGACTTTCCTTACCACATATGGACCTTCGTAGTTGGGAGTCCATTTTCCCCTGTGATCTGTCTATGGAGGGAGGATCCGCTTCAACACTAAGTCACCTTCCTGAAAGCTCCGAGGGCGCACCTTCTGATCGAAAGATTTTTTCATCCTTCTCTGATATAATCGACCAGGCGCAATGGATGCCAATCTCTTCTTGCCCATCAAACTGAGTTGATTCAATATGGCTTTCACCCATTCCGCCTCATCAAGTTTGACATCAACAAACACCCTCAAGGAAGGAATCTCGACTTCCAATGGTAGGACATCTTCCATACCATACACTAGCAAGAAAGGAGTTGCCCCAGTTGAAGTATGTACCGAAGTACGATATCCGTGTAATGCAAAGGGCAACATCTCGTGCCAATCTTTGTAGGTAACAACCATCTTTTGCACAATCATCTTGATATTCTTATTGGCTGCCTCAACAGCACCATTCATCTTCGGGCGATAAGGAGAAGAGTTGTGATGTTCAATCCTAAAACTCTAGCATAATTCCTTCATCATTTTGTTATTCAAATTAGAAACATTATCAGTAATGATTCTTTCGGGCACTCCATAACGACAGATGATGTCCTTTTTGATAAATCGAGCCACGACCTATCTGGTGACGTTGGCGAAAGAAGCTGTTTCAACCCACTTAGTGAAATAGTCAATTGCCACTAAGATGAAGCGATGTCCGTTGGAAGCAGTCGGTTCAATCTTAACAATCATATCAATGCCCCATATAGCAAAGGGTTAGGGAGACGCCATGACATTCAGAGGACTTGGCGGTACATGCATCTTATCAGCATAAATCTGGCATTTGTGGCACTTCTTGGCATACTTGAAACAATCAAATTGCATCGTCATCCAATAGTAGCCTGCCCTCAACAGTTTCCGAGACATTGCATTTCTGCTTGCATGCGTACCAAAAGCACCCTCGTGGACCTCTTCCATAAGCAAACTTGCTTCCCTTTCATCCACACATCTTAGCAACACCAAGTCAAAGTTTCTTCCGTAGAGCACATCGTCTTTGTTCAGATAGAAGTTTCTAGGCAATCTTCTCAAGGTTTTTTTATCCCTGCTCAATGCCCCTGGTGGATACTCCTGATTCTTGAGAAAGTTTATGATATCATGATACCACAACTTCCCATCTGATGCTTCCCCCACGGCAAATATGAAAGTCGGCCTATCGAGGCGCGAGATAGTAATCCTTAGAGCATCATTCCAATGACTCACCATGCACATCGAGGATAAAGTTGCCAAGGCATCCACCATATGATTCTCGGCCCTTGGCACGTGATGAAACTCTACTCTGTCAAAGAAAGGTAACAACCTTCTCGCATAATTCACGTAAGGAATCAGGTTAGGCTGACGAGTTAGCCATTCTCCTTTAATTTGATTAATGACTAAAGCTGAATCACCATATACATCAAGGTTTTTGATTCTCAAATCGATTTCTTCTTTAATGCCCATGATACATGCTTCATATTCGGCTTCGTTGTTGGTTGAGGAAAACGTTAACCTGGAGGTAAACGGTATGTGGGAACCGTGGGGAGTTATAATGATTTCCCCAATTCCACTGCCATAACAATTAATAGCACCGTCAAAAATAATCTTCCACCGGGAGCCTATCTCAGAACCTTCATTGGTTAGAGGCTCGTCACAATCTTTCATCTTCAAAAACATGATATCCTCGTCATGAAATTCAAACTTCATCGGTTGATAATCTTTAACCGGTTGCTCTGCGAGGTATTATGACAGAACACTCCCCTTAATGGCCTTTTGGGAAGCATACTGAATGTCGTATTCTGTCAAGACCATATGCCACCTAGCGATTCTTCATGAAAGTGCTTGCTTCTTGAACACGTACTTAATCGGATCCATCCTCGAAATTAGCATGGTTGTGTGATTCAATATGTACTGCCTTAGGCGTTTGGCTACCCAAGAAAGTGCACAACATGTCTTTTCTAACATTGAGTATCTGGACTCACAATCTGTGAACTTCTTACTCAAATAATAGATTGCATGTTCTTTTCTGCCCGTCTCATCGTGTTGACCGAGAACACAACCCATGGAATTCTCGAGAATCGTCAAGTACATTATTAAAGGTCTTCCGGCCACCGGGGGCATCAATATTGGAGGCTCCTACAAGTATTGTTTTATCTTTTCGAATGCCCTTTGGCAATTTTCATTCCAGACGATCGCCTGATCTTTCTTTAACAGCTTGAACAATGGTTCACAGGTGAGATATGAACCTTGTAATGTAGTTCAATCTACCTAGAAAACCACGAACCTCTTTTTCTGTTTTCGGTGCTGGCATTTCTTGTATTGCTTTTATTTTTGTAGGATCGACCTCGATTCCTTTTTCACTGACTATAAACCCCAATAGCTTTCCAGACCATACACCAAAAGTGAATTTGTTCGGATTCAACCTTACTATGATTTTCCTCAACCTTTCAAACAACTTCAAGAGATTCACTAGGTGCTCTTCCTCCGTTTGTGACTTTGCGATCATATCATCAACAAAAACCTCAGTCTCATGATGAATCATATCATGAAGCAAAGTCACCATCTCCCGTTGGTAGGTTGCCCCTGCATTTTTCAATCCAAAAGGCATGACCTTATAGCAAAAAGTCCCTCACGGTGTGATAAAGGTTGTTTTCTCCATGTCCTCTGGGGCCATCTTGATCTGGTTATACTCGAAGAAGCCATCCATGAAGGAAAACACAGAATGTTGAGCAGTGTTATCGACTAACACATCAATGTGGGGGAGCGGGAAATCATCTTTTGGGATCGCTCTATTTAGATCACGAGAATCCACACACATCCTGACCTTACCATCCTTCTTATGTACAGGCACAATGTTAGCGACCCATGGAGGATAATTCGTAACAACAAGAAAACTGGCGTCCAACTGCTTCTGGACCTCCTCTTTAATCTTAGCTGCCATATCCGGTCTAGTTCTTCTTAGTTTCTGCTTTACAGATGGACATTCCTCTCGGAGAGGTAGACGATGAACCACTATATTTGTATCCAAGCCTGGCATGTCCTCATATGACCAAGAAAAGACGTCTTTGTACTCTCGAAGCATCTCTACCAGTCTTCTCTTGACATCTTCTTCTAAAGCAGCCCCAATTCTGACCTCTTTCTTGTCATCCTCTATACCAAGCTTGATGACTTCGATCTCTTCTGATGAGGCAGAATAACCTTCTCTTCCTGTCTCAGCAGTCTGGCAAGCTCTTCAGGAAAGTCTTCAACTTCATCAATCTCTTCTTCAGCTTGAAAGATCGGATTATCAAAGTCATACCGAGTCATTGACGAGTCTGAATCGGTGGCATCTGCGATGTGAAACCTGCATGGTGATGTTTGGACGCTTAAAATGATATGCAAACGAGCACAAACCACATTGCCATTTTATTATTAAAATAAAAATAAGAAAAACAGGGAGCAAAACATTTGAATGCATAAATACGCCTTTTGATTAATGATAAAAGCAAATGTTCAAACATAAACAAGATAAGGCCCTACAAATGAAAACCACTACATCCTGGGCGGAATGCAAGGCCACACATAATCAAAGCAGATAAATTAATCTTCAAATGAAACTTGAACGACTTCCTCGATACTCTAATTGCTCAAGCTTTGGCCAGGAACACACGACTGAATCCATGCGTCCATGTCACAATCACTCTCCCCTTCATCTTCAGATACGGCGTTGATTCTGTCGAAGATCACCCCACCACTTGTAAATTACACTGGACCCCTATAACGTGGAGCACTTTGTGAGGAAGAAGATAACAGGCTGTACCTCAATCCAAACTTATCCTGCTTGTTGGGAATACTAAGCATTTGACTCTATCCTTGGGAGGAACCAAACTCCACCACAGCACGAGCTTCTTTAAAAGAAGACATAGAAATTTCGGGAGTTCTATCCACCACAGAAGGCTTCTCTCTAACTTGAACAACTTCAAACGCTTGGCACAAGGTCTCGTTAATTTCCCCATCTACTTCAACATACTTGAATGATGATAGATGGTTGATCATTATGTCTTCTTCACCATAGATGGTGAAGATATTTCCCCTAACCATGTGTCGCATCGCTGGGAAGAGGGGAGCCGGCAAAGATAGAAGAGTCGCCATCGTTCGTTATTTATCCCAAAGAGAGGGACAGGAAACGATCATAGAAAACCTAAGAAAAGAGAATAAGACAGGTCATCGCAACCAAGGTATTAGCACCCCTCACGTCCATTGTACTCAACGGGATTCACGCTTCTTGTCTATCTAAAAGGATGTAAAACTATAAGGCTGGAAACGGGGACAAAAGAAAAGAAAAGAGACTCGATAGAGCATCGCCGCTCTATGCCTATGTATTCCCTCGTGCAATGGGAAAGTCAGAGTCAACATAGTTCAGGAAACTATGGGTGATGGGGGGGAAGGTTGCTCGCCAAGACATCGTCTTCTTGTGCCTATGTATCCTCATCTGGTATGAGAAATCATAGAAAATGTAGTTCGGACTACTATGAGAAATCATATCAGTTAGGTGTATGTTGCTCGACCATTGGAGACTTAGGCGTTACCTATTTGCGGTAGAACCAAGAGTTAACGACACTCTCTTTATGAAAAGGATTTTCAATTAATCCCGAAGGATAAAAAGGTTTGATGTTTTTTTGTTTTGTGTTTTTTAAGACAAGAAGTGAATTGAGGTATGGTTTGAAACTCATGTCGCACTAAAGATTATGACTCAAGAGCGAATGTGTCACATATCGCCCAAAGGGCATATGCTAAACACTCTAGACAGTTGAAAGGAGGCCCCCCAACCATCATTTCTCAAGCACTTAAGGCTCGTAGCGTACGACACAAATTTTTATTTATTAAGTGTTTTTAATTGTTTAGGAGATGAGAAGAGAAAGACACGGACTAAGGGGAAACTGGACCATAATGTTGTCATGCACAATGCTCCTAAAGTTGGGATGAAATGGGAGAACTAATCTAATGTTATCATGCATAGGATTGAACACCTAATGTCTCTCCTACTCCCATCCTAAACGGAGGGACTAGGAATCCTGGGGGGATCATGGTCAAAGGCCAAGTAAACACTAAATAACTCACTCACAGATGAAATAAGAAAGAAAAGAAATTGATAGGAATAAGTGATAAGCCATAAAGCACATTAATTTGTAAATTCAAAATAAAATGATAAACTAAAATGAAAATGAAATAAAAATGATGAAAAATAAATTAACATACTAAAATATTAAAAAATGATTTTTTTTGTATTTTATGATATTTAAAACTATTTTTAAATAAATAAAATAAAACAAGAAATAATTAAAATAAAATAAATAAATAAAAGAAACAAGTAAACAAAGTATTAAAAAAAAAAAAGAAATGCCCTACCCAAGGCTTGAACTCAAGACCTTGGGGTTGCAAACACAAAACATGGCCAGCTTAGCCACTTCGCTGGGGGTCGAACACAGGTTCAAGGCATGACAAGTGACTTAAGGGCAAGGTACTAACCACTAGGGTGGCAATACATTCGTTGTATCAAGCCACCCCATGTGCATATGTACCTAAAACATGCACATATCCTAGGCAAGGCAAGGCAAGAACAAGTGAAAAAAATGCCAAAACGGTTTCGACATAACTTCTTCAATTCTCAACCAAATCTGGTGAAATTTAACTCAAACCTGCTTAAATTTTCAAGTGGATCATGATGGTGCAATTCAAATTTTAAAATGATGCACATACAATATAATTCGAAGGTTCGTGCAATTATGAGCTTTTGAAATGCATTTTGAGTTCTAAGTTTATAAACTGATGCAATCTGGTTTAGAGAAAGATACATGCAAGTTTCAAATGTGCAATAGGTGAAGTTTCAACAGAAATATGGATCAAAAGACATTAGGACAAGATTTTGGCACATGAGTTGCAATAATGAACATGATTTGAAAATCCAAAACAGAATGGTCAATAACAAGGACATCTGTGATTTGTGATGACAAACAAAAATCAGTTCATCGCTGAACTTCACTCATGATTCACAAGACATAAAAAAACACATGTCAAAGGCACATACAAGACATAATCATGATCAAAACAGTTGACAAACACAAAACATAGACATGTTCACAACAGACCTTACACAAATTGTTCAAACCAAACATACATTTGCATTCAAAAATGGTATAGACAACAACTTACAAATTGAAATGTCAAGTCACAATAAATAGCCCTTCTCAAAAACAGTTTTGATATATCTACCACAAATGGTCCAACATCATTCACAACAGTACCGATATTCTTTGGACTTGAATTTCAGCAAGGCATACACTCAAACAATCAAGGTTCTTTTAAGACTCAAATGAGATTTTGAAAGCATGAGAGGTTAACAAACCTTAAACAGAAACTGACAATAAGATCAAGGCACATGCTTCAAATGGTGAGAGACATACCAAACAAAACCTAACTGATCTAATGCAGCAACATGATCTTGGACTTGAGGAACATGATCTTGACCTCAAAAAGTCAAAAGTTGACTTTTTTCACTGCATAGTTGACCTTTTTCCCAAATCTCCTGATTTTTTAATTAATTGATCAATTGAAGCTCTTCTGGTTAAGATTGATGGTCAATCTCTCATCCCCAAACACCTTAGGACATATGGAAGACCATGGAAACAAGTCTTGCTCCAAAAACAAATTTATCCTGATTAAAAGTGAAACCCTAATTTCACCCTTTTTGCCTAGGCATTGTGCAGATGAACTGAGTGACCATTCCTACTCCACCATGACCTCTGAGGTACTCAACAAGCCTCTACCTCATGATCATACCAATGATAAATCTTCATGGACCCCTTGACAACCTTTTGATGATTCCTTGATAATGTTGTGGCACAACCCTCCTTTCTAGGAGCTCTGATAACTTCATGATGATGACATACACACAACAACCTATACCAATGCATATGCTTGAGGTTGAAGCCAATAAAGACTCTCCTCTTGGATGATACACAAACAATCAATTGATCCCCTGTAAGGACTATGCTATGCAAATGCAAGATGCTAAAATGCAATGAAACATAATCCAACAATTAAGAAAAGAGGTTGGTCAAATTTTGGGGTACAATGGTTGCCCCTATTCAAGCGACTTGGACCTGAATGGATGAAAAGCGAACGGCTTTCAAACATTTGAGGTAAAAGACAGTTGAATACCAAAGAACTTGGAAATTTGCCAACCGCAGAAAAGAAACAGTAACTGAATAAACTTGTTCACTGGGACAGAAATTCCGAGGAAAACAAAGTGGTATCTGATAGTTGCAACAACAATAAGTTAACTGGTTATCAACTAGAAAACATCGACCCGCAGGTGGAAGAAACCTCTGACCTCGCCGTCAATCATCTATTTATAACAAAAACAGGTATCGAATTCTAAGGCCGACTCAACACGAAGCTGAGAAGAAAATTTGACCTCGCCGTCAATCATCTATTTATAACAAAACAGGTATCGAACCCAGAGGCCGGGTCAATAAAAATTGAGAAGATCATCTGACATCGCTGCCAGGCATCTGTTTATAACAAAACAGGCATTGAACCCGAAGGCCGGATCAATAATGATTGATCATCTGCTAATCCAAGCAGGCATTCGCTAAATAAAAGCGAGCATCGAACCCGAAGGCCGGATCAATAACAATTGATAAGAGTGTCCGACATTGCCGCCAGGCATCTGTTAAACAAAAACAGGCATCGAACCCGAAGGCCGGATCAATAACAATTGATCATCTGCTAATCCTAGCAGGCATTCGCTAAATAAAAGCGAGCATCAAACCCGAAGGTCGGATCAATAACAAGATAAGAACGTCTGACATCGCCACCAGGCATCTGTTAAATAAAAAAAGGCATTGAACCCGAAGGTTGGCTCAATAACAATTGAGAAGATCATCTGACATCGCCGCCAGGCATCTGTTAAATAAAAACAGGCATCGAACCCGAAGGTCGGCTCAATAACAATTGAGAAGATCATCTGACATCGCCGTCAGGTATCTGTTAAACAAACAGGCATCGAACCCGAAGGCCGGTTCAATAAAAATTAAGAAGATAATCTGACCTCGCCGTCAGGATGAAGAAATCCGTTGGGGAATATGAACTTGAATAAGTAAACTTTGTTGGTGTGGATGATAAGATGAACACATCTGTCAATGGTTCTGCTGGAGGTCTGGATACCATACAGGCTTGATAAATAAAAAGATAATTGCTGGAGATACACCTCTAAACAAAGAGGTACAACCTGGCTTATGTTTCATATGCACATGTTTGAATATGGTGTAATCCTCCATACGAAATGGAAATGCTATGCGTTTGGGAGGATGCTATGCACGATGCAAATGCAAAGGAACCACCTTAGCAAAATAAATGCTAAAGAGAGGCAACCAAACTCCGTTGGGGAAAGACTAGACACGTCTAGTACAAATGGACTCATGCTGGGGAAAACAATCCCTGAATGTCTTCTGAAAACTTATGGGTAACACTGCTCTGCTAAGAACAAATCCACTCCGCTGGGGATCAAATCAAACTCCTCTGAGAAAAACACCCTGAATGGCCTGCTAGAATACAACTCTTCTGGGGAACAAACAACTTGGATGGAGACAATAACTCCACTCTACCGGGGAAATCAACCCTGGACGTTCTTCCAGAATATAACATTCCAGGGAACAGACAACTCTGCTGGAGAATCAAGGCAGACTGCTGAGGGATGGCTCTATTCTGCCAGAGATTCCGCTCTGCTGAAGATTTAATCTCTTATCTGTTCGGGATTATGAATAAGATCTACTTGGGAATCGTCTCAAGCTCTTTCTGCTGAGGATGTAGATAAACAATCTCGGGGAAGAAAACTACTCCACTGACTTGGCTAGGGATTAGGTAATGAGGGAATCAGCATCATCCTCTGCTTGGAGATAATGAGCATAAAAATCAACAATATCAATCTCTGCTTAGGGAATGCGTTAATGACCTAGACTCTGAGGAGAAAGGGGTCAACTTTCTAGACCCTGTGGGAAAAACAAAACTTTGAATTTGTTCCACTGCTGGGGATAATCCCATTCTACTTGCTGGAGACGATCCTACTCTGCTGGAGATATCAACCTCGACCTGCTGAGGATATCCTTGGTCACATGTAATCCCTGCTGGGGAGATATATCTAACTTGACATCTTCACCTTGGGGAGAATAAAGACCTGGCAGCTTCACTAGGGACAACTAGATGTACAACTGACGTTGAGAAAGGTTTGGTACAACTGACGTTGAGAAATGCTCTATCTGGATACAGGTTTGAACTTGAAGGTCGACTGAACCTGCTTGAATAACTCTGATAAGCTCTGAAGATATGGAGAGGAATGGGTCTCTTTTGTTTCCAATTTTGCCCCAGCCTGTGGGACTTCTGTAAGACCTTCCTCGAAAGGAAACTTGAAATTTTTGTACCCTGATGGTTTTATACGGACTGCTTTAGTACTTTGAACCTCGAAGAGGTACTTCAATTTCATTTCCTTTCTAGATAAGGATAGTTGTTGTGCTTTTAGAGTGGCCTGCCCCGGCCTTGAAATGACTTTGCCTCTGATTGGCTAATTTGTGGATAGGTGACTCTAACTTCGAGAGATTTTTTGAATCTCAACCTAGTTTCCCCAGATTAATTGAATCTTGGAATGACTGACTCCTCTTATGTGATCCTTTGGCATGCCTCTGCATGACGGAGCTCTCAGGAGCTTCTCATCTTATTTGATCAAACTTCACATTGTGGAAGCTCTCCTGATGTCAAGTGCTTATTCGCAAGTAAAACAATTCGTTTCACAAATGACAATATTAATGCAATGCATGTGACAGTTTTGAAATTCAAGTTTGTTCACTGGAAAAATTTTGTAACATAGTGAATGAATCACTTATCAGAATGTCAATATCAATACCCACAAGGTAAGAAGAATCCTTCTAGGAGTCAGTTTCGATGCGATCTTTACCGAAGTATGCTTTCGAAACAAATCTGCTTCAATTAGGACTTTTGAAGGTGGTAACGTGGTCAGGTTCACGGTTATAGAAAGAAAGGATATAAGGCTCTAAGTTTGTTTTAACCCACCTATTCTCCTTGATACTCTTCAATCCTATATTCAGCTAATTCAACACAAGCACTCACCTCTCAAAGGTTGAATGATAGGAGTGATGGTTCAGGAAACCACAAGCTTTTTGGAGTGACAATCACTCGATTTTTGTCTTTGGTGTCTAGAATCACACGACTTGTTCTATATAGTTTTTCTGATTTCCCTATTTTTTCCGGGACTAACTCTTTTGAGTTTCTTTTGATTTCGAAGTCCATTGGGATACCCTAATTTTTGCTTAAGCCACTTGTTTACAAGTTATCGACTTAACGGGCTTCTTGTATATTTTTTCTTTTTGGGAACAAATCGTGGGACATTGGCTTGTCTACTTGTTTGACAGGGTTGTGACTGACTAACTCCACTGTGGTTTTTTAGGTACGACCTCTACAGGCGTGATTGATCCTCGAACGGGAACATTCCCTTCTGCAATTTGGATGCTCGGTCAAATTAACTGACACTACCCTACCCCAGGTTAAGATTGAGGGTTTTTCGTTTTCAGAAAGAAACTCCTACTACTAGGCTCAAAGGGGTTAACTAGGGATTAACTCCTTATCTCTTCGGTGTTTAGGGATTTGAGACAATGCATGTACATCATCAGTAGAGGTTTTTTTTCAAAAGCATACAGTCGGAAGCTTTGCGTCTTTTCAACTTCGTCATCCTCCCTCGGATTCCGCTTAAAGAAGCGTTTGACATCAATAAAAGAGTATTGAGTGAACACGAATGGATTTAATCAAAACATGCACATTCATTTCATTTTCATTATCAATAAAAAACAAACATGTTTTACAAATGAAATTTGCACTTAAACAGAAAAGAAACTACAAATGCAAAGAAATGACATGATAAAAAGATTGCCAACTTCTTGTAACTGGGCTTTCAAATCTGGATTTGCTACTGAATCAACCATCTTCAGAATTGCTTGTCAAATTCGGTCTGGCACTCTTTTGAATATCTGCCCTCGATAAATTCCTCCATAACATGAACCGATGAACCCACTTGACTGGGTGAAGGAGGATTGTTGATTTGGATACCCTGAGGTGTGATTGAGAACAAGTTGAAGTCAAGCAGAGTATGAACTTTATTCCTAAGCACCTTACAGTCTTTGATTGAATGCCCCTGTGCCCCAGCATGGAACGCACAGCGGGCAGTGACATCAAAACCTGGCGGATACGGAGGAATCTCTGGATTAATCTTCTTTGGCACCACCAATCCACCTCTGATCAGATCTGGCAACATCTGACTGTATGACATTAGCAATCGAGTGAAATGCCTCTCTGGCTTCTTTGGTCTTCACTTGGCGTGCTAACGCGGCTGATGACGGTATCATATATGATATAAAGAACCAAAAGATTGTTGACTCTGAATAGTTGAAACATTTGGATACTGAGTCTGAGGTATCGAGGACTTCTCTCGTTCAGGTGCTTTCATCCTCAGGTTTGGCCTAGGAACAGGAAACAGTTGTGGGCATGGAGACTCTGAAATCACAGATTGCAAGACATACTCCTGACCTGATGCAACTTTAGGGGAGAGAATAGGAACATCCACCTCTTTTGCAATGAAGGGAATACGACCATCTGGTACGCTCACGCCGCCCGACGCGAATTCAACTGCCTTTGAATCAATTAAGTCCTAAACTTTGTGCTTAAAAGCTTTGCAGTTCTCGACATCATGCTCTGGTGCCCCATAATGGAAATGACAATGGGCACTTACATCATAGCCTCATGGTGGCTTACCAGTAAGTGGAGCCAGAGTCCCAAGTTCAACCAAACGAAGTTGAAGCAAGAGTTGCAACAACTGAGTATAAGTCATAGGGATCTGGTCGAAGATTCTGTCGAGCTGCTTCGTCCTTTGAGCATACCTCCTAATCCTAGGATTGCCTTGGGGAACATGAGATAACTGTTGACAGGGAAATTCTGGAACCTCAGGTTGTGTAGAAGATCTTTGAGGCACATCACGCCTTGGGAGAGGTTCCATAGGTAAAGGTGGAATAGCCATTTCTGCTGCAGCTTCAGGCACATGATCGCCTTCCTTTTTTAACACTTTTCTTATCACTTCTGTGATCAAGCCCATCTGAGTCTTCAATTGATGAACTTCCTCCCTAAGCATCCTCTGATCCAAACACAAATCTTGCATGTCCACCATGAATTGTCCCATCTGGCTCCGAACATCCCTCAACTCAGCTTGAATCTGCTCCATAGTCACTTTTATCTTCCTTGAAAAGCTCTATGTCTAGTTCCAAAGAAAAAACGGATCAGGATAACAAAAACCCAGTCTCGAACACCTGCTATGCAAATGAAATGTAAATGCCATGTAATGCAATATGAAATGCAACAAACACAAGATCAAGGTTGTTGTGCTATTGACGGTGATGAATCATCGCTTCGCTTTGGCGAGAAAACCATACACACTAGTACAAGGATCCCGCTATAACTGTTCACACTGATAAGACAAACGGGTAGGATGAAGGTCAAAGTTTCCTGCAAACCCTCCCCCTCACAGGTATGAACTTATCTCTGATAAGGTCAGGCATCCAATGCGGTCATCAGCGTCACAGACTTTCGAGAAAGGATGATACATTCACCATTTCTGCTTTGGTATCATTGTCTCACGAAGCGGCCTCACTTTAGCTGACTCCTAAGTGATCGGTCTCCAGAGTCGACAACTTTCAGATCCAACACCCTTTCCTGACCAATGCACAGGATATGATGCCTTCAACAGAAAACCTCGTCTGAACGCGAATTTCATGAAGACTAGTGCATGCCTAACGTACAGGTCCCCAATACTCTCCATTCTAATGCTATGGTTATCCTTAAGCCTGGGTTTTGGCTTATCTCTCAATGGAACATCACCATCCACAGCACATCAAAATAATATATATAACAATGCCGAAAGTAAAATGAAATAAAGCAATAAAAATGCAAACACATATACACATACATACACACCCAAAGAAAAAAAACACACAAGCGCTAGGATTGAAACGCATAGGGGATGGGAAGACATCCCCAGCAGAGTCGCCAACTGTCGCATCACTGCGAAGACAGGAGCCGACAAAGCCAGAAGAGTCGCCACCGTTCGTTATTTATCCCAAAGAGAGGGAAAGGAAACGATCAGAGAAAACATACAAAAAGGGAATAAGACAGGTCATCGCAACCAAATCTTGGGTTCAGGAGTCGGTTACACAAGGGGAAGTTATTAGCACCCCTCACGTCTGTTGTACTCAACGGGATCCACGTTTATTGTCTATCTAAAAGGGTGTAAAACTATAAGGCTGGCCACGGGGACAAAAGAAAAGAAAAGAGACTCGATAGAGCATCACCGCTCTATGCCTACGTATTCCCTCGTGCAATGGGAAAGTCAGAGTCAATGTAGTTCGGGAAACTACGGGTGATGGGGGGAAGGTTGCACGCTAAGACATCATCATCTTGTGCCTACGTATCCTCATCTGGTATGAGAAATCAGAGCAAACGTAGTTCGGGCTACTACGACCATTGGTTGGTTCAAGTGTTTTAAACCGAGTAGGGCTAAACCTTCATTCTAGCAGTTAGGTGTATGCTGCTCGACAATTGGAGACTTAGGCGTTACCTATTTGTGGTAGAACCAAGAGTTAACGACACTCTCTTTATGAAAATGATTTTCAATTAATCTCGAAGGATAAAAAGGTTTGATGTTTTTTTTGTGTTTTTTAAGACAAGAAGTGAATTGAGTTATGGTTTGAAACTCATGTCACACTAAAAACTATGACTCGAGAGCCAATACGTCGCATATCACCCAAAGGGCATACGCTAAACACTCTAGACAGTTGAGAGGAAGCCCCCTAACCATCATTTCTCAAGTACTTAAGGCTCGTAGCGTACGACACAAATTGTTCTTTATTAAGTGTTTTGAATTGTTTAGGAGATGAGAAGAGAAAGACACAGACTAAGGGGAAACTGGACCCTAATGTTGTCATGCACAATGCTCCTAAAGTTGGGATGAAATGGGAGAACTAACCTAATGTTATCATGCATAGGATTGAACACCTAATGTCTCTCCTACTCCCATCCTAAACGGAAGGAATAGGAATCCTATGGGGATCATGGCCAAAGGTCAAATAAACACTAAATAACTCACTCACAAATGAAATAAGAAAGAAAAGAAATTGACAGGAATAAGTGATAAGCCACAAAGCACATTAATTTGAAAATTCAAAATAAAATGATAAACTAAAATGAAAATGAAATAAAAATGATGAAAAATAAATTAACATTCTAAAATATTAAAAAATGATTTTTTTGGATTTTATGATATTTAAAACTATTTTCAAATAAATAAAATAAAAAAAGAAATAATTAAAATAAAATAAAATAAAAAGAAACAAGTAAACAAAGTATTTAAAAAAAAAAAGAAATGCCCCACCCAAGGCTTAAACTCAAGACCTTGGGGTTGCAAACACAAAACATGGTCAGCTCAGCCACTTCGCGCAATGTGAACAAAACATGGAAAAGGAAAGAAAAATATCCAAAACAAGAAAATAATTAAAAAGCACCCCCGCTGGGGGTCGAACACAAGTTCAAGGCATGGCAAGTGACTTAAGGGCAAGGTACTAACCACTGGGGTGGCAATACATCTGCTGTATCAAGCCACCCCATGTGCATATGTACCTAAAACTTGCGCATATCCTGGGCAAGGCAAGGCAAGAACAAGTGAAAAAAATGACAAAATGGTTTTGATATAACTTCTTCAATTCTCAACCAAATCTGGTGAAATTTAACTCAAACCTGCTTAATTTTTCAAGAGGATCATGATGGTGCAGTTCAAATTTTGAAATGATGCTCATACAATAAAATTTGAAGGTTCGTGCAATTATGAGCTTTTGAAATACATTTTGAGTTCTAAGTTTATAAACTGATGCAATCTGGTTTAGAGAAAGATACATGCAAGTTTCAAATGTGCAATAGGTCAAGTTTCAACAGAAATATGGATCAAAAGACATTAGGATAAGATTTTGGCACATGAGTTGCAATATTGAACATGATTTGAAAATCCAAAACAAAATGGTCAATAGCAAGACCAAAACCAACACAAACTCAAACAAATGCAATTTCAACATATCAAGAATTAAATGCAAACTGGATCAACACCTAGGATCTCATAAACCACACTGTTAGGAAAAAAAATTCAGAATTCTAGAAACAACAAAGTCAAGGCAGTTTGGCTTTGTAACAACATGATATTGCCAACATAAGTAACAAGGACATCTATGATTTGTGATGACAAACAAAAATCAGTTCATGGCTGAACTTCACTCATGATTCACAAGACATAAAAAAACACATGTCAAAGGCACATACAAGACATAATCATGATCAAAATAGTTGACAAACACAAAACATAGACATGTTCACAACAGACCTTACACAAATTGTTTAAACCAACATACATTTGCATTCAAAAATGGTATAGACAACAACTTACAAATTGAAATGTCAATTCACAATAAACAGCCCTTCTCAAAAACAGTTTTGATATATCTACCTCAAATGGTCCAACATCATTCAAAACAGTACCAATATTCTCTGGACTTGAATTTCAACAAGGCATACACTCAAACAGTCAAGGTTCTTTTAAGACTCAAATGAGATTTTGAAAGCATGAGAGGTTAACAAACCTTAAACAGAAACTGACAGCAAGATCAAGGCATATGCTTCAAATGGTGAGAGACATACCAAACAAAACCTAACTGATCTAATGCAGCAACCAATCATCATGATCAATAAATTTGAACACAGAAGAACAGCAGTCCAAAAGAATTTGGCTTTGAGAAAACATAAACAACAACCTAGTTTCACATCATAATGCAAACATGTTTCCTTCATGACAGTCACCAACTTGCTATCCCAATGCCAAAACTCACACACTAGTTCAAAAACTGTTAGATGAGAGCTCTCAACAAAACACAAACAATTCTGGCATAAGCAAAAGACCTAAACAGCTATTGATGAATTGGCAAATTCAATCCTAAAAAAAAATCATGACAATAACTGTGGATATCAACATAACAATGCCTATATCTAAAGACCATTAGTCCAAATATTGTTCATAAATGCAAGTTCACAAGCTTTATGACATTAAGCATCCTAAATGCAATCAAACTTGATGCAACCAAACAAACCAAACAGCAACTCTAGTGCAAGATTCTAATAACAGTCCTATGCACACTTACTAAATGCTAGATAAATCAACTTAACAACAACAGTTTAACATAACAGTTACCAAAACTCAACCAAATCTCCTATCATAAGAGACTAAACCAATGCCAACCACAATTGAGTTAACAAACTCAGTTTCCATCAAATCCCCCTTGTATGGAAAACACAATCATAAACCTAAACATTTAACATGTGAAACCAACCTCTAACAAAACCTAACAACAGCCACATAAATCTCATAGTTCAAAACCTAAACTGGACAACATCCTTGTCATGAAAGTACCCTACATGAACTCTAAAAGGCCAACTGTAAATTCTAATAAGAAGCTAGGTTGAAAAACCCCCCAAACAAGTTTGGACAGCAAGTAAAGTATCAAACCCACATTTTCACTAAATGTCATTAATCATGAATCACTTCAACAGCAGCAGTCCAAAAAGAAACTGGTTTTGGAAAACAGAATCAACAGCATAACTATATTTCCCTAGTAACAATCACACACAAGTATCTAGGAGCAGCTTTAAACAAGACCCTAATGACAGTCAAAATGCTAACTATGACATGACAATGATGTATATCCATAAGCAAGCTTAACAAAATCAGATTAATGCTTCAAATGAAAGTTGGCAAACATCAAGCTAGCACCACACACAAGTTTAAATCACAACAGTTATGAGATTACCATATTTAAGACATTTTGACAGCAATGAACATAAACATGATGCATGATGATGAGGTTTAAAGCTACATACCTCTTGTAGATCTCCAAAATCAAGCTAGCAGCAGGAGAATACCTTAAAGAGCTCCAGCCAATATCAAGTAGAACTTAGCAGCTTTCTTACACTTGAAGAAAAATGGAAAGAAATTTGTGACAAATCCAAAAACAAGTGATGCAAAGGTTTTTGAATGTTTTGGACAATTGATAAACCTCAAACCAAAGGTGTTGGAAGTGTTGATATGGGTGAAGTAGGCCTGAGCAAGCGTTTGTCTGATTTTGTGTGAAAAGTCAAAGTTTCCTTGGTTGAGGGTTGACTTTTGAGGAAATGAGGTTTTTGGCTGGTTTAATGGTTGCAACACCTTTTAAACATGATTTTGAGGTTGTGTGAATGCTTTTTGAGGTGGTTTTATGGTTAGAAAGGAGGTTGGTATGAAAATTGCACAAGACAGTTTTTTGATGAAGGGTTCACAAAATGAGAGAGTAGAAAGAAAGCTCAACTTCTGGTTTTTCTATGCTGAATGGTGGCTAGGGTTTTCTAAAGTTGTTCAATAGCTTAAATATGGAGTGAAATCAGGCTTTGGAGGGTTTTACCATGGTGAAAGATCAATGGTGTAGATGTTGCATTTAAAAGAGTTTTTGAATCAATGGTGGATTAGAGAGATGGTACACCAGCCAGCTTGCACATGAAGCTGTTTTGTTTTAGTGGAAAGAGCATAATGGTGTGGCTGTATGCAGCAGAACAAAGCTGTTAGAACATATATTGGTTCTTAATAATATCTCTTTGTTTTGATGATAACTGTTAGGAAATTTTGTATTTAAGAATTATATACTCTAAAATTTGCTTGAGAGTTTTACTGCAGATTGAAATGAAATTAACACTCCAGAAGCAAATCTGAATTGTATACAAGAAGTTATCTAGACTCTGAAGCGCCAGATGCATTCTTTAGAAGATTTTGATTGCTGTTTACAGAAGATCCTGAGCGTAGTCTCCAGAAGGATCTGAAGCAAGAAGCTCCAGAAGATTCTGAAGCAGAAGCTCCAGAAGAATCTGAAGCAAGCAGAAGCATCTGAAGCAAGTCAGAAGCATCTGAAGCTAAGAAAAATATTGTATGAAGAGTTTCTCAAAGCATAGTTTCTACAGAAGTTTCTGAAAGTACTAAAGCTGCCAGTACTGAAGTTCTGTGTCAAATATGCTCTGATGATCAACACGCTGAAAGCACACATGCTGCAGAAGACTCTGATACAGCAAAGTTCTAAACATAATTAGAAGACTCTGACCCAATCTGATTCTGATGAACTTGTTGAAAACTGAAGAAGAAATATTCAAAGAATTATATCCGTTGGAGTAAATCAAACGTCTCTTTCCTCATTTGTGTTAGACACAAGAACACAGACAAAAAGGATTTTTCTGTGCCTTCTTCTTCTAGGAAAGGTCACTTGATGTAAAGACAAAAAGGCTCAGACCTTTTTGGGACACTCTTTTCAACGCTCAGCTCTCCCTTGGATCAGCTGCCTATAAAAGGAAGACTCCACCAAATTCTTCAGTTGGACATTTTTGCTGAAAAGAAATCATAACATTCAAAGCTCTCATACTTTCATATTTACTCTTAGAATTATTTATACTTAAACTTAAGAGAAATATCACTGTTGTGATAAAAGCTTTTTAGAAGCATTCATACTCTTGTATTAGATTTACATTGATTGTAAAGAATTTCCTTAAGAGGATTCAGTTGGAATCAGTAGCTCTTGAGAAGACTAAGAACAGTTGTTCTTAGGTGTTACTATTGTAATCTGTTTGATTAAATAGTGGATTAAGTCCTTGTTGAGAAAGGCAAATCACTCTAGGAAGGGTGGACTGGAGTAGTTGAGTTCAACGAACCAGGATAAAAATAATTGTGTTTTTATTTCTAAGTTTTAATCTTTCATACTTATTCAACCCCCCTTCTAAGTATTATCTCACCTTCAGTTGGCATCAGAGCTCCGGTTCTGTGTGTGCTACCACTTAACAGTGACAGTAAAGATCCAGAGAGAAATACTTTGATATATATTTATTTGTTACAATGGCTGATAATACTATATCCAACATTAACAATAAATATGAAGAAAGGGACAGGATCAGCACCAAACCCCCTATGTTTGATGGGGAGAAATTTGATTACTGAAAAGACAGAATTGGGAGTTTTTTCCTAGGATATGATGCTGATCTATGGGATCTAGTCATAGATGGATATGTTCATCCCACAGATGGGAATGGCAAGAAGATAGACAGAAAGTCTATGACAGATGCTCAGAAGAAAGATTTTAGAAATCATCACAAGGCCAGAACTATATTATTGAATGCAATTTCTCATACTGAGTATGAAAAAATTACAAACAGGGAAACTGCTTTTGATATGTTTGAATCCTTAAAAATGACTCATGAGGGAAACTCTCAAGTCAAGGAGACAAAAGCTCTAGCTCTAATCCAGAAGTATGAGGCCTTCAAGATGGAAGACTCTGAATCTGTTGAAGCCATGTTCTCCAGATTTCAGATCCTCACAGCTGGGCTAAAAGTTCTGGACAAGGGATACTCTACATCAGATCATGTAAAGAAAATCATCAGAAGTCTACCTACCAGATGGAGACCAATGGTGACTGCCTTGAAGATGGCTAAAGATCTGAACAAGATCTCTTTAGAAGAACTCATCAGCTCACTAAGGAGCCATGAAATTGAGCTTGAGGAAGATGAACCTCAGAAGAAAGAAAAAGGTAAATCTGTTGCCTTAAAATCTAACAAATCTGCTAAAGCTTTACAGGTTATTGAAGAAAGCTCTGAAGAATCTTCTTCTGCTGAAGAAGATGAATTATCCATGTTGTCTAGAAGGATCAACAGACTCTGGAAGCACAAGGGAAAGAAGTTCAACAACTTCAGAAGATCTGATCATAGAAAGGAATCTTCTGGGCACAGAAGATCTGGCAAGAAAGAAGTTGTATGCTATGAGTGCAAAGAACCTGGGCATTACAAGAATGATTTCCCCAAACTTCAAAAAGAAAAACCCAAGAAGAAGTTTAACAAAAAGAAGAAGGTTCTGATGGCAACATGGGATGACTCAGATGAATCTGCATCATCTTCTGAATCAGAAGAAGAATGTGCTAATGTTGCACTGATGGCCAGCACAGAGGATCAAGAGGAAGGAACCTCAGGATATGAATCAGATTCTGAATCTGATGATGACGCTGAAGAGGTAATGGCTAAACTTACCAAAGAAGAACTTATAAAAGTCTTAACAGAAGTTCTTAAAATTTATAACAATATCAAACTCAAATGCAAGAAGCTGAAAAGCAATCTTGAATCTGAGATTGATCTTCTGAAGACAGAACTTGTTGAGCAAAAAGAAATTAATCTGAAAATCAAAAATAACTTTGAAATAACTCAACAAGAATCTGAATCTGAGACTAAGTCATGTGAAAACATTTTAGAAAAATATGACTCTAGCTTTCAGAGATTCCTTACTAAGAGCATAGACAGAAGCAAGATGGCTTATATGATCTATGGTGTTAGTGGGAACAACAGAAGAGGTATTGGATATGAATCTTCATCTGGAAGTAATCCAAAATCTGTTGACAAACTTTTCATCAAGAAGACACCTCTGTATTCTCAATTTAAATTTGGTCACTTAAATGACATTAAACACACAAGCTCTGAGAAGAATACTGTTGTACCCCAAATTTTGACCCCTTAGATTCTCATTATCATTTTTAAGAGCATGATCATGAACTATCTAACCCTAAATCAGTGCAAGTTCATTATTGTCAAGTTACAGACGAATCAGGGTTATCGCACCGACAAATTCAAAACAACTAAGGAATGATCAACCAATGATTTGGGCAAATTTAATCATGGAATGAAACCAAAGATGATATCAAAGTCAAATGAGAAGTCAATTTGAAGAAATCATTTCATAATCAAGAACAGTGCAGTCAGGAGGCCCCAATTAGGGTTTTTTAACTAGTGAAAAGTCAACTGTGGTTTGACTTTGATGTTGGAAGATGTTTTAATGGTGGGATTGAGGTCCATGAAGTTCATATAGCTTATTAAAGACCATTCAAGAAGTATCAAAGTCTCAGGATATCCAGAATGTCAACAGGCGACTCAGTCGGCACCGATCGATCGTACGGTTGACCGAAAAGTCAACTCCTCAAATTTTGAGAATTGGAATCCAAGTTGTGAATCAAAGTTGTTCCTTATGTCATAATGGACCTGCATATCAATTTTCATGATCATTGGATCAAGGATGAGAGAGTAATCGAGAAATCGGGAAATTAGGGTTTTGAAAAGGGCTAAACCATAACTCCTTAACCACACATCCAATTGAGTTGGTTCAAATCTCATTTTGAAGCTCTTGACAAGTCCTACAAAAGTCCCATACTAGTCCACAACCAAAAAATGCATACCTTTTGAGATAGAAGCAAAAACATTCTTAGAAGGGAAAATAACTTAGAAAATTTCTAAGTTATTTTCACTTTAAAAGCTTGTGTGCAGCCAACTTTGAGGGGGTTTTTCACCTAGTTCCAATTGGAGTTTGATTTCTTGGAAAACATGAATGTTTTAGAGCTATATGGGGGCTTTCTAAATTGTACTAGAACATCTCAAGAGGAGTTATGAGCAGAAAGTTACATGTATTCAAAGTTGGAGGTTTCACATGTTAAGTCCCACATTGGCTGAATTTTCAAAATTGATTTCTTTCACTAAACTTGCCATTTTTTCTCGATCTAACTTGTTGTATGTGACATATAAGATGTGTGTAGCATGTTAGAACAGAAAGGTTTCATAGAAACATCATAAAATTGAAATTTGGAGCTTCATTGCCAAAGTTGAAAATGTGGACTTTTCAAAGCATGAGGTGGAAAGTGAAATCTGATCCAGCCCCTTTCCTATGGTTCCTAGCATGCTATTAGTTTGAGAAATACATCATTATGCTCCACAAGTTGGCCTTGTATCAGAACCAATGGACAAAACCCTCCAAGAGGGGTTTTTGCAAAATATCTTCAAGGTTGCTTCATGGTGAAGCAAAGTCTCTAGTAAGCACCTCAAGCCATTTTCCTATAAATAGAGACCCCCCTCACCTCATTTGCAACATAATTCATCTGATAGAAACCATAAAGAAGCTCTGTCATCACAACTCCCTCATCTTGCATCAAATTCTCAAAAATCACAAAATTCACAAAAACACCAAAAATGGTCATGAAGTGAAATTTGCTCAAAATCATTTCTACCCTTTCAAACACCCCAACAACCCTCCATACACTCTCTAAATATCATATGGGAGGTGTCTAGCCCTTTGAACCACCAAAAATCTCAAGAAATCAAAAAGTCAACATTGTACTTGGCTTACTTTGACCAAAAGCTACAAAAAACACCAAAGTGAGTTCTAAACATTTCCTTGAGGTTGTGACCACTTGGACACCTCACATACAATATATCTCAACTGTCAAGAGCCTTAGCAACCATAGGAAACTCATAATTCTCATTTTGGCATCATAAGTGGTTGTTACTTAAGTTTGAAGCAAAGTGCCAAAGCAAAAAGGTGAAGTAAAGATCTCTGGTTTTCTCAACTAATTTGGCTTGCTTAAAAAGATCATCAACAGGTATGTAACTTGTAAAACCTTGCTCTTGAATTATTCTTCATATCTTGCATATTTTGGTTTTGGTGAAATAAAGCATAAAACATGAATGTATGGTGTGTTTTTCCACTCGTGTTTGGTTTATGTGTTTATGAATGAATGTGCATACTTGTTGTGACATATGTGTTTCTTTTATCCTTGCTTGAATCAAAAATCCAGTGGTAGCTGTTATTGTGTATGCTTGTTTATGCTTAGGTTCACATGCCAAAATCATGTTTTGTGGGAAGATGTGATTCTAAGGGATCCTAACAGTTTTGACATGATATATATGGAGTGTATACATTGTGAATGCTTTGTTATTGCTAACATAATTCTGTTTTACTCTCAAGATTGGTTTTTTCCTAGAATTTGCACTTGTAATGGTAATTCTGTAATCTGCTGATTAGGGACCTGTTTTGATGTTTTGAAACCAATCTATGTGGTTCATGTAAGATGTAGACCTACTGTTTTGAACAAAGGGCAACACCCTTCATGTTACTCACTTTGAAAAAGCACCTTTTTTACATATTTTCAAGCCTCACATACCAGTTCTGTTTTTGATTGCATTTCAAACTTATTTGCTTGTTGAAACACCTCAAGCTAATCATTTTAAACATGTTCAGAACCAGGCTTGAGGGTTGCAACAAGTGATAGGGATTTTGACATCTCAAATGGTTGTTTTTCAAGCACTTCCTTGCATATTCTATGACAGATTTGGTTATAGGTCTTTTTTACTTGATTTTTTTGTTTAGACACTTCAAACATAACATTTTAAAGGTGCTCAAACCATTACATAAGCATCATAGCTAGTATTCCAAGTTTTCATTCTTAAAGTGCAAGTTTCACTTACATTTTGCAATTCACTTGCTATTTTCTCAAGCTATCCGTTTCAAAGGTGGTTGAGCCCTTGAATCCTTTTCATATGGTATGTTAGAAGTGTAGGATACAGAAAATTGAAGTACAAGACCTGAAATCCAAAACTGTCAAATTTCATCTTTTGCAAAAGACATTTTTGCTCCAAATTGCAAATATAGGGCCAACTGTCATGATAATGGTTTTGGTGCATAAATGAAATTTGAAACACCTCACTTTAGTCATTTGGAACATGCTTGAACTATCTTTTCATTCAAAATCACTCAATTATAGAAAGTCACTTTCAAAAATGCAAAATTGTCATCACACATCCACACACCTAGCCACTTTTGGCAATACCTTGTTTTTCATGTAAAACACATTGCACACACTTTAGGTTGAATACATATGAGGTGTTGGAACACTTGCTTTGATTTGAAACACACTGTACCATAATCTCATTCTTAAGATGCCTTTTTCTTTCACTTGTTTGCATATCACATACCAGATCTGGAATGGATGAGTTGCTTTGTATTTTTTGTGTTATAACAGTTTAATATAATCATTCTTGATATGTTTGCATGAGCCAAATCATTGAACATCTCATGAACACAAACCTATACCATCACATGTACATAATACACATAAGATACACTTTGAATGCCACACTTCCACACACTTGTTCCAGTTTGTTTTTTTTCACACAAACACACTCAATATCATGTACTAAAGGTGTTTTGAAGGTTGTTATGATCAATGGTCACTTTAAACATGAGATCCCTACTGTCATGCATTACTTATCTTTATTCATTTACAATTTAAGTGTGATTGTTCATAACTGTTTGATTCTGGCCATGAGAGTGTTTTTGTTTGTTTAAACATCACCTAGCAATCATGTCTATATGCTTTGTGTGGATTTAATATGGCTGTACAAGTTGGTTCATGTCATTTTGCAATTCTTGAACATAAACAAGAACCCTATCGGGTTTTCCAGTAGAAAAGTGATTTCAAAAAACCAACACCACCATCTTAATCCTCATGATTTTCTACCCCAAAAGCATATAAGGTTTGTCGAAAAACTCAAAAAATTGAAGAAGTTATGGACATTTTGCAAATCCATAGAAACCATGTTTTGCCCAGCCATAAATCAAGACATACATCATATATTTATTGTTTCACTTTTATTAACGGATGTATGGCTGCCCCAGCGGTTGAAACTTGCGCGCGTATTGTACTTGGCATGGGTTCGATCCTTGGTGATAACCCTTGTTGCCACTTTTTTTCATTTTTCACATGAAACTTCAAAAAATCATAACTCTCTCATTTTTTATCATTTTTCACCCATTCTTTTTTCATTGTGTTTGTTTTAATGTGTAATTTCATGTCATAATTTTATTTTCCATGTTTGATTAATTTTTCACCATGTTTGACTATGTGCAACTTGTCATATTGACAGTACTAACCCTAGCTGTTGCAGATGAAAGTTTAAAGGGTTCCACTTGTTTTTCTTTGTGAAAATTGATTGTTCTCATTCCTATACATGTTTTTCAACGTGCTAGGATTTTTACTTTGAATTATTGTCATGCCTATCTCATCTGTTTGTTAATTGTACTCCAGGTGCGATCTGTCGTCACAGTTTTCGTACTAATCATCTGCTTTGATTGTCACCATTGCTTTTTCATCCTTAAATATTTTTCATTGGTTGTCACCATGAATGCTTTAGTATAATGTTTATTTTATCCCCAAGTGATGAAGCTTGTTAGCTTTCATCCAGTTGCCCACTATCTCTCCCTCCAAAGGAAGGTCTGTCCACTTGACTGTCAATGTCTTGGACCAAAATCTTAAACCCTTTTGACTTTGTTAAGTCACTTCAACCCTAGTTTAGAAACCTTTAGACTTTGCTTGAAGTCTAAGAAACCCACCCATACTAGGAGTGTTCTTCAACTAGAACCCTAGTGTTGCACCCCAAAATTTGACCAACAATTATTTATTCATTGAGTGTTTGAAAGTGGATACCTTCATCAGACAGTTCAAGAGATCTTCAGAGGAATTGGTTGAAACCAGGGTTGTGTGCTTCATAGCTTGAGAGTTGTGGGTGCTCCTCAGATGATTCTGAGACTTTGAGAGTGAACTTGAAGCCTTGAGAAAGCTTATGAGATGTCTTGAAAGCCATCATGAAGCCCAAAGAAGTCATTGTGTAAGAGTTCAGAAGATTCAACCATGAATGGTAGAATTAGGGTTTTGACTGGGTCAACCCTAGGATAACTGAAGATTTGGAAAAGGTTGAGACTTAATCCAAGGGCCATGAGATCATGGAATGATGTATAGAGATGTTATAAAGATGATTCCTAGACCAACTCATCATGATTGAAGAGTTTGAGAAGTTTTGAGTTAGGGTTTCTGAGGATTGTCAGTGAGAAAACCCTAATTTGATCCCTATCTTCCAGGCAGTTTTAGCTCTAGATGTGATTGATATCTCATCCTCCCCACAACATGAATGCTGTAGAGCTTGTCCTAAGCTTTAATTTGAGTGGTGGAAGTCCTTGACAGGAGTTACAGAGCTCAAGTTATGGTTTTGACAAATTACAGGTCAGCAGAGGTGTGTGAATCTGGGTCCTTGAAAGTCACCCAACTTGCAGACAACTTTTGCCCTAGTAGGAAGATTCCTATGATTTCTTGGTCAACATGAATGTTGAAGAGCATCTTCTTAGCTTTAATTTGAGTGGTAGAAGTCCTTGATTGGATTTGTGGAACTCAACTTATGGTTTGAACAAGGCAGGGGTATTTTGGTCATTTGTCAGTTATAGGTCATTTTATCCAATGCCTAAAACTCCTATTTCCAAGCCTCAAATGGAAAAACTCAAAACATGAAAGTTGCTCAAAATGTGATTTTAAGTCTAGAAAGAAGGTCACAAATTGTTGGAAAAGCTCATAGCATGAGATTACATGATTGGTCAAAAATGAACTAAAAATGGCTTATAACTTTGAAAAGTTGAAATTGAAAAGTGATTTGGGAGATCCACAAATCCAAAATAGGTCATCCAATATATCATTTTGATTGTAAAAACCATTTTGAGAACATTGGTTTAGCTAGAATTTTCATTTGAGGTCTAAAAATGGGTGATGCTTTGAAAAGTCATTACTTGCATAAGAAGGCAATGTTGAAAAACCCTACATAAGCCAAAAATGAACTTGTTTTTCACTCATCCCTTCTCAATAACTCATGTAAGGATATTTTAAGACAAAATTGCAAGGCATAACATATGAGATATGAGATAACCAACTTGTCATCATATGAGAATTTCAAGAAACTTCCATCACATTCTAGATGAATCTAGACACATCCAATGATCATTATAAGAAGGATGATCTTCATAGTGTAAAAGGGGTTGGTGATAGAGAGTCAAGTCAGAGGAGAAAGAGAGAGATACATTGCCATTGAAGAGGTTTCTTCAAGTTGAAGCAACTTGAGTTTTCTTCCACTACAAGCCATCTCCTTCACAACCATTGCAAACAGAAGACTGGTGATCATCCAAGGATCATCTAGAAGCAATTCCAAGGCTTGAATCGTGCTCTACATCACTCCACCATAACCTCTTGACAGGTTCCTTCTCCATCTTAATTCTCTTGAATTATATGGTCTTGCTTAGTTTTAAAGGTATAGGAAGGTTGTACTAGGCTAGATGATTAAACCCTAGGAGTCATAGCTCATTCCATGACAATGCATAACAGAACCATGAATCTTTAATCTCCAAGAATTGTGTAGATTGTTAGTTTTAGGCACTAAGAACTGGTCTAGAATAGCTAGGGTAGCATGAAGAATATCTGTACACCATTAGAATCAAGACTAGTGAAGGTTGATCTCAGTTGATTTCATTTGAACCATGATCTTTAATCCCTCTGTTAGAACGACCTAGGTAGAGTTAATAAAAAGTGTACGTGTGGCTGTGTTCCTCGTGAGTAGTAGATGATTTTTCGTTTTTGAATTGTTAAATTTCATGGCCTGAGCAGAGAGATAGAGGAGCTCGAAGATTAGGGCATGAGAGGAGGGTTCTGAAAACCCTAGGTTGTGTTTGGGACGATGAAGGAGAGCCATTGGATTGGCTCCAGAGTTTGACCAATTCATTTGATCCAACGGCCGTGGTTTAACCTGAGAATGGAGGGAAGATTTAAAAATATTGAAACGCGGCGTTTCATTAAGCCAGCGTTCTGGGCCTTATGCGCTATCCCCACCCCCCTTTTTTTCTGGCCCATATGTTTTAACCAGCGTGAGTTGCTGTTCATACCCCCCTTCCCTTTATTGATTTTAATTCTTTTATTTTCTTCTTTTATTTTCTCTGTTTTGTTTAATTCATTAAAAAATGATAAAAAATGATTTTTTAATTCTTCTTTTTTCTATGATTAGATGAAAATGTTTAGAAAATTATAAAAATAAAAATGGGATTTTATTTTTAAGTCTAGTATTTTTAATAAATTTTCCTTTTAAATAGCTTTTATATTGCTTAGTTTGGTATCATGATTTTGTAGGAATTATTTTAGAACCTTCCCTTAGGGTTTTTAATCCATTCTTTTTTGTGCAATTAGATGATGAATCATAGTTCCCCATAGGATTTTTTCTAGATTTTTAGAATTAAATTTTGATTAGTTTAATTAGGGTAGATGTAGGGTGTCCTAATTAGGGTTTAGATTGTGTTTAGGTGATGAATTCCTTTCTTTGATTGAGTTTTGTCTTGATTTTTAGGTAGAGGCCTATGTAGATGTTATGAGTAGGTGTTGAGGACCTTTGTGAATAATTGTTAGATTTTTCCCCCTTGATTTAGTATTTTTTAGGTATTTTCTGAAGTTGCCTATTGATTTGGTCTGTTCAGTGGTTATCTGTTCTTCTTTGGGGTTTATTTTGGGGAATTTGTTGAGGGGCTTGTGTTGCCTTGAAGACCTTGATGGAGAGCATCATGAAGTGAAGATTGTAGATCAAGATTCAGAGACCCAGAGCTTGGCTTGTCCCCTGTCTGTGAGGTTTGAGATCCTGAAGTTTGGAGGAAGTTCATGGTACTTTCCTGGGGAAGGCACTATGAATGACTTTCATTCTTTCTTCTCACCTCTTTCTTAAGTATCCAATGATGTTGGAGCCAACTTGTGAGTTTAATTTCTCCTGAGGAGGAATGTAAACTGATCACATGTTGTTGAGCCACATGGGATACAACTCCTAAGTGGAAGCCTCCTAGTACTTTCCTGAGGAAGGTCCTATGGGTCTATTCACTTAGTTCCCTTAGTTTGTCTAGGATTTCTCAAGTATCCAGTGATGTTGGAGCCAACTTGTGAGTTTAATTTCTCCTGAGGAGGAATGTAAACTGATCACAGTTGTTGAGCCACATAGGATATAACTCCTAAGTGGAAGCCTCCTAGTACTTTCCTGAGGAAGGTCCTATGAGTCTATTCACTTAGTTCCACTAGTTCAGATAGGATTTCCTAAATACCCAGTGATGTTGGAGCCTGCTTGTGAGTTTAATTTCTCCTGAGGAGGAATATAAACTGATCACAGTGGTTGAGCCACATAGGATATGACTCCTGAGTAGTCACCTCCTAGTGTTCTCCTGAGGAAGACACTATGAGTCTGCTTGCTTAGCTCCCTGTCTTTGGTAAGCTTGTTCTGAAGCTTGAAGACTGGGATTGATTTCTTTTGTTTAGGGTTTGCTTTAGGGCTAGTGCTTAGATTTGATTCAGATTCTGTGTTAGGGTTAGGATTGGAGAGTAGAGTCTTTCTTTCTCAAGCCTGTGTTTTGGTTGTCTGATGGCACTTCACTTCTTCTATTTGTTCATTGCTTGATAGTATGTTGTTTATTTTCAGTATGATTGCTGCTATTTCATGACTGGCCTGAGGTCGAGACGAGCTTGTGGAGGCTGAAGCCCCACACACATTTCCTCCCTCACTTGCATTGCATGCATTTTACTGTTAAAACTGATGTTTTTGTCTGTTTTGGTGTATCATTGACATGATCCCTTAGGACTCTCATTTCTTCTGATGAGGATTTGATGATAGACTTTTAGGTTGAAACCTATGCATGACAACTTCTAGGAGTTCCCTGTTCAAACCTCAACCATAGGATGAATCCATGGCATGATAACAGTAGGACTTGATAGTCTCCCTCCTAGTTGAGCCATTTTCACCCGTAGTTTCCCGAACTACGTTTGCTCTGATCTTTCATACCAGATGAAAGTACGTAGGCATAGGATGCGACATCCTAGCGAGCAACCTTTCCACCTACACCCGTAGTTAGCCGAACTACGTTGACTCTGATTTCTCATTCTCTGATGAGAATACGTAGGCATAAAGTGCGATGCTTTGCCGAGTCATTTTTCTTTTCTTTTTCAGCCAGCCTTGATAGGTAGATAGATTATAACCAACCCGTCCAAGTAAACAAACAAGCGAGGATCCCATCGAGTACGATGGACGTGAGGGGTGCTAATACCTTCCCCTTGCGTAACCAACTCCCGAACCCAGACAATGGTTGCGATGACCTTGTCTTACCCTTATTCGTCAGGTTTTTCCGATCGTTTCCTTTCCCGCTCTGAGGGATAAATAACGAAAGGTGGCGACTCTTCTGTCATGCCGGCACCTTATTTTTCGCGCAAGCGACAGCTGGCGACTCTGCTGGGGACGTATAGCATCTAGGGACTTTTCCCATCCCTTATGTTGGGACCGTTTCCCATCCCCTACGCGAGTCAATCCTATCGTTTGTGTGTTTGCTTGTTGGGTTGCGTTTATTTATCGCATTTTTACTTCCCGCACTTTACTTCCCGCATTTTATTTCCCGCATTTTATTTCCAGTTTGATATGATTATCTGTGCTGCTGTGGGAGAGGGATGTTACTGTGAGTGAAAAGCCGGACCTGGGCTTGAGTACACACCTAGATATAGTTGCGGAGAAGTAGTAGACGAACCTGTCTGCTGAGCAGACACAGTTCCCTACGAAAATCTGCGCTCAGACGAGATTCTTGCAGAGGTGCTCCTTTCCGGTCCTGAGGATCTGAGGGGAGTCCAGACGTGAGGATTGTCGACTCTGGGGACCGATCATTTGGAAGTCAGCTAAGAGAGGCCTCTTCATGACTTGATGATGCCACTCCTTCTGGGAATCGTATCGTCACTCATGAAAGTCTGTGACGCTGATGACCGCATAGGATGCCGTACCTTTGTCCGTGGATTAGGTTCATACCTGTGAGTGGGGTTGGGATATTGCAGGAAACTTATACCTCCAGACTACCTGGTTTTCTTGACAGTGAATCAGTTATGTTGGTATCAGGGTTCTCGGTGGCAGATTTGACTGTTCTTGACAGAGCGAGTTTTTGATCAGAGGATTTTCATCATCGGGTGTTTGTCTGTTCTTGATAGAGCAAGCTTTGGTCAGAGTATTGTCATCAGAGGTTTGTCCTGGATGGAGCAGATTTTGAGTGGGGTCTGAAGATCTCATCGGCAGTTGTTGTTTGTTCTTGATAGGGAAGATTTTGAGTGGGGTCTGAAGATCTCATCAGCAGCTGTGTGTTTGTTCTTGAGAGGGCAGATTTGTGATTTGGGGTCCGAAGACTTCATCAACAGATATTCCTTGATCTTGCATCCGGGGTCTTTATTATCAGGCCTTCGTTCTTGTCAGGGCAGAATTTTGATCTCGATCCTACCAGATGGTTATTCACAGCAGATCAGATCAGTGGTTTTACACCGGGGTTTCCTTCTCATCAGCGACTGTTGACATCGAATCTCCACAGCAGCCACCTGGATATATTGTTGCATACCTGCATTTTGCATTAGCTTGCATAATCATTCCATTGGCAGGTGTCTGTGACAGGTACCATTTCCCCGATCCAGGATCTCTCGCCTCTTATTGTGTTACTGCAGCCTCCCTCAGAAAGACTGTTGCGTACGAGTTCTCGATCCTTGTTGTGTCGAATCTGACTATTGCTGTGTGAGGTTACTATTTCCATGATTGGGCCCAGATTCCTCTCCTTATTATTGCCAGCAGGCGCCAGGATCGGGGGATAATCTCTCAAGCACACAGACTCACGCATGCATTTGCATGAAGCATTCTTGCATGACATACATTCTGTTACCTTTTCCTAACCTTTGATGTTGACAGGTTTTTCAGGTACTCAGGTTCCGAGCTGTTTTCGATCTCCAGGATTGATCAAAGATTCATCCACCGCTACTCAACTCGCGCCAATCAAACGAGAATCATGGACCAGGTACAGTCAGATGTTCAGGAGCTTCGTGAACGGATGGATCGTTTTATGGAGCTGATGCAGGTAGTTGCGAACGGGCAAGATCAGCTTCGTACTTTGGTTCAACCTCTCATCTCCAGGGTTGACAGTAATGGAATACTTCACGGCGGGGCCGTACCCACTCCTCCTCAAGGGGATACTCCACAGAACGTTGTTCCTGCTGCCGGGGGCAACGGTAGTGCTAACGGCAATCTTTTGACTAATCTCGGACTTAATGCGGCGGGCGCCGGCAATGGTGGTTTGGGAGCCAATGTTAACATGGGGCCGGTCAACGGCAATGTTGGTGCAGGAAATATGGTGGTGCCTCAACCATGGCTGGAGGACCATCAGGACGACATTTTCTCTCAGAGAGGCGCAGAGGCTGAATTGACTGCTGAAGCTCGACTCAGGTTCAAGGCGCTGGAAGATAAAATGAGAGATATAGAAAATCAGAACACATTGGGCGTTGACATGTCCAAACTTAGGTTGATTGCTGACTTTAAAGTACCTCACAAGTTTAAGGTGCCTATCTTTGAGAAGTATAGGGGCACTACTTGTCCCCGTGTTCACCTCCGATCTTATTACAGAAAGATGTCCGCTTATTCTGACGATGAGAAGCTGCTGATGCACTTCTTTCAGGATAGTCTTTCTGGTCCATCGCTCGAATGGTATATGGGTTTGGAACCCGCTGCTGTGCGCACCTGGAAAGATCTTGCAGAAGCGTTTGTCCTCCACTATCAATATAATAGCGACTTGGCTCCCAACCGAGTTCAGCTTCAGAATCTCTCGCAGCGGAGCAATGAAAGCTTCAAAGAGTACGCCCAGCGGTGGCGTGAATTGGCTGCTCGGGTTCAACCGCCGATGGTTGAGCGTGAGTTGGTACAACTGTTCGTGGCTACCCTTCCCGGAGTCTATTATGAGAAGCTGATCAGCGGCATGTCCGGAACATTCTCAGCCCTCATCACTTTAGGCGAGCATGTTGAAAATGGTATAAAGATCGGAAAGATTCAAGGCGAATCATCCTCAGCTGGAGGAGCTAGCAAGAAACCTTATACTGGCAAGCGCCGAGAGGGAGATGCCAGTGCTGTCACCAATGCTAGGAGAAAGGGCAAGGGCCCTCAGTCTCAGATCGCTAGCATAAACATCCCAGCTGCTCCCCCGCAGCCGCAGCAGCAGCCCCAGCAACAGAATAATCCGGGATATAAGAGATATCAGAATCGGGGCCCCCTGGCAAATCGTCAGTTTGAAACTCCTCCTATGTCATATGCACAGCTTCTGCAGACGTTGCTTCAGCTCCAATTAGTTCAAAAGAGGACGTTGGCTCCCTTGACAGGGGCACCACCACCAGGGTATGACGCTAATGCTACTTGTGAATTTCATTCTGGGGCACCTGGCCATACGGTTGAGAATTGCAAAGCTTTTAAGCACAAAGTCCAGGACTTGGTCGACGCCAAGGTTATCAACTTTTCTGACAACGTGCCCAACGTCACCAAAAATCCAATGCCTCATCATGGGGGGGGCGGAGTGAATGCTGTTGTCACTGAAGAGAATTCAGACTTGCTGACTGATGTCAGAGATTTGAAGACACCGTTGAGTTTTGTTAAAGCTAAGTTGCTAAAGAAAGGCTTCTTTCCCGGATGTGGAGAGTTTTGTATGGCATGTGCTACACTTCCTGATGGGTGTGAGCAGTTGATCGAAGGTATCCAAAGTCTGATGACCGAGGGTATTTTGCAATTCAGTCGGAGCATTGAGAATGCGTCAGGGGAAGTCATGCTGAAGCAGGCGGACGAAGTTGCTACCATTACCATTCCTCGCCACCCTATCACTATTTCTGCGCCCCGTCCGCTTACTATCACCATCACCAGGGCCGGACCAATCCCATTCGAGAGCACTAATGCCGTCCCATGGCATTACGGCGCCGAAGTGTATTGTAACGGTCAGAAGATAGAGCTCGAGTCATCCGGATCGACTGCGCAAAATCTTACTGAAGTCAGTGGTATCACCAGAAGTGGTAGAGTGTTCGCGCCGGCAGAGGCCGCAACAGAGAAGGTAGTCTGAGCTGACGCTATGGATAAAGGTAAAGGTAAAGTTGTTGAAGAGGTTCCTGCAGGACCAGAGAAAGACTTGTTGGTTAAAGATGCTGAAGAGTTCATGCGACTGATCAGGAAGAGTGACTACAAGATTGTAGATCATCTTCACCAGACTCCGTCAAAGATCTCGATTCTTAACCTGTTGCTGTGTTCTGAAGCGCACCGCAACGCGTTGCTGAAGGTATTGAATGCTGCATACGTGCCGCAGGAGATATCGGTGAATCAACTCGAGGAAGTAGTAGCCCATGTCAATGCTGGTAATGGGCTGGGATTTACAGATCTGGAGCTGACTCCCAAGGGAAGAGATCACAACAATGCCTTGCACGTCTCGATAGAGTGCAGAGGCACGATTATGTCACATGTCCTCGTGGATACGGGTTCCTCGCTAAACGTGCTTCCGAAGAAGGCACTGATGAAGTTGGATACCCGGGGACTGCTGTGCACGCCCAGTGATCTGGTCGTGAAGGCCTTTGACGGAACCAAGCGCCACGTCTTCGGAGAATTGACCCTCCCAATTCAAGTTGGTCCAGAGACGTTCAATGCGGTGTTCTATATCATGGATATCATGCCCGCCTATAGTTGCCTCTTAGGTCGGCCGTGGATCCATTCTGCTGGTGCCGTGACGTCCACGCTGCATCAGAAGCTTAAATATGCTGTTGGGGGCAGCATAGTGACAGTCTGTGGAGAGGAGGACATCATGGTAAGCCACCTGTCGTCCTTTAAGTATGTCGAAATGGATGGTGAGATCCATGAGACTCTTTGCCAGGCTTTTGAAACCGTCAGGGTGAAGGAGGTAGCTCCCGTTGTTGCAGAGAAGCAAGAGGTGAACCTCTCCTCGTTTAAGGAAGCTAGAGCTGTTGTTGAAGCTGGTTCCACCCCAGGTTGGGGGCATGTCTTGGATATACCAATCAAACAGGATAAGTTTGGATTGGGATATTCTCCGGAAGCTGAAGCTTCATCTTCTTCTGGCAGTTCGTCTCGTGGGAAAGGGCCGATCTTATTCACCAAGGGGGGAGTAATCTTCGAGAGTATCAACGCTACGTCGGAGGACAGCGGGGACAGTGATTGTGATCTTGATGCCTGGATTCAACCGAGCAAGCCAGGCGAGCGCCTCCACAACTGGACCATCAAGGAGATTATCGAGCTGACAAGTGAAGAGTAATGATTTGCTTTTTACAATCTTTGTACAACCCTATGTCCTGCCCGGGGCATAGTGGTTTTACTGTCAGGGCCTTGTTGGATTATGTGTATGCATTTTGTTAATAAATAAAAGGCGTTTTCTTCGTAATCAAATATTGTGTTCTCTGTTATTCATGTTTTATGTTTGTTTTGAAAAACAGCAAAATGGCAACGAGGTTCGTGCTAACCTGCATATTCCTGCTTTAAACTTAACCCTTGTTATTGCAGGATCCACGTAACAGACGACATCGACTCTGGACCCTCTACGGCTCACTACGACTTTGATTGCCCGATCTATCAAGCCGAGGATGAGATTGATGAAGATGGAGACCTTCCGGAAGAGTTGGCCCGCTTGTTGAGACAAGAGGAGAAGGTTATTCTGCCTCATGAGGAGGGTATTGAGATCATAAATCTGGGTTCTGAGGAGCTTATCAGGAATGTCAGAGTTGGGGCTGCGCTGCAGAATGATGTCAAGCATAGACTGGTCGAGATGCTTCGAGAGTATAGTGACGTCTTTGCTTGGTCGTATGAGGATATGCCCGGACTTGACACTGATATCGTGGTTCATCGCTTGCCGTTGCGAGAAGATTGCCCTCCAGTCAAGCAGAAGCTTAGGAGGACGAGACCAGACATGGCTGTAAAAATCAAAGAAGAAGTCCAGAAGCAGTTGGACGCAGGATTTCTAGCCGTTACCACCTACCCTCCGTGGGTCGCCAACATAGTGCCTGTACCGAAGAAGGACGGTAAGGTACGCATGTGCGTCGATTATCGGGATTTGAATAGGGCGAGCCCTAAGGATGATTTCCCGTTGCCTCATATCGATGTGTTGGTCGACAATACAGCCCAGTTTTCCGTGTTTTCATTCATGGATGGCTTCTCCGGTTACAATCAGATTAAGATGGCGCCGGAGGACATGGAGAAAACGACGTTTATTACCCCCTGGGGCACGTTTTGCTACAAGGTAATGCCCTTCGGTCTGAAGAACGCAGGGGCCACTTACCAGCGAGCAATGGTAACTTTGTTTCATGATATGATTCATCATGAGATCGAGGTCTATGTTGATGACATGATTGCGAAGTCCCAAACGGAGGAGGAGCATCTGGTCAATTTGCTGAAGCTGTTTGAAAGGCTTAGGAAATTCAGGTTGAGGCTGAATCCTAACAAGTGCACTTTCGGAGTACGGTCCGGAAAGTTATTGGGGTTTATCGTTAGTGAACGAGGTATTGAAGTTGATCCTGCGAAAATAAAAGCTATCCAAGAAATGCCAGCGCCAAAAACAGAAAAAGAAGTTCGTGGTTTCTTGGGCCGAATAAACTACATTGCAAGGTTTATCTCTCAGCTCACGGCCACTTGTGAACCGATGTTCAAGTTGTTAAAGAAAAATCAGGCGATTACTTGGAATGAGGATTGCCAGAAGGCATTCGATAAGATAAAGCAGTATCTTCAAGAACCTCCAATCTTGATACCCCCAGTGGCTGGACGGCCATTAATCATGTACTTGACAGTTCTGGAGAATAGTATGGGGTGTGTTCTCGGTCAGCACGACGAGACGGGCAGAAAGGAGCATGCCATTTATTATTTGAGTAAAAAGTTCACTGAGTGTGAATCTCGATACTCGATGCTGGAGAAGACGTGTTGTGCATTAGCTTGGGCTGCCAAACGTCTACGACAGTATATGCTCAATCACACCACTATGCTGATTTCGAAGATGGATCCGATCAAGTACGTCTTCGAGAAGCAGGCTCTTTCGGGCAGGATTGCCAGATGGCAGATGGTGTTAACAGAATATGATATTCAGTACGTCTCTCAGAAAGCCATTAAGGGAAGCGTATTGTCTGACTACCTTGCCGAACAGCCAATCGAAGACTATCAGCCGATGAAGTTCGAATTCCCTGACGAGGACGTTATGTTTCTCAAAGCGAAGGATTGCGAGGAGCCATTGCCCGATGAGGGGCCAGATAGGAAGTCTCAGTGGAAGTTGATATTCGACGGAGCGGTTAATTCCTATGGAAGTGGTATCGGGGCTATCATCACGACTCCTCACGGATCCCACATCCCGTTTACTGCAAGACTGACGTTTTCAGTTACCAACAACGAAGCCGAGTACGAAGCATGTATCATGGGTCTAGAAGAGGCAATTGATTTGAGAATCAAGAATCTAGACATATATGGTGACTCAGCGCTTGTAATCAATCAGATCAAAGGGGAGTGGGAAACTCGTCAACCGAATCTAGTGCCGTACATGAATTATGCCAGGAGGCTGCTTCCGTTCTTTGACCGAGTAGAACTTCATCATGTACCCCGGGCTGAAAATCAAATGGCTGATGCTTTAGCCACTCTGGCTTCCATGTATAAGGTCAATCTTTGGAATGAAGCTCCAAGCATTGTTCTTTCGCGTCTTGACAGACCAGCATATGTGTTCGCAATCGAAGATGCCACCGACGGCAAGCCATGGTTCCACGACATCCAGACCTTCCTTATGACTAAGGAGTATCCTGTGGGTGCGTCAACCCAGGATAAGAAGACTCTAAGGAGGCTATCCGGAAACTTTTACCTCAATCCTGATGGAGTGCTGTATAAGAGAAACCACGATCTCGTGCTACTCAGATGTGTAGATGAGAAGGAAGCAAGTATGCTCATGGAAGAAGTCCATGAGGGCACATTTGGTACGCACGCCGGCGGGCATGCCATGACGAGAAAGATCCTGAGAGCAGGATATTACTGGTTGACTATGGAGTCGGATTGCTTCAGATTCGCGAAGAAATATCACAAATGCCAGATTTATGCTGATAAAGTTCATGTGCCGCCGTGCCCATTGAATGTCATGTCCTCCCCTTGGCCGTTCTCCATGTGGGGCATCGACATGATAGGCAAGATCGAGCCCACTGCATCCAATGGTCATCGTTTTATTCTGGTAGCTATCGACTACTTCACCAAGTGGGTGGAGGCAGCCTCGTACGCTAATGTGACCAAGCAGGTGGTAGCTAAGTTCATAAAGAGGGACCTCATCTGTCGCTATGGAATTCCCGAGCGGATCATTACTGATAATGGTTCGAATTTGAATAATAAGATGATGAAGGAGCTGTGCCAGAGCTTCAAGATCGAACACCACAACTCATCTCCTTACCGGCCGAAGATGAATGGCGCTGTTGAAGCGGCCAATAAGAACATCAAGAAGATTGTTCAGAAGATGGTTGTGACGTATAAAGATTGGCACGAGATGCTGTCGTTTGCCTTGCACGGTTATCGTACGACGGTGCGTACGTCGACCGGGGCAACTCCTTTCTCCTTGGTGTACGGTATGGAAGCTGTCCTGCCATTAGAAGTGGAGATTCCCTCTTTACGAGTTTTGGTTGATGTGAAGCTTGATGAGGCAGAATGGGTTACGAATCGCCTGAACCAGCTCAGCCTGATGGACGAGAAGAGGTTAGCATCGATTGCATTTGGTCGCCTGTACCAAAGCCGAATGAAGAAAGCTTATGATAAGAAGGTGCGTCCTCGAAGCTTTCAGACGGGTGATCTCGTCCTGAAGAAGATTCTTCCGCCACACTCCGATCACCGGGGCAAGTGGACTCCGAATTACGAAGGGCCGTATGTCGTCAGCAAGGTCTTCTCGGGAGGAGCTTTGTTGTTATCCACGATGGATGGTGAAGATTTTGCATCCCCGGTGAACGCGGACGCAGTTAAAAAATACTTTGCTTGAAAGAGACCCGCTGGACAAAAAAGAAAGAGTCCAGGCAAAAAAGGGGCATCCCGGCGAACCAAAAACAGAATAAAAGGTTCGGGCAAAAAATTAGGGATATATTGAAAAAATGTACACCCGCGAAGTCGAAAACCTACACTGGGCGGCTTCGGCAAAAAAGGGTATCCCGGTGAACTGAAAACCCGAAAGGGCGGTTCACGCAAAAGTTAGGGATTTGGATAAGCAAATGACTGCGTTCCACGTATGGACTTTCATTGTTTAGTTGTTCGGAAGACCTGAGGGCCGTTTATCCGAATCAATCTCTTCCAAAGCTGAAGCATCGGAGAAGTATCGAAGTCGAGTAGGTCTTAGAGGGATCAACTCATGGTGTTCGTCTACGCCTCGATTGCCGACATTTGTATATACTGATGTATATTTATGTTTTCTTTTTTGCGCGGCTTCCTCATTCCAGGAGTTTGCCTCTGTTGTAAAACATTTTTGCCCGTTCAGGGGCTCATCATCAATAAAATGCACATTATTCAGCAATTTTACTTGTCTGTTTAGCATTTATCTGTTTTGTTTGCGAATGATAACGCCGATGTGTTTTTGATAAAATGCGCATACATAAACTTGCGGGCCTAAGCCCATTGATTGTTGAAACAATTAACTAACTGAACATTGTCACGAGATAATAACCTGGATAGGCCCCTTTGAGGAGGGTATCTTGTCTGGTTGTTTGTGTTGTTGCAGGAAGATGTGCCGTGCGTATCCCCGAAGCAGGATGAGTTCTCCTCCTCCAGCAGAGTTCAGTAGTCTCTCCTCCGCAGAGTCTGAACGCGGAGCAGTGAGCATTGATATGTCCACCAGGCAGAGAGGATTCTCTTCCCCAAGAAGACGCATCCTGAAGGAATGTCACCTCATCAGCTGAGCCAAGCACCGAAGAATGATGTCGTCTCTCCCCAGCACCGGGTCACAAGTGCAGATTTCAGAGAAGTGTTCGGGTGCCGAAGCTCGTGTCTTCCCCAGTAAAGTCGCCGAAGCAAGTATCCCCCAGCACCGGGTCACAAGTGCAGGATTCGCAAGAAGCTAGTCGTATACCGAGGTATGCAGTAACTGATGGCGCCAGACTGAAGTCTCCAGTGGAATTGAGATTCCGCACCAGAGCCGTATTCTCTCCTGAGATGGGATGATTCCCTCTTCCCCAGTAGAGCAGTGGAACAACTGATGTTGTATTCCTCTGCAGAGTTGTACTCTCCCCCGAAGTCAGATGATTCTTTCTTCCCCTGTGGAATCGAATTCCTCATCAGAGTCGTACTCTCCAGTGAAGTAGAATGATTTCTCTCCCCGGCTGAGTCCGCAGAAGAGCAGAATCCTTGGAAGTCGGTCAGATCATGATCGATGTTCCCCAGCAGAGCGTGGGGCAACTAATGTTGTGTTTCCCCAGAGTCGCACTCTCTCCAGCGAAGCAGAATGATTTCTCCTTCCTCAGCCGAGTTTGCAGATGTCCAAGAGATCCGAATCCTTGGAAGTTGATCAGATCATGATTGGTTTTTCCCCAGTGGAGTGTTGAGCAGCTGAAGTTGGTTCCCCACAGAGTGGTCATCCCCAGAAGAGTTAGCCGAGACGGCCGCACAGTTCATTCTCGCGATTGATATCAGCAGATCCCAGTTCTCGTAGAGCTTCGTCCCCTGCAGCAGTCAGCTGAAGTTGTTCCCCTGCAGCAGTTCGCGGAAGATCAATTCCCCAGACAGAGCCTGATTGATATTAGCGCGTTCACATTCTCCTCAGCAGGATGATTCCTCTACCTGAGTGGTTCTTTCTCCTTGACAGGAGATTTCCCCCTTTCGGCATTTATTTTGCTGACAGGATCGCATCATTGTGCATGATTGCATAGCATTGTGCATGACTGCATAAGCATTTAAACGCTGCATGGAATCATGCAGGATTGCATGGCATTTAGCATAAATACATATCATTCCCACCGTGTGGGGCATAGTGCAGAAGCATACACATCATAAGCATGATCTAGGTCATTATCATCCTTGTTGAACAGGTGTACCACCAAAAGACCGGTTGCTCAGGACGATTCCTGATATTCTCTCCAACAAGGTCGCTTTCTTAAGATGATTCTTAAAGACCCCGGTGTAATCCCCACGGTCGCTCGCTCGCTCAAGATGATTTTTGAGATCCCCAGCGAAGTCTTCAGTTCGAGATGATTCTCAAATCCCTCAGCAGGGCCATTTGCTTAAGACGATTCTTAAGACCCCAGTACAGTTTCCCGAGTTGTTTGCTTAGTATGATACTTGAGCTCCCCAATAGCGTCCCCAGCAAGAGTTGCCCAGGAAGATTCCTGGAATACCCAACAGAATGTTTGCTCCAGAAAGGTTATCAGTTCAGGACGATTCTTGAAGATGCCCGACGGATCTATTTGTTCAAGATGATTCTTGAAGCCCTCAGCAGCGTGATATGTCCGCTCCAACAGTGATGTCTAATCCGAAGATTGACTTCGTAAACGCCTGAAGGCGGTACCAGAATGTTCTTGTGGATTCAGGTTTCAGTGCTGATGAATCAGCGCTTATCTGAAGACAGAGTTCAAGAGTTCATAGATCCAGCTTGAGTATGCAAAGTGGTCCGTGTTGGTCTGAAGACCAAGTCAGTTGCCCTGAGGTGATGATTGATCGCGATCTAGTGAATAGTGTTTCTTCTGACTGAAGTCAAAGATGTTTCTCCAGCTGAAGCGGAGTTTTGCCTGAAGGCAAAGTGTTTGAATCCCCGTAGAGTCATGAATGGCTCAGGATACCATTTCTCTGACTGAAGTCACAAATTTCCCAAGTTGAAGCGAAGGTGCCTAAGGGCAAGGTTATCCCCAAGGTCATGAATGACCTAGGATTCATTTTTCGGACTGTAGGCCGAAATATATCCCTGACTGAAGTCACGGATGCTCTATAGCAGAGGTGGAGTTGCCTGAAGGCAGATCCATGTATCCTTGAAGGCCAAGGACCATTTCTTTAGACTGAAGTCGAAGATACCTCCTGCAGATTTGCCGACGGGCAAAGTTTACATCCTTATAGGATAAGGGTGTTTTTTCTAGCTGAAGCTGGAATAGCCGACGCACAGGGTTTCATCTATCTTCAGAAATACTTGAAGATTCTCCAGCGGATCTGGAGTGGCCGGGGGCCAGGGTTTCATTCATATTCAGAAGTACTTAAAGATTTTTCTAGCTGAAGCTGGAAATGGCCAGGGGCCAGGGTTTTAAATATCTTTAACGTTGAAGTTCTACGGCAGGCAGTGTGCAGCAGTATTCCGATGTTCGTTATGGTTCTGAGGATGAACCCCAGATCAGAGTGTGCTCGGTTAAGTCTCTCATCCCCAGCAGGGTAGCTCCAAATACGCAAGTCTACCTTTTGTTCCATTTACCAAGGGTGAACCCCAGGTCGGAGTTGTTCAGTGTTTGTGTTCGACGGCGAGGTTGAATGTTTGCTTTGACGGCGAGGTCAGATTATGTTTGGTTCTGGCGGCAAGGTTGGATGTTTGTTTTGGCAGCAATGTCAGACTCTTTAAATCCCCAGTAAAGATGATGTTTGTACGACGGCGATGTCGAGTGTCTCTCAAAGCGATGTCTGCTTCTGACGGTGATGTCAGGTGGTTTAGTTCTCCAGCGGTGATGTTGGGTATTGTGATTGTTTGACGGTGATGTCAGATCAGTATCTCTCCAGCTAGTGGCCGAGCAGCTAGTGTTGCAGTATTCAAAGATTTGTTCCCCGCAGAGTACCGTGTGCTCGTGCAGTTGGCAAATTTTCGGGTTTACCGATATTCAACCGCCTCGTACCTTGATTGGTTGAGAGCCGTTCGCCTCTCACCCAGTCAGGTTCAAGCCGTTTGAATAGGGGCAGCTGTTGCACCCCAAAATTTGACCAACAATTATTTATTCATTGAGTGTTTGAAAGTGGATACCTTCATCAGACAGTTCAAGAGATCTTCAGAGGAATTGGTTGAAACCAGGGTTGTGTGCTTCATAGCTTGAGAGTTGTGGGTGCTCCTCAGATGATTCTGAGACTTTGAGAGTGAACTTGAAGCCTTGAGAAAGCTTATGAGATGTCTTGAAAGCCATCATGAAGCCCAAAGAAGTCATTGTGTAAGAGTTCAGAAGATTCAACCATGAATGGTAGAATTAGGGTTTTGACTGGGTCAACCCTAGGATAACTGAAGATTTGGAAAAGGTTGAGACTTAATCCAAGGGCCATGAGATCATGGAATGATGTATAGAGATGTTATAAAGATGATTCATAGACCAACTTATCATGATTGAAGAGTTTGAGAAGTTTTGAGTTAGGGTTTCTGAGGATTGTCAGTGAGAAAACCCTAATTTGATCCCTATCTTCCAGGCAGTTTTAGCTCTAGATGTGATTGATATCTCATCCTACCCACAACATGAATGCTGTAGAGCTTGTCCTAAGCTTTAATTTGAGTGGTGGAAGTCCTTGACAGGAGTTACAGAGCTCAAGTTATGGTTTTGACAAATTACAGGTCAGCAGAGGTGTGTGAATCTGGGTCCTTGAAAGTCACCCAACTTGCAGACAACTTTTGCCCTAGTAGGAAGATTCCTATGATTTCTTGGTCAACATGAATGTTGAAGAGCATCTTCTTAGCTTTAATTTGAGTGGTAGAAGTCCTTGATTGGATTTGTGGAACTCAACTTATGGTTTGAACAAGGCAGGGGTATTTTGGTCATTTGTCAGTTATAGGTCATTTTATCCAATGCCTAAAACTCCTATTTCCAAGCCTCAAATGGAAAAACTCAAAACATGAAAGTTGCTCAAAATGTGATTTTAAGTCTAGAAAGAAGGTCACAAATTGTTGGAAAAGCTCATAGCATGAGATTACATGATTGGTCAAAAATGAACTAAAAATGGCTTATAACTTTGAAAAGTTGAAATTGAAAAGTGATTTGGGAGATCCACAAATCCAAAATAGGTCATCCAATATATCATTTTGATTGTAAAAACCATTTTGAGAACATTGGTTTAGCTAGAATTTTCATTTGAGGTCTAAAAATGGGTGATGCTTTGAAAAGTCATTACTTGCATAAGAAGGCAATGTTGAAAAACCCTACATAAGCCAAAAATGAACTTGTTTTTCACTCATCCCTTCTCAATAACTCATGTAAGGATATTTTAAGACAAAATTGCAAGGCATAACATATGAGATATGAGATAACCAACTTGTCATCATATGAGAATTTCAAGAAACTTCCATCACATTCTAGATGAATCTAGACACATCCAATGATCATTATAAGAAGGATGATCTTCATAGTGTAAAAGGGGTTGGTGATAGAGAGTCAAGTCAGAGGAGAAAGAGAGAGATACATTGCCATTGAAGAGGTTTCTTCAAGTTGAAGCAACTTGAGTTTTCTTCCACTACAAGCCATCTCCTTCACAACCATTGCAAACAGAAGACTGGTGATCATCCAAGGATCATCTAGAAGCAATTCCAAGGCTTGAATCGTGCTCTACATCACTCCACCATAACCTCTTGACAGGTTCCTTCTCCATCTTAATTCTCTTGAATTATATGGTCTTGCTTAGTTTTAAAGGTATAGGAAGGTTGTACTAGGCTAGATGATTAAACCCTAGGAGTCATAGCTCATTCCATGACAATGCATAACAGAACCATGAATCTTTAATCTCCAAGAATTGTGTAGATTGTTAGTTTTAGGCACTAAGAACTGGTCTAGAATAGCTAGGGTAGCATGAAGAATATCTGTACACCATTAGAATCAAGACTAGTGAAGGTTGATCTCAGTTGATTTCATTTGAACCATGATCTTTAATCCCTCTGTTAGAACGACCTAGGTAGAGTTAATAAAAAGTGTACGTGTGGCTGTGTTCCTCGTGAGTAGTAGATGATTTTTCGTTTTTGAATTGTTAAATTTCATGGCCTGAGCAGAGAGATAGAGGAGCTCGAAGATTAGGGCATGAGAGGAGGGTTCTGAAAACCCTAGGTTGTGTTTGGGACGATGAAGGAGAGCCATTGGATTGGCTCCAGAGTTTGACAAATTCATTTGATCCAACGGCCGTGGTTTAACCTGAGAATGGAGGGAAGATTTAAAAATATTGAAACGCGGCGTTTCATTAAGCCAGCGTTCTGGGCCTTATGCGCTATCCCCACCCCCCTTTTTTTCTGGCCCATATGTTTTAACCAGCGTGAGTTGCTGTTCATACCCCCCTTCCCTTTATTGATTTTAATTCTTTTATTTTCTTCTTTTATTTTTTCTGTTTTGTTTAATTCATTAAAAAATGATAAAAAATGATTTTTTAATTCTTCTTTTTTCTATGATTAGATGAAAATGTGTAGAAAATTATAAAAATAAAAATGGGATTTTATTTTTAAGTCTAGTATTTTTAATAAATTTTCCTTTTAAATAGCTTTTATATTGCTTAGTTTGGTATCATGATTTTGTAGGAATTATTTTAGAACCTTCCCTTAGGGTTTTTAATCCATTCTTTTTTGTGCAATTAGATGATGAATCATAGTTCCCCATAGGATTTTTTCTAGATTTTTAGAATTAAATTTTGATTAGTTTAATTAGGGTAGATGTAGGGTGTCCTAATTAGGGTTTAGATTGTGTTTAGGTGATGAATTCCTTTCTTTGATTGAGTTTTGTCTTGATTTTTAGGTAGAGGCCTATGTAGATGTTATGAGTAGGTGTTGAGGACCTTTGTGAATAATTGTTAGATTTTTCCCCCTTGATTTAGTATTTTTTAGGTATTTTCTGAAGTTGCCTATTGATTTGGTCTGTTCAGTGGTTATCTGTTCTTCTTTGGGGTTTATTTTGGGGAATTTGTTGAGGGGCTTGTGTTGCCTTGAAGACCTTGATGGAGAGCATCATGAAGTGAAGATTGTAGATCAAGATTCAGAGACCCAGAGCTTGGCTTGTCCCCTGTCTGTGAGGTTTGAGATCCTGAAGTTTGGAGGAAGTTCATGGTACTTTCCTGGGGAAGGCACTATGAATGACTTTCATTCTTTCTTCTCACCTCTTTCTTAAGTATCCAATGATGTTGGAGCCAACTTGTGAGTTTAATTTCTCCTGAGGAGGAATGTAAACTGATCACATGTTGTTGAGCCACATGGGATACAACTCCTAAGTGGAAGCCTCCTAGTACTTTCCTGAGGAAGGTCCTATGGGTCTATTCACTTAGTTCCCTTAGTTTGTCTAGGATTTCTCAAGTATCCAGTGATGTTGGAGCCAACTTGTGAGTTTAATTTCTCCTGAGGAGGAATGTAAACTGATCACAGTTGTTGAGCCACATAGGATATAACTCCTAAGTGGAAGCCTCCTAGTACTTTCCTGAGGAAGGTCCTATGAGTCTATTCACTTAGTTCCACTAGTTCAGATAGGATTTCCTAAATACCCAGTGATGTTGGAGCCTGCTTGTGAGTTTAATTTCTCCTGAGGAGGAATATAAACTGATCACAGTGGTTGAGCCACATAGGATATGACTCCTGAGTAGTCACCTCCTAGTGTTCTCCTGAGGAAGACACTATGAGTCTGCTTGCTTAGCTCCCTGTCTTTGGTAAGCTTGTTCTGAAGCTTGAAGACTGGGATTGATTTCTTTTGTTTAGGGTTTGCTTTAGGGCTAGTGCTTAGATTTGATTCAGATTCTGTGTTAGGGTTAGGATTGGAGAGTAGAGTCTTTCTTTCTCAAGCCTGTGTTTTGGTTGTCTGATGGCACTTCACTTCTTCTATTTGTTCATTGCTTGATAGTATGTTGTTTATTTTCAGTATGATTGCTGCTATTTCATGACTGGCCTGAGGTCGAGACGAGCTTGTGGAGGCTGAAGCCCCACACACATTTCCTCCCTCACTTGCATTGCATGCATTTTACTGTTAAAACTGATGTTTTTGTCTGTTTTGGTGTATCATTGACATGATCCCTTAGGACTCTCATTTCTTCTGATGAGGATTTGATGATAGACTTTTAGGTTGAAACCTATGCATGACAACTTCTAGGAGTTCCCTGTTCAAACCTCAACCATAGGATGAATCCATGGCATGATAACAGTAGGACTTGATAGTCTCCCTCCTAGTTGAGCCATTTTCACCCGTAGTTTCCCGAACTACGTTTGCTCTGATCTTTCATACCAGATGAAAGTACGTAGGCATAGGATGCGACATCCTAGCGAGCAACCTTTCCACCTACACCCGTAGTTAGCCGAACTACGTTGACTCTGATTTCTCATTCTCTGATGAGAATACGTAGGCATAAAGTGCGATGCTTTGCCGAGTCATTTTTCTTTTCTTTTTCAGCCAGCCTTGATAGGTAGATAGATTATAACCAACCCGTCCAAGTAAACAAACAAGCGAGGATCCCATCGAGTACGATGGACGTGAGGGGTGCTAATACCTTCCCCTTGCGTAACCAACTCCCGAACCCAGACAATGGTTGCGATGACCTTGTCTTACCCTTATTCGTCAGGTTTTTCCGATCGTTTCCTTTCCCGCTCTGAGGGATAAATAACGAAAGGTGGCGACTCTTCTGTCATGCCGGCACCTTATTTTTCGCGCAAGCGACACCTAGGAAAGAGTTCGTCAACTCTGTGTAAGAATCATCGTCATGACTTCTTACTTCCCCTTCAACTTAGCTTAAGGAGTTTTGTCAAACTCCACACAAACATTGTCATGTTTGTCCCCCTTTGAACCTTGATCATCATCAAGTGTTCTTTTCCCTTGTGAGGCGAACTACGATTGCTCTGATTCTATCCTAGTCAGGATACGTAGGCAGAAGGTGCGATGCCTTTGCGAGCAAACTTAGAAAACCACTTAGGCCTTTTTATTTATTTTATCTCAATTCCCAATCCTTAAACCATAGTGCATAATTCACAAACTTAGCAATTAATTAAACAAAAGGTTCCTGTAGAGTACTACAGATATTTAGGGTGCTAATACCTTCCCTAGATATAACCAACCCCCGAATCCCCGAATCTCTTAAAAGCGTTGTCGTTACATCGCGAAAAAGGTTCTTTCTTTCTTTAGACCTATCCTTTGGATAAATTAAAGTCCAGTTGTAAAAAGAAATAAGGTTCAAGTTAATTAATAGCTTGATATCAAAATTTTCACCGCAACAAATACATATGTGTTTAAACCCAAGGCAAGTCAGAATAAACATTATGTTGAAAAACAGAAGTTTAGACAAACCTACAAACCAACTAACCCCAAAGGACCCAAGAAGATCTGGGTACCTAAAAACAAAATAATTCCTGTTGCAGATGTTCTTAGCAACAAGGTCAGGACGCCAATCATGGTACCTGGACTCTGGATGCTCACGACACATGACAGGAGAAAAGTCTATGTTCCAAAGCCTGGAACTTAGATCTGGAGGTGATGTGAAGTTTGGAGGGAACCAGAAGGGCAAGATCATTGGATCTGGCACTATTGGAAATAGTAAACTTCCCTCTATTACTAATGTTTTACTTGTTGAAGGGTTGAAGCATAACTTATTGTCCATAAGTCAATTAAGTGACAATGGTTATGATATCACCTTTAATCAAAAATGTTGTAAAGCTATTAGTCAAAAGGATGGCTCTATCCTATTTAGTGGTAAGAGGAAAAACAACATTTATAAAATAAATCTTTCAGAACTCAAAGTTCAATATGTTAAATGCCTCTTGTCTATTAATGAAGAGCAATGGGTCTGGCACAAAAGATTGGGCCATATTAATATGAGACGTATATCTTAGATTAATAAACTTAATCTTGTCAGAGGACTCCCTAATCTGAAGTTCACTTCAGATGCTCTTTGTGAAGCATGCCAAAAGGGGAAGTTTTCAAAAACATCTTTTAAATCAAAAAATGTTGTTTCTACTTCCAAACCACTAGAACTACTTCATATTGATCTATTTGGACCAGTGAAAACTGCATCCATCAGAGGCAAGAAGTATGGATTAGTCATTGTTGATGACTATTGTAGATGTACATGGGTAAAGTTCTTAAAACACAAGGATGAGTCACATTTTGTGTTCTTTGACTTCTGCAAGCAAGTCCAGAATGAAAAGGATTTCAAAATTATAAAAGTCAGAAGTGATCATGGTGGTGAATTTGAAAATAAATATTTTGAAAAATATTTTTCTGAAAATGGCATTGCTCATGACTTTTCCTGTCCTAGAACTCCACAACAAAATGGGGTTGTAGAGAGGAAAAACAGAACTCTGCAAGAAATGGCCAGAACCATGATCAATGAGACAAATCTGGCAAAACACTTTTGGGCAGAAGCAATCAACACAGCCTGTTACATTCAGAACAGAGTGTCTGTAAGACCTCTTCTGAAGAAGACTCCTTATGAACTGTGGAAGAACAAAAAGCCCAACATTTCATATTTTCATCCTTTTGGATGTATTTGCTATATGGTAAGCACTAAGGAAAATCTGAACAAGTTTGATTCCAAAGCACGGAAGTGTTTCATGCTTGGATATTCTGAACGCTCTAAAGGCTACAGAGTATACAACACTGAGACACAGATTGTGGAAGAATCCATTCATGTCAGATTTGATGATAAGCTTGGCTCTGAAAAGCCAAAGCAATTTGATAACTCTGCAGATAGGGAAGTAGTCTTCATTGACTCTGAAGTTCCAGAAGCAGACAAAATTCAAGTGAAGGAACCAGAAGCAACGCCAAATGCTATTCCTTTAACCTCTCAGATGAATAATCTAAACATTTCTGAAGAATCAACTATTAGAGGATCATAATCCAGAATTAAAGCTTCTCATCCAAAGGATGTCATTATTGGAAAGAAGGATGATCCCATCAGAACAAGATCCTTTCTAAGATCATCTGAAGCATCACTATTTGGACTAGTGTCATAAATTGAACCATCTTCTGTAGATGAAGCTCTGCAAGACAATGATTGGATTATTGCCATGCAAGAAGAGCTAAATCAATTCACCAGAAATGATGTATGGGATCTAGTTCAAAGACCTCAAGGATTCAATATAATTGGTACAAAATGGGTTTTCAGAAATAAGCTAAATGAGAAAGGAGAAGTTGAAAGCAATAAGGCAAGGCTGGTTGCTCAAGGGTACAGTCAACAAGAAGGTATTGATTACACTGAGACATATGCTCCAGTGGCAAGGTTAGAATCTATACGCCTTCTTATTTCCTTTGCTGCACAAAATAACATCACTCTGTATCAGATGGATGTTAAAAGTGCCTTTCTTAATGGTATTATAGAAGAAGAAGTTTATGTCCACCAACCTCTTGGTTTTGAAAATGAAAAATTTCCAGATCATGTTTTCAAATTAAAGAAATCTCTATATGGTTTAAAACAAGCTCCCAGAGCTTGGTATGAGAGATTAAGCAATTTTCTTCTGGAGAAGAATTTCATCAGAGGCAAAGTGGATACAACACTCTTTTGTAAATCAATTAAGAAAGATCTTCTAATTTGTCAAATTTATGTAGATGATATCATTTTTGGATCAACAAATATTATGCTTGGAAAGGAGTTTGCTACATGTATGCAGGCAGAATTTGAAATGAGCATGATGGGAGAACTCAGATTCTTTCTAGGAATCCAAGTCAATCAAACTCCAGAGTGCACTTACATACATCAGACCAAATATGTTAAAGAACTTCTGAAGAAATTTAACATGGCTGATAGTAAGCTGGCAAAGACTCCCATGCATCCTACTAGCTCACTTGGCAAGGAAGAGGTAAGTAAGAAAGTAGACCAGAAGCTCTATAGAGGTATGATTGGTTCTCTTCTTTATCTTACTGCTTCTAGACCTGACATATTGTTCAGTGTTTGTCTGTGTGCTAGATTCCAATCAGATCCTAGAGAATCACACTTGACAACTGTCAAGAGGATTCTAAGGTATCTGAAAGGTACTTCTAATGTGGGTTTGTGTTACAGAAAATCTGATGATTTCAAATTAGTTGGATTCTGTGATGCTGACTACGCTGGAGACAGAGTGGAAAGAAAAAGTACTTCTGGAAGTTATCAATTTCTAGGAAGAAATCTAATCTCCTGGTACAGCAAGAAGCAACCCACAATTGCACTTTCGACCACAGAGGCAGAATACATTGCTGCTACTGGATGTAGCACGCAGATGCTCTGGATGAAAAGTCAACTAGAAGATTATCAAATTTTTGAAAGTAACATTTCTATCTTTTGTGATAATACTTCTGTTATATGTTTGTCCAAGAATCCCATTTTACATTCTAAGGCAAAACATATAGAAATTAAGCATCATTTCATCAGAGACTATGTTCAGAAGGGAATCATAAATTTAGCCTTTGTTGATACAGATCATCAATGGGCAGATATTTTTACAAAACCCCTTGTTGAAGATAGATTCAAATTTATTCTGAAAAATATTGGTATGGATTCTTGTCCAGAATGATATTTATCAGAAGCAAATTTTTACAGATGCAAAAATGCCTAATGCTCTGAAGTATTTCTTCTGATTGCTTATTTGTTCTGTTTAATATTTTTTTGTGAAACTCTGAACTAACAATCTTTAGAAGATCTGAACGTTGGTTAACGCTTCATTTCTCAAAAGAATTCAGAACACATGCAAGCAAACACGTGTCACACCAAATCTGAAGAGGTGGCGTGTACATAACTGAAGAGACGTTTGAGGTGAAGTTTGAATAGTGAAAATCTTGATTTTCCCCCCAAATTGTCAGAAGCAATTAATGTTTGAAATGATTATTATTCTTTTCATTTATTGCTTGTTAAAACGTGCAAATTCTGACTGGTGGTATGCCTGAGTGTTTTAGTATAAATACATGACTTGTATTCACTTTCACACTTTTCACAATCTCAGAAAATTATATGCGTTTTCATCTTCTATTTGCTCTGCATAAAAACCCTAAACCTAAGTGCTTGACAAAGCATTCTTCAATGGCAACATCATCATCAACAGCTGCTCAATTCCAATCTTCAATGGCTGCAGTAACTTCTGCTAACATGGGTGTTGCTCCCTACTCTCCTCCTAAAAGAACTCTTTTAACCCCTGTTGAAAAATTGGAAGTTCTATGTGAATCCATGGTTGAGTTTGACTCTCTTGCAGAAAATGGGTTTAAGTTTCGTTCCATCATTGGAGCTCAAGGATGGGTTAAGTATTTTGATAGGCTCTTTGGACCAGTTTACCCCCTCCTTGTGAAAGAATTCTGGATCCATGCATCAGTTTACCCCAAGTTCATCTTATCTTCTGTACTGGGAAAAGAGATCATTATCACAGAAGATCTGATAAGAAAGCTAATTGGATATGAAGAAACAGATGGTGTTTCCCACTTGCCAGCTGGGCGTGTGGACATGGATGCGGTATATGAAGAAGTAATGACTGCTAGTCAAGCTTCTAACAAATTCAAGGATCTGAAGCCTGACTACAAGATCTGAGCCAAGATCTTCATGGGGTGCATCCACCATAGGAAGTCAACTAATTCTCCAGACTATGTCAATAATGAACAACTCTATTTCATGTATTGCCTCAGTCAGAGCACCAAGGTAGATCTTCCATATATTCTATTTATGCATCTGTGGAACCATATCAATGCATCTAGAGAGTATGTGAAAGAGAAAGGACAGAAGATCAGAACCTGGATCCCCTTTGGAAGGTTGATCTTAGATCTTCTTACTGAGAATGGTTTGGTCACTGCTCTGTATGCTGCTGGAGTTACAGAGGAATTAGAATTTATTATGGGAAAGCCTCTGAATGCTAAAAGTCTTCAGAGACTCAAAATTGTTGATGAACTCACAACAGCTCCCAAGAAGCTGAATGTGTCTGAATTGAGTAAGAAGAGGGTTCCTAAAGATGACTTTCCATTATTCTTTACTGAAGAGCCCAGACACATAGTTGTTATGTATATTGATGAATGTAAGAAGGAAGGCAAGCCAGTTCCTGCAAATGTAATTCAGCTAGCAAGATAACCCCTACCAGATGCAGAAGAAGAAGAAGAAGAAGAAGAAGAAGCACAACTACAGAGGAAAAGGACTCAGCCAGTAGTAGACTCTGCACCTGCTCAGAAGAAGGTCAAGATTGCTGAGAAGCCAAAGAAGCTCTTGAAGAGAAAAGAATTTGAAGACGCTACTTCTGTACCAGCCAAGAGGATCAAAATAAAAGGTACTAAATCTTTTATATCTTCTGCAAATATTGTTATAAATGATTCCAATATTAAGTATGTTCCAAAACCACCCTCAACTAAAACTACTCCTGTTACTGCTCCTAGTTCAAAATCACCACAAAAACAAACTTCTATTCCAACAACAACAACAACAAAAATCACTCAAACACCAACAGTTTCTGTACCAAAATCTTATCAACCAAAAATCCATATCAAACAGTTTGTTCCACAAACACAATCCTCACAGAAACAACCATCAGAACAACAACCATCAGAACAACAACCTACAGAACAACAACCACAACAATCTGTTCAACAAAAATCATCTGAACAACCAGAAAAACAAAAAGAATCTCAACCAGAAAAAGCCTCTGAAAATCAACCACCATCAAAATCATCTGAACCCATTGCACATGTTACTTCTGAACCTACAAAAGTAACTTCTGCTCCAGTTTCATCAGAACCAATCACCATTGCATCTGATTCACCCATCTCAGAACAACCATCCAAACCATCTGAAATTCCTTCAGAACAAACCAATACTTCTGAACCTCACATCCCTGAGACAGATGTTCTTGATGTCACACCCTTAAAAACAGTGTTTCAAATATCTTCTACCTCCTGTACACCAACCACATCTTCTAACTCCTCAGAATCAGACCTCCACCCAGATTTTCTAATCTCTCCATCTGAAAAATACTCTGAGGTAAACCAACCTGAGCCTTCTATACCTTCAAAAGCTCCTATTCCAGATCCTATTCCCACACCTACACCATCATCTGAGATTCTAATCCCCAATTCAAACCCAAGATCTTCTATATCTTGTGCCCAAGTATCCTCTCTGTTTCATAATTTGGCCTATGGTTTCAAACTAAAAGACTTTTATGACAGAGTTGAACCATCTGACCCCATCAACCCTCTGAAACCAAAACTCACAATGACCCTTCCATCTGTGATTCTTGATTACATAAAATCTATGGCAGATATAGGATCTTTAGCAACCATATTCTGTTCTGCAAAATCTGATAAAGCTGTTGCTTCAGCTCTGCCAATTGCATCTGATAACAATGTTGCATCTGATGAACCACCCAAATCTGCCTTCCATCCCTACTCAAATGAACCTTTTGATGTAGTTACCCTTCACACCAGAGCAAAACCTCATTTGCTAAATGCTCTAATCAGATCAAAAGAAAAAGCTCCTGAGATACCCTTCATTCCTTATTATCCTCCTCCTCTGATCTCAATTCAAAAATCTCTTTTTCCACCAACTCCCCAACCTAAACCTGTAACTCTGGAAACTTTGTTACGTCCAAAGCCCAGACTTAATGTTGATCATTTATTTCAAACGTTTTTGCAAGAAATACAGATGTATTTAGGTACTGTTCAGAAGAAATGCTCAGCAACAATGGATGCCAAAGAATCTGACATCATCTGGAATGAATTCATAAACAGATTCAACTCTGTAGCTTCAAATCTAAAGAACGTCTGTTCTGATGATGCAAAGCTCAGATTTGCTGAGGCTGCACGGACTCTATTCTGGACTGTCAACAAATCTGAACCTCTGCTTCTTTTAGATGCTCCTCCACCATCAAAAGAATCTACTGACATTGCATCTGAGGAAAATTCGTTGGTTATGACTCTGGTAGACCCTCCTTCTAATTCCAATGCTCCAGAATCTACAGAACCAATGGAAATTGACTCTGTCAGGCTACAGAACCTCATCATACTTCTTCATCTGAGATAAAGAAAGAACATCCAGATTTTGAAGATAAGATTGCTGCTCTGGAAGCTGGACAGTCAGAGATAAAATCCTAGATGGCAAAACAGGATAAGAAGTCTGAGGATATGACAGAATGGATGTCAAAGCAAGATGAAAAGAATGAAACTATGGCTAAGTGGATGTCCAAGCAAGAGCAATCATCCTCTGAGATTACAGATCTATTGAAGATGCTTTTGTCTAAACACTCTTAGATTTTTTTTTCATTCTAATGTTTTTGCATCTGTACTTTATTGCTATATCTTCTGATGTTTGCCTATGTACTCTTGATCTGATCTTTTGAATGAATCAAAGTTTTCTCCATTGAATTATCTTATTTACTGTTTCCTTTTAATTGTCTTTTTAAAAGTTTTTACTTTTTGCTTATGACAAAAAAGGGGGATTAGAGAGATGGTACACCATCCAGCTTGCACATGAAGCTGTTTTATTTTAGTGGAAAGAGCAGAATGGTGTGGCTGTATGCAGCAGAACAAAGCAAATTTGTCCCTTTCCTTTTTGGGCCAAAGATTCAAAAATGAGCAAAAGAGGTACATTGGGTGTTAGTTCATTTTTGGCAATGTTTGGCATGCTCCTAATGCAGCTTCATGCGCATGGGATAGGGAATGTAACAGGCTGCATGCTGAAATGCCAAAATTCCAAAATGTCTTTGTAACACATACCTTGAAAATATGTTCAAACCATCAACTTTGAGCAATGATAACTTGATGCACAGAGATCAATTTGCCCTAAACTTGAGCTCTAATGAAAGAGGGCATGGAGTAGAACAAATTTCATGTTGGTGGAAGTTCCATTTGACCATTGGAAGGACATGAAATTTGAGGTTGAAAAGCATGCCAAGCAAGCTGCCTACAAATAACTTAGAAAAAATTCTAAGTATGGATTTTGCCTTATTTTTTCTCAACTTTGCACATCCATAACTTGAGCTTCACAAATCATATGGAGGACTTCTAGGACTTTTTGGAAAGCTTGGAACACGTTCTACAACTTTCATTTCGGACCAAAGTTCATTTGACATCAAGAAGTTGATGGAACTTTCCTTGCAAAGTGGGTCCAAAAATCTGCCTGAACTTGCTAATTTTGAAGTCATTGAAATCCTCAACTTTGATTGATCATAACTTGAGCTCCCAGTATCATATGATTATAAATTGGTACTCAAAAGAAAGCTTGAAATACAAGGAATAACTTTTATGTTTTATCCAAGTCCATTTGAAACTATGATCATGAATAAAAATGGCCTTGAAGATGGCTGCTTCAACCATGAAACCTTCCAAAAATAGAAGGTTTCTAAAACCCTAATTCCCCAAAATAGCATCTTTCAACAATTCTTGATTTTTCATGATTCCTTTGTCTTTTCTTGATCAAATTCCATCCATTGGCCATATTAGACTTGATGAACATGATCTTGACCTCAAAAAGTCAGAAGTAGACTTTTTTCACTGCATAGTTGACCTTTTGCCCAAATCTCTTGATTTTTTAATTAACTGATCAATTGAAGCTCTTCTGATTAAAATTGATGGTCAATATATCATCCCCAAACACCTTAGGACATATGGAAGACCATGGAAACAAGTCTTGCTCCCAAAAATAAATTTATTCTGATTAAAAGTGAAACCCTAATTTCACCCTTTTTGACTAGGCATTGTGCAGATGAACTGAGTGACCATTCCCACACCACCATGACCTCTGAGGTACTCAAAAAGCCTCTACCTCATGATCACACTAATGATAAATCTTCATGGACCCCTTGACAACCTTCTGATGATTCTTTGATAATGTTGTGGCACATCCCTCCTCTCTAGGAGCTTTGATAACTTCATGATGATGACATACACACAATAACCTCTACCAATGCCTCTGCTTGAGCTTGAAGCTAATAAAGACTATCCTCTTGGATGATACAAAAACAATCACTTGATCCCCATTAAGGACTATGCTATGCAAATGCAAAATGCTAAAATGCAATGAAACATAAGCCAACAATTAAGAAAAGAGGTTGGTCAAATTTTGGGGTACAACACCATGTACTTCAACTTCTGATGTAAGGTCGATGTGATTGCGCCTGCAGAATGAATCCAGGGTCGACCTAACAAACAGCTGTACGCAGGCTGAATGTCCATAATGTGGAAAACAATATTGAAATCCTCCGGTCCCACTTGAATGGGAAGAGTAACCTCACCAAAAACCGATTTCCTCGTTCCATTAAACGCTCGCACAAAAAGATCACTAGGAGTACATATCACGCCTTGGGTGTCTAACTTCATTAAGGCTTTCTTGGGCAACACGTTGAGTGAAGACCCAGTATCCACCAAGACATGCGACAAGACTGCCCCTTTGCACTCAATAGAAATGTGCAAGGCGTGATTATGACTTCTTCCCTTAAGAGTCAGGTCTAAATCCATAAACCCCAAGCCATTGCCTGCATTTACGTGGGCTGCAACCCCCTCAAGCTGGTTTACAGAAATTTCATGTGGCACATACGGTGTATTTAGAATCCTCAAAAGGGCATTCTTGTGTGCCTCTAAGCACAACAGTAAAGACAAAATTGAAATTCCGGAAGGAGTCTGTTGCAGATGATCAACAATTTTATAATTGCTCTTTCGAATCAGACGCATGAACTCTTCAACGTCTTTAATCAGAGCATTTGTCTCTCCTTGTTTTGAACTTTCTTCTACAACAACCTTGCCTTTTCCCTTGTCAAGCCTCTCCATGTTAGCTTCTGGCAGTGAAAACACCCTACCATTTCTTGTCATTCCACTAGTTCCAATCAAATTATCAACAGATGAACCATCGAACGATGTTCCCCTCAACTCTTGCTTTTGGCCATTACAAAAGACCTCCTCCCCATAATTCCATGGGATTGCTTTGGTACTTTTGTATGGCACTGGTGCCGCTTTGGTGATTATAACAGTTGCTGGCCTTGGCGGCACTGATATATTAATCATTTTGAAAGGGATCGAGATTGTAGCAACCTCATTCTGCTCCTGATTAACCACTTTCACATCTTTCTCTTCTTTAATCATGTTAAACTGTAAGACCCCTTCATTCATCAAGCACTGAACATGATTCTTCAAATCTTCACAACCTTCGGGATGCACTGCACACCCTTCACAATTTTCCCCACATCCTGGAAAAACTTCGCCTTTTAACAACCTACTTTTAACAAAGCTCAAAGGTGTTTTCAACTCGGCTACATCCATTACCAAATTCACCTCTTCTTCTTTAATAATAGCATTGACGTCGGTCGCTCCATGGTTGGGCACCGGGTTCTGAACAATATTAGGCGCATCATTAGTGAAGTTGATTGCCTTGCTATAAATAAGGTCTTGCACCTTATGCTTGAAAGCCTTGCAATTATCGATATTGTGACCTAGAGCACCTGAATGGAAGTCACATCTGGCGTTTGCATCATAACCCGGAGGTGGTGCGCCAGTCAGAGGTGCCAATGTTCTCTTCTGAATCAGTTGAAGTTGAAGCAAATGTTGTAAAAGTTGTGAATATGGCATAGGTGGAGCGTCAAACTTCCTATTCATTATTCTTCGACGGTCTTGAAAACGTCGTGGTGCATAGTTCTACTATTTTTGTTATTGTCGTTGTTGTTGAGGTTGTTGTTGAGGTGTTGCGGGAATAGTGATACTTGCGACCTGTGGCTGTTGCTGATATTGTTATTGGCGTGGAGCCTTATTCATGTTCTTATTTCTGTACCCTGACACTGCATTCGTTTCACCTTCCCTCTTCTTGCTATTACCAAAAGTACTTGTCCCTCCACCAGATGTGGATCCTTCTCCTGCTTGAATTTTTCTCAGTTTAATACCATTCTCAACCCTTTCACCAATAATAATCAGATCTAAGAAACTGCCTGACATGTTTCCAATCAGCTTTTCATAATATATCCCTGACAATGTTGCCACAAACATATCAATGATTTCTCTCTCAACCATTGGTGGTTGGACCCTCGCAGCTAATTCACACCACCTCTGTGTGTATTCTTTGAACCCCTCATTGCTCCTTTGAGAAAGATTCTAAAGTTGGACTCTATTTGGCGCCAAGTCACTATTGTACTGATAGTGACGGACGAATGCCTCCCCAAGGTCTCTCCAGTTTTTGATGTTGGTCCCCTCAAGGCCCATGTACCATTCCAAAGAAGGTCCAGACAAACTGTCTTGGAAGAAGTGCATTAATAGCTTTTCATTATCGGGATATGCAGACATTTTCCGGTAGTAGGATCGGAGGTGTACTATGGGACAAGTCGTCCCTTTGTACTTGTCAAAGTCAGGTACTTTGAACTTCGATGGGATCTTCAGACCTGCGATCAGCCCCAAGTTAGACATATCGAGACCAAGAGAATTCTGATTCTCTAGACTCTTCATCTTTTCCTCTATCATTCTAAACTTCTTATCTGCATCAGACTGTAGGCCTACACCCAGATCTCCCATAGAAAAGACATCATCATGTTCGTCCTCCTCCCACTGAGGATCGGCATTACCATGTACAGCACCCGCTTCACCTGGAATATGAGCTCTGGGTTGATTACCTCCGCTCGGAGGAATAACAACTATTGGAATAGCATTTGCTTGAGGAGTTTCATTGTCACCTGGAGGAGGAACTGCAGTAGTCCCACCGTGAAAAACTCTGCTTCCATCAACCCTAGCAATCAAAGGTTGAACAAGCATTTTCAACTTCTTTTGGTTGTTAGCAACCCCTTGCATAAGATCCATGAACTGCGCCATGCAATCTCTGAACTCTTGTAACTCAAGTTGAATCTGATCCATTGCTCTCTGTTGATTTCCCCTAGTCGATAAAGGTGAATTGTCCGATCTACAATCCGGAAACACTGCTGAGAGAAAAACCACAGAGAGAATAAGGTCAACGGAACCAGAACACCTGCAATGCAATATAATAAATGATGCAAATTGTAGCATGTAAATATGTTTCAGGGAAATTTTCCCCTTGATTCTAGTTCCACAGAAGAACAGGAGAATGAGGAGTCAACAAATGGAGCCACAAAATCCCTCTCATGAATAAAATAAGGATCAAAGTCAGCACATACAATATTGCACCAAGGAAAGAAATAGAGTCAATACGACCTCATCCAACAACCCTGGTGATGGTCGGAATACAAGATAACAACAAATACAGAAGAATAAAAGAGATCTGCATCAGGCACGGCAGCGAGTCTGGAACTCTTCTAATAACTCCTTTGTATTCGGATGATCAGGTCGGGAAACTAACTCCTGAATAAGCAACTCCCTTCTATTGATGACAACCTGCAAGCCTTGAGCATAGTCCTCCCAAGCACCCTCTCCAAATGCATCTTCAAGTATGGGCTTCTTCACTTCTGCTCTTAACTTGTATTCCTCCAACATTGCAAGAGTTTCTCGTAGCTTGCGGTCGCTCTCGTATTGGCGAGAGGATTCTCCTGGAGTTTTTTCATCTTTGATTCGGAGTTGAGTCTTCAGCCTGACAATCTGCTGACGAAGCTCATCTTCTCTCTCTTGGTTGTTAGATAGAATTTCATTCCACTGAGCGTTGAACTTTGATATCTCCAAGTGCGCTTTCTCTACCTCTTTCTTCTTATCTTTGAGGATATTGCTAGCACTCTTCAAGTATTGACCTACTCCTTCTCGGGCGCGGATCTCTTCAGTCAGTTCTCTTCCCATTTTATTCAAGGTCTCTGTCTTCATCTTGGACAGGTAAGCAACTTCATTCTTTTCACTTCTAAGCTGAATAATCTCTTTCTCCAACTCTTCATTCACTTTGTGTAGTTCTTCCTTTTCATCCCACAATTGATTGTACTTCTGAATGTCAACTGTTGTTGGTTCTTCAACTACCAAAGGATATAAAGGCTCTCGGATCGGGAATGGTAACAACAGCCTCTTAACTCTCTCTTGGATCCATTCAACATATAGTCCATAAGCTTTGCAATCACGTTTGCCCAAATAAGATCGTCCTTTGTGGTGAATTCTACCCCAAGCTTTTTCCAATCTGACTAAAGTCTCACCGTCGACTAATCCGATGAAATATAGAGATTCTTGTATTTCCTCCTCCCTTGGGGGTCCCTTTAGAGCATAACCAAATTGTCTAACGGCGAGAGCAGGATTATAATTGATGCAACCTTTTCGCCCAATCAAAGGAACATTGGGAAAGTTCCCACAGCTATAGACAATCTCCATACCCAAAAGGTCTCTATTAAACCAAACGATATTCTCTGATGTTAAGCCCATAAGCCTCTCTGACCAATCAACAACATTTGAGATGTCCACAAAAGGTCCAACCTTGGGAAGATGATCCATAAACCATCTATACAGGAGAGGTGCACAGCAGGAGACACTCTTCCCTCTCCTGTTCTCATTCTTGTAGTGGATAGAATGATAAACATCTCCTAAGAGTGTTGGCACAGGATTCTTAGAAGCGAAGATATGGAAGGCGTCCAAATCAACAAAATCTGGGATATTGGGAAACAATACTATGCCATAGATGCAGAGAGCCAAAACAGCATTGAAAACAACCCAACATCCTTCCTTTGCAAAATGCTGAGCTCTACTCACCAAGAATGGTAATGGGAAGCCAAGAACTCCATTCCTCCATACCATCTTTCCATCCAACTCAGAAGGATCCAAATGAAGAGAATTTGCTAGCTTGGTCAAGTTGGGTTCTGCTTCAGAATGGCAGAAAGGCATCTGCTCCAGGACTGGAACTCCTATCAACATGGCAAATTCTTCCAAAGTTGGCATCAAAACATAAGCGCTTCCATATGAACGTTTACTTCCCCCTAGAACCTTGATTGCATTCAACAAGTTCCTCATCCTCCTCTTTGAGGGGAACTACGATTACTCTGATTCCATCCCCTACCTCGGATACGTAGGTACAAGATGCGAGTCTTGGCGAGTAAACTTAGGACTAACCCCTTAGGTCCTTCCTCTTTACCTTTAACCCTTAGCATTACCCTTAAGCAGATAACCTTAGCAATGGCACATTAAAATAAGAGGTTCTTGTAGAGTACTACATAAATTTAGGATTTTAATACCTTCCCTAAGCTTAACCAACCCATGAACCCTAGATCTCTCCCCGCATTGTGTTTACGATACAAAATAGGTTTTTCCTTTCTTTAACCTTTCCTTCGGATAAATCAAAGACCGGTTGTGAATCAAGATTGTGATTCAAATTAATCAATAATTTGATATCCTATTCTCACCGCAACAATGAGCAACAGTTTAGATCAACACTCAGTGTACAACCAGATTCGAAGAAAATAAATTTGATGAAATTTTTAAGTTCTCTCTTCTCTCTCAAGCAGCTGCAGCCAATTATGGTGATTATGGCAAGTCAAATGGCTTTTATGTGATGGATTTTTAATGGTCATGCAGGCCCATAATGGCTGCATTGCATGATTTCACAAATTGACCAAAAAAATTCACTTTTGCACTACACACGGGTTATAGCTCTTTTTCCTTTGTTAATTGGTCAGCAATACTACTTGTGGTGTGTAGAAATCAAATGGAATTGTTTTGGTTATGCAACAATTCTTTACACCATGTTTTGAGTCATGGCTTTTAAGGTAAGAAATTTGAAAAAAGTGACCTATAATTCCTCTTCATGTTGGCACAAATGAAGCAATTATCCTTATGGTTATGTGATTGTGTGAAAAAGTTCAAGAGTGAGGTCAAAAATGACTTGTAATGTAAGATATCTAAATCATGATCAAAAGTCAAATTTTCACCTTTGAAATGGCTCAAAAGATCACATAATCCATCAAACTTCATGGAAATCAAGCGCATAAGGAAGATGGACCAATGTGACACAACATTTATGTGGCAAAAAATTGAAGTTGAGGCCTCAAAGTTCATGTAATTGGTCATTGAAGAAAATGACTTATAATGAACTTCCCAAAATACCATTGCCTTGTGAAGTCCATAACTTGAGATGTACACATGAGAAAGAGAACTTATAGGACGTTTTGGAAAGCTAAGATCATAAGGAACAACTTTCATGTTCACTTGAAGGTGAGGAGAAACTTGATTCCATGTCAAAAATGCCTTAGAAGTGAGTTGACTTTGAGTTGACCAAAATTCTCTTCATCTGAGGACTCCAACTTGTTGACATCATAACTTGACATGTAAAAACTCAATGGATGAGTTATTGTACTAAAAATAAAGCTTAGAGGATGATTAAAAAGTCCCATGTTTTCATGAAAGTGAGATTGAGCTTGCATCATAGGGAAAGTTGTCCTTGAAGTTAGGCACCAAAGAAGGGGCTTTTACACTGAAATCATCTAGAACCCTAATTTAGTAACTTCTTGAACTCTTGAATCTCCTTGATTTGATCTTAACATGACACCCTAGATGCTTTGGGATGATTTCACATGCCTCAATGACCTAGAACCAAGCTTTTGAACCCTCTCAAGTCCACAATTGACTTTGGGTTGCCCAAATGAAACCCTAACACCATATCCTTTGACTGAATCTCTTGCAGATGAGATGAATGACTACACAAGCTCCATAACGATCCCTCAAGATAGACATTAAGCTTTTAATCCTTTTTTATCCAAGTAAGTGATCTCATGACCTCTGATGACCCTCTGATGATCCTCAAAATAAAAGGTAACATCCATACACAAACTTCTCCTCTCAAAGAGCTTTGAAACTCAATCCTAATAATGATGAAACCCTGGTGGCCCACACATGATACCCTTGCTTGAGCTTGAACATGAAGTTCTCCTCTTGAATGACACAACAACTCTTGATTCCCTATTAAGAACCAATGATATGCAAAATGCAAATGCTAAATGAAAAGAAACATGAGCCAAGTTAAAAGAAATGGTTGTTCAAATTTTGGGGTACAACAACATGGTGAATTTTCCCATCATATTTTATTTCATTTGCATACCATATAATATTATTTACATGATTCACATTAGCAAAAAAATTCTTAAACCTTGGAATTATTGGCAGGTGCCATAACATTTTATCAGAAAGACGTTCCTTGCTAACATCGTCATCATCATTACCAATGTTCTCCTTCACCTTGTAGCGCTAATCCCTACACTTCGGGCATTGGTTCAATTTTCCATACTCTTTCATAAATAATATGCAATCATTATGGTATTTTTATATTTTGATCTACTCCAAACCCATTGTATACAATATCTTATTAGCCTCATAACTATTTCATCAACTCAAACAACTTTTATAAAATTTTATCTATCCACCCACTTTTTTCCTTCAAATTAAAAAATTTTAACACATCAAAAAATCATGTAAAATTCGTACGCTTCTTATATCACAACGCATCCTAGTCACTACATAAAACTTCATGAATATCGATTTTCATTAAATAATGTTTGCTAATATCATGGATCATACCTTCTAGTCGATCATCCACATGTACATAAACCTTATGTTTTTGTGACGTTATAGTTTGGTTTTTATCTACTTCACCATGCCATATGCATATTTTATATATATATATATATATATATATTTTACAAATTCCATCATAACATAGGTGATGAAATATAAATTTATTTGTAAATTTTTTGATATTCACGCATATAACACAAGGACAATAAAAAATTCCATTATTGTCAAAAATATTTGTTTCCTACGAACTCAAGGAATTTCAGAACTCATTTATCATAAGCGAGACCTAACCTACCAGCTTTCACCCTATGATCCATAATACATTCTGAAATTTATATCAAATGCTTGTAATATCATTTAGTGATACAACAATACAACAGTACAACAATACAACAATATAACAATACAACAAGAACATTCTTAATAACACAATAACAATCTCAATACAACATCTTACTAAGTCACTTTTCAACAATATGGAAAAATAATATATAATAATAATACAACAATATTGTCAACAACGTAATAACAATACAACAACTATAATATAAATATGTAACATTCTCAACAACATAAAAAAAAAATCTCAATCACAATAACATCTAACATGAATAGTGATGAAATATTTCATGTACTATAACTGTGAAGAAGAAGATTCAAAGATATGAGTTTTGTATATCCTTCTTGCATGTTTTATCTTTTCCCTCCTTGATTCAAACTTGATATGATTGACTTTGCATTGTGTGTCTATGGGGATTGATATTTGTTTTTGCCTTGTTGTGTTCTAAAGGATTTTTGCAAGGCGTCGCGGTGAAAATCGGATACCAAACTATTGATTAGTTTGAATCTTTAATTCATTTTTGCAACCGAACTTTGATTTGTCTAAAGGAACGGATAAAGATCGAAATTCCCACAATGCAATGCAAATGCAAGGTTTAGAGAGTTTTAGGTTCGGGGGTTGGTTAAACTTAGGGAAGGTGCTAGCATCCTAAGTTTCTGTAGTACTCTACAGGAACCTCTTATTTTAATATTTGGTTATTGCTAAGTGTTATTTGCTTAAGGTATAAAAGACCTAGGGGTTTATTTCTAAGTATACTCGATAAGATGTCGCATCTTATGCCTACATATCCTTACGGGAGTGGAATCAGAGTATCTGTAGTTCCCCTAAAGGGTTGGAGGAGTTCTTTGACTGTGGTCAAAGTTCCTACGGGTTTAGGGTAGTTGATTGATTGATTTTAGGAGAAAAGGTGAGTTGTCATTTTAAGGGGGATTTAACCGCCACAAGTTGTAGGAATGTGGTCTTTGCATCATCTTAAGAGAAGGGCTCAAGTACTCGGATAGGGATCGATGAGGTACGCCTTTATTTCTCTTAAGGCAAAGTTCCTACGGTATTGACTGTATTGATGTGGGGTGGAGATTTTATCTCGCTTAAGATGATTTGGCATCTTTCTGTAATGTGTTTGAATATTTGTTGTTTTGAGTTGAATTGTCTTTTTTTATATGTTGTAAAATAAAGACGAAGTCCTTCCTATGGGGTAGGATCTGTCCTAAAAGATCGACTTGAGTGGGATCAAGGATCATGAGGGGAACGATGCAAATGAGATGCACTACACACAATTGTTGAATCATGTGTAGGTTTTCCTTTGGACGGAATGCGGTGCGGAAAATCTAAATGACGGTAATGTTAAATTACTTGTAAAGTAAAATGCGAGGAAGATAAAGGGCGAATAAGTAAACATACACATACGCATGAAAGCGCTAAGGTGTAGGTGAGTGAATTGTGTATGTGAGGTGCACGATTGATTATATTTTACGATGTTGGTTCATTTTAATTGGTTAATTTGATTTCGGTTTGAATTATAAGAAAGTGTTGATTTTTAGTGAGGAAAAAGATTAGTTTTAATCTTAAGGTAACATGGATTCGAGAAAGGTTGGATCGATTTTAAGTGAAATTATTATTTTAAAAGGGGTGAATTGATTTTTAAGAAAAAAGTTGTATTATCTTGTTTTAAAGAAGAATTTATTTATTTTAGGTTTAAAATAGTACTTAGACTTTTTATAAAAAAGATTTTAATATAAACTTTGAGAAAATTAAATAGAATGGATTTTTCTTATTGAGCAAAGTATACCGTTATAAAATAAAAGTTTAATAAAAATGAAATGAAATTTGTTAAAAAAAGAGTTAATTATTTAATTGGATAGTAAGGAACAAGTCTAATTAAAAAGCTAATTAAAAATTAAGAATAGTTAATTAAATAAAATGAGTGATTAGTTTATTTATAATAAAAAATTGATTAAAAGATTGATTATTAACCAATTAAAAAAGGTTTAGTTTGATTTTGTATCAAAAAGAAGGTTGACTAGGGTGTTCGGTGGGGTGATATTGTGTGTGTGTTGTGAATTGATTACAACATAAACAAAAAAATTGCAGAGAAAAAAGCAAGAACCCTAATCCCCGTTTTCCCTTTCGCCCCCAACCTCGCATCACACTCGGTTTCCTTTCTCGATCCGTCTCTCCCTCTCAACATCTACCGCCTCGTCCTCGTTCCTTCTTCCACATCTCTTCTGTTTCTTATACCTGCACCACAAATCAAACGTCAATAATTCAACAATATTGATAAGAGTAGAAGTTTACCGAAAGTTGGTGACGGCGGCGGGATCGAACGAAGACGGCTCCACTCGATGGTTGGAGAAGATAAGTCTCCCTTCTTTCGTTTTCTAGGGTTTGTGAATTTGTGATTCTTTGCGGTGATTCCCAATCCTCTTCTTTTCATCTCTTAGACCTTCTTATATAGGCTCTTGGGATTTAGTGTTTTGAATGTCTGTTTTAAATGTTTTTGAAGGCTGATTGAAACTTTCTATTTTGGTTATAACCTGATTTGAAAAGTTTCCTCTTCTGCTCCAAATCTTAAGTATTTTTTAAATGAAAAGAATCAAATCTTGATATTGCAATAATCTGTCCACGATTTGGATTAGGATATTTGAAGTATCTTGGGGATATTCTCCACTTGGTTTTTGCTGACTTGGAAATTTTGGTTTGTAGGTGTAACTAGCGACGGTTTTGGGACAAATGATGAATTAGAAGCCCAGAGGGGGATTTAACAAAAGCTCGTTCGCTGCTCATTGGAGAACGGATGCCGGTAATTTTCCCAAATTCTGAAAGTGAGCGAGAAGAGACTCCCTCCTGTTAATCCTATTTACAAATAGAGTACACAATGCTTTTGTGATGGTTTACGTATATCAGCCTGTGCCTTCAAAGATGTTTCCAAGGCTCTTGGGATGGCATCATTTTGCTGCTATGATTTGTTTAGCTTGACTAGAAACACTGTGAGAACCAATTAATTCACTATCTTCTTTTAATTGATTATCAGGAAAGTTGAAAGAGCTCATTAGCTTCGACTGGACAAACACTATCTGGAGCATCACAAGACATAGGCTCGACATCATCAATCCTTGATGACTGCATATTCAAGAGTGCACTTGAAGATTCCAAACCCCCATCATTCCACTGAAGTTAATCTGGATCATAAAGATCAGCTCCACTTGTACAACCAGGACCAGGTAACCCAACATCATTGACAGTGGGTTTGGAAATTATTCCAGGTTTACATTTGTTGTTCATGGAAGCGGTTGAACCATTTGCTGAATGTAGTGATCCAAATCCAGCAGTTGCTCCAATTAGGTGTGCACGTTCTGGATCTATGTGCAGGAAAGCCAAAGCAAGCCTCAACTTTGAACGCGTTTCCACGTTAGCTGAACGTGTTGTTCGTGACCCTGAGAGCTAGTTCCCCTCTAGAGGTTTTGTCACAAGGAAATCAACTTTTTGGTAAGCATTACTCGGCCCATCGTTACTTGGAGGATATATGTATGTCGTCGTAGCGGAGTTTTCTTTATAATCAAATTATTTGTTAACACCATATGTTCTATTCGCAGGAGCTGGAGGATGACAATACGAGGGGTATTGGTACTGCTGGGACGACGACTTCCGTGTGAGAGGCTTGCATTCCCTTATGTTAATCATATCTATATTTGGCTAAACAATTGTCTTAAAAAAGAACTCATGAACCTGACCTCTTCAATTATCTTGCAGCAACAACACTAGGATGCTACGATTGAGGTGGGAAATCCTTTTTAATGCAATACATGTCTGTAGTGATGGCCTGCTCAGATAGGACTCGTTACGACGCCCAACATGCTGCTGAGGATATCCGCAGAGTTACTCCTCCTGTGGATGCCTTATCAATGTTGCTGCTGCCAATTCTGAACCGAGGGGTGAAACCAAATGAACTCAACTCCTTCTTAAACTTTTATTCTGTGTCTGTTAAGATTATTAACCTTTCTTGTTTTTTTTAAAAAAGTATTTGTGTCTATTTCAGGAAGAAGTTCAAGGGCTTGATCCATCCTTGTTTGATCTAATACATGGAGAAAGCCGGTAATCCATCATTTTCATAAATACTTGTCGACAAGCTAGTATTATCCATGTCCCAGAACCTGACCATAAACCCGTCATCGGCAGCTAAGGAATGGCTCAGGTATAATTTAATTAACTCCAAGTTTTAGTTTCTCTAGTATATATTTTGCTGGTAGATTTTGTGTGCTAGGAATGATTTAGTTTTCAAAGACAACTCTTGTATGGAAGTAGTGGGATAAGAAGAAGTTTATGACAGAAGGCTTCCTTGTTCAGCATTGTGGGTTCGGACAGAGGTAACGGCGTTGGAGTAAATTCGGCATATATACATTGTTCCCCTTCTTTAATTCATCATGTATGCTGAAGGTTAATTAACTGTGGAAATTGGTTTTTTTTTGGACAGGAAAAGGGCGTATCCTTCATGTGTGCTGTTGGTTTGTGGTTGACACGGTCGTGGGTGAAGTCACCTTGGTTGAATGTTTGGTGCTGGTGTTGTAAAGAATCTGACATTGATTTGGAGATTCCATGAATTGATGGTTGCATTTTATTTAGAGGTATGCTTGTTACTCTTCTCCTAAGATTACCATGCTGTAGTAATTGTTTTCCCATTAGTAACCTCATCCTATTCTGTGTTCTCTTTCAGTCCCTCTACTCAATGGCTAATTTGGCTTTCAGCTGTACGCGGATATACGTGAGGTTCTGGGCTGTGTTACTTGACGAGTTCTTCAATATGAAGTACCCTGATTGCGTGAAGGCCTGGGGATAGGGATCACTGAATAATGGACGCCTGGTTCTAAACGGGAAACTACGAACGGGTTCAAAAAGATTAAAAGCCGATGAAGGTAGATCCGTTGGAACTCTTGCAACGAATTCTATTATGATCTCTCTTCATTTTGTCTGTTAGTCCAAAGTAGAATCCAAACCAAATTATCTTGCAACTTATTTCGGCTAAAAGTGTAATCCAGTTTCTCGGTGGTGGAGGAATTTTAGGACGTAGCCGTCGTTGAAGCCTTAACGGGTTCCAAATTACAACTCCACAAGAGTGTAAAAACTTGGCATAATGGTACCGGTAGCTTCCTGTTTGGTTTATGTTCAACCCAACCTATGCTGCACTATCAACTTAAGCCATGCCTCTTTTAAGTCAAATTATTCTAGTGTCGAAAACAAAATGGTAGTGTTCATGGAGTCTTGTTTGTACACCTTGTTCATGCTCATGATTTCCTTTTTAATTCAATTGTAGGGAGGAAGCTTCTGCTGATAACCAAACAAAGGATGGTAAAGACTTAGGCCAATGGTTGCAAGTGGTCTGATGAAAGAGGAGAAGGCCACGGCAAGCAATTGTAGATGAACTCGTGCAAATATGGATAAAAGTGATGACTGGTGTAGCGAGAGTACCGTAGCCGGCATTTGTACTGTCAATATTATAGTTTAGCAAATTGAGGCAGTTACCGCATTGTGATTATGAGGCACAGAACTTAAGATTGAATGTGCAGAAAATAGTATTCCTCTGTTAATCCTTAACACGGTGTTAAATGTATATAGAAGTATTATTCGTGTGGGTATTTTGTTTAAAGTTTACTGCAACTTGCTGGTCAACCAAGTGGTACTATCTTCCAACTCTAAAGTTGGTTTGTTGGGAGAAACTATGTAAAACTAACACAGAGTCTAACTAAAGCCTTCATATGGAGAAAACTTATAAAAAAAAGGGCTCGTGTACCAACAATATTTCTTTAATCTCCTACGTCCTTAGATTCGGAAGCTTTTCTCCAAGACCATGGGGCACGCTTTAGTGATAGGAGGTGATATAACCTTGTCCTTGTTTTGGATTTAAACTTGTGGGCTTTTATTCACAAAGGGTTTGAAATAGAATATGAGCCTTGAACCAATTGCATTTTTATCTCAAAACAATAAATATGTTGTAAATCCAATAAAGTCCAACACTGATGTGGATTTCGTGAGTCCTGACTTGGCCTAGAAGATATCTCATCTCTTGATACTCGGGACCCTCTAAATGTAACCTGTGATCTCGCTTGCCACACCATCATGGCTAGTCTTTAATGACTAACCTCAAAACTTGATGGGAGAAATGATCTAGTCTACATTCGAGTTAGTTGCCTGCATAAAACTGATTAGTCGTAATAAAATAAAACAAGTAGGAAACAATCACAAGGAGGCGAAATCTCATGGTCAAAAACTAGGGTGTGACACAAGGGCATTGTTAGGTTATGAAGGAAATAAATAACAACTTTTTATGTTTTAATTTATGAATAAAATGTTTCACCGTGGTTGATAGTAAAAACCATAGTTATATCTTATACATGTTATTGAAATAAGAGAGACTTAGAGACATTTAGATTAAAAGTAGAACACATGTTTCATTAAAAGTAGAACACATGTTATCATGATTTCTCTCTCCAACCGTGGTGAAAGTTTATAGTGATTTGTCTATAAAAGTAGAACACGTATGTCATTCACCGTTTACTAAACCAAACTCATCCCGCCTTCAAACTTCATATATTATTCTTCAAAATTATAGGGTTTAGGCTTTGATGATTCTAATACAGTATATTGAAAAAATTGGTTTGAAGGTTAATGTTAAGTTTCATCTTAACATTTATTTTTAAGACCAAAATTTTCAATACAGTTAAAATGAATGAAGATATTGCATACCCAGAGATTGTAAAAACTAATATATATGTGCTGGTATTCAAAGATTATCCCTGAGATATCACACACAAAAGCATACATGACATTGCAAATCTGAATCCACATTTCACCACAGTTAAAAACGATGATCATGGTGAAGAGTGGTTTAATTTTAATATAAATATAACAAGTAAGGGTGCACGCCCTTTTTTAACAAAAAAATGTAAATTGTTGGTGCTGGGATTCGAAGCGTGTCACTCCATGACCTAGCACCACAGTTGTTAGGTTGGTTCATGGTGAAAAATGTTTTAATTATTAACAAAAAATAAAGATGCCTAAAGATTAGTTATTACTTCGGATGAATAAATGGTCGAAGTAAGAAGATGCTACAAAGTGTAAATTTTATAGTAGTGTTAGTGAATATATCCGCAAACTAAGAGGATGAAGGAATTGATAAGTGACGAATTGTTGCTTTTTAAATCTTTTTCCGAATAACGTGAAAAATTATCTCAATATGTTTGTTGTGTTCATGAAAGGTGGAATTGTGAGAAAAGGTAGATAGCTTGAACATTGTGACAATAAACACTAGAGGATGTAGGCAGTGAAACATACAAATCAGAAAGTAAATAATGTAATCATTAAATCTCACAAGAAAGACTGACTAGTGCACAATATTCGACCTCAAGTATGATTTAGAAATAATGGATTTTTTCATAGATTCCCATGAAATGAGAGCAAAGCCAAGAAAGATAAGATAACCAATAACAAATTAATGAGTGTCTAAACAACAAGCCCAATAAGAATAAAAAAATCTAGAGAGATTTAATGATTTAGATGCAAGGAAGAATAACACTTTAGAGGGAGTTTATTTTAGATATATGAAAATGTGTGTTATAACATGAAAATTAGATTTAAAGGGGTTTGTATACATATTGAATGAGTTGTTCACAAAAAAAAAAAGCAATACATAGACATGTGTGAGTAATATAAAGAAGTTTTCCAATGAGTTTTCTATAAGAATATTGATCAGAATAAGGGTTTCTTCTTTCATTGATGTGTTTTATGGATGGAGTACATGGAGTAATGGTGGATTTGGTACCAAGAAAGCCATTGTCATCAAATAATTCAAGTGTGTATTGTGTTGATTACAAAAAATTCCAGCCTTTGTATAGGAAACCTAAAGGCCAAGAAAGAAATCTTAAGGAACCAAGGTCCTTAATCTTGAATACAATGTTGTTAGCATATAACAATAAGGATGTGAATCAAGAAGAAGAAGAAGAAAAAAAGAAGAAGTCTTTGCAAATAAATAGTGATTACCCTGATACTAAGAATAGCCAAGGGAAATAAGAGTGATAGTAAGTTTGTGATTATATTGATGACTAGCTTGCTTCAAGCCATAAATTGATTTGCGCAACTTGCAGAATTGAGTAGAGGAATTAGAATTAGATAGTTCAAGTCCATGAGGAAGCGTCATATACACCTCTTCATTTAAGTTTCCATGAAAAAATGTATTATTGATGTCCAATTTGTCTAAAAACCATCATTTGGTAGCATCTAGAGGGAGTAAAATTTGAACAGTAGTCAATTTGCCAACGGGGCTAAAGGTCTTAAATAATCCACCCCTTCCATTTGAGTAAAGTATTTTGCAATTAGTTATGCCTTATACCTTTTGATGTTGCCATCATTGTGATTTTTGATCCCCTAAACCCAATGAAACCCAATAGGAATTTTAATTACAAAAAGATCAAAAATAAATCAAGTTTTGTTCAAAGTCAAAGCATTAAGTTGAACCTACATGGCTTTCTACTAACATTCATGTTTAGAGGCTTGAATAAAAGTTTTTGGGGTACAAAATTAGTAATAAAAAAAAGAAAAATCATTTTATGAGAATAAGAACATTTAGTAAAAGATAAAACTGGAGATAAAGAATAAGGAATATGAGTATGTAATAACTTAAGAATAATTGGTGCACCTAGCTTAAATTCAGTGGAAATATTTCAAGTAACTAGGTTTTTTTGTAATTATAGTTGAGTGCCTTGTGGGTCATGTAATTAAAGGGACTAGGAAAGGTAAATAATGTGAAGAAAAAGATATATTTGATGTAGTAAAAATTGGAAAGGGTGTTGAAATGTAACGCCCTGTATAATATATATCTAGAATAATACCATACAATAGTTAATATTTGGTACTGACACCATCATAAGTGCCTATTGGCATAATTTACATAAAATTGATCATTTCTAAAACATAAAAGACAACATATGGTACAAGATATAGAAAGTGATAGAATAATAAAAACTAAGACCCAAGTACAATATCCTTCATTGTACGAAATACAAGATAAGCAATACACAACGGAATAAACAAAACTTAGTTGCTATTGAAACATCCAAGCATATCTCCACATGTGAACTAAACCTACAACAATACCTAAAAAGCAACAACAATAATAGGGTGAGGTAATAATCTCAGTGAGTTCCCCTATCTTATGGGTCCACTCGACTCTACAGGATTCTAATCAATTTCTATCTCAAGTCAAAAGGAAAAGGGACAAGACTTGAGTTCACACAATTTACAATGTAAGGAAACATGACTCTTGAGTTCATCAACTCAAGTAATCACTAATCGGAAACCTTACCAAGGCATCTCATCCCGGCTAACCCTAGGTCTAGAGTTATCGACATGAGTCACAGATCCTTGTATTATAGATATCTTTCTTCGGCTAACCCATACAAGAGTTCTCGACACGGGTCACGGATACCTAACTCATAGGTAACTTTCCCCGGCTAAACCTGCACAAGATTTCTCGACACGAGTCGCAGATACCAACCTAATAAGTAACTTTCCCCGACCAACCTTACACAAGATTTCTCGACATGGGTCACATATACTTATCAATGAATGGTGTGTACATTCTAGAGGAGCGCTCTACATAATCCTCAACTCTTGGAATGACACATCTCAAGGGATTGTTTTCAACTACATGATAAAACATAATATAACATCCAATGGGTTTGGATTCAAAGGGATATATAATCGACCTTATGAATCTTCACTTCTCATGGGCCATACCACATCACAAGTCTCTTTACCCGTAGGCTCCATTCGATTATGTAATCACTAAGGATAGTGTGATTGTATTCGACAATCACAAGGCATTACATTCACCTTAACCATAAATAACACAAATCATACATGTTTCATACAAAGTTCTCTCCATAACTAGACAACTACTTGCCAATGATACACAACTAGGCATCCTTGCACAAGCATTGCCATCTATGTTATTCATCATGATCTAATCATCTTACTAATTCATTTCATTAATTAATATCAAGGGTTTCCTCATCATTCTTATAGTCTTTTAATCATGGCATCACACAATCAATATATATATTGCGCTGTGGGTTTTCTCGATCATGCCCGTCTTTTCTTTTGCCGTTAACGCAGCGTCCATGGCTGCCTCACCCTTCAACGCTTCTAAACAACCCTGCTGAACCAATAGGGCTTTCATCTTCAAGCGCCACAGACCGAAGTCGTTCACTCCGGTGAACTTTTCAATCTCATACTTTGTTGAAGGCATCTTTTTCATGCTCACCGCACCAATTTATTGTGAATCGAATACCTTTAAACAAAGTATAAATAGTTTCTTAGCAAGAAACACACAAGGGTTAGAGTTAATAAAGAACAAAACAAGGTAAAACGACAAGGAACAACAAGGATTGGTTATTAAACTGCTATTCTTTCCTTTTTCTTAGAACAAGATTACAAGTATACAAGAATAACAAAATAACCTCTCTCCCTTGAAATTAGGATTTTATATTCCTATTTTTCCTTATTGCAAGATTGAGAAACTAGCATCCTATTTATAATAAAATAGCACACTAACCTAATGGGCTTTTTAACAATTACCCATTACAAGCTAACTTAAACAATTGAGCTTACAAGCAAGGTCCAATTCAACATGCTAACAACCCTAGCAATATTGACTAATGCATGTTAGAACAAACTTCGACTATAACACGCATTACTTGCGAACAGACTTCGACAACACTAGAGTTCGATCCAACATCTCACAATATATATATATATATATATATATATATATATATATATATATATATATATATATATATATATATATATATATATATATATATATATATATATATATATATATATATATATATATATATCATAACACAATATCATACATGAAACACATATATGGTAACACAACATCTCAGCTAGGAATTCATATACACATTAACACATCCAAGCCAATACTATCTCCTACCAAGTGTCCTTGGTTGGTTCATGGTATCACATCACCATTTCATATCCCCATCGGATTATCTCTCCAATACGGAAGGTGTTCTTCATCACCCATTCACATATCATTAATTCTATTATAGTTTTTCTCACTTTTCTCAATCTTTTATAAACATATAATCATCCATGGTAAGCATGTATAACTGTACCAGCACGATTTTTCCTCTCGACGAGGACGCCCTTTTTTGCATGGGAACTTTTAATTTATCCTAAAAGGAGGGAAGGGGAAAAAATTCTGAATAAAATCGTGAGTGTTCAAAGTGTGAAACAATACTAAGGGAATGTACTAGAACCCTAAGTATCTATAGTATCTTATAGGAACCTCTTGTGTATATTTGTATTACTGTTGCTTAAGTCATCTGCTACGTATTGAGGATTTGTTGATTGTTTTAAGTGAGTAATAAGAGTGGGAATTTTTTTTATTTATTTTTGTAGTGTAAGTTGAAATAATACTAAGACAAAGGTTTAGGAACCTAAAGGTTTTACTTTTTGTTGTACTCGCTAAGATCTCGCAATCTTATGCCTACATATTCTCAAAAGGAAGTTGAGAAATTAGAGCGTCCGTATTTCCACCTACTAATGGATGGAATTGGGTTTGTTGGATTTTAGAGAAGAGACAAATTGTCATCTTAAGGGAGATATCTCACCTATTCACCAAAAACATTTTGAGAAAGAAGATAATAAGGGAAGAAGCTTTAAAGTTGGATATAAAAAATCCAGAGTAATGCCACGTCTTCCTTTAAATGAATCTTTGCATATTAAGAGAATAACCTTGACTTGGATATAAAATCAACAAGTGTGCCACTTACATCACTTAAATGAAAGAAGTGTTTTTGTACCATAATAAGAGAAGGTCTCCAGCTTGGATATTGAATCAACAAGTGTGCCACTTATATCACTTAAATGGAGAAAAGTTTGAAATGTTTGATTTATGTTGTAAGGAATAGAAGAGACATCTCTTCTATAGAGATGATTCATGTCTCATCTTTGGGGGAAAAGTTTTGAATTTAAAACCAAAGGTTGGCTAGGGTTTTACTTGAATGAAGTTGAAAACTTCAAGGGGAATCTTAAGGTTTTATTGAGGTTGAGAACCTCAAAAGGGGATCCTAGGGTTTTGACTGAGTTACAGTTTGAAAAAGATCCTAAAGTTTGAACTGAGTCTAAACTTAAGGATTAGTGTTTACATGCAATAGTTGTATAAATTCAAGTGTTATAAACACAAATGTCAAGATAAACTTAACAAGAAAAAATTGATTAAGCTTTTAAATAAATGTAGTTATCAAGGATGAAATGAACATGATTGTGATCAAGCATGGTATATCAACATGTGAATGAGTATCAGAAAAGTAGATATGTTCAACATGGTGAGAGTTTATGAAGGAAATACTTGAATATGTGAGCAAAGATTTGATCAATAGAAGCAATTACAAATAAGTTCAAGTAAGCCATATATTCAATATGAATCAAATATCAAATGAATATTGTAAAGGGTAAACAAAACCTTAATGGAAGTTTATGAAGATAAGCACATGAACAAGACATTCAAACATGATTGAATCAAGGGCTTTGGGGAATCCAAACTCAAGTGGAAGCTTTAGTCATGTATCAAGATGTTTTCTAAAGATTAGTTAAACAAAACCCTAAGGTTTCAACTAAAACAAAATTTAATTGAGGTATTCTTTGAGAGAAATAACACCTATTTATGGTATGTTAAGGGTGTATAAGTTAAGAAAACATGTTATGTACATCAAACGAGACTTAGATAAATTATACTATGACCATGCAAACACATATGTACAACTAGGTCAAGAGAATAATCAAAAGGAATCATGAACAGGTATAAAAAAATACTTAAAAAGTATTATTTTTCAACCTAATAAAAATGTAAAAAATAAATATTATTTTTGGGTTTTCTTTTTATGAATTCTCAAAATATACAAGATAAATTAGAAGTGTGCAAAAAATTGGATCAAAAAGATTAATTTTTCTTATTGAAATAATTGAATAAAGTTGTGAAGAAAATCTTCCACCAAGGGTTGAACTCACACCCTCAAGGTCATGGGCTTAAAATTATACCACTGGGTCATGTGCGTGTGGTGATAGTATGATACACGTGTCGCAACTGCGAAAAGGAATCAGTTTGCCGATATATTCATGAAGCCTTTGGCAAAGCAATCTTTCTTCAAAATACGAAGGGAACCTGGAATTCTGGATGAAACTGACGTTGAATCATGAAAGAACTCCATCTGTGGCATTTTTCTCAAAATTTCACTGCATGCAATCGATTGCACCTCTGTGTCAATCAATTGCTCACTGTAAGTTTTACAAATTTTATTAATTTTTGAAGCAAGCAATCGATGGCACCCCTGTATCAATCGATTGCACCCTGTAGTTTTTGTCCAAATTTGTTTCTGTTTTGTAGAGCAATCGATTGCACCACTGTGCCAATCGATTGCACCTACTGTAAAACTGTTTTTTCTCTTTCTATTTAATAGATCCATGATTTCTTAAACTTTTCAACTACCATATCATTATACTTTTGACCTACCTATGACAAGCCTTTACTACTTAGTCCCTTCTCAAGACTTTGACTACTAATTCTCATATTCCCAAAGTCTTAATCATCAATGCCTCTAACTACTCATATCCCGTATTAAAATTTATCTCTTCTCTCAACCATTATAAAACCCAACTTCTCATAATCTTTTTTAACCATCTCTTCAAAAAACCATCCTTCACAAACCCTAAAACTCAAATCCTCCATCATTCTCTCATGGCATCTCGCTCAAAGAGGAAGATTTCAACACAAAGCAAAGGCAAAGGTCCAGCCTCTTCATCTTCAAAAACTCCACTTTTTCTTCAACACTTGGATGATGAACAAAGGTAAAAGTTCACTAAGTACTTTCAGAAGAAGGTTGTGCAAACACCAAAATATGGTATTCTCTCATCATTCCCTAAAGAATGTTTTTCTTTTCAAGAAACTTTGATTGCATGTGGGTTGTGTTGCACCCTAATTTTTGACTCTAAGATCCCACATCTTTTTGCATCATCTATATAGTTTATCATCTCTTACATTTTTCATAATACTCAATTTATCAGCTGAAATAAACTTTTTGGACAGTTTAAACCGTTTTAGCGGATAAAATTTATTTTAAAATTTGACAAAACGCTGTATTTTTCTGAATCATATATTTTTTGCTGATCACTTTGGTATATTCATTTTATTTTTTCGAGTACTTCAATACCGGTCCAATTATTATTATTATTATTTTACCATTTTTATCTCTATTTTTAATTAATACATTTTTAATTAATCGAATTTTATTTAGTTTGTTATTTTAAATAGTTAATACTATTTTTATTTTATACTTAATTTTAGTCTCAATTTTAATTTTGTTTTTTTTTATTTGTAGATGAGTTTTTAGGAGTCTATAATTTTATAGTATATATTTCCAATAGATTTTGTTCAAGATTTTGGTAATATAGTACATAAGTGACACCACTTTCCCATGCATAAAAGCTACTACTACTACACTTCAAATCCCACAAAATCTGTAAGAAAAAGTTAAAGGAGGCATTGCCTGTTGTACTTGAAAACTTACTTTAGAAGCTTGTATTTGAAAGAGATACACATACACACCTAGCATTGCGTAGAAAAAGGGGGGGCTGAAAAAATAATATAATAAGATGTTCCCTCCCTACATCCAGGGATCTCCAAGTGCACCCTCAAAAAAAAAATATAAATCCATTCTATACTCATTGTTCTACCCATCATTAACCAGCTTCCTCTTTGAAAGAAAAAGCAACAACATAACAACATTTTTTTATTAAGTCAACAATCCACCACACTTCACCACACGGCTTCATGTCATCACACACCCTTCCATATACTCCTTACCTCATAAAACACACACCGTCTGCATTTCAAAAGAAAGGGGGAAGAAAAATTTGAAGAAGAACCTGTAGCATGTTTCGACACCACTTGCCGACGAGCTACTGTAATTACGGCATGTCGGTAACCATTTTTGTCCTTCTCTGTTGTAGCTTTAGTTTTGTGTATGTATGTGTACCATAAAAGAATTATTGTGTTATGAACTTATGAAGGAGATGAAGTGAGTTTGCCATGTTTCTTGTTTATGTTTGTTTCATGCATGAGAGAAGTGGAAGATGCTTCATTTTCGTTTTAGCATTTTTGTTCAAATCTTGTCTTCATGTTTTGTTACAGCTTTATTTTTAAAAATGTTTACCTTAGTTACAATAATAAAGTTTCTTCCTGTTTCGTTTTATATATAAATGTACATATGATTTGTTTTTATTATATATATACATCTTTGTCTAAAGTTTAATATATATGTGTATAAATAACTGCTATGTAGCCACGTTTTCATATTATATTAACATATATACCTTAGTTTAAGGTTTAGCATACTAGTTTAAAGTTTAGCATACTGTTATTTTGTTTCTAAAAGAAATTATACGTAATTAATTATTTAAATCTTTTTATTTTATTAGTTATTGAAGTTTTAATTATATAATAGTAAATAGAAAAAGTTTACATTAGTCATTTTATTTAATGGTTAGTTTTTTATTAGCCATACTTGAGAAACCACCACTCAGTGGAGGCCCTCTTAAGAGTTATTTTTGTTGAACGAGTATTCTTGAAAACATTACTACTTTCAATTTAGGAGCCTTTGACACTGAGGACTTTTAGATTACCTCTTTACCCCACTTTGGCCTTTTAGGACGTAGTGCGATAACTATGAGGGAGTATTCCCGAAGTAGTTGATACGCGATACTACACTCAAACGAGACTCTCTTGAGAATATTATTGATTTCCAAGTAGTTGGTGTGTCAATAATATCCGAAAGATGGGTCAATGACTTTGGGAACTTTGTTAGAACCCTTTGTGCAGGTGTTTTACCCCTAGTACATACCATGTGGTTGGTTCTCTACCCAGACCTCATGCTGTGATCTCGAACCTTTGATCCTATTATGTGTGTTTTGCTTCCTGTCTTGCATCGCATTGCATTGAATTTGCATCTTTGCATGGTTTGTAGCATACCTCTGTTTGTCCAGTCGCTCATCTTCAGTTGTCTTCATCGTCCAGTGTGCCTTTGAGTCGCCAAACTGATTCCTCGACACCGATATCGGACTAGAGCTAACTATAGATGCAAGATGTCAGAACAGGAAGCACACAATGCAGAAGTCCGAATGGAGATCGATGAGTTGAAGTCAGGCATGACTAAACTTACTGAGATGCTTCAAGTATTGATTGCCAGAGGAGAGCCATCTCAAAGGACTGTCATTCAAGAAGTTTCAAATGCTGACCCTCCTCCTGTTCAAATGCCACAATCTACTTGGCCAGAGTTTGGTTTACCTCCTAACTACTCTCCACCTCTTGCATCTACTGCTATGATTGGTCAGACTGTCAGACCAGTTTTTCAAGCTCCCATCTTTACAGTGCCCAGACCTATGGTCCACACCATTGCCCAGACTGCTCAAGCTCCTTTCTTTGACTACAATGCTGCCAGTGCTCAAGGAGAAGACCATGAAGATTTTGTTGAGCCTGAGATTGTCCGCGAACAGTTTCAGAACATAGACAAGAGACTCAAGGTCGTTGAGGGTACTGATTTCTTCAACGTCGATGCTGATAATATGTGCTTAGTCTCTGGCCTCGTCATGCCTCCTAAATTCAAGATCCCAGATTTCGTGAAATATAAGGGTCACTCATGTCCAAGAGCCCATTTGGTCATGTACTACTGAAGAATGGCAGCTTACACTAACAATCAGAAGTTGCTCATCCATTGCTTTCAAGACAGCTTGAATGGTGCTTCTCTCAATTTGTATATGAACTTGGAGCACAACAGCATCCACTGCTTCCAAGATCTCGCCAATGCTTTTATGAAGCAATACAAATACAATCTGGACATGGCTCCTGACCATCGTCAACTTCAACACATGTCCCAAAATGAAAAAGAATCATTCAAAGAATACGCTCAACGTTGGAGAGAGTTGGCTTCCCAGGTTGAACCCCCTCTAGAAGAGAAAGAGCTAACTGGAATGTTCATGGATACTTTGTCTCCTTTCTATTGGGAAAAGATGATTGGGAGTGTATCTTCAAACTTCACAGACCTGGTGACCATTGGCCAAAGGTTAGAAGAAGGACTAAAAAAGGGTAAGGTATCCAAAGCTGTTGAACCTACTAATGGTGCGAAGAAATCCTTTGGGACTTTCCATAAGAAGAAGGAAGAGCAAACCAACGCTGTCATGATTGAAGTGAGAAATCCTCGTCCTCAGCCAAGGTATAATCACCCTGCTATTGCCGCCGTTACTGCTGCTGCTCCACGACCAGCTCAGATTCCTCAACGTCTAACTATTGGACAAAACCAGTATCGAAATAGGAATCAATTTGATCCTATTCCCATGACATATACAGAACTTTATCCTGATCTGGTTCAACAAGGGTTGATTACTACAAAGGCTTTGCAAACTCCTAATCCTTTTCCAGCTGGATTTAGAGCTGACCTCCATTGTGCTTTTCATGAGGGTGCCCCAGGCCACGACTTGGAACATTGTTATGCACTGAAAGCTAGAGTGTGTGAGTTGATTAAAACTGGAATCCTTGGTTTTAAGGATAATCATCCGAATGTCCAGAATAATCCATTGCCATAACATCAAAAGTGAAGCTTCAGTCTGACTACAACAGACTATCTTTTTTTGAGCGCCAGTGTTTCAGACAGGACAAACTTAGTCACTAGGCCTTTTGTTTCTCATTGTTTGCATTTTCCTTCATTTTGTTTAAGCTTGTTTGCTTTTATTAGTGTTTGTACTTTCATCTTAATAAATGAGCATCACAGCTTTTGATTTCAAATAATTTTGCCTATTGTTTGCACTTTTATGCTTTATCTTTCAAATATTTACTCCTTGTCCAAATTTTTGATTATGCAAATATTTGAGGGAGGATGATGAAAACGTTATACCCATAACTGCTGTTAGTATGCTTTCAATCAAACTTTGTTGACGATGTAAGGCATTGTTTCAGCTCCCAAACACTGGAGAAATAAGGAAGTCAATCCCTTGTCAACCCCTTCGAGCCTAGAAGTTGGAGTTTCTTTCTTTACAAAAACCCGCAGTTTTAACCTTGGGGTGAGTAGTTCTCAGTTAACTTGGTTGGGTGTTCATGCAAGACACCTTTTATATAAAGTTTGCAACTACATTTTTTTCCTTCGCACACAACAAACAAGTGTCGAAGATGTTTTCCAAGCCAAGAAGCTGATGATGATTCACCGTGATCATTAAGCTAGGCAGTCACTCTCTTTAAAAAAAAACAAAAGAAAAGCCCGCTAAGTCAAAACCTATGAAGGAAACTTAGGAAAAGCTGGGGCATCCCGCTGACTGTAAGCTTCAAAAGAAACAGTTCAGGCAAAAATTAGGGACAATAAAAGGGAGGAGATCTTTAAACCCTTCATCATGAAAATCCTTTAATTTCAAAACAACCAAATGTTCTAAAGAAGCGGTGACTGCCTTTTCAAAAATTCTGTTGACTTCCGAACCATCATCATTACTATAATCAGTGCAATTCCTATGGGAACCTGAGCGCATAGTCTGAGTTAACTGAGCATAGGACTGGAGATCATCACGTAGATTGGGTGGGTACAAATAAACTTTGAGCCTTTATCCTTTGTTTCTTAAAACGTGAACCAGGCCACATTACAACCCTCAAAAGACCTAATTGAAACAAGGTTATTCTGAAAGCATACTACAACAAGGTTACGTAAACTGACTCCAAAAGATCTTTGCAAATCAATTATTTTGGCAGTACATCTTTGCTTTAAACTTTGAGTGTCTTGAACCACCGTGTTCCGACCAATGACTCATTTATGTTGCACCATTCAAAAATGATTTTTGATTTCAAAAGTTGCATGCTTTGCATTACCATGTTTGTATGAACACTTTTGTTTGCAAATTGGCTTTCCTCTCAAGGATTTTTCAAACATTGAGAAACTTGGTTGGTGATCCTATCAGGGGAAAGTTCTTTTTACATCCTGTTTAAGAATTAATTCAAGATTTGGTCAAGGCAGGGCATTCTCAGATTTGGTTTATCCAGAAGATATTTCAAGGCTTAGACTGGGGCAAGCTCTCCAAGCACCTAGTGAATCAGTTATTTTCAACATCAACAAGCTGAAGCAGTTATCAGCTCATCTACAACAGACAGCTAAATTGGGGCAGTTTACTTGAAGAACCCTCAAGCAGATCTTTATCCTTCCTATAAGGATCATCTATTTATTAGTGTGGCAGAGATGTGTTCATCAGTAGCATCTTTAGTCCCCAAGCAGATTGAAAGTGATCTTCGTGTTGAGGAATCATGTCTTCCAGTCTTGTCTTCTCACCAAAAAAGTCGAGCCTTGTCGTCGACATTTGCATTTGTATTTGATCATATGTCATCTGCATAATTTACACATGCATATATCATAAGCATAATTCATGTACATGTGAACATCATGGGTGTTTTATCCCCATTTTCTTTTTCTCCTGAGGCCGTGTTTTACTCGCGTCTTACCTCTTGGACGAATTTCAATTTACCTAGCATCATGGGTGTTTTATCCCCCATTTGCTTTTTCTCCCGAGGTCGTGTTTTACTCGCGTCTTACCTTATGGGGGAATTTTAATTTACCTAGCATCATGGGTGTTTTATTCCCCATTTGATTTTTCTCCCGAGGTCGTGTTTTACTCGCGTCTTACCTCGTGGACGAATTTCAATTTACCTCGCATCATGGTTGTTTTATCCCCATTTACTTTTCCCCCGAGGTCATGTTTTATTCACGTCTTACCTTGTGGTCAAAGTCCAACTCACTTGGCACCTACCAAACAATTTGTGTCGTGACTTATCTGATGGTTTTCCAGATATTTATTTCTCTCTCTGATGGTTTTCCAAATTGAGTCTCTGTCTGATGTTTTTCCAGATTGAGTCTTTGTTCTGATGTTTTTCCAGAACTTATCTGATGGTTTTCCAGATATTTATTTCTCTTTCTGATGGTTTTCCAGATTGAGTCTCAGTTCTGATGTTCTTCCAGAACTTATCTGATGGTTTTCCAGATATTTATTTCTCTTTCTGATGGTTTTCCAGATTGAGTCTCTGTTCTGATGTTCTTCCAGAACATATCTGATGGTTTTCTAGATATTTACCTTGATTCTGATGTTTTACCAGAATTTATTTCTTTTGTCGTCTGATGTTTTTCCAGATGTGTCTGTAAATTCTGATGTTTTACCAGAATTTATCTCTTTTGCGTCCGATGTTTTCCCGGATGTGTTTGTAAATTCTGATGTTTTACCAGAATTTATTTCTTTTTCCATCTGATGTTTTTCCAGATGTGTCTGTAAATTCTGATGTTTTACCAGAATTTATCTCTTTTGCGTCTGATATTCTCCCAGATGTGTCTTTTGTTCTAACGTTCTCCCAGAACCCCTTTGTGTCTATCTGACGTTCTTCCAGATACGACCCTGTTTATCTAATGCTCTTCTAGATGTCTTCAATTTGTTTCTGACTTTGGTTAACAACTGCTGAGTTTTATTTTCAAATCTGTTTCTATACTCCATCCAATGCTTTTTTAGATGTGTTCCGGAGTTTATTCAACGCTCTTCTGAATATCTCTGGTGGCTATTACTGTTCTTCTCCAGAGTTTTGTTCAATGCTCTTCTGACAAAACCTCTGGTGACTGTGACTTTTTCTCCAATAAGTTTCTTTTACTTTCTAGATGTTTTTGTTATCTCACTATGTGTTATTTCCAGCATCTGATGCTTTTCCGGATGTCTGTGTCTTTGTCTAGGGTTTGTCGCTCTCTTTCCAAGTATTACTGGATACTCTTTGTCACCTTAACACGTGTCCATATTTTTTGTTTTCCTCAGTTGTGTCTGTGCTAGATACTTTTTCCCGTGAAGTTGTCAGTCTTTCCCCAGTGGAGTTGCAACATCTTCCCAATATATATTCGTCTCCTATGGCGTCTTTCCTCATAGAATCTTTGTCTTGCATATCATATCATATCATATCATAAGTATTTTGTGGCATCTTAGGGTCAAAAATTGCGCATGTTTGTATTTAAGTCTCTCCGACCGTGTCGAGACGAAGATTTAAATTTTCACCTCTCCGGATCGAAGACACTTAAATAGGGGCATCTGTTGCACCCTAATTTTTGACTCTAAGATCCCACATCTTTTTGCATCATCTGTATAGTTTATCATCTCTTACATTTTTCATAATACTCAATTTATCAGCTGAAATAAACTTTTTGGACAGTTTAAACCGTTTTAGCGGATAAAATTTATTTTAAAATTTGACAAAACGCTGTATTTTTCTGAATCATATATTTTTTGCTGATCACTTTGGTATATTCATTTTATTTTTTCGAGTACTTCAATACCGGTCCAATTATTATTATTATTATTTTACCATTTTTATCTCTATTTTTAATTAATACATTTTTAATTAATCGAATTTTATTTAGTTTGTTATTTTAAATAGTTAATACTATTTTTATTTTATACTTAATTTTAGTCTCAATTTTAATTTTGTTTTTTTTATTTGTAGATGAGTTTTTAGGAGTCTATAATTTTATAGTATATATTTCCAATAGATTTTGTTCAAGATTTTGGTAATATAGTACATAAGTGACACCACTTTCCCATGCATAAAAGCTACTACTACTACACTTCAAATCCCACAAAATCTGTAAGAAAAAGTTAAAGGAGGCATTGCCTGTTGTACTTGAAAACTTACTCTAGAAGCTTGTATTTGAAAGAGATACATATACACACCTAGCATTGCGTAGAAAAAGGGGAGGTTGAAAAAATAATATAATAAGATGTTCCCTCCCTACATCCAGGGATCTCCAAGGGCACCCTCAAAAAAAATATAATTCCATTCTATACTCATAGTTCTACCCATCATTAACCAGCTTCCTCTTTGAAAGAAAAAGCAACAACATAACAACATTTTTTTTATTAAGTCAACAATCCACCACACTTCACCACACGGCTTCATGTCATCACACACCCTTCCATATACTCCTCACCTCATAAAACACACACCGTCTGCATTTCAAAAGAAAGGGGGAAGAAAAATTTGAAGAAGAACCTGTAGCATATTTCAACACCACTTGCCGACGAGCTACTGTAATTACGGCATGCCGGTAACCATTTTTGTCCTTCTCTGTTGTAGCTTTAGTTTTGTGTATGTATGTGTACCATAAAAGAATTATTGTGTTATGAACTTATGAAGGAGATGAAGTGAGTTTGCCATGTTTCTTGTTTATGTTTGTTTCATGCATGAGAGAAGTGGAAGATGCTTCATTTTCGTTTTAGCATTTTTGTTCAAATCTTGTCTTCATGTTTTGTTACAACTTTATTTTTAAAAATGTTTACCTTAGTTACAATAATATAGTTTCTTCCTGTTTCGTTTTATATATAAATGTACATATGATTTGTTTTTATTGTATATACATCTTTGTCTAAAGTTTAATATATATGTGTATAAATAACTGCTATGTAGCCACATTTTCATATTATATTAACATATATACCTTAGTTTAAGGTTTAGCATACTAGTTTAAAGTTTAGCATACTGTTATTTTGTTTCTAAAAGAAATTATACGTAATTAATTATTTAAATCTTTTTATTTTATTAGTTATTGAAGTTTTAATTATATAATAGTAAATAGAAAAAGTTTACATTAGTCATTTTATTTAATGATTAGTTTTTTATTAGCTAGTTGTTAAATACTAAAAATATAAAAAAAAAAACTTGTTTTTGGGCCTGTCCTCTCTGGTCACGATGTTTTTCCGTGAATGTTTACCTTTACCATAGGACTTGGAGTCGTCATGCTCTATTTAGTCGTCCCGCCGTGGATATTCGCTTTATTTACATTTACAATTTAGAACTTGGATTCGCCGTGCTCTATTTAGTCGTCCCGCCGTGGACATTCCCTTCCTTGCTAACTTAACCTTAGTTTAGAGTCTCCGCACTCTATGTAGGTGTCTCTCCGCAGACATTTACTTTCCCTTTGGAACCTTGACCACAGTCAAGAGTTCCTCACCCCTAGTTAGAGGAACTATGAACGCTCTGATTTCTCAAAGTTCCTTTTGAGAATACGTAGGCACAAGGCCCCGATCCTTGGCGAGCAACCTTTTTCTTTTTTTCTTTTTTTCCAACCTTTTCTTTTTTCCTTTGTTTCAACCTTTATATCTTTACCCTTAGCATATTTCCTTTAGCAAGCAAACCTTAGCAAACACAAATATTAACAAGAGGTTCCTGTAGAGTACTACAGATGTTTAGGATGTGAAATACCTACCCTAGGCATAACCAACCCCCGAACCTTTAGATCTCTCTTTGCTTAGCTTTAAGCCTTGCTTTTTGCTTTGCATTTTTTATAGTTTTTTCTTCCTTTAAACCTTTCCTTTTGGATAAATTAAAGTTCGGTTGTGAATTTAAGAATTAAGATTTAAGTTAATCAATAGCTTGGTATCACGATTCTCACCGCAACAGGTTGGAACCTATGATTTCCTCATCTGGGCCGTATTATCCAGACTTGGTAAGATTGTTCTATTGCAACCTGCAAATGGAAGAAGGTAAGATGGTAACATATGTTCAAGGAAAAAGAATCCCACTCCACTAAAAAACACTTGGTAGGATTCTGAATATTCCAACCTCTGGTAGGAGAGTCTATGAAGAAAATGAAGACCTTTGGCAAGCATACAACAAACGCGAATTCTATTGGAGTCTTGGCCGTATGACTGAAGCAAAATTCCATGCAAAACGTGTCAGATCCTTAGGCGGCATGGAACCCTCTCGAAACTCATGGCCGGAAGGTATCTTTAACATTGATGATCGTTTGTTTCATTATTTTATGGTTTACATAATGTTCCCAAGAGTCGGAAACCACTGCGTTGTGACTGATCTAGAAATGCAGATTCTATACACTATTAAGCATGACATTCAAATAAGTTGGGCTTATTTAATCTTGGTTCACATGCGTGGAATCGACGAAAAATCCAAGTTTCTGCCATATGCATGGTTCATCACAAAGATTTTGGAACATTTTGAAGTTGACTTTGAAGGGTTTGGTAAGTGTCTCATGGACTCAAGTATCAACAAGATCTCAATCAAAAATGTGGACTCTCGGATGGGCGTCAAATACAACCTGGAAACCAAGAGCATTGTTTACCTTGGTGAAGGTGTGGCTGAAAATGATGAGTAAGAGGATGAAGACGATGATGGTGTTCCTATTCCTTCTAGAAATGGCCCGAGTAACCAACAATTAATGGATTACATGACTCAACAGTTTATAAATCTCAACACTTCCATCAATGACTAATACAATGCTATTCAAAAGTCAACCAACACTCGGATCACCAGCTTCCAAGAGGCCGTCAACCAACAATTCTCCTATTTGTACTCTCACTTATACATTCCCCCATATGATCCTTCAAACCCAGCTGTCCCTCTAACTCGTCCATCACCTCTCCAAACAACATTTCCAAACCAACCAAACTTTGACCCCAACATGGATCTGTCATAAACTTTTTACTATGTGTTTTATGTTTCTTTTTAAGTCATTTATGTTATTTGAATTCCGTACTTTCTAGTTTCTTTGTACTGTTTTCAATTTGCAATTTGAATTTATGACTAAGTTGGTATTTTATTTTCAAATTATTATCTATGTCTATCATCTATATATATTATTGCCTTAATCCATCTTTCCCTTCTTTTTGATAATGTCAAAAGGGGGAGAAGGATATTACTCTTTTCTTACTTGTTGTCTTTCCTTGATCCTTAAGGTACAAATACAAGACTATTTCGAACCTCAATACAAATTCAGAACTTCTCAACTTCACATATTGAGGGGAAGAAAAACTTGTCAACTTCACAAATTGAGGGGGAGAAAAATTGCCGGAAAGAACATTGCAACAAAAGAAGAGTGCTTTGTCATCATCAAAAAGGGGGAGAATGTGGAATCAAGATTTTTAGAGATCAACATATGTTTTTGATGAAGACAAATCACTTAAGAAGTCAAAGATGATCAACCATTAGCATCAGGATAAAGACACAACTTTAAGGATGTTTTCCTCAGAAGGTATAATGATAACTTTCATTAAGTATTTAAGTCCTAATTGCTCAAATCATTAAAAATCGTTTACTTTACTTTTCACACTAACACAGGCTTTTTAAATGAGAATTTTTCTAAGTTTTTGTAAGTGCAATCGATTTCACTCTTAGAGCAATCGATTGCATGATCAATATTTTAACTCATTTTTTGCTTCTGTTTCAGTAAACAATCAATTGCTGCTTTGATGCAATCGATTGCATGCTTAAAATTTCTCAATTTTTCACTTCTGTTTTGAAGTGCAATCGATTGGTCTGAAAGGTGCAATCGATTGCTCTATTGAAAATTTGAATTTTCAAGTGTTTTTGTGAAGGTGCAATTGATTGGGCTCTTTGTGCAATCGATTGCTCACTGAACGTTTTTGAAAAAATCTTTCTGAAAAATTGCATCTCTTCAATCGAATTTCTGTGGAATGTTTCCTTTGAAATATGACAACTGTTCATCAATTTTTCTGGAGATTTGCATGTTTTTCTCAAGAGGTGTCTATGTAATATAAATACCTAACTCTTTCAAAATTCAAATAACCTCCTTCAATCAAAAAAAACTCTTTAACATACTTTTCAGTTTCCACATCTAAATCAGAAACAATTTTCACAAAGAATTTTCTGCATAAATTTCATATCCTTTGAAAAGAAAATTCTTGAGCAATAAGTCTTAGAAACTTGTGGAATTTCCCATTGAAAGAGAAGATCAATCTCAGCATTGATAAACAACTGTATACATTGTTACAAATCATTACAAAAATCAGATTGTATTTATTTCCCCTTGTTGTTCAGGATTGTTGAAAGCAAGTGTTGCATTGGAGAGGATTGTTCTCATTGCACTTAGTGTTCAAATCTTAAAGGTGTTTAAGAGCCTTTGATCTCCCAATAGGTTAGAAAGAAATTTGTACACTGATCCTAACTATAGTGAAATCTCTTTCGAGTCGAATGGGGAGTAGAATACCCTCAGAGTGTGAGGGGAACCACTATAATTTCCTGTGTCTCTTTTACTTTCTGCCTTTACAAACTTTTATAACATCACTCCGCTAAAAGAAAGTAACATAACTCTCTTAAAACCAGAAAATTTCCAAAGAACCTAATTCACCCCCCCCCCTCCCCTCTTAGGCGCAATTCTTACTTACAGTTTGCAATCTGACGCTTTAGCGGGAGACTTACCTGTAGGAAATACAAACAACTTCCACCTATCTTACTAGAATAAGAGACACTTTGCTCCCCCTTAATCTCCCTAGTTTTCTTGTCGACCGGGTGACTCTTCTAGTAAGGGTTGTGGCAAGGAAGGACAAGTATCTAGCATCTTTCTGGAACACCTTGAATTCTACTCAAGTGTCTCTTTTAATAGTTTAGAGAGAGTTAAAGTCTCTACACCTTAAGAATGCTTATTTTACTCAGCGTTTGGCCGATTGTATGATCGTCAACCTTGGGGCAGTTTTATAGTCTTTTGAGAACGCCTTGCAGCAAGTGAAGCATTTTCACCATCCTTTGCGTGTCTCGAGGGAGCAGGTTCGAGTGTATCAAATGCTCAAAGATGGGGACGTCATCTCCCTGCTGGGGTAGCCTTGCATTTTTTATGTATGGCATATAAAGTACTTTGCAACAATAAAAAAATAATATGTGTGTATATTCGCAATGAAGAATTCTCTTACCTGCGTGAGGTATATTTGTGTGATACCAAATATAAATTTCTAAATTCTATGCAAACTTATGAGGTATTCCCTCAATACTTATTTGTTTAAAGAAAATATTAAACTCTAAAATCTCAATGGAGCTTATGAATTGAATTGGTTTTTATTCTCAATGGGGCTTATGAATCGTTTAGGCATTTATGATGATATTATTCCATATTGAAGTGAGCTTATGAATTGGATTGGTTTTTATAGGTTGTTGGCCAGCTATGAATATGATTAAAGATTAAACAAATCACACTAATCAATTCTATCATTAATCATAAAATCAATTACAATTAAACAAAACTAATCAATAATATTAATAATTCAAAAACTAACCACAATTAAACTGATCAATAGTGTCAATAGTTAAAAAATTAACCACAATTAAACCGGTTAATAACATAATTGATTAAAAAGTTAATCATAGGTGAACTGATTTATATGACCATCCATCATTTTCATTTAGGTCGACTTTATTTCATATTTGACTTAATTAGGATTAACTTTGCCTACAAAGTACAAACACAACAAAGGCGCAAGTTTTTAGTTACACGTTGTTTTTTGTCTTACTTTAATTATTATTTTTTGGTTTTCTAGCCAACAAAACAAAGGCGCGTGCTATTCTGCCCCTTTCTTTGGTTTGGTCCCCCAACCCTTTCCGTCGTTTTCATTTGCTTTTGGTAATTTGTTTTGGTTTTCCGTTAGTACTATTTTTTTTTTAAATAATTTATTTAAGTTTGTATATATGGATTGAAATTAAGTAAAAAAAATTATTGAAACCTTGGTAAAGTTTTGGGCTATTATTTAGCCTTTTTATTTACAAATAAAATAAAATTTTAAAAAAATCAGAAACATTATTGCACACATTTATAAAATATATTGGTTTAATATTGATGAGCCGGCAATTTAAAAATATATAATTATTCAATAGAAATATATCATTTTGTAATGTCATATCAGTAGTTTAAAGTTTGTACATGATCGTCATTGGTTGATCGTGTAGAATTAATTTATTTTTTCAAAATATATTTCCTCCACCCAAAATAAATAGCATATTGATAAAAAGTATTTATTTCAAAACAAGTGTCACATTTATATTTTTTAGTTTTATTTTCTAATTGTATTACTAATTAATATTTTTATTTTATTATTATTTTTTCATCTTAATTAATGATAATTAAAATATATTAATAATTAATAAAAATAATTAATTAATATAATAACATTGATATTTTTTCTCATTAATTTATCATATTTTTATTTATGTGAAAATATTTACTATAATATTTATTTTAGAACGGAGTTAATAGTTCCGAAATAAATTCAATTCGTAATTAACATATTCTTTTAAAATTGGGAAAATTCACGGTAAAAAATATATTTTTTTCTTAAGCATAATAATACCCTGAAGCAAAAAGTAATTATCTAATTTAGCGAACACTTTCATAATTTGATAATAGAATTACATATATAAGATGCAAGAATATGATCTTACGTAAATAAGAGGATTATGACCTATAAACATGTTTCTGTTAGTGATTTAAAAATAGTTATATTTATAGGATGTGTCTACTATGACTAAAAAGAAATCAAAATGCGGATTCTTATTATTTTTATAACAAAAATTTACTTTTAAAATAATAGTAATTAAATGAATAATAATTTAACAAAACTTACTTATATAAGAAAATTAATTTTTGGATTAGGTCTATAGATTAGACTGCACAGAATTACATTTGAACCTTCAAAACAATCAGAGTTGAACACCTCTATGAGTAAGTGTTGGTTCATACACATAAAAGGGTCTGTAAACCACTTGCTAAAAGATCTAGAATATGAGCAAGATCTCCCAAGAAACCACTTCCAAGAAGAGCGTACCATTATATCCTTCAATTCTTCCACATTAAAAGTCAAACATTAAAAATAAAGTCATTTTGAAATTTTCATATAATCCACACCACGAAAATGTTAAATTAAAGTCGGACATGCTAAAGCACATCTTAAATAGTAAGATTTTGACAGGATAAAATTCACTCAACTCTCAAGTATTTAAGTTAACTGTTTACACTCAAAGCAAATCATAAAAATTAGCACTACCATAAAATTGAAAACACTCTAATATCCACAATTGAAATACATGCACACAAAGATTAAAAAGACTTTATTCATGTTATAACGTGGCTAAGGTAAGAGTAGGATAAATTCTAAGGGATATTAGACTAAAATTCAAAGGGTCAAAAGAAAATTCAAAGAAATTGTGGGAGTTGAACTACAAAAGACTTCGTTCACTTTCAAACAACAACTTTGTTGTTATTTCTCTTTTCTTTTCTCTTTTTTATCCAGAAGGAATACGTATTGACACCATTCTCTTCTTTTTCCATTTTTTTAAAATATTGTTTTCTTCTTTTTCTTGCCAACTTTTTGAATTAAATAACACAACTATAATTATTCAACCCAACACAACTCCAACAATACTCTTTGAACTCACTGAATAGGGTGATAACATTATTTTTCACTTTTTGCCTTGTAATGAGTTTTAAACAAAGAATGAGATAAATAGTCTCAAGAGGTTTTCAAAAAAAGGATGATATTATTCAAGGTTGACTTTTTGGCTAATTGGCTAAAAAAAACAGTAACAACTTACCTTTATCATATTAGTGTGCACACGTAATTAAACAATTTCAAAAAGAGCTATATCAAGTTCTAGAGACTAACAAACATGAGTGAAATCACACAAGAAAGAGAGAGATAGATTTTTTAATGGTATCCATCATTAGACTCAAAATCTCACAAAGGTATTGATCAACTACAAATGATGTAAAATTCATAATTTAGTCATACTTATCATACTAAGAACGCACAACAAATTAGTCACATCACACCACGAGTTTCTAGTTAAGAGAACTAAGAAAATACTTACAATTGTAACCTAAAAGCCAAAGAAAAATCATGCATTCTTTTAAAGAAAACAAAGAAAGACAATGAAAAAAGAATGAAAGAAAATAACAAAACAATGTAAATGCCCCCCCCCCCCCTCCCACACACACACACACACACACTTAGGACACACACTGTTCTTAATGAAAGAACATAAATATAAAATAAGAGTGAGAGAAAGGAAAAAGGGCTCCCTAATCAAGTTGTAGTCTAGGTGCGCTTTTCCAAGGAAAGCTCTTTTATGGTTGCATCTTCAAGCACCGAATTTTCATGGAATAACTTCAAGCGCTGTCCGTTAACTTTGAAAACCTTATCAATACCTGCATTTTTTATTTCTACTGTACCATGAGGGAAAATATTAGTAACAATAAAAGAGCCAATCCACTTGGATCGAAGTTTCCCAGCCATAACTTTTAGGCGGGAGTTAAATAGTAAGACTTTTTGCCAATATATAATTCCTTCCTAGAAATTATCTTATCAAGGAAATGCATGGTTTTCTCTTTATAAATTCTAGAGCTTTCATAGGCCTCTAGCCTAAGCTCTTCAAGATGCTGTAATTGGAGTTTTTTTTCCATACCTGCTTTCTGTATTTCCAAATTAAAGAAATGAGTGTCTTGGTCACTTATGATAGCGAGAGGTATTCCAAACCTGCAAAAAATATTGGATCTGACAAAATCTGCAACAACTTTAGAATCATTAGTCCTAGTGGGGATTGCTTCAACCTAATTTGAAGCATAATCAACATCTATTAAAATGCAAACAAAACCAAAATATAAAGAAAAAGACCCATAAAGTTGATTCTCCGTACATCAAACACCTCACAGAAAAGCATAGGTTGTTGAGGCATTTCTCTCTTACGAGTGATGGTTGTACCTGCTACCTAACACTTTTTACAAGTGTGGTAAGTCTCATAAGCTTCTTTAAAAATAATGGGGCAATAGAAACTTAAGTCTAGGAATTTTATTGTAGTCTTTTGAGGACCAAAATGCCCCCTACTTAAGAAGCATGGGAAAGATGCAAAATATATTCAATCTCATAGTTGGGGACACACCTTCTAATGACCTGATCAGTACCAAATTTCCATAGATATGGATCATCCCACACATAATATTTTGCATCACTTTTGAGTTTCTGAATTTGTGTCCTAGATGCACCTGTAGGAAAACTCAAGCAACAAGATAATTAACTAAATCAACATTCTAAGGAGTTACCTCATGCAGCTGTAGAAGCTACTCATCAAGAAAATCATCATGAACGAGAGAGGAGTCTTCATCCCGCTCTTTTCTGCTCAAGTAGTCAGCCATCAAATTCTCCGCTCCATTTTTATCTTTAATCTCCACATTAAACTCTTGTAGAGACAACATTCACCGAATTAATCTCGATTTTCCTTCTAGTTTCTTTAATAGGTATTTCAAAGCAACATGTCAGTAAACACAAATAACTTGGAACCTAGAAAATATGGTATAAATTTATCAAGAGCAAAAACAGTAGCTAGAAGTTCTTTTTCTGTAGTGGCGTAATTAGCTTGTGCAGAATCTAAAGTCTTAGAAGTATAATAAATAACGCTAGCATCCTTGTCCACCATTTGTGCAAGGACCACCTCACTGCATAGTTAGATGCATCACACATGATTTCTAAAGGGAGGGTCCAATTAGGTGGATGAATGATGGGAGTAGAGGTCAATGCCTTCTTCAAGAAATTAAATGCCATTTTGCATTTATCATTAAAGTTAAAAGTACATCATTTTTCAACAAGTTTGACAGCAGAAGAGTTATATTGCTAAAATCCTTTATGAAGCGCCTGTAAAAACCTGCATGACCAAGAAAAGAATGAATCTCGCGAATGCAAGATGGGTAAGACAATGTAGAAATCACATCAATCTTAACATGATCTACCAAAATTCCTTTTTCATAGATTATATGACCCAAAACAATTCCCTTTTCAACCATAAAATGAGATTTTTCATAATTCAAAACAAGGCCAGTTTTGATGCATCTCTCTAAAACCATATTTAAACTACTCAAACATGTATCAAATGAACCATAAACAGTGAAATCATCCATAAACACTTTCATGCAATTTTCAATAAATTTAGTAAAATACTAATCATGCATTATTGGAACGTGCCATGAGCATTGCATAGACCAAATGGCATCCTCCTGTAAGCAGATGTACCGAAAGGGCATGTGAAAGTTTTCTTTTCTTGATCCTCTAGTGTAATATGGATCTAAAAATAAATTGAAAAACCATCAAGAAAACAATAATCTGATTTACCAGCCAACCTTTCAAGCATTTGATCAATAAACAATAAAGGAAAATGGTCCTTTCTAGTTGCCTGGTTTAACCGCCTGTAGTCAGACAATCTCTCCAACTATTCTGAACTCTAGTGGGAGAAAGTTCATTATTTTCATTTCTTACCACTGTGAATCCAAATTTCTTAGGTACAACGTATACCATACTTACCTAGTTACTTTCAAAGATAGGATATATGATACTTTCTTGCAACAAATTGGTTACCTCCTTCTTCACAACATCAAGAATTAAAGGGTTAAGTTTCCTTTAGGGCTGCCTTACTACCTTAGCTCCCTCTTCAAGTAGAATCCAATGCATACACATGGAAGGGCTAATACCGAGTATATCAGCTAATTCCATCCAATCGCCTTCTTAAGCTTCTTAAAAACCTGAAAATCTTTTCTTCTTGATCAAAATTAAGGTTAGAAGAAATTATTTTCGGCAACTTTACATTCCTCTCTAAATAAGCATATTTCAAATTGTCAAGAAGTGGTTTAAGCTCTAAAGAAGGAGGTTGTTCAATGGATGGTGTGTTTGGGGCAGCCAGGATGTCGAGAGCTTCAACTGCATAAACATCTTCATCTATAAATTCATCTGCATGAAAAACATCAACCTGCAAGGCAACATCAATCTCAGCACAAACATAACAAATGTTAGTGTCAGTATATGAATTGAAAGAGTAAGTATCATCAAAGTCTGATAATGATGGAAAATTAGTTAACAACTCAGAATAAGTATCATCAACTAAATCTGAAAGAAACTCATTGTGAAAAATAGAATGTTCTTCTACAGGGTGTTTCATAGCATCAAAGATGTTAAATTTAACAATGATATCACCAAACTACATGGACATTGTTCCATCATCAATATCAGTTTTTGTTTTTTTTGTTTTCATGAATGGATTGCCTAAAATGATGGGTGCCCTGTTTGACTTAGTTTCTCCTTCCATGTCTAGAATGTAAAAATATGCAGGAAAAATCAAGTCATTAACTTGAATAAGTACATCATTTACTACTCCAGTAGGGCATGCATTGTTCCTTTTCACCAGGAATGGTTAAACATGTATTCTGTAAAGGATCAAGATCAGGATTGTTATAAATAGAAGTAGGCATAACATTAATAGAAGCTCCTAAACCCAACATGCAATTTTCAAATTTACTACCCCCAACGGTATAGGGAATAACAAAAGTTTCTGAATCCTTGCACTTTTGAGGCATGACTTGAGTGAGAGCTGAGACATTCCACTCAGTTGAAACATTTTCAGACACTTTAGGTTTGATAAAGGCTGAAACATTTCTTCCCATATTTATTATCCCATTTCCCTTCAATATTCTCTTGTGAGTGCATAAGTCCTTCAGAAACTTGGCATATTTTAGAATTTGCTTAATCATATCAAGAAGTGGAATGTTTATCGCTACTTTTCTGAATATGTCCAATATATCCTTATCCTTATCTTTCTCATCCATCTTTTTAGCCTTAACTACTCTCTGTGGGAAATGGATTGGTGGTACATACTCCTTCTCTTTTTCTTTTACAATTTCACCCTTAACATCAAAATCAAGATTAGATGTGGGCTCAACAACTTTGTTATTTTTTCTGGTGTTGGGGTTTGGAATGGGTCTGGTTTAACACTCTTTTTAGATCTCAAAGAAATTTCAGTCACATTAAGGCCTTTTGGATTCACTACTATTTGGGCAGGTAGTTGGTTTGATCATTGAGCTTACTGCGTGGCATTCAATGAAGTGGCAAGTTGTCCAATCTATGTTCGCATAGTCTAAACACTAGAATCTATTTGTCACTGAAACTTTATATTATTTACAGCCATTTAGTTGACAAGGTCCACTAGTGAAGGTCCAAAAGGTGCAAAGGTGGTTACTTGTGAAGGGTTTTGTAGTGGTGGAAGCGGTAGCATTAACTGGTGTTGATTAGGTTGTTATGTGGATGGATTTCCATACCAAAAGTTTGGATGGTTTCTACAGTTGAGATGGTACCTATTAGTGGATAGGTCATGAATTTTATACATGTGTTTGGTTTTTGCCTTGATTATAAAGGTTTGTTGCGTATGCTTGAGGTAACTCAGTGACCGAATCATCTTGTAGAATAAGACATGTATCGGTCAGGTGTTTAGGATAAGTACAAAATAATTTACCCTATACCAACTGTTTCACTAAAGAATTAAGCTCATTAAATATGGTTTCTAGAGCCATGTTAGAAGAAGAAGCTTGAATCTCATTCACACTTTTTGTTTGGATCCCAGAATTGTTTCTAGTTGTGAACTGTTGGGAGTTGAGTGACATGTTCTCGCTCAAGACTTTAGCAACAACTGGAGTCATATCACTAAGTGCTCCACCACTATCTCGTTAGTAATTGTAACACCCCCTTCTATACCCCCAAATAAACAATTAAATCACATAAGCACATGATAAATTTCATCAGAGTAAATTTGAAACATGGTATAAAAGAAGTATGCCACATCATTCACCAAAATAACATACAACATCTGCTCTATAAAAGACATGCAACAGTGGGGTAGTTCAACAGAGGCACTTAGTCCTACACCCACAACTCAATATTTAGAAATAAGCGGAAGGTTAAAACATTAAATTACTTCACATGTAATCATATAAATACATAATTCAGTTTGGTTCACAATATCATTCATGTTTACAAAACATTTGCCATCAGATACATACACAAAATGCATCTCAAAATAATACTATACAGTCCTAACTACCCGGTGCTACATATCAGAGCATAACCGACCAAAAGGATGAAGCTAAACTTCATAAAAGACCTCTAACAACCTAATCTGCAATGCCTCATAGAGCATTATAAAACAGCAGAAGGGTGAGAAATATTATCATAATAGTCAAGGCATATAATTATATATACATACACAAGTATAGGACACCTACATTCCACATTTCTCACCACAATTCATTCCAATCATCATATACATCACAACCTATATGTAGACAAACATGGATAATCACAAGCACATTTCATCATGCATACATCCATAATTCTCAATTCAATACTTCACATAAAGGTATACTTTCATACAACAATACACATTAATCATGTGACTCAATGCAACTCATGCCATGTGGTACCAACACTTGTTACCATTTTTTGGTTTTTACACTTAAACCGGGTCCATCCTTCTAGACCGATAACAACAAAAGCCCATTCCCTAAGCTTTCAAACCCACCCTTCTAGGTTTGGGACAAGTCACTAGTCTCCACGAAACTATAAAACATTGCCTCTTGACTAAATGATGCATATGCAATCAACCACTAAATGCACTTAAGACCGTTCTCGCATCTTAATCTCATGCATTCACATATTTCATCACTCAAGAATTATAACATGATTGCACACACAACATATTCATATTCAATATCATCAATATATTTATCAAACAATGCACACATATTCACAATATGTTCTCATGCATTCTCAAACACAATCGCATACAAACAATATGCATTCACAATATAGTGCTCACAACGATAATTCAATAACATTCATCATGCATTTTAATCAATTAAAACAATGCATTATATTTGTCAAAAGACCACATTTCATAATCAATTCCACAATCTAGGATTCACGCCATAAGGCTACCCACAACACAATCGAACAAAGAAATCAACATAGAATGGAATCACAAGAAAACCAAATGCTGTCACGCTCGATGGCTTGCTCGCCTAGTGAGTCTCTAGCGAATACTCGCTATCTGTTCGCCTAGCGAACAAGCTCGCGAAGGCAAACAGAAGCTACTGACTTCGCTCACCACCTACTCGCTGCAGCGAGGCCCTAGCAAATCCTTTGCCACCTCACTCGCTACCAGCGAACCAGATCAAATGCATTCTGTCCAAGTCTGGGACCTCTCGCTAACTTATTCTCCCAGTGAGTTGCTAGCGAATGTTCGCGACCTGTTCGCCTAGCGAAGGTGCTAGCGAATGTCTGCGAACTCAGAAATTCCCACTGTCCAAAACTCCGAAACTCACCAAATCCACCTGATTCAGTCCCGACTCGTTCCTGCAGCCTTAACTTAGCATTCCTCGACTAAATTCTCCCACTTATTCTCATTTTCTACCGTTAAAACTCGGTTTCTATCGATTAAATCCACTTTGCCCTAAAATGGAAGTTGTAGAAAAACATCCAACAATCTAACCCAAGCATACATAATCATATACATTGATATAATAATAACATTTCACACCCTTACCTCGATTAAATCGATGCTTGAGAATTATTCTTGAGCTTTTCCAACTTTTCCTTCTTCTCCTTCTCTTCTCTACTCTTTCTCCTTCTTTCTCTATTCTTTCTCTTATGTTTCTATCTTTCTCCTTTCCCTCCACTTTTCCTTTATAAGTATTTCCATTCTAATTCTCTCCAACATCTATTAATTCATTTAATTAATCATACATTAATCAAACAATCCTCTTAAATCATTTAATTAATATAAATAATTAATTAGTGAAAATTGGGCTGTTACAGTAATCCCTCATAGAAGTATTGGATACGTAATTTCTTGATAATATGTTATTGAGGATAACTTGACACTAGCTATTTGAATCTCCCCCGGTATTCTGCCAATGATTCCATATCAAGTTGTCTAATACCCGTTGGAATAAGATTTGTTCATACCCTTAAAAGGTGTTGATGATGAAAAAGTATTTAAAGAACAATAGTGTTTACTAATGGTTATTCAAGTATGCAGGATTAAAAGACATTAACCTTTATATAAATCAAGTTAATCATTTAGAAGAATCATTAAAGTGTAGCAAAGTGTCGCGGTGAAAATTGGATACCAAACTATTGATTAGTTTGAATCTTTAATTCATTTTTACAACCGAACTTTGATTTGTCCAAAGGAAGGGATAAAGATCGAAATTCCCATAATGCAATGCAAATGCAAGCTAGAGAGTTATAGGTTCGGGGGTTGGTTAAACTTAGGGAAGGTGCTAGCATCCTAAGTTTCTGTAGTACTCTACAGGAACATCTTGTTTTATATTGTTTATTGCTAAGTGTTTATCTGCTTAAAGGATTAAAGACCTAGTGGTTTATTTCTAAGTATACTTGATAAGATATCACATCTTATGCCTACATATCCTTACGGGAGTAGAATCAGAGTATTTGTAGTTCCCCTAAAGGGTTTGAGGAGTTCTTTGACTGTGGTCAAAGTTCCTAAGGGTTTAGGGTAGTTGATTGATTGTTTTTAGGAGAAAAGGTGAGTTGTCATTTTAAGAGAGATTTAACCGCCACAAATTGTAGGAAAATAGTCTTTCCATCGTCTTAAGAGAAGGGCTCAAGTATTTGGATATTGATCGACGAGTACTCCTATATCTATCTTAAGGCAAAGTCCCTACAGTATTGATTGTATTGATGTGGGGTGGAGATTCTATCTCGCTTAAGATGATTAACATCTATTTCTCTATTGTGTTTGAGTGATTGTATTGTTGTTTGTTTTATGTTTATTTCTATGTTGTAAAAGAGGTCCTTCCTATGGGGTAGGATCTGTCCTAAAAGATCGACTTGAATGAGATCAAGGATCGTGTGGGAGAATGATGCAAATGATGTGCACTACACACAATTGTTGAATCATGTGTAGGTTTTTCCTTTGGACGGAATGCGATGCGAGGATATAAATTGCGATAATATAAATTGCTGAAATTAATAAAGGGCAAATAAGTAAAGCATACATGTACGCATGAAAGCGCTGAGGTGTGTGTGAGTGACTCGTGAAGTGGGGTGCACGATTAGATTGTATTTTACGCTGTGAGTTGATTTTAATTGGTCGATTTTAAACGAGAGATTGATTTTAAGATGAGTTGATTTTAGATGGGATTATCTATATAAAAAAAAGCTACAATGATCTTAATTTTATTATAAAAACTTAAGTGAAGTGATATATTTTTATTTGTTATAAAAGGAACTAAATTATTATTAATTAAATAAACTTGATAAAGAGATGAAATTTTTATGAATGTTTTAATAGTGACTAAATACTTGGTTAATAATAAATAGGGTTATTAAGTTGAGAAAATAAGAATAAAAATAAAAGTGAGTTAATTAGTTTTTTTAAAAGGAAGTTGTCTAATTAAATGAATAAGCTAATTATAAAAAAAGCTAAATTTAAAATAAAAAGGTTTATTAGTTATTTTTAAAACTGATTATAAGTGATTGGTTATTAGATTGATTAATTGGGATTATTAAACAAAAGGTAAAATAATTAATTATTTATTTAGGGGAATTAATAAAAAGAGATAAAATTGATTATAATTAAAAAGGTTGTTAGTTTATTCTAAAAAAGATTAGTTATAGTTATAATTAATTAAATAAAAAAACAGATTAACGGTTGATTGTGAGGTTAACGCGTGGTGTAATGAGTGTGTGTAGGAATCACTTTCACGTGATGCACGGACAGAAAGAACAACAGGAAAAGAGAAAACAACGGAGGAACCCTAATCCCAAATCAATCCCTTCCCCAAATTGATCTCGCTTCTCTCGCCTTCAATCGCGATCGGTTCTCCTTCTCTCATCATGTTTCGAACCTGAAAACAAACAATAGAAACATCAATAGTTTAAAACACAGAAGTGGATTGAGCATTACCGACAATTTTGATGATCGCAGCTGCTTTAGAGACGGCAAGAGTGTGATGTTCCGTCCGTTGAACTCGCGGCGGTTGGGATTCGCAGGGAATGGAGCTGGTTCTGTCAACAGAAAGAAGATAAGTTCCTTCTTCTTTCTAGGTTTTCTGTTTTGGTTTTGTGGTAGGTTCGATTCCTTCGCGATATGTTTTTTCACGACCGCTTCCTCTTCTCGTTTCTCTCCTTATATAGGCCTCTTAATGAGAAACATCTTTGGATGAATATTGAATGCTAACTTGAATGTTGATTTAGGGTTTCCGGATTAGGATGAGTCAGATTCGAAAATATTCCCAATTCATCTGATTGCTATTAATTGACATTTCAATCTTTGATTTTTGTGATTCAATTTGAGATTGGATTTGATTTGATTCCTTTTTGAATCGAATCTTCTATCCTTCCCAGGGATATTCTCTAACGGTTATTTTTGATTCTGAATGTGACCTGGCAGGTGTGGAAAGCAATGGTCTTGGGCCAGAAGGCGGGTTAGAAGCCCAGAGGGGAAACTCGTGCTTGATACGTTTGTTGGAGATGATGGGCTTCCATGGAAAAGGTTGGTGGTGAAGGGCAGCAACTGCAAGTGTTCGCAGGGTATGTTCTTTCTAAGTTCCATCTCTATTCCATTGTTGTTTTTCTTCGAACTGATATGTGTCTGAACCTCTTTCGTTTTCATGTGCTTCGGCGACGGTGTTGGGGGACTTGGAGCAAGGGTGCTTGGATAAATGGATTCTCACCCCAAGATGGTTCTATCTTTTCTCCAATATACTCTTCATCTGGTGAGTGTGCTGATAATATGTTCAAAATCACCATAAATATAGTTGCTTGAATATGTGATGGAAAACACTCCAAAAGTGTTTGGTCTGGTTTGTTGATGAATTTTCCCATTCTTCCTTTGTAGGGTCTTCTGTAGGCATTTTGTTTCTAGCAATGGTTGGTCTATTTGGAGAATATCCTCCATGTGGATATTGTGTGAAGCTTACAGCTGAATGATGTGCAGATGCTACCCAAGCTATAGTGGTAATGATGTTAATAAGGTCTTTTTGGGTATTCAGTTTTGGCCACCATGGTTGGAGCTCTTCATCAGACTCTATGGTTTTCGGGCTTGGATAGTAGTGGTTTACATACTCCGTGACCCATTGTTTGATCGCGTCCCATATTAGAAGACCATCATTTGCGAAAGGATATTTTTCAATTGCTAGCTTTAGGCCATGTTGTGCATTAGGATCTTCCACAGCCATTCCTCTATTGGTAAGATCCTTTGGAAGTGCCTGTAAATCAAATTGCCAAAGCTTATCATAGGCCCCAGAGCTTAATTCCATTCTATATCTCAGATGTGGATGCAATAATCTATAAATCGGATGCATGGAACTGGGTTGTTTGTAGGTTGCAATGATTATAGGTTAAACAACACAATGAGTTCTTAGCCAATGGCTTATAAGTTCATGATGACTAGAATCATGTGCAAGAACATGAGCTTTAGCGAGCCTCCAAAGCCAGAGATTGGTGGAATGAGAAGCCGGTGCGAAGACTTGCTTCCATTATGGCTTGCCGTCAATAATCGGTCTAGTGAGCTCAATAGCTAATGGCTTCAATATTCCTTGATTGGTGAGGAAGAAAAGTGTTCTGATAATGAAATGGGCAACACATTTTATGGTTTAATTCTGTTTATGGCAGGCTCTGATAATTCTTGCTTGCCTTGTGACTTGTTTTACGCAAGAAGACGAGGGTGTCACCGAATGGAGCTGAAACTTTAGTTTTAACATGTCCTGCTGGTAAAACCTTATGGATTATGGAACGACGTATTGTTTGGTAAGTCCGGCTAGATGTCGGTTCTGTTTTTGTAATCGTTAGTCCTTCTTTTCTCAGTGGCAGTATCTTGATTAAAAGAGATTGAGGACTGAATGTCTTCACCATAATAACTGCAGGTCATACTTGGAATGGAGTGAATGACTCATAGGCGTTTCCGTGATAGTGTTGACTATGGTGGGAGCAGATGGTGGTTATTGGTGATGCGGCAAGCGTCGCTATGTCAGGTTGTTTTGGCAATGATTACTTTTCTTTGCAAGTAAGAGCTGCGTGAGAGGGACCTTTTCTCAGATGTCGTTTTTGGCTCAAATTTATGGAACTGTCCTGCTGTGCGGAAACTCGATTTCCTTGGCTGCTGTTGATGCATATCCGTTAAGTTAACTGCTGTGCTGATGCGTGTCTGCTATGCTGATGTATTGACTGCCGTGTTGCTGTTGCAAGCCAGATTGGTGGTTGAGTCAAAGGATACTCATCTCTTTTTAGGACCTTTGAAAAGTGTTGACTTAATGGAGTCTGAGTTGTAGAAATTCATGGTTGTAGCTTGGGTAAATCTTTATCTGTACCATTAATGAATACTTCATATATCATAAATAAAGTATTTGTAATCCCTATCTGCTGTAGTTGGAAAAACTTTGGCGCTCATAAAGTACTCCAATGATGTAGAAGTCGTATACAAACCGAAAAGTCATGATATTTTCATATGGTTAAACCGTATGAAGTTTTCATGAGTAGTATTTGCTTCGAGGACCAAACATAGTGAAGTCTAGTGAACTTCTATGCAAATAAATTAACTCTCGTAGACCTTTCACCAATTGAATTTCAATCTCTTATCTTATAATGCGCTTGTATCGTGAAAATCCATCATGAAAATGGATCTTGTATTGTCCACTATATGAAGTTTTCCAGTAACTCAAATAAATTGAAATCGACACTAAAACTTGCAAATCTTCAATAACCTAATGACTTCGGTTCTTATGAGATTTCGTCTCGCGTAGCCTACGTCTTTATTTTCAAAATGCGACAACTTAGTAATGTGAATTTAATCACGGGCTTGAATATGATGAGCTCCCCATGGTAGAATAAGATCCACCTCTTTACACAACAATCTAGGTTGTCTTTAATTTCGGAGCCGAGTAAAAGTCATTGAGTTCAAATCAGCTTGTAAACTTTGATCAAATTTGGGCTCAAGATTTGATAAACCATATGAGGATTTTCTTGAACCTGTCACCAGTTAGTTAATACACCTGCACAAGCTGGTTAGCCATAATAAACACACGTACAATAGTAAAAGATAATACACAAGAAATGCACGATGGAGATGGGATCTTAAGGTCAAAAATTAGGGTGTGACAGATGCCCCTATTTAAGTTACTTCTATCCGGAGATATGGGGATTGAAATCTCCGTCTCGACGAGATAGGAGGGACTTAAATATCAACATAGCACGAATTGTTGTCCCTAAGAAGCCACCAAAATGCATATGATATGAGTTGATATGAAAATGCATGACAGACAGTCCTGTGAGAAAAGATATCACATGGGAGAAACCAGACATAAAACATGGGGAAAATGAGCTCGACAATAGGAGACTTTAAGGGGACAGGAAACAACCACCAATGGGGAATCTCCAGAAGTATAATAGTAACTCGTACACCAAGGATATGGTGATTTAGACGATAGGATGATGTGAGAAATTGGTAATCGAAGGATAGATTTACTACCGAAACATGGTCGGTAATAGTCCAAAAATGAAGTTTCTTGGTCGGGACACAAGTCAACCTTGTTTTGTATTCTATTTTCCCCCTTTTTGAAATCCAACTAGAACTAGTAAAAAGTAGAACCTCCCCGAGCGTCATGATATGGGAATCATGAGCTGGTCTCAGTCTATGATGCAGAACCTCCCCGAGCGTCACGATATGGGAATCATGAGCTGGTCTCAGTCTCTGATGCAGAACCTCCCTGAGCGTCATGATATGGGAATCATGAGCTGGTCTTAGTCTATGATGCAGAACCTCCCCGAGCGTCATGATATGGGAATCATGAGCTGGTCTCAGTCTCTGATGCAGAACCTCCCCGAGCGTCACGATATGAGAACCATGAGCTGGTCTCAGTCTCTGATGCAGAACCTCCCTAAGCGTCAAGATATGGGAATCATGAGCTGGTCTCAGTCTCTGATGCAGACCCTCCCCGAGCGTCATGATATGGAAATCATGAGTTGGTCTCAATTTCTGCTTGAAATGATGAAAACTCGCGCGAGCATCTTCACAGGGGATCAAAATATCATCGTAGATTGTAGATGTTGTTATAGACGTAGAGCCTTGTAGATGTAATTGGAGTTTGTAGATTGTATAATTTTGGTAGATTGTATTTGTAGAGGTAACTCGTAATGTATTGGAGATTGGAAAATTTCACCGGGGATCTTCAGAAGAGATGTAAGCCGGTTGATTTGTAAAGTATGTCTTCTCAAATAAAGAGAGACTGACTAGGGAGATGTCGCTTGATGGAATTAATCTTGTGTAATGAACTCACTGGGGAATATATTCATGGGGAGTACCTTGTTGTAGTTGCAAAATATGTGAAATTTTGTAGTGAAAAATCCTCAAATAAAGAGAAGTCTTGTAACGTCTTTGGCGGACTTCTTTGATGGATTGACGAAGCGATGCCATTTGACGAGCTAATAATGTTGATAAGTTTGTTGGGGATGGACAAATTGTCTTGAAGAGACTGTCGTTTGTCGTTTTGAATAAGATCTTAATCAAAACGAGTTGCTCAAATAAAGAGATGCTTATAGTCCCAATGTAGATGGTTGAGAAAACCTGTGATATTGTTGGAGAAATATCTGTCTTCATGAAGATTTTTCGAAAATATTATTCCTGGGGAGTAGAGTGCAAAATAAATGCACACCTGTTCCATGTTCAAATATTGGAGATTATCCACACTGTGATTACCGAGACCGAAGTTCCATTCAGGAAGTAACTGAAGAGAAACTGTCAAGCAAGACTCGATCACTGAGGTATGAACTCCAATGGGATGTACTAAAATAACCGTCTTCCATGAGGGTCGAACTTCATGGGGAAAAGGAAACATTGTGCTCTTTCTGCCTAGGGCTGACAACTCTATTTGGAGGGATAAGACACACCCAAACGCTTAGGGGTAACCATGGCCAAAGCGATAGAATAAAACAAACACAAAGAGATGCAACAAGATGCGCATGCCATGCTATCTATCTATATGCTATGGGTATGCTGACAAACTAAGAGAGACGAAAATAACGTCTCAAACAGAAGGGTACTCAAGCCAAATCTCCACAGAACTCTGTTGCACCCCAAAATTTGCTCAACCTTTTTCTTGCCTGATTTATGTGTCATTGCATTTCATCTGCATAGCTACATCATTCATATAGTTCAATCATTTGCATATCATAGCATATCACTCATCTAACAGGGGTTCAAGTGTGATTCTTATCAGAAGAAGCCTAGCAAGAGGTCTTATCCAAGTTTGAGAGATCATCCAAGCCATCAAGAAGTGATTTGAAGTCTTGAGATGTTTGAGTGTCTACATGTGGGTTTTGCTCCTATCTTGAGGAATATTGAGAATCATCAGTGGGATATGAAACATGGAATGTGAATATGAGGTGAGTATGGATCTCATTGGATGCCTTGAGGGCCATATTGAATCTGAGACAAGTCTTTGATTCAAGTATGAGAGCCACAGTTGAGGTGCAGTCAACTAGGGTTTCATCTGGGCAAATCCTAGGTCAGTTGTGCAATTGGAGAGCATCAAAACCTACTTTGAGGTCATGGGGTTAATGGATTGGTATGTTGATACATGTGTGGTGTTGTGCCAAGATTAAGCAAAGAAGAATCAAGGATGTGGGAAGTTGCTAAATTAGGGTTTCAGTGTAAAATCCCCTGTTTAGTGCCTAACTTCAAAGCCACATAAGTCAAAATACAAGTTTCAAATGGATCTTTGGCCAACATGAAAATTGTAGGAAATCTCAATACCTTTAATTTGAGTACTAGAAGTCTTCAAAAAGATTTGTAGAACTCAAGTTATGGTCCTTGCAAATTACAGGTCATCAGAGGACTATGAAATTTATCTATGAAAGTCACTTGACTTCCAAGAAACTTTTTCCCTTCAAGAAGTTTTCAAATGGACTTTTGGCCAACATAAGAGATGTTCCTCATGATGTTAGCTTTCCATAGAGTACTACAAGTCCTTGATAGGATTTGTAGAACTCAAGTTATGATCTTGGCAAGCCAGGGGTATTTTGGGTATTGGTGATTATAGGTCATTTGTGACCATAGGCCATTTTCACTAACTTAGAGGCCTCAAATGAAATTTTGTTCAACTAGAAAGTTGCTAAAAATAGGGTTTTAACCTTGACCATGCATCAAGGAGGCTTTGAAATGGCTAATGGGAGAAGTTGGTTTGAGAAATTTTGAAAAGGAAGAAATTAAAGTCCTTAAAAGGCCAAAATTTGGGGAAAATTGTTTTGTGGCCAAATTGAACAAAGTTATATGTCATTTTGATCAGAAAAGGCATTTTAAAGACAATTACATTGTTACATTTTTTAATTGAGGTCATTTTCCATCACTTCTATTTTGTGACTTATGGTTGAAGCAACATATCAATCCATTGCCTTTGGATCAAAAACAAGGGAGATACCATTTCATTTCATTTCTAAATGTCATAAGGGGAGAATTTAAGGTGAAATTGGAAGCTGAAACAGAGCAATTCATGACTGTGGCAAATGAGATTTTCAAGTGCAAGAGAAATTCAAAATCTCATTGTGGTTGTTACAGAACTTTCTAGAGAGTTCTAATCACTTCTATATAACCAATGCAATGTGTTCAGATGATTTTTTGGGCCAGGATTGAAGAGAATCGAGAGGAAGCCATTGAAATTTCTCAAGCTGAATCAAGAATCGGATTTTGAGATTAAGGCAAATTTAGTGCACATTGCTTGTTGCAGAAGCTTTAGAAGCGGTTCTTGAGTGATTCTACAAAAGATTGGAGGTTGAATCGAGCCATAACCTCATATGTTCATCCATTTTTTCCAGGTTTGTAACTTTCAAGCTTTAGCTTAATTTATAGGTAATTGCTTAGGTTTTGATAGTGGGATAGGTTAGTGATGATGCTAGGTTGGATTTCAGTGAAAAAGATTGAGGTTTAGAGAAAAAATTAAGCATGATGCAATTTCTGTTGAAGCTTATAACTCTTGGTTTTTGAGGTTTTGATCATGTTTGGATAGCAAGAATTGATGACTGAAACGTGTAGATGAGAATAGGATCATTAATTTTAAGAATCGTGACAATTGAAGTTGGGGTGAATTTCTGAACATTGGATCGGGTTTGGTTTTAGAGGATGAATCAATGAATTTAGAGGTTGGAATTGAATTCAGTAATGGATTTCAAGTAGGATTGGATGTTTAGTTTTGTTGTTTGATGAATTTTGGGGATGACCTAACCAGAGACGACGGTGGCACAAGCTCAGGCCACCGTCCTGAACATTTCCCCCTCAGTTTTGATTTTTTGGAGAAGATGAACTAGGCTCGTTGGATCCACGTTTGACCCTTGACCAAAACACAAACCAACGGCCATGATCTTGTTTCGCGTTCTGAAGAATTGAGTTTTATCAAAACTCACCGTTTCATTTAATCTTGTTTGGGTGGGCTTCAGACTTGAATTGCTAACCACACTCCCCTTTAGGCCCAATTGTGGATTATGCCTGGGATTCATTGCTATTTGCCACAATGTTTTCCAATTTCCATTTGATTTTCTGATTTTCTTTTAATTTTCGTTTGGGCCTAATGAGAACTTGATAAGTGCAACCCCATTCTGGGCCCAGCCTGGTTTTTTACATGGTTTTATTGTTATTTGTTACGCTCCCTTATTAATTTTCTTTATTTTCTTTTAATTTTCATGTTTTGCATATAGTTAGAAAATAAATCATAATAAATAGGAAAATTAACATTTTTAGGCTAGATTTTTTTCCCCTGACGCCTTAAAGAGTCTAGAATTTTATAGGATTAATAGTTTAATAATTCATGCATTTTAGAATTTAATTGAATTTTTGGTATTTTAATTGCTTTTATTTTGAATATCGTTGATGCATGATCTTGCTGATTTTAGTATGGGTGTTTGGTTAATGATTTTGAGTTGGTTCTTTTTGGACTAGATAGCTTATATATGCATGTAACCTTAGTAATTTTCTCATATTTTTGTGAGAGAATTTTAGGCTAGTTTCAATATTGAACATTAGGTGTTGTAGTTTTAGGGTTTTAAGATAGTACCCTTAGGTTTAGGGCATAGTTTTAGGCCTAAATGAATGGTTAACCCCCTGGTTTTTGTATAAAGATATTCTTAAGAGGTTTAGGAACCCTTAGAATTTTTTGTAGGATTTTAAAATCACTTTTGGTATTTAAGTTAGATTTAGTTTTAAGACTAACTTTTAGGAGTTTCTAATGAACTAACTTGACTAGTTTAATTCAATAGTTCCCCTTAGATTAGGGTGGTGGTGCTCTTGTACTTGGATTAAGATGAAGACCAATTGAATATGCTTTGGAAAGCTTGAAGGATCTTGAACATGAAGAATTTCTCATCTGGTGGAGTGCTTGTCAGGAGCTTAGGGAGACTAGGGTTTTGGGAAGAGCATTAGACTAGTTTTGTTTCTTTTTTCAAACATGGAGTGTATTGTTCATCTCCATTCAATCCAATGACATAAAGTCTTCTTAAAGAAGTCACATCTCTCCTTTGGAGAGATGAGTGGCATGCTTTAAGAGTAGAACTTTGAGGATGCCAGTCTATTACAGTGTTAAGATCTTGATGATTTCCCTTGGTTGTCACTGAGTTTCTTCATACTTCAACTTGCTCTTGTTGAATGATTCTCCCTTGGAGGTTGCTTGTTGAAGCTTGTTGAGATTGAGGTTGGAGCTTGTTGAAGCTAGGAGTTTGTGCTTGTGGAAGCTGGTTGCTTGTTAAAGCTAGGGTTTTGCTGCTTGTTGAGAATGAAGTCAGGAGCTTGTTGAAGCTGTTTACTGGTTGAAGTTTGCTTGTTGAAGCCAGTTGCTTGATGAAGTTGTTTGCTTGTTGAAGCTGCTTGCTTGATGAAGCAATTTGCTTGTTGAAGCTGCTTGCTTGATGAAGTTGTTTGCTGGTTGAAGCTAGGTGTTTGTTAAAGCTTGTTGAAGTATGTTGAGTGTGAAGATAGAAGCTTGTTGAAGTTTGTTTGTTGAAGCTATTCATGAAGATGAAGGTTGTTGTTGTCAACTTTTTGCTGTTTAATCAACTTGTTGCTGTTTAGAGCTGCTGCTTGTGCTGTTTGTTGTAGGAGTTTGGTGTTGCTGCTTGGGCTGCCTCCTCTGTTTTATTTTGGTTTTTCTCTATATTGTTTGTTGGCTTGTACAGCTTTCCCCCTAGGTTTGAAGTGAATGTTGATTCACTTTGCCTGTTGTTTTCCCAGGTTCGAGGTTGAGCAGGACTCCCTTGCCTCACTTGTATTGCTGCATTGCATGCATTTTACTGTATTTGCTTGCTTTCCTTTCTATTTATCCCCTAGGATCTCTGATTTCCTCTGTGCAGGAGGGAATTATGACAGAAATTAGGATCCTTATCCATGCATGACAACATTAGGTTAGTTTTTATCCCCTTTTCAACCCTAGGCTTTTTAGAGCTTCTTTCTCTTCTCATCTTAAAACAACTCAAAAACACAATAATAAGGTTAATCGATGTCGTACGTTACGAGCCTTAAGCTATTTGAGAAAGGGTTGCTGGAGAGCTTCTTTCTAGTAGTCTGACTGCTTAGTGTGGCACCCTTTGGGTGACACGCGACGTAGTCACTCTCAAATTATAGTCTCTAGTGCGTCAGAGATTGCAAACAAACTAAAAAACACTTCTTTCGTAAAAGATTCAAAACAAACATCAAAGTGTCATTTTTGTCCGCTTGGACTCTTAATCAGGAAAAACCCTTTCATAAGGTAATAAAAAAAAGCCAGACAAGCTTGTGCCTTCCGTAGCCCGAACTACGTTTGCTCTGATCTTTCATGCTGTATGAAAGTACGTAGGCATAAGATGACGTATCCTAGCGAGCAACCTTCCCACCTTCATCCGTAGTTAGGCGAACTACGTAGACTCTGACTTTCCCATTGCACGAGGGAATACGTAGGCATAAAGCGGCGAAGCTCTATTGAGTCTCTTTTCTCTTTTCTTTCCTGTTGTCCCTTGACCAGTAGGGTAGATAGAGTAACAATCCGTACAAGAAAACAAGCGTGGATCCCGTCGAGTACGACGGACGTGAGGGGTGCTAATACCTTCCCCTTGCATAACCGACTCCCGAATCCAGGATTTGGTTGCGATGACCATTCCTTTCCCGTTTTGCGTTAGGTTTACTCTGAGCGTTTCCTTTCCCTCCGTTGGGATAAATAACACACGGTGGCGACTCTTCTGTCATAGCCGGCGCCGATTTTCGCAGTAGCGACAGCTGGCGACTCTGCTGGGGACTCCAACGGTTCCCTACGCGAGTCAGTCCTAGCGCTTGTTTTCCCGTCGTGGGTTTTGTATGGATTTATATTTCTGTCTTTACTTTCCGCATTTTATTGTCAGCTTTATATTGTTATTGCTGTTGTGGGGAGGGGGTGATCTGTTGAGAGATAAGCCGGACCTGGGCTTGAGTGCACCTAGAATTAGTTGTGGAAAGTAGTGGGCGCGTGCATGCTTTGCATGTACTAGTGTCCCGCAAAATCCACGCTCAGACGGGGTTCTTCTGGTTGACTTCTTTTTCAACCCTTTGGGTTGAGGGGGTTGTTGGTTAGTTGGATTGTCGACTCTGGGGACCGATCAATTGGAAGTTGGCTAAGTGAGGCCTCTTCAGGACATGAAGATGCCACACCTTCTGGGTATCGTATCATCAGTCTTGAAAGTATGTGACGCCGAGGACTGCATAGGATGCTGTACCTTGTGTCAGTTGATAGGACACCTACTTGTGAGAGGGATTGGGGCATGCAGGAAACTTGACCTCCAGACTACCCGGTTTTCTTAATATTGGATCAATATGTGCGGTTACTTGGGGTCCTTCATCAGGACAGTGTTATGGGTCTGTTGAGACCAGGTTGGAGCATTGTTATGGGTCTGTTGAGACCAAGTTAGAACTTTGTTATGGGTCTGTTGAGACTGGGTTGGAACAGTGTTATAGGTCTGTTGAGACTAGGTTGGAACATTGTTATGGGTCTGTTGAGACCAGGTTTGAGCAGTATTGTGGGTCTGTTGAGACAGAGTTGTGGATGGATCTCTTCAGCAATATATCACTTGATCCCTATTGCATGTTTGCATATTGCATTGTTGCATACTCATTTTGCATATCATTAACGTGTGTCTGTGCTGCAGGTGCATCTCATACCCTCTGATTCTAGTTGCCCGGATTTCTGTCTGCTGATATTATGGATATTTTGAAGAAGACTGTGGCATACAAGTTGCCTACTCCAGATGTTTCTTCTCTGCTTGGTTTGATATCCTTAGCTGATGATGATGTGAAGAGAAGCTTCAGGAAGAGTTACGGGAAACTGCTTAGGTTGGTCTGCAAACCAACTACGTATGAGCTGAACGAATTGTACGCGCTTATGCAGTTCTATGATCCCCCGCTGAGGTGTTTTACTTTCCCTGACTTCATTCTGGCTCCGACCATGGAGGAATATGCTGAGATCTTAGAGTTAACCATTCAGAACAGGGTACCCTTCATTCATATGGATGCTGAGCCCAAACTGGAGAACTTGGCTGTTGCTTTGCATTTAGACTCTTCAGAGTTGCTGTTAACCAGGTGGAATGGGGTTCCTGGTTTTTCTCTCAAGTTCCTGGTGGGGAAAGCACAAGAGTGTGCTAAGAATGGTTGTTGGATCGTGTTTAATGCTATCCTTGCTTTGTGTATCTATGGCATCGTACTGTTCCCGAACATGCCTGACTTTGTTGATCTGGATGCGTTCCATATATTTGCTTCAGGCAATCCTGTGCTACACTGATTGGAGATTTCTATCACTCATTGCATTATAAGAACGAGAATAGGTGGGGCAAGAACGTCTCTTGTTGTGTGCCTTTGTTGTATATATGGTTTGATAGTCACCTGCCCAAGAAGGGTATCTTGGCTGAGTCTGCAGCTACGGTGGAATGGTCGGAGCGTCTGATGGGGCTTTCTTCAGAAGATGTTGTCTGGTTCGATAGGGATTTACTGGGATCTGAGATTATCTACAGCAGCACAGGATATCCTAACGTTCCTCTGATTGAAAGGAAAGGTTGCATTGACTACAATCCTTCATTGTTAATCAGGCAGTTCGGTTATGCTTTGAAAAGCCCGCCAAAAGAGGAGGAAGTGCAGGAATCTCTGTACTTCACAGGTGAGCTGAGTGGAGAATTGTTATCCAAGCTTCAGCATGCTTGGAATAATATCAACAAAAGGGGTAAGCCGTTGTTGGGTAAGAATGATTGTCAAGCTTATGCTCCGTACAAAGTTTGGATCCAAGATAGGGCAAAGCAGGCGCTGATGCCGTTTCCTGCAGTATTACCTCCTACTCCCCTCGTGATTGAGGAGCCAACTACTGTGTCTATTGAGAGATACGAACAGGTTGTGAAGGAGAAGGAGGAGCTGATGAAAGCCAACAAGAAGTTGGAAGAAGAGCTAGTGTAACTCAGGAACGAAAGGAATGAAGCCGTGTATTCCTTCGAGCAGCAAACAAAGCTGGTGAACCAGTTAGGTACAGAACTGACTGAGCAACGAAAGAAACGTGAACGCTTGGGGATAGATTTCAAGAGCTATCATGACATGCTGGAGTCTAAGAAGAAAGCACTTGATACAGCCTACCGGGAGATCTCTACATTCAACAAAACCTGGAACGCTGCGCTGACCAGTAATAAAGAAAGAGAAGCCAAACTGAAGCTGCAGATCTCTGAACTGGAAGATCAGTTGAAAGCTAGCCAGAAAAAGTTTGAAGAAGAGGTTATGCGGAGATATGAAGTTCATAATTCGTTGAACAAAATTGTCAAGCGCAAGAAAGAGTCTGCATCCCAGAAGCGGAAGCTAGAGGAGTGCTTTGGAGAAGGTGTTTGGGAGGAATCCATTGGGGATCTCCAGCGTGTTATCAGGCAAAGAGACTCACTCGTCGAAGGGTTGCTTTCTCAGCCGGACCATCCCAAGACCAAGAGATTGTTAGAGGAGTATCAGGCATATGGGCGCACTTGATTACCTTATGTACTGTTGTATATGCTTTATTTGCATTGTGCTGGCCATCACCAGGATTGATGGTTAAGGTCATGCCTTCTTGTTATTGTACACTCAGTGATATTGTATTTCTGACTTGATGGGCTCTTCGCAGCAATATATTATATGTTTTTCCAAGAGTGGATCCAAGCTTCTTATCACTATCACTGTCACTGCACTGGCACTTTGGCACTAGAATCAGGGGTTTGATCTCCCTAACGCACAGACACATATTGCATCTGCATATTCATTTTTACATTGCCAGTTACTTATTGAATCTTTATCTTATTTCCTGCATCTCACAGGTTTTTCAGGATTGACGAACAAAGAGTCCACCGCTATTCAACCAGAAACAACTGCAAGAAGATAATGGATCAAGTTCAAGTCGAGATGCAGGAAATCCGTGAGAAGTTGACCCTGTTCATGCAAGCTATGAAGAGTATGGCCAAGGGCCAAGAGAATCTTCAGACCTTGGTGCAGCCGCTGCTGACGCAGACAAACGGAAATGGCAATACTGACCACAATTCTGTTGAAACTCCTCGCCGGGAGGATGAGATACCGGTAGTTACTCCACCTGTTGTGGCTGTCAACAGAAACACTGGTACTGGTGCAGGTGCTGGCGCTGGTAATGGCAATACTGGAAATGGTGGTGATGGGCATGTTGTTAACAACATTGGCAACACTAGGGATGCCAATCAAGGATTCGTTGACAATGTTGGCTTTGGAAACAATGGGTATGGCAACGTCAATCAAGACGGGAACTTCGGGTTCATCAATCAAGGCTTTGGTAATGACGGTTACGGCAACAATCAGGGGTATGGCCATGGTAATGGTGGATTCGGTAATGTGAATAATAACGGCGCTGGGATATTTCCTTTCAACAATGGTTTTGGACCTGCTGGGGTCAATCTAGGGTTCGACAACCGAGGACAGGGTCCTGTGTTCAATCAGCAAGGATTTGGCCGTAACATGGGTTACGATGGGTATGGCAATGATTGGAATGTGGATCACCAGGACGACGCTTTTTCAGGAAAAGGTATGGGACCTGAGGGCCCCATTGACCCTGTTCAGAGGATCAGAATGCTAGAAGAGCAGATGAAAGGTGTGGTTAATCAGAACTCCGCTGGGTTAGATATGACTACTATGGGGTTGGTACCAGGGCTGAGGGTGCCATTAAAATTCAAGGCTCCAACATTCGAAAAATACAAAGGGGACACCTGCCCAAAGGTCCATGTACGTTCTTATTATAGAAGGATATCTGCATATATCAATGATGAAAGGATGCTCATGCATTTCTTTCAGGATAGCTTATCGGGACCATCATTGGAATGGTACATGGGACTGGAGCCCACTCAGATTAGAAGCTGGAAGCAGTTGGCTGATGCTTTCGTTATGCATTACAAATACAACAGTGATTTGGCGCCAAACAGAGTTCAGTTGCAAAGTCTGTCGCAGAAAAGTGGTGAAAGTTTCAAAGAGTACGCGCAGCGGTGGCGCGATATGGCAGCTCGGGTGCACCCTCCTTTGGTTGAAAGGGAGATGAATGACATGTTTGTGGGGACATTTACAGGAATGTACTATGACAAGTTACTCAATGTTTCAATGGGTAGCTTCTCCGATATGATCCTTATGGGAGAAAGGATCGAAAATGGAATTAAAATTGGAAAGATTCAGGCAGGCGAATCTACTTCAGCTGGGGGTACGAGAAAAGCGTTCGGCGGAAGACGACCGGGTGATACAAGCGCGGTATTTGGTGGAAGAGGCCGGGGCAGAGGTAGAAATCAGTACGTTCAACCTCAACAAATAGCCAGTGTTACTGTTCCAGTCCAACCACAACAACAACAACAACAACAACAACAACAGCAGCAAAGGCAGAGTCAGGGTCTGAGAAGGTTTCAGAATGTAAAGCCGAAGAGGGTATTTGATAAGCCTCCGTCGACATATGCAGAGCTCCTTCAGACACTGCTGGGGTTGAATTTGGTTGAGAAAAGAACATTGGAACCACCTACAGGACCGGTACTTCCTTATGGGTATGACGCTAATAAGCATTGCGAATTCCATTCCGGGGCGCCCGGATATGATGTAGAATCTTGTCATGCTTTCAAGCATAAAGTTCAAGACTTGTTGGACAGTAAAGCCATCAACTTTGGCCAGGCAGGGCCCAATATTGTACAGCAGCCTATGCCTAATCATGGGGCAAATGCTATCTTAACAGAAGAAAATTTGAACTTGGTGATGGATGTTAACGAACTGAAGACACCATTGGGTGAGGTAAAAAGCAGGTTGTTAAAAGGGGGAGTATTCCCTGGTTGTGATGAATACTGTTTAGAGTGTTGGACCCAGCCTGAGGGTTGTACTGATTTGAAGCAGGGCATTCAGGCCATGATCGACGAAGGGACCTTGCAATTTGATAGAGCTGCGGTTGAGAAGCCTGTGGAGGCATTATATGATGAGCAGAATGATATTGCAACGGTGACGATCCCGAGGAAGACTATAACGATAACAGCGCCCGCCCAGCGGCCAACTATTACGATTACCAAAGTAGGGCCAGTTCCCTTTGAGAGTACGAAAGCTGTCCCGTGGACATACAGATTAGAAGCATATCGCAACGGTGAAAAGATTGTGGTGAATAACCAGCCAGCTGGGGCTGTTGATAATGTCGTTGGAACGGGGGGCATGACCCGTAGCGGAAGGATCTTTACCTCACCTGAAATAGAAGCAGAGAGATTGGCCAAAGGCAAAGCCAAAGTAAACGAAAGCGGCCCTTCTCAATCGAAAGAAAAGGATACGTCACTCAAGGACGTAGAGGAGTTCATGAGACTGATTCGCAAAAGTGACTACAAAATTGTTGAACACCTACAGCAGACGCCGTCGAAGATTTCTATCTTGTCGTTGTTGTTATGTTCTGAGGCCCACCGGAACGCCTTGCTAAAGATTCTGGATACGTCATTTGTGCCTCAAGAAGTTTCTGTAAATCAGTTAGATGGGATAATGGCACATGTCAATGCTGGACATAGCCTGGGTTTCACAGATTTTGATCTAACACCCAGGGGTCGAGAGCACAACATGGCTTTGCATATATCGGTGGAATGTCGGGGCACCGTATTGTCGCGTGTATTTGTGGATACTGGATCGTCGTTGAACGTATTGCCAAAGAAAGCCATGATGAAATTGGACATACGGGAGTTATTTGCACGCCCAGCGATTTGGTTGTGAGGGCGTTTGACGGGACGAAAAGATCAGTGTTTGGGTCAATAACATTACCGCTTCAGGTGGGGCCAGAAATTTTTGATACCGAATTCTACATCATGGATATCCATCCAGCTTATAGCTGCCTTCTTGGGCGCCCTTGGATCCACGCTGCAGGGGCCGTAACGTCCACATTGCATAAGAAGTTGAAGTACATGGTGGGTGATAGTGTTGTTACCGTTTGCGGGGAGAAGGACATTTTGGTCAGTTACCTGTCATCATTCAGATATTTTGAGGTCGACGGAGAAATACACGAGACGCCTTGTCAAGCCGTCGAAGGGTTGCGGATTAAAGACAAAGCTCAGGGTCCCAGCAAAATGCCAGAGGTGGCAGTGTCATCCTACAAAGAAGCTCAGGCTTTAGTGCAGACCGGTGAGACTAAAGGTTGGGGGAAGGTACTGGAGATTCCCGTGAAGAATGACAAGTTTGGGCTAGGGTATCAACCGACGTCGTCGCCATCATCTCCAGGAGCGACCAGGTTCAAGGGACCGATAACGATTACGCCAAGCGGGGTGTGCTTTGAGACAATCAACGCTATTTCCGATGCTGAAGACGGAGATAGTGACTGCGATGTGGACGCGTGGATCAAGCCAAGCGTGCCAGGACAAAGTCTCTGCAACTGGTCCATCCGGGAAATTGTCCCAGTGACTCTTAAACAGTAATGATTTGTTTTGTCAATTGTTGAATAATCCTATGTCCTACCCGGGGCATAGTGATTTTTCCTTAGGGCTACTTGATTATATGTATTGCACTATTTTAATCTTGAAATAAAGGCGTTTTTCATATACAAATATTGTGATCCCTGTTTTCCTTGTTTTTACATTAACAATAAATGGGAACATGGTTATTTGCTTTGTTTGCGTTTTGAAGCATTTAACCGTTTCCTTTGCAGGACTAATGTTTCAGATGACATCTTCTACGAACTGCCTATGACTCGTTTCGACTTCAAGCACCTGGTGTTCCAAGCAGCGGGAGAGATTGTTGAGGATAGCGACTTGCCAGAGGAGCTGACTCATTTGTTGAAACAGGAAGAGAGAATCATTCTGCCTCATCAAGAGGAAATTGAGATTGTCAACTTGGGGTCGGAAGAAGTCGTGAGAAATATCCGTATAGGGGCTGCGCTGCAGAGCGACGTCAAGCAAAGTCTGATTGAGATACTGCGAGAGTATAGTGATATATTTGCTTGGTCGTACGAGGATATGCCTGGGTTGGATACGGACATGGTTGTGCACCATCTGCCGTTGCGAGAGGAATGTCCGCCTGTTAAGCAGAAACTCAGAAGAACCAGACCAGACATGGCTGTGAAAATCAAAGAGGAAGTTCAAAAACAGTGGGATGCTGGTTTCCTAGCCGTTACAACTAATCCGTCATGGGTCGCTAATATAGTACCAGTGCCGAAGAAAGACGGTAAAGTGCGAATGTGTGTAGACTACTGTGATTTGAATAGGGCGAGCCTGAAAGACGACTTTCTACTTCCTCACATTGTTGTGCTGGTTGATAACACTGCTCAGTTCTCCGTATTCTCCTTCATGGACGGCTTCTCAGGCTATAATCAGATCAAAATGGCACCAGAAGATATGGAGAAGACTACCTTCATTACTCCCTGGGGAACATTTTGCTACAAAGTGATGCCTTTCGGACTGAAGAACGCTGAGGCAACATATCAACATGCTATGACGACTCTCTTTCATGACATGATGCATAAAGAGATCGAGGTTTATGTTGAGATATGATTGCCAAATCCAAGACAGAGGAGGAGCATTTGGTTAATCTGCTGAAACTGTTCAAAAGACTTAGGAAGTTCAGGTTGAGACTGAACCCTAACAAGTGCACCTTCGGGGTGAGATCGGGTAAACTGCTGGGGTTTATTATGAGCGAAAAGGGAATAGAGGTTGGTCCTGCTAAGATAAAAGCTATACAAGAAATGCCGACGCCTAAAACAGAAAAAGAAGTGCGTGGGTTTTTAGGGAGGTTGAACTACATTGCTCAATTCATATCTCACCTAATTGCGACATGCGAGCCGTTATTCAAGTTGTTGAAAAAGGATCAGGTGTTGACCTGGAATGAAAATTGTCAAAAGGCGTTCGACAAGATAAAAGAATACTTGCAGGAACCTCCTGTTTTGATACCCCCAATGGCCGGAAGACCTTTGATTATGTATTTGACGGTTCTTGAGGAAAGTATGGGTTGTGTTCTCGGTCAACACGACGAGACCGGACGTAAAGAGCATGCGATCTACTATTTGAGTAAGAAGTTTACCGACTGTGAGTCCAGATACTCAATGCTCGAGAAGACGTGTTGCGCGCTAGCCTGGGCCGCCAAACGTTTGAGGCAATACATGCTGAATCATACAACCATGCTAATTTCAAAGATGGATCCAATCAAATATGTGTTTGAGAAGCAAGCACTCTCCGGAAGGATTGCCCGGTGGCAGATGGTGTTAACAGAATACGATATCCAATATGTCTCGCAAAAGGCTATTAAAGGTAGTGTTCTGTCAGAGTACCTTGCGGAGCAGCCGGTTGAGGACTACCAATCAATGAGGTTTGATTTTCCTGACGAGGATATCATGTACCTGAAAATGAAAGATTGTGAAGAACCGTTGCCGGACGAAGGACTAGAGTTGGGTTCCAAATGGCAGTTGATATTTGACGGAGCTGTAAATTCCTATGGTAGCGGAATATGGGCAATTATTACTACTCCTCATGGGTCGCACATCCCATTTACTGCCCGAATGAACTTTCCGGTTACCAATAACAAAGCAGAGTATGAGGCTTGCATCATGGGTCTGGAAGAAGCCATTGATTTGAGAATCAAGAACCTGGATGTATACGGAGACTCAGCTCTAGTGGTGAATCAGATTAAAGGAGAATGGGAGACACGTCATCCCAATTTGATACCCTATATGAATTATGCAAGGAGATTGTTACCTTTCTTTGACAAGGTGGAATTGCATCACGTGCCACGAGCAGAAAATCAAATGGCTGACGCCCTATCGACATTGTCTTTAATGTATAAAGTTAACTTCTGGAACGAGGCTCCCTAGATTGTTATCTCTCGGCTCGATAGGCCTGCATTCATATTTGCCATTGACGAGGCTCCTGATGGTAAACCCTGGTACTTTGACATCCAGAATTTCCTGAAGAACAAGGAGTATCCGGCTGGGCATCCAGTCGAGATCAGAAGACTCTCAGGAGATTGGCTGACAATTTCTATCTGAATCCGGACGGTGTCCTGTACAAAAGAAACCACGACTTGGTGTTGCTATGCTGTGTAGACGAGAAAGAGGCGAAGTTGCTCATGGAAGAGATACATGAAGGTACATTTGGTACACATGCTGGTGGGCATGCTATGACGAGAAAACTGCTGCGGGCAGGTTATTATTGGCTAACCATGGAAACAGATTGTTTCAAGTTTGCAAAGAGGTGCCATGAATGCCAGATTTATGCGGACAAAATCCATGTGCCTCCGATCCCTCTGAATGTGATGTCATCACCGTGGCCTTTCTCGATGTGGGGGATTGATATAATTTGCAAGATTGAGCCTACGACATCAAACGGACACCGGTTCATTTTGGTGGCAATCGATTACTTCACCAAATGGGTGGAAGCAGCATCATATGCCAATGTGACCAAACAAGTGGTAGCCAGATTTATCAAACGAGATATTATCTGCAAATATGGAATCCCTGAGCGGATTATCACCGACAACGGTTCGAATTTGAATAATAAGATGGTGAAAGAGCTGTGTCAGAATTTTAAGATTGAGCATCACAACTCTTCTCCTTACCGGCCCAAGATGAATGGCACTGTCGAAGCGGCCAATAAGAACATAAAGACGATTGTTCAGAAGATGGTTGTGACGTATAAGGACTGGCACGAGATGTTACCTTTCGCTTTGCACGGTTATCGTACGACGGTACACACATCAACCGGGGCAACCCCTTTCTCATTAGTATACGGAATAGAGGCAGTGTTACCGTTGGAGGTCGAGATTCCTTCCCTGAGGGTTTTACGTGATGTCCAACTTGACGTGGCAGAATGGATTAAAGATAGACTGAATCAGCTCAACTTAATGGATGAGAAGAGACTGGCTTCTCTAGCATACGGTCAGTTATATCAGAGTCGGATGAAGAAAGCTTACGACAAGAAGGTGTGCCCTCGAAACTTTCAGATGGGAGATCTTGTTTTGAAAAAGATTCTCCCACCACAATCAGATCATAGGGGCAAGTGGACTCCCAATTACGAAGGCCCCTACGTTGTCAGAAAAGTCTTCTCTGGAGGAGCCTTGTTACTATCCACCATGGATGGTGAAGACCTTACGTCTCCTGTGAATTTGGACGCAGTTAAAAAGTACTTTGCTTGAAAGTGACCCGCTGGACAGTAAAAAGAAAGTCCAGGCAAAAATGGGGCATCCCGGCGAACCATAAAAAATGAATAAAAGGTTCGGGCAAAAGTTAGGGATAAAATTGAAAAGATGTACACCCGCGAAGTCGAAAACCTGAAAAGGGCGACTTCGGAAAAAAAGGGTATCCCGGTGAATTGAAAACCCGCAAAGGACGGTTCACGCAAAAGTTAGGGATTGAAAATAGCAAATGACTGCGGTCCGGATTTGGTACGGCATTGCTTAGTGGTTTGGGAGTACCGAGGGGGCCGTCTATCCAAAAACAATCTCTTCCGAAGATCGAGTACCGGGAAAGCGCAGAGTCAGGCGAATCATAGGAGGATCAGCCTATGGTGTTTGTCTGTGCCACGTTGCCGACATGTATACAAATATTGTTTTGTATTTTCTTTATGCTTCTTGTGCATATATTTATGTGTGTCTGTGCGTAACTTCCTCTTTTCAGGAGTTGCATCCAGTGTACAAAACATTGCCTATTCAGAGGCCCGTTATCAATAAAACATGTTATTCAGTACTTGATGTTGTTCTTTACTGTTTTGTTTGTGAAAGACGCCGATGTTTTTGATAAACTTAGACTTACATAATCTTGCTGGCCCTTGCCAATAATTGCTAAAACTTCGAATTGACTGAATTAATGTCACAGATGCTAACCCGGATAGATTCTGTTGTATAGGCTTGTTTTGTCTCGTTTGTGTTTTGTAGGGTTCTTACCTTTGGAGCAAACGGTCAGGAATAGTATTCCCCAGCCAAGGTCGCTTGACGTAGGACCTGATTCCAGTTGATCTCATTCCTCAGCTAGTCGCAGCTTATCCCCAGAGAGTTGAAATGACACTTGTCCCTCCCCGAAGGAGGGAATTATTCTCCCCAGGAGAGTGTCCTCATGGAAAGCCGTCCATAGGATTAACCCCAGCAAGTCGAAATCAATGTCCCCTGCAGAGGTCGCGCTCCTCAGCGAATCGAAGATGTGCACGTTCAATCTCCAGCATGGGAGATTCCCGCAATAGTTAACCAAGTTGTTGGTTCGAAAGGTTTATATCCGCGAATGATGGTTTTCTTGCTCCCCACAGGTCGTCATGCCGTTGACCGGACGTTGATCCTCAACAGAGTCCGAGGCTCCGAGTGTGTAAACTGTGCCCAGACAGTGTGCTTCGCCCATAAGTGTCTCTTCTTCCCCAGCTAAGTTTGTTCACCAGCAGGGTGTTTGTTCTTTCCTCCTAGTGGAAATTGATGTTCAATCTCTCCCCGGCAGAGTTGGTTGTGTTTCTGGCGTTTATTTCGCCGGAATACCTTATGATACTTGTTTTCCCTAGAGGAGTTGGCTTTATCCTCAGCATTCATGTTGTTGAGACAACACTACCAGAGTTTCCCAGCAGCTTGAGCCTGCATTTGCATTTGCATATATCGTCATATTTGCATCTACTCAAACGCGTAGCATTTCCGTGCCATACGGAGCATTACGCCATTTTCAAACATACACATTTTGAAACATAAATCAGGTTGGTTAACCTTTTGCTTTCAGGTGTGTTTTCTCAGAAGGAGTACGGAGTTCTGGCTCAGATCTATTACCAGGTATTCGAGGTCTCACCGTGAGACATGTGATGATACAATTCATATTTCTATTTTCCCCACAGAGTTGCTTGTTGAAGTTTCTCTTATCCGGCCAGCGGATTATTTTCTTTAAATTTGTTGTTACGTCAATGTCACAGGGTTTCATAAATCAAAATTTCAGAAGTTGTCGCCTGTTGTCGAAATAGGTGTCTGGCAGTTAATTTCAGAGCATCCCTATTGGGGTCGGCTACTGCAAAGATAAGGCGGAGTTATTTTCCAGTATGATTGACAAAATTGAATTCCTATTGGATGGAAGAATTCTATCCCCAGCGAAGTCGCCGGGATTTCTTCGTGTTGACGAAGTATTATCCCCAATAGAGTCCTCCTCAAAGTCGCCGTCACGTCAGCGCTAAAAGGTTTGTAGATTGGGACCAATGGAGTTGGCTACGGCAGAGATAAGCAGAGAAACTGTATTCAGAGTATTTCCCCAGGGTCCTCAAAATGTATTCCTGTATTGACGGGATTTCCTCGTATTGACGAGATATGAGTCCTGACATGGACAATTTATTCCTATGTTGATAGGATTTCTTCATGTTGGCGGAGTGTGAGTCCTAACGTGGACAGATTTATTTCCTCGTGTTGACGAGATGTGCTAGTCCTAACATGGGCAGATTTGATTTCTCCGTGTTGACGGAATGTGAAGGCCTGACGTGGACAAATTGATTACTCTTCATGTTGACGAAATGGTGTCCTGACGTGAACCATTTATCCCCAGCAGATATCTTTCTTCGTATTGGCGAAAGGTGCATCCTGACGTGGACAAGTTTATAGTTCCTCGTGTTGACGAGATGCACGAGTCATGACGTGGACAAATTTATCTTTCTTCGTGTTGACGAAACAGTGTCCTGACGTGGACAATTTACTCCTATGTTGATAGGATTTCCTCGTGTTGACGAGATGTGAGTCCTGACATGGACAAATAAAGTTACCTTCCCTCGTGTTGACGAGATGCGAGTCTTGACCTGGACAAGTTTACCGTTCTTCGTGTTGACGAGATGGAATCCTGACGTGGACAAATTTATTTCTCTTCATGGTGACGGGTTTATTTCCTCGTGTTGACGAGATGTGAGTCCTGACGTGGACAATTTATTCCTATGTTGATAGGAGTTCCTCGTGTTGACGAGACGCAAATAAGATTTTATTGCCTATGTTGATAGGATCTCCTCGTGTTGACGAGATGCAAACAACTCATCCCCAGCGAGGTCGCCGGGATTTCTCCGTATTGACGGAATGTGGAGTCTTGATGAGGACAAGTTTTATTCCTAGGATGATAGGATTTCTCCGTGTTGACGGAATGTGGAGTCCTGATGAGGACAAGTTTTATTCCTATGACGATAGGATTTCTTCGGGTTGACGAAATTTGAGTCCTAACGTGGACAAGTTTATGATGGGATTTCTTCGTGTTGACGAAGTGTGCGTCCTAACGTGGACAAAGTTTTGCTCTTGTTGAGGGGATTTCTTCGTGTTGACGAAACAAGCGTCCTAACATGGACAAAGTTCTATTCCTGTGTTGTTGAGATTTCTTCGGGTTGACGAAATGTGAGTCCTGACGTGGACAGATTTGTATTTATTCGTGATTTGACGAAATTTGGGTCCAGATGTGGACAAGGTTACTCCTGTGACGACATAATCTCTATTCATGTTGACGAATTTGTTTCTCTTCTTGTGTTGACAAGGTTAGTCCAGTTGTGGACGGAGGTGTTTTGCGAAAATAGTTCGATACCTGTGGCGTTACACAGGTGGTTGATGTTGAAATCAGAGTTATTATCAGGCGTTTGATCAGTTGTTGTCGTAACAACCAGATTCAGTTGGTGGATGTCGTTCCCCAAGCAGTTGTGCAGTTTATTTATGCGGTTGGAAAATTTCCGGGTTTCTTGGTATTCAACCGTCTCGTACCTCGATTGTTTGAAGGCCGTTCGCTCTTCACCCAGTCGGGTCTAAGCCGTTTGAATAGGGGCAGCTGTTGCACCCCAAAATTTGCTCAACCTTTTTCTTGCCTGATTTATGTGTCATTGCATTTCATCTGTATAGCTACATCATTCATATAGTTCAATCATTTGCATATCATAGCATATCACTCATCCAGCAGAGGTTCAAGTGTGATTCTTATCAGAAGAAGCCTAGAAAGAGGTCTTATCCAAGTTTGAGAGATCATCCAAGCCATCAAGAAGTGATTTGAGGTCTTGAGAAGTTTGAGTGTCTACATGTGGGTTTTGCTCCTATCTTGAGGAATATTGAGAATCATCAGTGGGATGTGAAGCATGGAATGTGAAAATGAGGTGTGTATGGATCTCATGGGATGCCTAGAGGGCCATATTGAAGCTGAGACAAGTCATTGATTCAAGTATGCGAGCCACAGTTGAGGTGCAGTCAACTAGGGTTTCATCTGGGCCAATCCTAGGTCAGTTGTGCAATTGGAGAGCATCAAAACCTAATTTGAGGTCATGGGGTTCATGGATTGGTATGTTGATACATGTGTGGTCTTGTGCCAAGATTAAGCAAAGAAGAATCAAGGATGTGGGAAGTTGCTAAATTAGGGTTTCAGTGTAAAATCTCCTATTTAGTGCCTAACTTCAAAGCCACATAAGTCAAAATACAAGTTTCAAATGGATCTTTGGCCAACATGAAACTTGTAGGACATATCAATACCTTTAATTTGAGTACTAGAAGTCTCCAATAAGATTTGTAGAACTCAAGTTATGGTCCTTGAAAATTATAGGTCATCAGAGGATTATGAAATTTATCTGTGAAAGTCACTTGAATTCCAAGCAACTTTTGCCCTTCAAGAAGTTTTCAAATGGACTTTTGGCCAACATAAGAGTTGTTCCTCATGATGTTATCTTTCCATATAGTACTAAAAGTACTTGATAGGATTTGTAGAACTCAAGTTATGATCTTGGCAAGCCAGGGGTATTTTGGGTATTGGTGATTATAGGTCATTTGTGACCATAGGCCATTTTCACTAACTTAGAGGCCTCAAATGAAATTTTGTTCAACTAGAAAGTTGCTCAAAATAGGGTTTTAACCTTGACCATGAATCAAGGAGGCTTTGAAATGGCTCATGGGAGAAGTTGGTTTGAGAAATTTTGAAAAGGAAGAAATTAAAGTCCTTAAAAGGCCAAAATTTGGGGAAAATTGTTTTGTGGCCAAATTGAACAAAGTTATATGTCATTTTGATCAGAAAAGGCATTTTAAAGACAATTACATTGTTACATTTTTGAATTGAGGTCATTTTCCATCACTTCCATTTTGTGACTTATGGTTGAAGCAACATATCAATCCATTGCCTTTGGATCAAAAACAAGGGAGATACCATTTCATTTCATTTCTAAATGTCATAAGGGGAGAATTTCAGGTGAAATTGGAAGCTGAAACAGAGCAATTCATGACTGTGGCAAATGAGATTTTCAAGTGCAAGAGAAATTCAAAATCTCATTGTGGTTGTTACAGAACTTTCTAGAGAGTTCTAATCACTTCTATATAACCAATGCAATGTGTTCAGATGATTTTTTGGGCCAGGATTGAAGAGAATCGAGAGGAAGCCATTGAAATTTCTCAAGCTGCATCAAGAATCGGATTTTGAGATTAAGGCAAATTCAGTGCAAATTGCTTGTTGCAGAAGCTTTAGAAGTGGTTCTTGAGTGATTCTGCAAAAGATTGGAGGTTGAATCGAGCCATAACCTCATCTGTTCATCCATTTTTTCCAGGTTTTTAACTTTCAAGCTTTAGCTAATTTATAGGTAATTGCTTAGGTTTTGATAGTGGGATAGGTTAGTGATGATGCTAGGTTGGATTTCAGTGAAAAAGATTGAGGTTTAGAGACAAAATTAAGCATGATGCAATTTCTGTTGAAGCTTATAACTCTTGGTTTTTGAGGTTTTGATCATGTTTGGATAGCAAGAATTGATGACTGAAACGTGTAGATGAGAATAGGATCATTAATTTTAAGAATCGTGACAATTGAAGTTGGGGTGAATTTCTGAACATTGGATCGGGTTTGGTCTTAGAGGATGAATCAATGAATTTAGAGGTTGGAATTGAATTCAGTGATGGATTTCATGTAGGATTGGATGTTTAGTTTTGTTGTTTGATGAATTTTGGGGATGACCTAACCGGAGACGAGGGTGGCGCAAGCTCAGGCCACCGTCCTGAACATTTCCCCCTCAGTTTTGATTTTTTGGAGAAGATGAACTAGGCTCGTTGGATCCACGTTTGACCCTTGACCAAAACACAAACCAACGGCCACGATCTTGTTTCGCGTTCTGAAGAATTGAGTTTTATCAAAACTCACCGTTTCATTTAATCTTGTTTGGGTGGGCTTCAGACTTGAATTGCTAACCACACTCCCCTTTAGGCCCAATTGTGGATTATGCCTGGGATTCATTGCTATTTGCCACAACGTTTTTCCAATTTCCATTTGGTTTTCTGATTTTCTTTCAATTTTCGTTTGGGCCTAATGAGAACTTGATAAGCGCACCCCCATTCTGTGCCCAGCCTGGTTTTTTACATGGTTTTATTGCTATTTGTCACGCGCCCTTATTAATTTAATTTTTTTTTTTAATTTTCATGTTTTGCATATAGTTAGAAAATAAATCATAATAAATAGGAAAATTAACATTTTTAGGCTAGATTTTTTCCCCCTGACGCCTTAAAGAGTCTAGAATTTTATAGGATTAATAGTTTAATAATTCATGCATTTTAGAATTTAATTGTATTTTTTGTATTTTAATTGCTTTTATTTTGAATATGGTTGATGCATGATCTTGCTAATTTTATTATGGGTGTTTGGTGAATGATTTTGAGTTGGTTCTTTTTGGACTAGATAGCTTATATATGCATGTACCCTTAGTAACTTTCTCATATTTTTGTGAGAGAATTTTAGGCTAGTTTGAATATTGAACATTAGGTGTTGTAGTTTTAGGGTTTTAAGATAGTACCCTTAGGTTTAGGGCATAGTTTTAGGCCTAAATGAATGGTTAACCCCCTGGTTTTTGTATGGAGATATTCTTAAGAGGTTTAGGAACCCTTAGAATTTTTTGTAGGATTTTACAATCACTTTTGGTATTTTAGTTAGATTTAGTTTTAAGACTAACTTTTAGGAGTTTCTAATGAACTAACTTGACTAGTTTAATTCAATAGTTCCCCTTAGATTAGGGTGGTGGTGCTCTTGTGCTTGGATGAAGATGAAGACCAATTGAAGATGCTTTGGAAATCTTGAAGGAGCTTGAACATGAAGAATTTCTCATCTGGTGGAGTGCTTGTCAGGAGCTTAGGGAGATTAGGGTTTTAGGAAGAGCATTAGACTAGTTTTGTTTCTTTTTTCAAACATGGAGTGTATTGTTCATCTCCATTCAATCCAATGACATAAAGTCTTCTTAAAGAAGTCACATCTCTCCTTTGGAGAGATGAGTGGCATGCTTTAAGAGTAGAACTTTGAGGATGCCAGTCTATTACAGTGTTAAGCTCTTGATGATTTCCCTTGGTTGTCACTGAGTTTCTTAATACTTCAACTTGCTCTTGTTGAATGATTCTCCCTTGGAGGTTGCTTGTTGAAGCTTGTTGAGATTGAGGTTGGAGCTTGTTGAAGCTAGGAGTTTGTGCTTGTGGAAGCTGGTTGCTTGTTGAAGCTGGGGTTTTGCTGCTTGTTGAGAATGAAGTCAGGAGCTTGTTGAAGCTGTTTACTGGTTGAAGTTTGCTTGTTGAAGCCAGTTGCTTGATGAAGTTGTTTGCTTGTTGAAGCTGCTTGCTTGATGAAGCTGTTTACTTGTTGAAGCTGCTTGCTTGATGAAGTTGTTTGCTGGTTGAAGCTAGGTGTTTGTTAAAGCTTGTTGAAGTATGTTGAGTGTGAAGATAGAAGCTTGTTGAAGTTTTTTTGTTGAAGCTATTCATGAAGATGAAGGTTGTTGCTGTCAACTTTTTGCTGTTTAATCAACTTGTTGCTGTTTAGAGCTGTTGCTTGTGCTGTTTGCTGTAGGAGTTTGGTGCTGCTGCTTGGGCTGCCTCCTCTGTTTTATTTTGGTTTTTCTCTATATTGTTTGTTGGCTTGTACAACTTGCCCCCTAGGTTTGAAGTGAATGTTGATTCACTTTGCCTGTTGTTTTCCCAGGTTCGAGGTTGAGCAGGACTCCCTTGCCTCACTTGTATTGCTGCATTGCATGCATTTTACTGTATTTGCTTGCTTTCTTTTCTGTTATCCCCTAGGATCTCTGATTTCCTCTGTGGAGGAGGGAATTATGACAGACATTAGGATCCTTATCCCTGCATGACAACATTAGGTTAGTTTTTATCCCCTTTTCAACCCTAGGCTTTTTAGAGCTTCTTTCTCTTCTCATCTTAAAACAACTCAAAAACACAATAATAAGGTTAATCGATGTCGTACGTTACGAGCCTTAAGCTATTTGAGAAAGGGTTGCTGGAGAGCTTCTTTCCAGTAGTCTGGCTGCTTAGTGTGGCACCCTTTGGGTGACACGCAACGTAGTCACTCTCAAATCATAGTCTCTAGTGCGTCAGAGATTGCAAACAAACTAAAAAACACTTCTTTCGTAAAAGATTCAAAACAAACATCAAAGTGTCATTTTTGTCCGCTTGGACTCTTAATCAGGAAAAACCCTTTCATAAGGTAATAAAAAACAGTCAGACAAGCTTGTGTCTTCCGTAGCCCGAACTACGTTTGCTTTGATCTTTCATGCTGTATGAAAGTACGTAGGCATAGGATGACGTATCCTAGCGAGCAACCTTCCCACCTTCATCCGTAGTTAGGAGAACTACGTAGACTCTGACTTTCCCATTGCACGGGGGAATACGTAGGCATAGAGCGGCGAAGCTCTATCGAGTCTCTTTTCTCTTTTCTTTCCTGTTGTCCCTTGACCAGTAGGGTAGATAGAGTAACAATCCGTACAAGAAAACAAGCGTGGATCCTGTCGAGTACGACGGACGTGAGGGGTGCTAATACCTTCCCCTTGCGTAACCGACTCCCGAATCCAGGATTTAGTTGCGATGACCATTCCTTTCCCGTTTTGCGTTAGGTTTACTCTGAGCGTTTCCTTTCCCTCCGTTGGGATAAATAACGCATGGTGGCGACTCTTCTGTCATAGCCGGCGCCGATTTTTGCAGTAGCGAAAGCTGGCGACTCTGCTGGGGACTCCAACGGTTCCCTACGCGAGTCAGTCCTAGCGCTTGTTTTCCCGTCGTGGGTTTTGTATGGATTTATATTTCTGTCTTTACTTTCCGTATTTTATTGTCAGCTTTATATTGTTATTGCTGTTGTGGGGAGGGGTGATTTGTTGAGAGATAAGTCGGACCTGGGCTTGAGTGCACCTAGAATTAGTTGTGGAAAGTAGTGGGCGCGTGCATGCTTTGCATGTACTAGTGTCCCGCAAAATCCACGCTCAGACGAGGTTCTTCTGGTTGACTTCTTTTTCAACCCTTTGGGTTGAGGGGGTTGTTGGTTAGTTGGATTGTCGACTTTGGGGACCGATCAATTAGAAGTTGGCTAAGTGAGGCCTCTTCAGGACATGATGATGCCACACCTTCTGGGTATCGTATCATCAGTCTTGAAAGTCCGTGATGCCGACGACCGCATAGGATGCCGTACCTTGTGTCAGTTGATAGGACACCTACTTGTGAGAGGGATTGGGGCATGCAGGAAACTTGACCTCCTGACTACCCGGTTTTCTTAATATTGGATCAGTATGTGCGGTTACTTGGGGTCCTTCATCAAGACAGTGTTATGGGTCTGTTGAGACCAGGTTGGAGCATTGTTATGGGTCTGTTGAGACCAAGTTGGAACTTTGTTATGGGTCTGTTGAGACCGGGTTGGAACAGTGTTATAGGTCTATTGAGACCAGGTTGGAGCATTGTTATGGGTCTGTTGAGACCAGGTTTGAGCAGTATTGTGGGTCTGTTGAGACAGAGTTGTGGATGGATCTCTTCAGCAATATATCACTTGATCCCTGTTGCATGTTTGCATATTGCATTGTTGCATACTCATTTTGCATATCATTAACGTGTGTTTGTGCTGCAGGTGCATCTCATACCCTCTGATTCTAGTTGCCCGGATTTCTGTCTGCTGATATTATGGATATTTTGAAGAAGACTGTGGCATACAAGTTGCCTACTCCATATGTTTCTTTGTCTTCTTGGTTTGATATCCTTAGCTGATGATGATGTAAAGAGAAGCTTCAGGAAGTGTTACGGGAAACTGCTTAGGTTGGTCTGCAAACCAACTACGTATGAGCTGACCGGATTGTACGCGCTTATGAAGTTCTATGATCCCCCGCTGAGGTGTTTTACTTTCCCTGACTTCATTCTGGCTCCGACCATGGAGGAATATGCTGAGATCTTAGAGTTAACCATTTAGAACAGGGTACCCTTCATTCATATGGATGCTGAGCCCAAACTGGAGGACTTGGCTGTTGCTTTGCATTTAGACTCTTCAGAGTTGCTGTTAACCAGGTGGAATGGGGTTCCTGGTTTTTCTCTCAAGTTCCTGGTGGGGAAAGCACAAGAGTGTGCTAAGAATGGCTGTTGGATCGTGTTTAATGTTATCCTTGCTTTGTGTATCTATGGCATCGTACTGTTCCCGAACATGCCTGACTTTGTTGATCTGGATGCGTTCCATATATTTGCTTCAGGCAATCCTGTGCCTACACTGATTGGAGATTTCTATCACTCACTGTATTATAAGAACGAGAATAGGAAGGGCAAGAACGTCTCTTGTTGTGTGCCTTTGTTGTATATGTGGTTTGATAGTCACCTGCCCAAGAAGGGTATCTTGGCTGAGTCTGCAGCTACGGTGGAATGGTCGGAGCGTCTGATGGGGCTTTCTTCAGAAGATGTTGTCTGGTTCAATAGGGATTTATTGGGATCCGAGATTATCTATAGCTGCACAGGATATCCTAACGTTCCTCTGATTGGGAGGAAAGGTTGAATTAACTACAATCCTTCATTGTTAATCAGGCAGTTCGGTTATGCTTTGAAAAGCCCGCCAAAAGAGGAGGAAGTGCAGGAATCTCTGTACTTCACAGGTGAGCTGAGTGGAGAATTGTTATCCAAGCTTCAGCATGCTTGGAATAATATCAACAAAAGGGGTAAGCCGTTGTTGGGTAAGAATGATTGTCAAGCTTATGCTCCGTACAAAGTCTGGATCCAAGATAGGGCAAAGCAGGCGCTGATGCCGTTTCCTGAAGTATTACCTCCTGCTCCCCTCGTGATTGAGGAGCCAACTACTGTGTCTATTGAGAGATACGAACAGGTTGTGATGGAGAAATAGGAGCTGATGAAAGCCAACGAGAAGTTGGAAGAAGAGCTAGTGCAACTCAGGAACGAAAGGAATGAAGCTGTGTATTCCTTCGAGCAGCAAACAAAGCTGGTGAACCAGTTAGGTACAGAACTGACTGAGCAACGAAAGAAACGTGAACGCTTGGGGATAGATTTCAAGAGCTCTCATGACATGCTGGAGTCTAAGAAGAAAGCACTTGATACAGCCTACCGGGAGATCTCTACATTCAACAAAACCTGGAACGCTACGCTGACCAGTAATAAAGAAAGAGAAGCCAAACTGAAGCTGCAGATCTCTGAACTGGAAGATCAGTTGAAAGCTAGCCAGAAAAAGTTTGAAGAAGAGGTTATGCGGAGATATGACGTTCAGAATTCGTTGAACGAAATTGTCAAAGCGCAAGAAAGAGTCTGCATCCCAGAAGCGGAAGCTAGAGGAGTGCTTTGGAGAAGGTGTTTGGGAGGAATCCATTGGGGATCTCCAACGTGTTATCAGGCAAAGAGACTCACTCGTCAAAGGGTTGCTTTTTTAGCTGGACCATCCCAAGACCAAGAGATTGTTAGAGGAGTATCGGGCATATGGGCGCACTTGATTACCTTATGTACTGTTGTATATGCTTTATTTGCATTGTGCTGGCCATCACCTGGATTGTTGGTTGAGGTCATGCCTTCTTGTTATTGTACACTCAGTGATATTGTATTTCTGACTTGATGGACTCTTCGCAGCAATATATGAGATGTTTTTCCATGAGTGGATCCAAGCTTCTTATCACTATCACTGTCACTGCACTGGCACTTTGGCACTAGAATCAGGGGTTTGATCTCCCTAACGCACATACACATATTGCATCTGCATATTCATTTTTGCATTGCCAGTTACTTATTGAATCTGTATCTTATTTCCTGCATCTCACAGGTTTTTCAAGATTGACGAACAAAGAGTCCACTGCTATTCAACCAGAAACAACTGCAAGAAGATAATGGATCAAGTTCAAGTCGAGATACAGGAAATCCGTGAGAAGTTGACCTTGTTCATGCAAGCTATGGAGAGTATGGCCAAGGGCCAAGAGAATCTTCAGACCTTGGTGCAGCCGCTGCTGACGCGGACAAACGGAAATGGCAATACTGACCATAATTTTGTTGAAACTCCTCGCCGGGAGGATGAGATACCGGTAGTTACTCCACCTGTTGTGGCTGTCAACGGAAACACTGGTACTGGTGCAGGTGCTGACGCTGGTAATGGCAATACTGGAAATGGTGGTGATGGGCATGTTGTTAACAACAATGGCAACACTGGGGATGCCAATCAAGGATTCGTTGACAATGTTGGCTTTGGAAACAATGGGTATGGCAATGTCAATCAAGACGGGAACTTAGGGTTCATCAATCAAGGCTTTGGTAATGACGGTTACGACGACAATCAGGGGTATGGCCACGGTAATGGTGGATTCGGTAATGTGAATAACAACGACGCTGGGATATTTCCTTTCAACAATGGTTTTGGACCTGCTGGGGTCAATCTAGGGTTCGGCAACTGAGGACAGGGTCCTGTGTACAATCAACAAGGATTTGGCCGTAACATGGGTTACGATGGGTATGGAAATGACTGAAATGTGGATCACCAGGACGACGCTTTTTCAGGAAACGGTATGGGACCTGAGGGCCCCATTGACCCTGTTCAGAGGATCAGAATGCTAGAAGAGCAGATGAAAGGTGTGGTTAATCAGAACTCCGCTGGGTTAGATATGACTACTATGGGGTTGGTACCAGGGCTGAGGGTGCCATTAAAATTCAAGGCTCCAACATTCGACAAATACAAAGGGGACACCTGCCCAAAGGTCCATGTACGTTCTTATTATAGAAGGATGTCTGCATATTCCAATGATGAAAGGATGCTCATGCATTTCTTTCAGGATAGCTTATCAGGACCATTATTGGAATGGTACATGGGACTGGAACCCACTCAGATTAGAAGCTGGAAGCAGTTGGCTGATGCTTTCGTTATGCATTACAAATACAACAATGATTTGGCGCCAAACAGAGTTCAGTTGCAGAGGCTGTCACAGAAAAGTGGTGAAAGTTTCAAAGAGTACGCGCAACGGTGGCGCGATATGGCAGCTCGGGTGCACCCTCCTTTGGTTGAAAGGGAGATGAATGACATGTTTGTGGGGACATTTACAGGAATGTACTATGACAAGTTACTCAATGTTTCGATGGGTAGCTTCTCCGATATGATCCTTATGGGAGAAAGGATCGAAAATGGAAATAAAATTGGAAAGATTCAGGCAGGCGAATCTACTTCAGTTGGGGGTACGAGAAAAGCGTTCGGCGGAAGACGACCGGGTGATACAAGCGCTGTATTTGGTGGCAGAGGCCGGGGCAGAGGTAGAAATCAGTACGTTCAACCTCTACAAATATCCAGTGTTACTGTTCCAGTCCAACCACAACAACAGCAACAACAACCACTGCAGCAGCAAAGGCAGAGTCAGGGTCCGAGAAGGTTTCAGAATGTAAAGCCGAAGAGGGTATTTGATAAGCCTCCGTCGACATATGCAGAGCTCCTTCAGACACTGCTGGGGTTGAATTTGGTTGAGAAAAGAACATTGGAACCATCTACAGGACCGATACTTCCTTATGGGTATGACGCTAATAAGCATTGCGAATTCCATTCCGGGGCGCCCGGACATGATGTAGAATCTTGTCATGCTTTCAAGCATAAAGTTCAAGACTTGTTAGACAATAAAGCCATCAACTTTGGCCAGGCGGGGCCCAATATTGTACAGCAGCCTATGCCTAATCATGGGGCAAATGCTATCTTAACAGAAGAAAATTTGAACTTGGTGATGGATGTTAACAAACTGAAGACACCATTGGGTGAGGTAAAAAACAGGTTGTTAAAAGGGGGAGTATTCCCTGGTTGTGATGAATACTGTTTAGAGTGATGGACCCAGCCCGAGGGTTATACTGATTTGAAGCAGGGATTCAGGCCATGATCGACGAAGGGACCTTGCAATTTGATAGAGCTGCGGTTGAGAAGCCTGTGGAGGCATTATATGATGAGCAGAATGATATTGCAATGGTGACGATCCCGAGGAAGACTATAACGATAATAGCGCCCGCCCAGCGGCCAACTATTACGATTACCAAAGCAGGGCCAGTTCCCTTTGAGAGTACGAAAGTTGTCCCGTGGACATACGGATTAGAAGCATATCGCAACGGTGAAAAGATTATGGTGAATAACCAGCCAGCTGGGGCTGTTGATAATGTCGTTGGAACGGGGGGCATGACCCGTAGCGGAAGGATCTTTACCTCACCTGAAATAGAAGCAGAGAGATTGGCCAAAGGCAAAGCCAAAGTAAACGAAAGCGGCCCTTCTCAATCGAAAGACAAGGATACGTCACTCAAGGATGTAGAGGAGTTCATGAGACTGATTCGCAAAAGCGACTACAAAATTGTTGAACACCTACAGCAGACGCCGTCGAAGATTTCTATCTTGTCGTTGTTGTTATGTTCTAAGGCCCACCGGAACGCCTTGCTAAAGATTCTGGATACGTCATTTGTGCCTCAAGAAGTTTCTGTAAATCAGTTAGAGGGGATAATGGCACATGTCAATGCTGGACATAGCCTGGGTTTCACAGATTTTGATCTAACACCCAGGGGTCGAGAGCACAACATGGCTTTGCATATATCGGTGGAATGCCTGGGCACCGTATTGTTGCGTGTATTGGTGGATATTGGATCGTCGTTGAACGTATTGCCAAAGAAAGCCATGATGAAATTGGACATACGAGAAGTTATTTTCACGCCCAGCGATTTGTTGTGAGGGCGTTTGACGGGACGAAAAGATCAGTGTTTGGGTCAATAACATTACCGCTTCAGGTGGGGCCAGAAATTTTTGATACCGAATTCTACATCATGGATATCCATCCAGCTTATAGTTTCCTTCTTGGGCGCCCCTGGATCCATGCTGCAGGGGCCGTAACGTCCACATTACATCAGAAGTTGAAGTACATGGTGGGTGATAGTGTTGTTACCGTTTGCGGGGAGGAGGACATTTCGGTCAGTCACCTGTCATCATTCAGATATGTTAAGGTCGACGGAGAAATACACGAGACGCCTTGTCAAGCCTTCGAAGGGTTGCGGATTAAAGACAAAGCTCAGGGTCCCAGCAAAATGCCAGAGGTGGCAGTGTCATCCTACAAAGAAGCTCAGGCTTTAGTGCAGACCAGTGAGACTAAAGGTTGGGGGCAGGTACTGGAGCTTCCCGTGAAGAATGACAAGTTTGGGCTAGGGTATCGACCGACGTCGTCGCCATCATCTCCAGGAGCGACCAGGTTCAAGGGACCGATAACGATTACGCCAAGCGGGGTGTGCTTTGAGACAATCAACGCTATTTCCGATGCTGAAGACGGAGATAGTGACTGCGATGTGGACGCGTGGATCATGCCAAGCGTGCCAGGACAAAGTCTCTGCAACTGGTCCATCCGGGAAACTGTCCCAGTGACTCTTAAACAGTAATGATTTGTTTTGTCAATTGTTGAATAATCCTATGTCCTACCCGGGGCATAGTGATTTTACCTTAGGGCTACTTGATTATGTGTATTGCACTGTTTTAATCTTGAAATAAAGGCGTTTTTCATATACAAATATTGTGATCCCTGTTTTCCTTGTTTTTACTTTAACAATAAATGGCAACGTGGTTATTTGCTTTGTTTGCATTTTGAAGCATTTAACCGTTTCCTTTGCAGGACTCATATTTCAGATGACATCTTCTACGAACCGCCTATGACTCGTTTCGACTTCGAGCACCCGGTGTTCCAAGCAGCGGGAAGATTGTTGAGGATAACGACTTGCCAGAGGAGCTGAATCGTTTGTTGAAACAGGAAGAGGGAATCATTCTGCCTCATCAGGAGGAAATTGAGATTGTCAACTTGGGGTCAGAAGAAGTCGTGAGAAATATCCGTATAGGGGCTGCGCTGCAGAGCGACGTCAAGCAAAGTCTGATTGAGATACTGCGAGAGTATAGTGATATATTTGCTTGTTCGTATGAGGATATGCCTGGGTTGGATACAGACATGGTTGTGCACCGTCTGCCGTTGCGAGAGGAATGTTCGCCTGTTAAGCAGAAACTCAGAAGAACCATACCAGACATGGCTGTGAAAATCAAAGAGGAAGTTCAAAAACAGTGGGATGCTGGTTTCCTAGCCGTTACAACTTATCCGTCATGGGTCGCTAATATAGTACCAGTGCCGAAGAAAGACGGTAAAGTGCAAATGTGTGTAGACTACTGTGATTTGAATAGGGCGAGCCCGAAAGACGACTTTCTACTTCCTCACATTGATGTGCTGGTTGATAACACTGCTCAGTTCTCCGTATTCTCCTTCATGGACGGCTTCTCAGGCTATAATCAGATCAAAATGGCACCAGAAGATATGGAGAAGACTACCTTCATTACTCCCTGGGGAACATTTTGCTACAAAGTGATTCCCTTCGGACTGAAGAACGCTGGGGCAACATATCAACATGCCCTTTCCGGTTACCAATAACGAAGCAGAGTATGAGGCTTGCATCATGGGTCTGGAAGAAGCCATTGATTTGAGAATCAAGAACTTGGATGTATACGGAGACTCAGCTCTAGTGGTGAATCAGATTAAAGGAGAATGGGAGACACGTCAGCCCAATTTGATACCCTATATGAATTATGCAAGGAGATTGTTGCCTTTCTTTGACAAGGTGGAATTGCATCACGTGCCACGAGCAGAAAATCAAATGGCTGACGCCCTGGGGACATTGTCTTCAATGTATAAAGTTAACTTCTGGAACGAGGCTCCCCGGATTGTTATCTCTCGGCTCGATAGGCATGCATTCATATTTTCCATTGACGAGGCTCCTGATGGTAAACCCTGGTACTTTGACATCCAGAATTTCCTGAAGAACAAGGAGTATCCAGTTGGGGCATCCAGTCGAGATCAGAAGACTCTCAGGAGATTGGCTGGGCATTTCTATCTAAATCCGGATGGTGTCCTGTACAAAAGAAACCATGACTTGGTGTTGCTACACTGTGTAGACGAGAAAGAGGCGAAGTTGCTCATGGAAGAGATACATGAGGGTACATTTGGTATACATGCTAGTGGGCATGCTATGACGAGAAAACTGCTGCGGGCAGGTTATTATTGGCTAACCATGGAAAAAGATTGTTTCTAGTTTGCAAAGAGGTGCCATAAATGCCAGATTTATGCGGACAAAATCCATGTGCCTCCGAGCCCTCTGAATGTGATGTCATCACCGTGGCCTTTCTCGATGTGGGGGATTGATATGATTGGCAAGATTGAGCCTACAGCATCAAACGGACACCGATTCATTTTGGTGGCAATCGATTACTTCACCAAATGGGTGGAAGCCGCATCATATGCCAATGTGACCAAACAAGTGGTAGCCAGATTTATCAAACGAGATATTATCTGCAGATATGGAATCCCTGAGCAGATTATCACCGACAACGGTTCGAATTTGAATAATAAGATGATGAAAGAGCTGTGTCAGAATTTTAAGATTGAGCATCACAACTTTTCTTCCTACCGGCCCAAGATGAATGGCGCTGTCGAAGCGGCCAATAAGAACATAAAGAAGATTGTTCAGAAGATGGTTGTGACGTATAAGGACTGGCACAAGATGTTACCTTTCGCTTTGCACGGTTATCGTACGACGGTACGCACATCAACCGGGGCAACCCCTTTCTCATTAGTAGACGGAATGGAGGAGGTGTTACCGTTGGAGGTCGAGATTCCTTCCCTGAGGGTTTTACGTGATGTCCAACTTGACGAGGCAGAATGGATTAAAGATAGACTAAATCAGCTTAGCTTAATGGATGAGAAGAGACTGGCTTCTCTAGCATACGGTCGGTTATATCAGAGCCGGATGAAGAAAGCTTACGACAAGAAGGTGTGCCCTCGAAGCTTTCAGACTGGCGATCTTGTTTTGAAAAAGATTCTCCCACCACAATCAGATCACAGGGGCAAGTGGACTCCCAATTACGAAGGTCCCTACGTTGTCAGAAAAGTCTTCTCTGGAGGAGCCTTGTTAATATCCACCATGGATGGTGAAGACTTTACGTCTCCTGTGAATTCGGACGCAGTTAAAAAATACTTTGCTTGAAAGTGACCCGCTGGACAGTAAAAAGAAAGTCCAGGCAAAAATGGGGCATCCCGACGAACCATAAAAAATGAATAAAAGGTTCGGGCAAAAGTTAGGGATAAAATTGAAAAGATGTACACCCGCGAAGTCGAAAACCTGAAAAGGGCGACTTCGGCAAAAAAGGGTATCCCGGTGAATTGAAAACCCGCAAAGGACGGTTCACGCAAAAGTTAGGGATTGAAAAAAGAAAATGACTGCGGTCCGGATTTGGTACGGCATTTCTTAGTGGTTTGGGAGTACCTGGGGGGCCATCTATCCAAAAACAATCTTTTCTGAAGATCGAGTACCGGGAAAGCGCCGAGTCAGGCGAGTCATAGGAGGATCAGCCTATGGTGTTTGTCTGTGCCACGTTGCCGACATGTATACAAATATGGTTTTGTATTTTCTTTATACTTCTTGTGCATATATTTATGTGTGTCTGTGTGTAACTTCCTCTTTTCAGGAGTTGCATCCAGTGTACAAAACTTTGCCTATTCAGAGGCCCGTTATCAATAAAACATGTTATTCAGTACTTGAGGTTGTTCTTTACTATTTTGTTTGTGAAAGACGCCGATGTTTTTGATAAACTTGCACTTACATAATCTTGCTGGCCCTTGCCAATAATTGCTAAAACTTCGAATTGACTGAAGTAATGTCACAGATGCTAACCCGGATAGATTCTGTTGTATAGGCTTGTTTTGTCTCGTTTGTGTTTTGCAGGGTTCTTACCTTTGGAGCAAACGGTTGTTGCACCCTAAAATTTGACCAACTGGTTTACCTGATTTGTGTTTTCATAGCTTTATCATTTGCATAGTAGATCATATACATAGTTCATTCATTTGCATAGCATAGCATGGGCAAGCCATCCAACAAGGGATCAAGTGCTATGTATTCAAGAGGTTCTTATCAATATGCAAGCCTATTCAAGTCACCAAGAAAGAAGGTAAAGCTTTGAGAAGCTAATAGATCAAGCAGTGGGTTTCTCTCCTATCTTGAGGGTATTTGAAGATCATCAGAGAAGTTGTGAGTTATGAACTGGGGCATGGAATGTGTAGAGACATCATGGAAGACCTAGAGGGTCATTTTGAAAGCAAGACAAGTCATTGGTGGTTACAAGAACCACAGTTGAAGACAGTCAACTAGGGTTTCATCTGGGTCAACCCTAGGTCAACCCTAGGTCAAATGCTTGATTGAAGGGCATCAAGGCCTATTTGAAGGATGTGGGATTCATCATTTGATATGAGAATATAGATGTGGTGTTGTGCCAAGGAGAAATCAAAAGAAATCAAGAAGAAGAGAAGTTCCTAAATTAGGGTTTCTGTGTAAAATCCCCTGATTTAGGTCAAACTTCCAAGCAAGATAATTCAAAATACAAGTTTTCAAATGGATTTTTGGCCAACATGAAAGTTGTTCCCCATGATCTTAGCTTTCTATAAAGGTATGGTATGCCTCAATATTATTTGTGGAGCTCTACTTATGATCTTGGCAAGCCAGGGGCATTTTGGTCATTTGGAGGTTATAGGTCATTTCAAGCATAAGGCCATATCTCCTATTTCCAAGCTTCAAATGGAAAAATCTTCAACATCAAACTTGCTTAGAATTATGTTTTGAGTCTAAAAAAGAGGTCATGATAATTTGGAAATGCATGGAACTCAAAATGTCAAAATTGACCAAATATGAAGAGAAAAAGTCCATTTAAAAGTGACCATTTTGTGAATTTTTCATATATGACCAAAACAAGGCATATGATATACCAATTTGAAGGGAAATCACATTTTAAGACTATTGGTATCATTAGTTTTTTGGTTTGAGGTCAAGAAATATGATTTATCATTGGTTGCTTATGTATGAAGTAACACTTGCCAAACCAAGCTATGGTCAAGATACAAGGCAAGTAAGCATTCCTACACTTCATATTTCTCATTTGAAGAGAAATTCAAGCCTCATATTGGAGCTGTAACAAGGCAATGCAGAACTGGTTTTTCAACTCACCATTTTCAAAATCTCATGCCATGAGATATCAAGTTTCTCATTAGATCCTTCCAGTAGCTTCCAGAACATTCCATCATCATCTATATAACCATTCTAACTGATCCAAAGCAAGTTTGGGCTTCATTTGGTGCAAAAACTCAGAATTGCATTTCACACTTCTCTCTTGCAAATCATTTTCGTTTTCATTCAATTCTTCATCATTTCTTCAAATTCTCGATTCTATTCAACTCAATAATCATTACTGAGAGTGTTCCAATCAAGATCTGAGAGAGTAATTGCACAAATCGTGTTCTTGAATTCACACGCATTCAACTGCAAGTAGAATTCTGTTATGATGATCCAGGCTATTTGAGGAAGAATCATTGCAAACAGAAGCAATATACCAACACCTTGAGTGATTCTGGACCAGCACAAGCCTTGGAGTGAAGCAATTCACCATCTGTTTTCATCAATTTTGCAGGTTAGTAACTTTCACAATTTGGCTCGAATTAGGAAGAAGCTTCATGAATTGTTAGGTTAGACACACTCTAGGTGGTTAGAGGATGGTTTCTGGATAGTTTGACAAGATTTGGTGAAGGTTGATATATGTACACGAATTCTGTTTAGCCATAGAACTTCTTGGATATGGAGTTAAAACCCTAGGTTATTAGTGATATTTGATCAGTGATAAACCAGGAAGAGATTGGTGCATTTAGTTTGTTGATTAGTGATGATGGAATTTTTGAGCATTTCTGAAGTGACAGTCGTGTTTCATGATGGAGGCTGTATCAATTGATGATGATGACATGAATGAATTCAGGATAAAAAATGGATCGTGATAGGCTTTTAGTTTGTGGATTTTGACGCTGTATTGAGGGAATTCGTGTTTGGAACATATGAGGTTCATGAGCTCTCATTAATGGAGTTTTGGCTCCAAGGTGGTTTGAATGAGGAAGACAACATGTCATCCGTTAGATCATTGTGGACTTTTGACCAAGACTTGCATCGTGTGGATGATATCACGCTTCAATTTGTGAAGGCTTTAGAACACATGAAACGTAGCCGTTTCATTTAAGTGGCACTTGGGCTTAAGTAGTCAGATTGATAACCACACCCCATCTTCATGGCCCATTCTGATTTTACACTGAAAACCATTGCTAACTGCACCGCGCGTTTTATTATTTCCTTATTGATTTTCTGAATTGTTTTTGTGTTGCATTGGGCTTAATAATTTTGATAAGCGCACCCCTGGATATTGGCCCATGGTTATTTTGAATTGAGCGCAGTTATGCTCTACACCCCCTGGCTTGTTTCTTTTGATTTTGCTTTTATTCATTTTTCTTCACATTTTATAAAATTCATAGAAAATCAGAAAGTAGGAATTTTAATATAGGAATTTTTGCAATAGGTTAGTTTGAATCTTAAGAAAATTATAAATAATAAAAAATATTAGTTTAGTCATTTTCTTTATTTTTGCTATTATTTTACTTTTAATTGTTTTTTCAATTGAATATAGTTTGTATATACTTTTGTAGATTTTATTTTAGGTAGTTCCCTTAATAGTTTTAGGTCAATCTTTTTAGGACAATTAGATATACATGTTAGGTACCCCTGGTTTTTATACCACAATTTTTAGGATTTTATTTTAGGTAGTTTGATTAGATACTATTAGACTAGGTAGATTAGGGTTTATACACAACTTAGGCGCATTAAAACAATTTCTTTTGGGCTTTTTTAGGTTGAATTAGAAGCTGGGACCTATAGGGTATTAAGGGTAGGTATAGCAGATCCCTTAGAAAAAATATTAGAATTTCCCTTATTATATTAATATGTTTAGTATATTTTCCAATTGAGTGATTGTTTGGTTTGCCCATCTTGGGGTTATTGTTTGTTGTGTGGGCTTGTTGGGCTTGCTTGGGGTGTGGGTTAGCTTTGAAGATCTTGTTGATGGAGCATATTGAAGACAAAGCAAAGAATTGAAGGCCAAGTTCAAAGTTGATGAAGATGCTAGGCTTGCTTGAAGATTGATTGAAGATCATAGGACCTAGGAGCTAGGTAGAGCTTTAGAGTAGAAATATGATTCATAACCATGGACGGTTTCTGGTGCCTCCATTCTTCTCTATGATTCAAAGTATCTCTTTGATACTCACCTCCTTCCTTTGGAAGGCTTAGTGACAGTATCTAGGAGATAGAACTTTTGAGAGAAACAGTCTGTATTTTGTTAACAGTCTGTATGCCACCTTTGGTGGTTAACTGACTATTTAACATCCCAAATCATCTTGTGAACTATTACTCATCTATGAGAGCTTGCTTTGGAGAACTTTGAATATTGAAGATGAAGTCCCTTGCCTTGAAGACTGTAGAAGATGAAGACTATGATGTTAGAGCTGTACATTTGGATACTGCTGTTTAGAGTCATTGCTGTCTGAAGCTGTTAAAGGGGATTACTGTCATAACTTCTTTCCTTGAAGATGGATGCTTGCTTGGAGCTTGTGGTTTGAATAAAGACTTTGCTTGAAGATGTTGGATTCACTGTTGTTTACTGTTTAGTTTTTGCTGTTTAGAGCTGTTGATGTATTGTTTGAGTTTCCTGACTGTATTGTTTGACAATTAACCTGTTAGGTCTAAAGTGAATTTGGTTCACTTTTTCCTGTTGTTTTCAAGGTTCGAGGTGGAGCGGGACTCCCTTGCCTAGCTTGTACTGTTGCATCCATGCATTTTACTGCTTTATTGTATATATGTTGTTTCTGTTTCCGCTTATCCCCTAGGATCTCTGTTTCTCTCTGCGCAAGAGAGAAATATGACAGACATTAGGTCTTAACCCATGCATGATAACATTAGGTTAGTTTTTTGATTCCCTTTTTAACCATAGGTCTTAGAGTTGCTGTTCCTCTTCTTACCTCAAAATAATCAAAAATACACTAACAATTTCAAACACAATAAAAGACATTTCTTCCGTAAAAGAATGTGAACCAATCAAAACGTCATTTTTGTCTGCTTGGACCAGTAATCAGAAAAACCTTTTTAGAAGGAATAAAAACAATCAAGACAGACTTGTGTCGTGCGTGGCCCGAACTACGTTTGCTCTGATCTTTCATGCTGTATGAAAGTACGTAGGCATAGGATGCGATATCCTAGCGAGCAACCTTCCCCTCCTTTCCCGTAGGTAGGCGAACTACGTTGACTCTGATTTCTCGTTCCAGACGGGAATACGTAGGCATAAAGTGCGATACTTTGCCGAGTCATTTTCTTTTCTTTTAACCCTTGATCTGTAGAGTAGATAGAATAACAATCCGTACCAGAAAACAAGCGTGGATCCCGTCGAGTACGACGGACGTGAGGGGTGCTAATACCTTCCCCTTGCGTAACCGACTCCCGAATCCAGGATTTGGTTGCGATGACCATTCCTTTCCCGTCTTTGCGGTAGGTTTACTCTGAGCGTTTCCTTTCCCTCCGTTGGGATAAATAACGCACGGTGGCGACTCTTCTGTTCAGCCGGCGCCGATTTTCGCAGTAGCGACAGCTGGCGACTCTGCTGGGGACTCCAACAGTTCCCTACGCGAGTCAATCCTAGCGCTTGTTTTCCCGTCGTGGATTTTGTATGGATTTACGTTCTCTGTATTTTACATTCAGCATTATATTATTGTTATTATTGCTGTGGGTATGAGGGGGCTCTATGATTGAGAGATAAGCCGGACCTGGGCTTGAGTGCACCTAGAATTAGAGTGGAAAGTAGCGGGCGCGCACATGCTTTGCATGTCCTAGTGTCCCGTAAAATTCACACTCAGACGAGGTTATTCTGGTTGGCCTCTTATCCCACCCTTTGGGTGGCATGGGTTGCTGGTTAGTTGGATTGTCGACTCTGGGAACCGATCAATTGGAAGTTGGCTAAGTGAGGGCTCTTCAGGATTTGATGATGCCACTCCTTCTGGGAATCGTATCATCAACCCTGAAAGTCTGTGACGCCGACGACCGCATAGGATGCCGTACCATTGTCAGTTGCTAGGACACCTACCTGTGAGGGGGTTTGGGGCTATGCAGGTAACTAGACCTCCAGATACCGGTTTGTTTCTTGATTTGAGATTCAGGATATTTATGGACAGTTGAAGGGTCTATCAGAGACCAAGTGGAGTAGTGTGGGGGTCTATCAGAGACCCACTTGGAGTTATGTTATTGGGTCTAGCAGAGACCAGGGTTGGAGCTTTGTATTGGGTCTGTCTAAGACCAGGGTTGAGGAATTCTGGATGATCTGATTGAGACTCATGATGTGGTTTGGGCTTCTCAGCCAGGGCACTTGGGTCCCTTGTTGCATCTGTTTGCATTACATTGTTTGCATAACCATTACCATGGGCATTTCATTAACGTGTGTCTGTGCTGCAAGTACATTTGCATATTCCCTGATTCTAGTGTCCGGACTTCTGATTATTGGTCATGGCTGGTTTGAGAAGGACAGTTGCATACAAGTTACCTACCCCTGATGTTACTCCCCTGCTTGGTTTGATTTCCCTTGCTGATGAGGATGTCCGGAGAAGCTTCAGGATGAGTTACGAAAGACTGTTGAGATTGGTTTGCAAACCAACTGATGTGGGGCTGAATGGGCTGTATACCTTGATGCAATTTTATGACCCTGCATTGAGATGCTTCACTTTTAAGGACTTTATTTTGGGGCCCACCTTGGAAGAGTACGCAGAGTTTATTGAGATGCCAGTACATAATAAGGTTCCTTTCATTCACTTTGACGCTAAGCCCAAGTTAGAGGACTTAGCAGTGGCTTTACACATGGACGCTTCTGAGCTATTGGTGACTTCTTGGCGCGGGGTTTCAGGCTTCTCCCTCCAGTTTCTGATTGGTAAAGCCCAGGAATACGCCAAGAGTGGATGCTGGATAGTCTTTAATGCTGTTTTGGCTCTGTGCATCTATGGGATAGTGCTGTTTCCCAACTTCCCGAATTTTGTGGACTTTGATGCATTTCATTTGTTTGCTGCTGGCAACCCTGTACCCACATTGATCGGGGATTTCTACCATTCGTTGCATTACAAAAATGAAAATAGGAGAGGAAAGAGTGTTCACTTTTGTGTGCCATTGCTAAGCATGTGGTTTGAGAGTCATCTTCCCCTAAAAGGACCTTTTGTGGAAAGCGCAGGTACAGCTGACTGGCCGGAGCGCCTGATGAGACTCTCTTCTGAAGACGTTGAGTGGTTTGACCGAAACTTGCTGGGGTCTGAGCTTATTTTCAGTTGCTCTGGATATCCGAACGTGCCTTTGATAGGAAGGAAAGGATGCATCAATTATAATCCATCTCTGTTTGTTCGCCAATTCGGATACGCATTGAAGAGTCCACCTAGGGAGGAAGAAGTACAGGAATCCCTGTACTTCACTGGTGACCTGAACGGAGAGTTGTTAGCCAAGCTTCAGCACGCTTGGAAGCGCATCAATAGAAGAGGAAAACCACTATTGGGAAAGAACGATAGTCAAGCTTATGCGCCATACAAAGCCTGGGTACAAGAGAGAGCAAAACAGTTGCTAATGCCATTTCCAGCTGTACCAGTCCATGTTCCTATCCCAGTTGAGGAACCAACCACAGTTACTATGGAAGTATATGAGCAAGTTGTAAAAGAGAAAGAAGCCTTGCTGTTGGCTAATGAAGAATTAGAGAAGGAACTGGCTCAGCTCAGAGGAGAAAGAAATGAAGCTGTATACTCCTTCCAGCAACAGACTGAAGTGGTGACTACGTTGAATGCCAGGCTGATTGAAGAGAAGCAAAAGCGTGAATGTTTGGGTAAGGACTTCAAAAGTTCTCATGACATGCTAGAGTCAAAGAAGAAATCACTGGACGTAGCCTACAGGGAGATCTCCACGTTCAGCAAAACATGGAATGCAACATTGACCAATAACAAGGAAAGGGAGGAAAAATTGAAGCAGCAGATCTCTGACCTTGAAGCCCAGATGAAAGCCAGTAGGCTGAAGTACGAAGAGGAAGTCATAGCCAGATGTGCCCTGCAAGATGCATTGAATGACGTAGCCAAGCGCAAGAAGGAAGCTCGTTCCCATAAGCGAAAGGTGGATGATTGCTTTGGTGCTGGGGAATGGGAAGGGTCTATCGGGGATTTGCAGCGTATGCTCAGACGCAGAGACGTACTTATTGAAGGGTTGCTCGCTCATCCGGACCATCCAAAGACCAAAAGGCTATTGAAGGAGTACAGGGACTACGGGCCCACTGTCGCTACTGCGAAAATCGGCGCCGGCTGACAGAAGAGTCGCCACCGTGCGTTATTTATCCCAACGGAGGGAAAGGAAACGCTCGAAGTAAACCTCGCAAAAAACGGGAAAAGGTATGGTCATCGCAACCAAAACCTGGGTTCGGGAGTCGGTTACGCAAGGGGAAGGTATTAGCACCCCTCACGTCCGTCGTACTCGACGGGATCCACGCTTGCTTGGGTTGTCTAAAGGATGCAAAAACAATCTATCTACGGCTGCTAAATCTAAATGGAAGGGAATTGACTCGATAGAGCGTCGCACTCTATGCCTACGTATTCTCAAGAGAGAAAGTCAGAGTCAACGTAGTTCGGGACTACGGGGAAATTGGCTCGCCAAGACCTCGCGTCTTGTGCCTACGTACTTCCACACTGCATGGAAGATCAGAGCTTTACGTAGTTCAGGCTAACTACGGCTAAACAGGGTATTCTCACACAGCAATGAGAAAACAAACTGGCTTCAAAGGTACGGGAACCTATGGGCAAAACTACGGTCTGGTCTCAAATGCACTCTAGCAAGAGAGAAAAAAGGGTAACAATTAGTCGTCAGCGGGAAAGTCTCGATCGCACAGCAGTGAGAGAACAAAAGGTTAGTCGTTAGTGTGCTCGCTAGGATATCGCATCCCATGCCTACATATTCTCGTCTGGTACGAGAAATCAGAGCAGCTGTAGTTCGGCTACTATCGGGACCACAGCTCAAATCTCGTTTTATTAACATTCTGAAAAATGATTACAATGATTGAATACTGAAAAATAATCTCCTAGGAAATACTATCCTATCCTATCCTGAAAAATCAAATGGAAAATAGTCCCCTAACAAGTGGACTTCTAAAACTATCTCTGAAAAGATGTAAAAGAATTTCTATGAAAATATATCCTAAAAGAAAATGTACTCTAAAAAATATTAAAACTAATATTTTTTACTATTTCTTTCCACTCTTTTTCTCTTTCTTCTTTTTTCAAAATACATTCTTTTTCTATTTTCTTTTTCTATTTTCTTTTTCTATTTTCTTTTTCTATTTTCTTTTCAATATGTTTTTCTATTTATTTTTTTTATATGAAACAATATATGCAAAATATAAAAGAAAAGAAAAATAAGGGGAGGGGGTATGTTTACAAAGGGGTTATACAAGTAGAACAAAAAATTGCAAACTGGGCCCAGCCCAACTGTTTGATGCAAAAACGGAGGGGGGTGCTGAGTGAATCTGGGAGTGTGTAGGCAAAACACACGTTGGGCTCAGGCCCAGAGTTTATTCAGAAAAAAAACCTAGAGGGGGGTGTTGATCCAAAAATGTAGTTGGGCCTGGATCCAACCCACCGACCCATCCTCTCCTTCCTTCTCTCCATCTCCTCACTCAGAAACCCTAACCTAAACTTCCCCCTCAACCGCCGCCGCCGTCTTCCTCTCCTTCTCCCTTCCTCAACCTCGTTCTCTCTCGTTTCACCGCCTCTGTTCCAAATAACTTCTTCCTCTCAAACTCATACAACTCAGTTCCTAGCCACTAGAACAACATGAACACACTTAAACACACAAATTCTCGCAAATCTTCTGAATGGCTTGATCAAGAGCTCGCCGTTCTTGATGACGCTTTCTGGAAAGTTGAAGGAGGTTCATCCAACTGATGAACACGTTGGTGAGTTTTCTGGTGATTCCTGGCATTGGCTTGAAGATGGAGTTCTTCTTTCTGGAAATCTGATGAAGTTTGAAGACTGACGAAGCTTTGTTGAAGGTATTGACGAACGATGATGTAGAGTTTCGGAAGATTTGATGAACTTTAAGAGTTTCTGGTTGATGATGAACGCAACGGATGAAGATTTCTGGAAAACCATGTGGATGAGCGTTCTTGCTCCTTCCGGCGAGATGGATGAAGATTAGAGACTTGTTGATGAGGATCTGGAAAGTCTTTCTTGATGTTCGTTGAAGATTCGCTCTGGAAACGATGAACTTGACGATGAAGGTTGGATGAATTTGGTGGCCGGATGAGGATGATGTTGATCGGAATCCTGGAGATGATTGTTGAAGGTTGATCGGGAGAGATGAAGGTAGGAGGTGAAGACGGAGGTTTCTGAGGAGGAGGATGAAGAATGATCGGAGTCTGGTTTTTTTTGTGTTTTCCGGCGAGTTAGGCGGTGGTCGCCGGCCATGCATGCCGGCCGGTGGGTATTCCCGGCGAGGATAGGAGGAGTGGTGTGGTGGAGGCACGTGGCTGCGTTAGTGGGTGGAGACGGTGCATGCGCGCCACGTGGCCATGGCGTGGCAGTGAGAGAAGGATTGCTGAGAGTGAGGTGGCGTGGTAGTGGAGTGAAAATGTGGGGCCTCCCTCCCTTTACACGTGGATGCTGGCATTTATACTGGCTGGGACTTCTGGAACGTTCTGGAAGCTTCTAGACTTGGCTGGACAATTTGCTGGAAAAAAGTGGACCTTGGACCCTGCGAAATGGATTGCATGAACTGGGCTTTTTGCCTGATATGGGCCCAACGAAATATGATAGGAAATCCACAAAAAACCTGCATAATAATGGATTAAAACAAGATTAACACTAATTGAGAGCTACCTAATTAACTATTAAAAACTCAATTAACTAAACTGAACATTAAAACTACCCTAATTAATTTCTATAAATCCTAATAAACCCACTAATCCAAAAACTCTAATAATCCTATATTAAATTTTATAAAAGAAAATCTATAATATCTATTAAAGACTATTAAAAGAAAAATCTATCTATTTCTATATTAAAAGAAAAACTATATGCTTCTATCAAAACCAATTAATATATTCTAAAAACTATTAAAAGTATTAACCTATTAATATTCTATAAAATGCTAAAAATGATTTAAATCTATTTAAAAAGAATTAAGACTATTAAAAATTCTATTAAATCCTAAAAATGATTTAAAAGCTATTTATTATATTCTAAAAATATCTATATTATCCTAAAATGATTAAAAATCTATTTAAACCCTAAAAATAGCCAATAAAATCCAGAAAAATCACAATAATTCCCAGAGGAACAAAATAAGCACCGAACGACACATAACACCACGAGAGCGCGCCAAAATAGCCGGTAAAAATAAACGGGCACCGAAATATCCCAAAAATACGATTCTACCTATCTAAACTGATTAAAAACACCTGAAACGCGAGACGAGAGCTGTGATCCCGATAAAATCAAAACAAATGAGAAAAATGCACTGTATGCGATATGCAGATGCGAATGCGGTTATGCGTCGAAACATAAGACCAAATACGGGACCCGGTTGGTCAAATTTTAGGGTGCAACAACTGCCCCTATTCAAGCGGCTTCGACCTGAATGGGTGAAGAGCGCTCAGCCTTCAAACATTCAAGGTAGATGACGGTTGAATACAAATGGAACCCTGAAATTGGCCAACCGCGGGAATATACTGCAAAACTGCTTGAGGAATAACTTCCAATGAACTGAAGTCTGGTTGTCACGGCAACAACTGGTCAATTTTCTGATAAATTTTCTTCTCCTTGCAACACCAATCACCTGTGTGACGCCACAGATATTGGAATAATGCTTCGCAAAGCAAACACCTTGATTCCCATCTCTCTCATGGGATCAAATTCGGTCAACTCACAGTTCGCTGCGAACTTGAGGACAATTCTCCTGGGGAATTCTGAATTGAACTGCCTGGCACCTATTTTGACGAAGGCGGCAGCTTCAGAAGTTCGATATGTCAATCTTTGTTGTTGTTTTTTTTCTTCTGATGCTGACGTAACAACCAAATATGAAGAAATCACTCCGCTGGGGAAGACGAGAAGCTGAACCACACAACTCTGCAGGTGAACAAATTCGAAAGCCAATAGGTAACCCACCTGGTCCATGTTTCGCAATGCGTATGTCTGATAATGATGCGATGCCCTATATGACATGAATATGCTATGCGTTTGTTTGAAAATGAGATGCTCAGACGGCATGGAAATACTATATGCTTGTATAAATGCTATGACTATATATGCGAATGCTAATGCAGGCTCGAGCTGCCAGAGAACACCAGGCCTGAAAACCACTTGGCAAAATAAATGCCGAAGGTAGCGTCAAATCTACTGGGGATGAACCGAAGTCACAGAACCATCTCAGCAAAATAGGTGCTGGAAAAGGGAAACAAATCCGCTGGGGATAACCGTCCTGCTGGAGAAATGGAAAGGCAACCCTGCTTGGCGACTTCACTGGGGAAAGAAAACAACTCTGCTTGGGGATGCTCTCTTCAAACCATTGGCAACTGATTGCGCTATGCGGGGATTGACCCAAACTGGGATTGATTGCGCACGACACACTGCTGGAAATGCCCCTACTATCAAGGATATCAATCTTAATCTGCTGAGGATACTCCTGATCCTACTCTGATACGGGATAAAATACACTCTCGACTCTTCCGGGGATAATACGCAACTTTCATCTGCTGAAGAGTAGCAATTCTGATTTAAGCAACATCCACAAGGAATTCAAACATTACTCGAAGTCCTGGTATCAATCGAGCTTCATATCGGGAAACATGACAACATGCGAGTCACTGGGAATTACTGTGTCAGATACCTTTAGGTTTTTTGTTTGTTTCTGGTTTAGGATAAACATGGACTATGTACACAATGGAAGATATGGAAAATACTAGACGAGAACTAGCATTCAAAGGTAGAATACCAGACGAGAACTGATAGGAAAATCGATTATTGAACGAGAATTGATTTTTGTTTGGGCATCAGACGGGGCTGACTGGAATAACAGACTGAGAACAAGACAACCAGGCGAGAACTGGCTGAAAGCTGACGTACACCAGACGAGAACTGGTATAACACATAGGTTAAAACACACGATGATCAGACAAGAACTGATCACGCGACGACATGTACCAGATGAGAACTGATACAACACTTGAAGAAACGGTGACCAGGCGAGAACTGGTTACAATAAACTACACCAGACGGGAACTGATGCTTACAATAAACTGCACCAGACGGGAACTGATGCTTACGGAAAGGTGGGCCAGACGAGAACTGGTTACCGGTTTGCCAGGCGAGAACTGGACTTTGGAAACAACTGGTTACTGACACGCAGCAGGTTTAAACTGCAGGATAATGAACCAACGACAGCAAGGCCTTTTCGGAATGCTAGGGTTTTTTGATAAGGGTACTGACCTGATTCCCCGATACTCAACTCTGGCTGGGGGTAAACAAACTGGCTTGCACAACTTGCTCCAGTACACTCAGCTGGGGATAAAAAGACTGGCTGGAACAACTTGCCCCCAGTACAATGCGACTTGCCCCAATCTAACTCTTGGAAGTACCTGCTCTGAACAGCTTGCTACGAGACGACTTCGAGAATACTTGCCCCGGTATCTGTACAACAACAAAATTCAATCTCCATTAACACTTCTGCAGTGACTTGCCCCTGATTGAGCGTTCTAGCGACTTAACCCGATCTGATTATCCACCTGAAGTATCTGCTTTCAAATCTCAACGTTCTGCATAATTGCCCCTGATTGGCTCTCGAGAAGACGCACTTCTGATCAACTGCTTCTCAAATACACTGCCCCTAATCAACTGAAGCTTTGGGACTTGTCCTCAGACTAACTGATTCTGAACCTACTGGAATATAATGCCCCTGATTCACAGGTCTTCACAACATACACCATTCTGGTTCAGACTGCTGAATTACTCAGTCCTGCTTGATTATTCCCTGCTGGAATTTCTTTCATGCCAACTACTAACCTGCAATTAACATTGTCTGTTCACGAATGGTAATCTTAATGCAGTGTTTATGCAGATTTTGAAAAATTTGAGCTGTCACTCATTTACATGATTGTGAGTGACGAATGAACCAGAGTTCAAACGTAGTGCTTACGTGGTCAGTGAAAATACAACAAGGACGTGACTAGCAAGTCAAGAAGGAGTCAGGTCACTCAACCTTATCGTAATGCGCTTCAGAATAAACCCTACCTCAATTAGGTCTTTTAAGGGTTGTATCGTGGTCGGGTTCACGGTTCGTGAAACAAAGGATATTTGGCTCAAATTTGATTTGTACCCACCCCCTCTACGTGATGACCTCCGATCCTAAAGTTCAGTTAACCTGGCACAAGCGCTCGCCTCTTCGAGAGGTATGTTGAATGGTAAGAACCATAACTGAGGAATTCACAAGGATTTCAGAGTGATAGTTACTCCTTCTCGCTTTCGGTGTCTGTGTACACGACTTTGTGACTTGCTGGGGAAAGATTTTTCTATCCCTTCTTTTTGTTCTTTTGATTCCCTAATTTTTGCCTGGACTGACTCCTTTTGAGTTCTTTTCGCTTTTTTTTCGATTTCTTTTGAAGTCCAGCGGGATGCCCTGACTTTTGCCTAAGTATTAGCCTTCCAGCTTTTTCTTTCTTTTACTTAGCGAGCTTTCTTTCTTCTTTCTTTTGGAACAAAGTCGTGTGACACTGGTTGTCTTGATTGCTCCGAAAGGATAGTAACTGTCTCACTCCTGATTGGTGAGGTTTAACCACTGTGGTATAAACTGATTGGTCCTTGAAAGACAACATTCCTCTGTAAGACTTGAAGGCTCGGTCAAGCTAAATGATAACTACCCTGCCCCGGGTTAAGATGTGAGGGTTAAAAAGTCTGAAAAAACTTCTACTTCCTGGCTCGAAGTGGTTAACAAGGGACTAACTCCTTATATCTCCAGTGTTTTGGGGATTTGAAACAATGCCTTGTACGTCATCGGTAAGGTCTTATCTGAAAGCATACGATCATCGGTTATGAGTTTAGTTTCGTCATCCTCCCTCCAATCTTTGCTAGTCACAGTGATAAAGTGGAGTGAATAAAAATGCAAGTGTCAGTGCAATGCAGTAAATGAGCGACAGCGACATGATTAATTCAGAAAAATGCATAGTCACTTTATTATTATCACCATTCGAAACATACAATGTTTAAAAGCAGGTAGTAACTAACAGAAAATAAACTACAAATGCAAATGATATAAAAAGGTCTGAGAACTGCCAATGCCGAGGGCGCCTGCCTGTCTGAATCACTGGCTTTTGCTGGGGAATACTTTCTGAATCTACGAGCTTAGCCAGCTGAGCGGTTGGGATGAACAAACAGAAACCCTTCTCGAAAGGAAATGCGATCCTGGTCAATCAACTGCTGTACCTTCGCCTGAAATGCTTTGCAATCTTCGGTTGAATGCCCCGGAGAGCCACCATGATAACCACACTGAACATGGGGGTTATACCCAGGAGGGTAAGGTTCTGGCACGGGTTTGAGAGCTTTAGGTTCCACCAAAGACTTCTGGATCAAAGATGGTAGCAACTGGCTATACGGCATAGGCACTGGGTGAGAAGGAGCTTTCCTTCGTTCCAAGTTGTTGCGAGGTCTGTTCTGACGCTGGTTCTGGTAACCTCGGCCACGAGTTCGCTGATTTGCAATGGAAGCGACATAAGATTCCTGATAGGGTGCCCCAGGCACGGCTGTCTGTTCAGTATAACAAGCCACAGGAGGTACTGATCTCTGATAAGATGAAGAACCAACAAAATTCACTGATTCGCTTCGAGGATATTCAACCTTTGGCATGACTGCATTGATCACAACTTCTTCTTCATCCTGATAGTCACAAGGATATTCAGTTTCACCCGCTTGATCATTTGAAGTAATCTGAATTTTCCCAATTCTTATGGCATACTCAAGGCGTTCTCCTAATGCTACCACGTCAGAGAAACTTATTGGAAGTCCGAGCAATCTTTTGAAGTACGGATCTTGTAGGGAATCTACAAACATGCTTGCTAGCTCTTGGTCTAACATCGGTGGACGCACTCTAGCAGCAAACTCTCTCCATCTCTGAGCATACTTCTTGATAGGTTCATTGTCCTCTTGAGACAACTCTTGCAAATGCATGCGATCGGGAGCTATGTCTAAATTGTAATCGTACTGCTTCAAAAAGCTCTGGCTAAATCCATCCATGACTGAATCTGATTTCTCTCTAACTACATATACCACCTCAAAGATGCCCCCGTCAGACTATCTTGAAAGCAATGGATCATCAGTTTGTCATCTCGCGCAAACGCAGTCATCCTTCGACAGAACATCATCAAATGCAGCTTCGGACAGCTATCTCCCGTGTACTTTTCAAACTTCGGCACTTTGAACTTATAAGGCAACACCAAGTCAGGAACCAAACACATGCCTACAGCATCCAGGTTAACAGCATCTTTGGCTTTCAAAGCTTTCAATCCTTCTTCCAACGCTCAGAGCCTTCTATCCTTGTCAAGAGCTCTTGGATCTACCATCCCAGCCATTGGAATATCTCTTCGGTAATTCATCACAGGGAAAGCAACACCTTGATTGTTAACAGGAGGAGGACGTTCATTTCGGGCAACAAACTGCTCATGTCGATCTCGGTTCTCAACAGAAGGCTTTACAACTTGGTCTGCAGCAACGTTGTTCACTTGCGGGAAATCTTCCATAGAATCATACAGAGGGTTGGACGCCATAGTGAACCCTGTCAGGGTGTTAGGAGACTGGAAATTGCCTTCAGACATAGCTACCAATAGTCTTCAGCTGACTTCAATGCTTGATTCTACTCAAATCTACTCAACCCCTAGGTCGGTCTTCTGATAATCAACAGTTGCTCAATCCGAACTCCGGGTAATCACCTTCAGGAAACAAAGGCTGGATCAGAACTCTGGCTAACTGGAGGATGATATGCAATATGATGCAGCACTGATATGCATATGATATGCAAAATGCAGCAAACAACGGGACCACAGCCCCCACACAAAATCTCTGCATACTACTGCGCTGCTGACGGAGTACGTTCGCTCTGAAGAGAAGACCAAAATAACGGGTAGGTTGGAAGTCAAGTTTCCTGCAAAAAAAACCCCCCACTCACAGGTATGGACCTATATCTGACAAGGTACGGCATCCTATGCGGTCGTCAGCGTCACAGACTTTCAAAACTGACGATACGATTCCCAGAAGGAGTGGCATCATCCAGTCCTGAAGAGGCCTCACTTAGCTAACTTCCAAATGATCGGTTCCCGGAGTCGACAATCCAACTGACCAAACAACCCCCTCGACCCAAAGGGTAGAAAAAGAAGTCAACCAGAAGAACCTCGTCCGAGTGTAGATTTCGCGGGACACTAGTACAAGCAAAGCCGGTACGCACCCACTAATCTCTACTCTAAGTCTAAGGTGCACTCCAAGCCCAGGTCCGGCTTATCTCTCATCATAGAACACCCGTAACACCCCAACAGCAACAGATAATATCGATAAATAAGCCCCAATAGACAAGCAAACAAGCGCTAGGATTGACTCTCTCTCAGGGGACGTTGGATCCCACATGCATAAGGACTATCGCAATCCTTAGCAGCCAGGGGACGTTGGATCCCCAGACTCACATAGGGAACTATCTTCTATTCCCCAGCAGAGTCGCCAGCTGTCGCTACTGCGAAAATCGGCGCCGGCTGACAGAAGAGTCGCCACCGTGCGTTATTTATCCCAACGGAGGGAAAGGAAACGCTCGAAGTAAACCTCGCAAAAAACGGGAAAAGGTATGGTCATCGCAACCAAAACCTGGGTTCGGGAGTCGGTTACGCAAGGGGAAGGTATTAGCACCCCTCACGTCCGTCGTACTCGACGGGATCCACGCTTGCTTGGGTTGTCTAAAGGATGCAAAAACAATCTATCTACGGCTGCTAAATCTAAACGGAAGGGAATTGACTCGATAGAGCGTCGCACTCTATGCCTACGTATTCTCAAGAGAGAAAGTCAGAGTCAACGTAGTTCGGGACTACGGGGAAATTGGCTCGCCAAGACCTCGCGTCTTGTGCCTACGTACTTCCACACTGCATGGAAGATCAGAGCTTTACGTAGTTCAGGCTAACTACGGCTAAACAGGGTATTCTCACACAGCAGTGAGAAAACAAACTGGCTTCAAAGGTACGGGAACCTATGGGCAAAACTACGGTCTGGTCTCAAATGCACTCTAGCAAGAGAGAAAAAAGGGTAACAATTAGTCGTCAGCGGGAAAGTCTCGATCGCACAGCAGCGAGAGAACAAAAGGTTAGTCGTTAGTGTGCTCGCTAGGATATCGCATCCCATGCCTACATATTCTCGTCTGGTACGAGAAATCAGAGCAGCTGTAGTTCGGCTACTATCGGGACCACGGCTCAAATCTCGTTTTATTAACATTCTGAAAAATGATTACAATGATTGAATACTGAAAAATAATCTCCTAGGAAATACTATCCTATCCTATCCTGAAAAATCAAATAGAAAATAGTCCCCTAACAAGTGGACTTCTAAAACTATCTCTAAAAAGATGTAAAAGAATTTCTATGAAAATATATCCTAAAAGAAAATGTACTCTAAAAAATATTAAAACTAATATTTTTTACTATTTCTTTCCACTCTTTTTCTCTTTCTTCTTTTTTCAAAATACATTCTTTTTCTATTTTCTTTTTCTATTTTCTTTTTCTATTTTCTTTTTCTATTTTCTTTTCAATATGTTTTTCTATTTTTTTTTATATGAAACAATATATGCAAAATATAAAAGAAAAGAAAAATAAGGGGAGGGGGTATGTTTACAAAGGGGTTATACAAGTAGAACAAAAAATTGCAAACTGGGCCCAGCCCAACTGTTTGATGCAAAAACGGAGGGGGGTGCTGAGTGAATCTGGGAGTGTGTAGGCAAAACACACGTTGGGCTCAGGCCCAGAGTTTATTCAGAAAAAAAACCTAGAGGGGGGTGTTGATCCAAAAATGTAGTTGGGCCTGGATCCAGCCCACCGACCCATCCTCTCCTTCCTTCTCTCCATCTCCTCACTCAGAAACCCTAACCTAAACTTCCCCCTCAACCGCCGCCGCCGTCTTCCTCTCCTTCTCCCTTCCTCAACCTCGTTCTCTCTCGTTTCACCGCCTCTGTTCCAAATAACTTCTTCCTCTCAAACTCATACAACTCAGTTCCTAGCCACTAGAACAACATGAACACACTTAAACACACAAATTCTCGCAAATCTTCTGAATGGCTTGATCAAGAGCTCGCCGTTCTTGATGACGCTTTCTGGAAAGTTGAAGGAGGTTCATCCAACTGATGAACGCGTTGGTGAGTTTTCTGGTGATTCCTGGCATTGGCTTGAAGATGGAGTTCTTCTTTCTGGAAATCTGATGAAGTTTGAAGACTGACGAAGCTTTGTTGAAGGTATTGACGAACGATGATGTAGAGTTTCGGAAGATTTGATGAACTTTAAGAGTTTCTGGTTGATGATGAACGCAACGAATGAAGATTTCTGGAAAACCATGTGGATGAGCGTTCTTGCTCCTTCCGGCGAGATGGATGAAGATTAGAGACTTGTTGATGAGGATCTGGAAAGTCGTTCTTGATGTTCGTTGAAGATTCGCTCTGGAAACGATGAACTTGACGATGAAGGTTGGATGAATTTGGTGGCCGGATGAGGATGATGTTGATCGGAATCCTGGAGATGATTGTTGAAGGTTGATCGGGAGAGATGAAGGTAGGAGGTGAAGACGAAGGTTTCTGAGGAGGAGGATGAAGAATGATCGGAGTCTGGTTTCTTTTGTGTTTTCCGGCGAGTTAGGCGGTGGTCACCGGCCATGCATGCCGGCCGGTGGGTATTCCCGGCGAGGATAGGAGGAGTGGTGTGGTGGAGGCACGTGGCTGCGTTAGTGGGTGGAGACGGTGCATGCGCGCCACGTGGCCATGGCGTGGCAGTGAGAGAAGGATTGCTGAGAGTGAGGTGGCGTGGTAGTGGAGTGAAAACGTGGGGCCTCCCTCCCTTTACACGTGGATGCTGGCATTTATACTGGCTGGGACTTCTGGAACGTTCTGGAAGCTTCTAGACTTGGCTGGACAATTTGCTGGAAAAAAGTGGACCTTGGACCCTGCGAAATGGATTGCATGAACTGAGCTTTTTGCCTGATATGGGCCCAACGAAATATGATAGGAAATCCACAAAAAACCTGCATAATAATGGATTAAAACAAGATTAACACTAATTGAGAGCTACCTAATTAACTATTAAAAACTCAATTAACTAAACTGAACATTAAAACTACCCTAATTAATTTCTATAAATCCTAATAAACCCACTAATCCAAAAACTCTAATAATCCTATATTAAATTTTATAAAAGAAAATCTATAATATCTATTAAAGACTATTAAAAGAAAAATCTATCTATTTCTATATTAAAAGAAAAACTATATGCTTCTATCAAAACCAATTAATATATTCTAAAAACTATTAAAAGTATTAACCTATTAATATTCTATAAAATGCTAAAAATGATTTAAATCTATTTAAAAAGAATTAAGACTATTAAAAATTCTATTAAATCCTAAAAATGATTTAAAAGCTATTTATTATATTCTAAAAATATCTATATCATCCTAAAATGATTAAAAATCTATTTAAACCCTAAAAATAGCCAATAAAATCTAGAAAAATCACAATAATTCCCAGAGGAACAAAATAAGCACCGAACGACACATAACACCACGAGAGCGCGCCAAAATAGCCGGTAAAAATAAACGGGCACCGAAATATCCCAAAAATACGATTCTACCTATCTAAACTGATTAAAAACACCTGAAACGCGAGACGAGAGCTGTGATCCCGATAAAATCAAAACAAATGAGAAAAATGCACTGTATGCGATATGCAGATGCGAATGCGGTTATGCGTCGAAACATAAGACCAAATACGGGACCCGGTTGGTCAAATTTTAGGGTGCAACACCCACTTGATGTGTTTGTGCATTATTTTTGAGCTGACCATCACCAGGCCTGTTGGTTGAGGTCATGCCGTTTATTGTATTCCAGTACAGTATTGTATAACTTTACCCGTTCAGCTATATACAAGTTATTTCTTCTTCTGTGAATGATTATTGGCTTATTGTCACCGCACTGTCACGGCACGACACGACACAAAGCACATTGACACTAGAATTGGGGAGTGATATTCCCTAATGCACAGACACATATTGCATTGCATATACATACATATTGAATTACAGGTAATTATTGAATTGTATCTCATCCCCTGCAATTCATCAGGTCTTTTCAGGATTGAAAGTCAACGCCCGCACCGATACTCTACTCGTACCAACTGCAAGAGAGTTATGGATCAGATGCAGAGCGAAATGCAGGACATGCGTGAGAAGCTGGCACTATTCATGCAGACAATGGAGACCATTGTGAAAGGCCAGGAAAACTTGCAAGCTCTGGTGCAGCCCCTGCTAGCGAGGACTGCTGGGCATGGAAACGAAGACCGCAATTCTGTACGTGTTGACACCATTCACGGGGATGGTACTCCTACACCGGTAGCTCCACCTGTGGCGAACATACCTGCTGTAAATGTGAACAACGGCGCTGGCGCCGGGAACAGTAACGCAGGAATCGGTAACGAGACTGTCGTCAACAACGTTGGGTTCGGAGATGCCAATCTGGGTGGTGATAATATTGGAGGTAATGGCTTCGGTAACAACGGATTTGGCTATAACGACCAGGGGTTTGATTATGCTAATCAAGATGGGAAGTACGGCTTCAACGCTCAGGGCTTCGGACAGGACGGATTTGGTAATACCAATCAGGGTTACGGCGGACTCGGTAATGGAAATGGTGCTGGAATGATGTCTTTTGGACCTGCCGGAGTCGCTCCAGGGTATGGTAACAGGGGGCGGGGCCCTGTGATGAATCAGACTAGATTTGGTCGTAACAACGGGTATGATGGATACGGAAATGGGAATGGTAATTGGATAGAAGATCAGCAAGAAGATGCTTTCTCTGGTGGAGGTTTTGAAGGTCCTGCAGATAACGCTCAGCGAATTAAGATGCTCGAGGAGCAGATGAAAGGTGTTGTGAATCAAAGTGTTGTTGGTTTAGATATGACCACAATGGGTCTGGTGCCTGGCCTGAGGGTACCGCTAAAATTTAAAGCTCCCACATTTGACAAATATAAGGATGTGCGGTCATACTATAGAAGGATGTCGGCTTATTCAAAGGATGAGAGGATGCTGATGCATTTTTTTCAAGACAGCTTGTCTGGTCCCTCCCTTGAATGGTACATGGGATTGGAGCCTACTCAGGTAAAAACTTGGAAGCAGCTGGCTGAAGCGTTCGTGGCTCATTACAAGTACAATAGTGACTTGGCACCCAACCGGGTCCAATTACAGGGGTTGTCCCAGAAGAAAGACGAGAGTTTCAAAGAATATGCGCAGAGATGGCGCGATATGGCCGCACGAGTTCATCCTCCTTTGGATGACAAAGAAATGAATGACATGTTCATAGGAACATTTACTGGTATGTTTTATGATAAGTTGTTTCATACTTCCTTGGGCAGTTTCTCGGACCTAATCTTGATGGGTGAGAAAATTGAAAGCAATATTAAAATGGGGAGATTCCAAGCTGAGGAATCTACTTCAGCTGGCAGTAACAGAAGAGCTTTCGGTGGTCGCCGTCAAGGTGATACAAGTGCAGTATTTGGGGGCCGAGGCCGAGGCCGGGGCAGAGGGCGGAATCAGTGCAATTATCCGCAACAGGTGGCAAGTGTCACAATTCCATTTCAGCAACAGCAGATACCACCACAGCAACAGCAGCCACAACAGAGTTTACATCCTGCCCAACGCAGAGTTCAGGGGGGCAAACCAAGGAGGGTGTTCGAAACACCTCCTTCAACGTATGCGGAATTGCTACAGACATTACTGGGTTTGAACTTGGTAGAAAAGAGGACTATGGCACCAATGACGGGCACTCCTCCGTTCGGTTTTGATGCGAACAAGCATTGCGAGTTCCACTCCGGGGCTCCGGGCCATGACATAGAGAATTGCCACGCGTTCAAGCATGTGGTGCAAGATCTGTTGGATAGCAAAGCCATAAATTTTGGACAAGCAGGTCCGAACATAGTACAACAGCCCATGCCCAACCATGGGGCAAATGCTATTTTGATCGAGGAAGGTTTGGACTTGATCATGAATGTTGATGACCTAACAACACCGTTATGTGAGATAAAGAGCAGGTTATTGAAAGGAGGTGTGTATCCGGGCTGCGATGAGTTTTGCCTAGAGTGTTGGACCCAAGCTGGGGGTTGTGCTGAATTGAAGAAGGGTATTCAGACCTTAATAGATGAGGGCACGGTGCAATTCGACAGAACCGCAGTCGAGAAACCTGCAGAGGTATTAGCGGATGAGCAAAGTGATGTAGCTACAGTGACAATCCCCCGAAAGACAATAACTATAACGGCGCCAGCCAGGCGACCGCCAATCACTATCACCAAGGCAGAGCCAACCCCTTATGAGAGCACTAAGGCGGTACCCTGGACTTATGGGTTGGAAGCATACTGTGATGGGGTGAAAATTGATATTAGTAAACAGCCAGTTGAGGTTGTAGACAACGTCGTCGGGACCGGAGGGATGACGAGAAGTGGGAGAATTTTTGTATCGCCTGAGGTAGAGGCTGAACGAGTGGCGAAAGGAAAAGGAAAAATGAATGAGGAGGTCCCTGTGCAGAGGAACAAAAAAGAAACCCCACTGAAAGATGTAGAAGAGTTTATGCGCCTTATCCGTAAGAGTGACTATAAGATTGTTGAGCACCTTCAACAGACGCCATCGAAGATATCCATATTGTCACTGTTATTGTGTTCCGAAGGTCATAGGAATGCATTGTTGAAAATTCTGGACACTTCATTTGTACCCCAAGATGTTTCTGTGAATCAGTTGGAGGGGGTATTGGCGCACGTGAACGCCAGACATAGCTTGGGATTTACGGATTTTGATTTGACCCCGAAGGGGAGGGAGCATAACATGGCGTTGCATGTCTCAGTTGAATGTAGGGGCTCAGTCATGTCCCACGTACTGGTAGATACCGGATCTTCGTTGAACGTACTGCCAAAGAAAGCAATGATGAAATTGGACATCAGGGGGATCCTTTGTACGCCTAGTGACTTAGTGGTCAGGGCATTTGATGGTACACGAAGGTCAGTCTTTGGATCTATAACATTACCTCTGCAGGTGGGGCCTGAGATTTTCGAAACTGAATTTTACATTATGGACATCCAGCCAGCATATAGCTGCCTTCTTGGACGAGCATGGATCCATGGTGCTTGGGCAGTCACATCTACCTTGCACCAAAAGTTGAAATACATGGTAGGGGACAGTGTGGTCACGGTTTGTGGAGAAGAAGATATATTGGTCAGCCATCTGTCATCATTCAAGTACGTAGAAGTCGACAGCGAGATTCATGAAACACCCTGTCAAGCCTTTGAAGGGTTGCGCATCAAAGACAAAGTTCCAGGGCCGAGTAAAGCGTCAGAGGTGGCAGTCTCATCATACAAGGAGGCTCAGGCTCTAGTGAAGATTGGTGAGGCAAAAGGCTGAGGCAAGGTTCTGGATATTCCCGTGAAGATGGACAGATTTGGGCTGGGATATCAACCGTCGTCATCAGTGCCTGCTGCAGGGGCACCCCGTTTCAAAGGACCGATAACAATCACAGCTAGTGGAGTGTATCACGAGGCCATCAACGCTGTTTCAGATTCCGAAGAAGGAGACAGTGACTGCGACATGGATACCTGGATTCAGCCGAGCGTGCCAGGGCAAGGATTATGCAATTGGTCTATTCAGGAGATTGTTCCTGTGACTACCAAACAGTAATACTTTGTTTTCTTAATTGTTGAACAATCTGGTGTCTTACCCGGGGCATCATGATTTTGCTTAGGGTCGTGCTGTTATGTACATTGCATTGGTTAATCGTTAAATAAAAAGGCGTTTCTCATGTACAAATATTGTGATCTCTATTTTTCCTGTTTTTGTGTTTTACAATAAAATGGCAACGTGGTTATTCGCTTTATACACATTTTGAAGCATTTAACCATTCCCTTTGCAGGATAACATTTTCAGATGACATCATTGAACCGCCTATGACTCACTTTGACTTTGAGCACCCGGTATTTCAAGCCGAAGAAGAGATGGGTGAAGATGGCGACGTCCCAGAAGAGTTGTCTTGGTTGGTAAAGCAAGAAGAACGAATCATTCTGCCTCATGAGGAGGTCATTGAAATCATTAATCTGGGGTCGGAAGGGGTTGAAAGGAACATCCGTATAGGAGTCGCGCTGCAGAGCGATGTCAAGCGAAGGCTGGTTGAAATGCTCAAAGAGTACAGTGATATTTTTGCTTGGTCGTACGAAGACATGCCTGGGCTGGATACGGATATGGTTGTGCACCGTCTTCCGCTAAAAGAAGAATGCCCACCGGTTAAGCAGAAGCTTCGCAGAACTAGACCTGATATGGCAGTAAAAATTAAGGAGGAGGTTCAAAAGCAGTGGGATGCTGGTTTCCTAGCTGTTACGAAATATCCCTCATGGGTCGCTAATATTGTGCCAGTGCCAAAGAAAGACGGTAAAGTGAGAATGTGCGTAGATTACCGTGATTTGAACAAAGCGAGCCCGAAAGATGATTTTCCACTTCCTCACATCGATGTGCTGGTTGACAGCATCGCTCAATTCTCCGTATTCTCCTTCATGGATGGCTTCTCAGGCTATAATCAGATTAAAATGGCGCCCGAAGACATGGAGAAGACTACCTTCATTACTCCCTGGGGAACATTTTGTTACAAAGTGATGCCCTTCGGATTAAAGAATGCTGGGGCAACATATCAGCGTGCAATGACGACTCTCTTTCATGACATGATGCATAAAGAGGTCGAGGTTTATGTCGATGATATGATTGCCAAATCCCAGACGGAGGAAGAACATTTGGTGAATCTGCTGAAGTTATTCAAAAGGCTTAGGAAGTTCAGGCTGAGGCTGAACCCTAACAAATGCACCTTCGGGGTAAGGTCGGGTAAACTGCTAGGGTTTATCGTGAGTGAAAAAGGAATAGAGGTTGATCCTGCAAAAATAAAAGCCATACAAGAAATGCCGACGCCTAAAATAGAAAAAGAGGTGCGCGGGTGATGGGCTAAAGACGTGTCTACTTATGCGTCTAGCGGTATCTTACTGCAAGTGCACAGCCTATCGAAGTAATATTTAAGATTATCGATCCACAGGGATTCTATCGTTACTTAGTGCTAGATGAACTTCTAGTTTAGCTAAGGCGAATAGTTGTCACGATTGTTGTTGGTTTTCTAAGACTATTGAAGGCGGAATTAGATTCAAGTTTTTAATAAAATAATACTAAAACGGTCGGTATGTAATTATACTAACTTAGGTGGGTCAATCTAACCTAGGCTTATAAAGATGTTCACTTAATCTACTCGGTAGAGATTACTAGTTTGAATACCCTCAACTCACACTCTCGTGGTCTTGAATCAGATCTTATCCCTAAAGCCCTATGCCTGCTCTCGCTAGCCCATAAGTGTTTAGAGATAATTTTTGGAAACTAAATAATTCTAATTTATCTTAAAGCGCTCTCGCTGTATTTAATTTAAATGCCTAACTTTAGCTATCTGGTTAAAATCTCACACTCTCGTGGTCTTGACCCAACCTAATACCCTTTTCTTACTCTCGTAACGAAAAGGTCGAATTTAATTAAAAAGTATCAGCCAGAATGTTAAGCGATTAATTATTTTAGCCCATGGTTATATTTTACCGGTTAAGTTAGTTATAACTACATACCGCCCTAAGGTATTTAGCTACTCATCGAGGTTAAATCAGACTCAGAGTTATTTATTAGCTTACTAATGGCAGAGAAATAATTGGACATTATAAATAAATTAAATAAATTAAATTGCAATAACTGAAAAAAACCTGATTAACAAATATCTGAGTAGACTCCTTCTTCCACAGACCGGAAGGCTTGGAGTAGGCGGAAATAAAAATTAAAACGAAATGCTGAAGGCTGGAAACAAATAAAGGTATAACAATTCCCTAATGTTGGAAATTGTTACACGGTTGGTTTGGATACAAATAAAATAAGGCAGAAAATAAAATGCTGGAATAATAAATCTGATGGTAAGGTAATTCGGCAGAGCTTCCGCAGGAAATTTGGATACTGAAGTCTCTCTCTAAATCCTCCTGAGCTGGTCCTATTTATAGAGCTTCCAATGGGCTGGTCCTGGGTCTTTTGCTTCTTGGGCTTTGCTGAAGTGGTTGAGAAAATGTTGGAAAGTGGCAGCAGAAAGTGGGAGAAATCTCCCTCACGTGAGAATTACTAGGAGGAGTGGCTTCACTGGTGACTTTGACGTAGTCTGAGTCAAAAGAATCAAGTTATATCCTTGTCACGGGCGTGACAAGGTCTTCACGCTCGTTGTCTTATGTTTTCAAGTGTCACGGTCGTCACTCATTCCTCACGGTCGTGAGGTCCCAAAGTAAGGTGTCACGGTCGTGACACCCTTGTAACGACCGTGGTCGTAACAAATTATGCAGAGTTTTATGCAGGCTTCTGTCTTGCTTCATTTCTTGTGGTTTCTTTGTTCTTTTCTTCTTAATTCTTGATTTGGCCTCACATATCGATGTACCTGCAAAATAGTAAGAAAAACTCGAGGAATCGAGCGTTAAAACGGTGAATGCGCGGTAAAAGTCAATGAAATCTAGCGATATAACCGATGCGTTTTCTCGTCATCAAACTTCCCCAAACTTAAACCTTTGCTTGTCCTCAAGCAAATAGTCGGTTGAAAATCGGCGGACAAGATTTTATTCGCGCATACTCATAGCAAACCGTCCGGTGGATCGTTCTGTCGGATAGTCCGGTACTTTGATAGAACACTACCGATACACTAATGACATAAGCAACAGGCTATGTCGTCTACTTCCCGTCAAGCGAAACAATCGACAATCACATTGCGATTTCACCTAGAGTTTTTCGATCGTATTTCACCCGGTTCGTTCTGGCGCAGTCACATTAAGCCCTTTGCCTTCGCACGCACGTAGTGGAGTAGCCGGTTAGCGATTTTGATCCTTTTTTAGCACGGGGTCTGGTACACGAGTGTGGTAACCCTTCATGTTTTATCCGATGCGGAGGTTGTGGGGGATCGAGCCGTAGCACGCCCTACCGAGTTCAGAACCAGTGCCTCTGAACCAACCCGGAACGGAGTCCTTCTCATATTTCTCGTTTATTATCTGCGACCATGTACTTTGGTGCAATCTCTTTTCATTTTGCATTGAGATACGAAGGATCATTATTGATTAGGCATCAAACGCTTATATTCATCGGCTCCCCACGTGGTTTGTGTTCAGACGGTGCTGACTGCTAGTATAAACTACTGGGGTTACTTTTGAACTGAAACTAAAGGTGCACTCGCAATGGTGATCGGATGGAATTTCTTAAGCAGGGGGTCGAAGATGTCAAGATTGTATTGGTCTTGTTTAATCGTTCTCGGCCTCGTAATTACGAACCATTCGGTGGTCAGTCGGGTAATGCGAGTAATTTAAGGATTTTTCTAGTATGGCTTAATAATCGGGGAAAACTCGATATTCAAGAAAATAACGCACAGAATTGCTCATTTCATTGATTTTCTAAAAGGAATACAACAGAATTGAAAGTACATTGAAATGAAATGAAATGAAAAGTACCTCTCCCACACTATATCAGACATTGTCCTCAATGTTGTGATATAATAGCGGTATAGATACAGTACAAGACTAAAACTGAAAAACAACATAAAAGCAAACTACTGCTGCTGGTGATCGCGGGCTCGGCCTCTGGTGCGAGAGCGGCGTCTGGAGGGAGTCGCGTCGGGGTCAGAGCCGGTACCGGAGGTAGCAGTAATGCTGAGGCGGAGCGCCTCAAGCTCGCCGCGGACTTCGCCAAAGAGGTCGCTAACCCGCTCATTAGTGGCCGCATGGTTGGCAGCAATAGTGCCGAGCAGAGCGTCGTACTGGGCCTTCTGCTGACGCTCTAGTGCTGCGTTCATCAGGTTCTGCTGGTGGATCGCAAATAGGACGTCCTCCAGTGTGGCAGCGGGGGCTGCCTGCTGTCGGGTGGAAGTGTCGGGGATGTCCTGGGCATGCTCAGCCGCATCCATGGCGTCCTGCATCTCGTCCACTGCGGCGTTTGGCTGATCATCATGTACCGGCACGTGATCCGCAGCAGCTGGTAAGGCAAAGAGCCAGTTGGCTCGGTTTGCTGGGTCGATGCGTGTGCGTGACGGCAGAGTGATGTGGTGGAAGACGGTGCCATTGACGACAGGGCTGTACCTGCCATCCTCTCGCTGCGCGATCAGGTGGGCGGACCGGCAGTAGCTCATGGTCAGGAAATCGGGGGCGAGGTGCGGCAGATCAGCGAGCGCGTCACCAAGCCCCAGCTGAATGGCGAGGGTGGTGACAATGCCTCCAATGAAAAACGGGGATGAGCCGCGGTGCGCGATGGCCTGGATGTGGTAGAGCATAAAGGGGGCAGCATTGATTGGCTCGTCATGCAGGGCACAGTACAGAAACAGGAGCTCTTTTGAGTTGAGCTTGTGGTTGCTCTCCCGAGCAAAGATGGTGTTGCAGAGGACCCGGTGAAAGTAGCGGATAGCCGGGTTGTGGATATGAGTGGCGTTGAGGCTCTGGAAAGTGGTTGCTTGGGTGTTGGTGAGGTCGCGCCACAGTGTGAATGCTTGTTCACTGAAGTTGTCGGGCACGCGACGGTGGGCTTCGGTGCCGTGGTGGAAACCTAACAGCTCTGCAATCCTGGTTTGTGTGAGGTTGAACTCCCGGCCAAGCAGTCTGAATGTTACGTTACCGGTAAGCTGACTCTGAGAACCATGAGGGGTGATGTAGCAGTAGGAACTGAGGAACTCCAGCGTCAGGAGTTCGAAGGTAGGCTGTGGCTGGTGACAGAGGTCCCACAGGCCAACCTTCTGCAATAGGTTTTGGACGCTGGGCAGCATACCGAGTTGTTGCAGACAGTCGGTGGAAATGTACCGGGTGGGTTGCAGACCGCGGTTCTCGAAGCGGACGAAACGGTCTCGCTGGGTTTCTCCTGCTTCTCCTTCTCTGAAAACGATAGAATCCATAACATGCGAATGTGAAGAGAGAGGGTGGAAGGGTGTTTTGTGAAGTTTTTGGAAGAAGAGTGGTAGAATGAGGGAGTTGTTGTTCGGATTAAATACGGGACAGTGGAGTTGAAATAGTTACTGGTAGTGGTGGATTAATGGGGTAGTGGAAAGATTTTGACGGTTTGGGAATGAGTGGGGGAAGTGTTAGATAGGTTATGGAGGGAGAAGAGGGGTGGACACGATGAAGAAACAGTTCTGTTTCTCACGACCTCTGGTATAGAGGTAGTCACGGTCGTGACTAGATCGTGACGGTCGTGACGCGCTAATTGCGCATGTCACGATCGTAAGGGGGGCGTGACGACCGTGAGGCTGTGTGGTGCTGAATAATTTCCAGGAAAGCATATTGTGTCACGTTATGTTTAATTTAATAATAATAATATAGTTTATTTAGTAGCACTATAGTAACACACACCATGATATACAGCAATTTCAAAACAGTAGTACACGAATCTGAGATAGAATATTGCAGTCATACAGTATTCGGTAACACAGTGTATAGAAAAGAAATAGAAAAATTATTTAAGCTGCTAAAATGAAGAATCAATTGAAAATAAAAAGTGCATGGTATTAAGAAAAATTGAAATTACATAAACTCAAATTATGTTATGAAATCGTTGCGAAAAATAAATTCAACTGGAAATGAAAATAATGATAAAAAATAATGAGAAAAGAATTGATAAACTAAATCACTGATAGCCGGTTCAAAGGCGTTTCTTCAGATCTTCGATGGCGGAGTCCAGATGATAGAACTGTTCGCAGGCCATGTCAGTCAATCCCACGATGTCCAATCGCATACTCTTAATGTCTTCTCTGAATAGATTAATGTCGGCTTGATAGGCATTGAGAGTGTGCATGATGTTCTGCAAGTTGTTAGCGTACTCTCCGTGATTCGCTCCAGGGGTTTCATGAACTTTGTCAGTTGGGTCAATGTCATAGTATCCAGGAGGTGTCTCGGGGTCGGTTTCAACAGCGGTCATTACATCATCTGTTATCCTGTGAGACTGAGGTGTTTCAGGAGTGGCTGGATAAACAGGTGGGTTTAACTCATAAAGCCAATTATCCTTATTATGAACACCTACTTTTGCATGATTGGGCAATGTGAACAGGGTGACTACTGTGTTCCGGATCAGGTACTCAAAAGGTGGGCGTCCTAAATTCCTTATAATATGTCTATTGAAGCAGAATTTAAGGTTCATCAGGCGTACGGTTCCCAGACGGGTGCACCTGTCCAGTTGGTACCTAAGTCCTAAGGCATCAGCAATCATGGTTACAAGACCTCCTACCACTATAGGTAATTCAGGTTCATCTTGGATACGGGTGAAGGTTTGCATCATGAAAGGGACACCATTAACACACTGTCCAGTATTGAAACATGACATAATAAATAATTCATCCTTAGAGACTCCGGTAATATTTTCTTCTTTTCCAAAGAAGGTATGGGCGAGGAATTTGTGGAAGTAGCGAAGAGCAGGGTTATGGATTTCATCATTGTTCATATCATTTGGTTCAGGGTGGTAGTTTCCGGTCAGAGTTCCCCAAAAGAAATCTAGCTCCACATCCATCAATTCTACCTGTGTGGTAGTAAAGGCGAAAGGTCCACTAGGGAATCCTAATAGGTCAGCTAGTTCTTTGTGGTTAAAGTCGTATTCTATTCCGAATAGGCGGAAACTAATGAATCCTTTCCTAGAACCAAAACCGCGCTCGGGTAGGTAAAGTAGGGAACTAAGGAACTCAAGGGTGAGCTCTCGGTAAGTCGCAAACTTGTGTTGGATCATTGCATTTTCCCATCCGAGTCGGTTGAACAGGTATATCATGCTCTCATGTATACCTAAGGTTTCCATAGTCTTTTCATTTGGGTACAGGGTCAAATCCATTTGCCTCTGTGATAACTCTTCGAACTTTATTCTTTGGTTCCTACCTCTAAATTGGGTTTCCATATAGTTAATAGGTTGGTTAGCCATAGTCAGTGAAAATACGGTGGAAACAATTCAGTGGAAAAGACTTTAGAAAATCTGTAAAAAGTGATTTAGGATAAAAATAAGAAAAATGAAATGCTAAAATGTAATGGCTATAAATGTAATGTAAAATAAAACTAACAAAACAATTTAAACAAATAGTAATAACGATAATTAAAAATGCTCAAAAAGGAAAAGGATAGTTTAAAATAGGTAACTAAGAAAATGGGTTGCCTCCCACTAAGCGCTGTTTTTATTGTCAAAAGCCTGACGTAACGCTGAGGTTTAGACTAATCAGGGGAATTATCGGACAATTTCAAAAGTTTTAGATCATTCGTATAGGCTCTATTTTCAACTTTATGATAATGTTTTAGGCGCTGTCCGTTTACTATGAATGGTTCATTGTTCCTACCCTTGATTTCTATTGCTCCACTTGGGAATACTTTAGTTATATCAAAGGGTCCCGACCATCTAGACTTTAGTTTTCCAGGAAAGAGCCTAAGTCTTGAATTAAAGAGGAGTACAACGTCTCCCACACTGAATTCTTTCTTAGATAGGCGTTTATCATGCCATCGCTTGGTTCTTTCCTTATATAGCTTAGCATTTTCATATGCATCTAACCTTAGTTCTTCTAATTCGTTAATGTCTAGGATTCGCTTTTCTCCTGCAGCACTATAGTTCATATTGAGAGTTTTGATCGCCCAATAAGCTTTGTGTTCTAGTTCTACTGGGAGGTGGCAAGACTTTCCATAAACTAGTTTGAAAGGTGTAGTACCTATGGGAGTCTTGTAAGCGGTCCTATAAGCCCATAGAGCTTCATTAAGTTTAGATGACCAATCTTTCCGAGATATGGCGACAGTCTTTTCTAAGATTTGTTTAATCTCTCGGTTTGAGACTTCGACCTGTCCACTTGTTTGTGGGTGATACGGTGTGGCCACACGGTGTCTCACTCCATATTTAGATAGTAATTTGTCAAAGATTTTCGAAATGAAGTGTGAGCCACCGTCACTTATGACGAGTCGAGGTACACCAAATCTGGGAAAGATTATGTTTTTGAAAAGCTTTATTACTACTCGTGCATCATTTGTAGGAGAAGCTATGGCTTCGATCCATTTTGAGACATAGTCAACGGCTACGAGTATGTAATTATTACCGAAAGATGATGGGAATGGTCCCATGAAATCTATTCCCCAGACGTCGAAGATTTCTACTTCCAAAATTCCCTTTTGGGGCATTTCATCTCTTCTTGAAATATTGCCGGTGCGTTGACACCGATCGCAACTCATAACAGCGATGTGGACATCCTTCCATAGACTAGGCCAGTATAAGCCGACTTGCAAGATTTTTGCACAGGTTTTGGAAGTGCTCGCATGTCCACCATAAGGAGATGAATGACATTGAATAATGACGTCTTCTATTTCTTCTTCGGGAATACATCGGCGAAAGATTCCATCCGGTCCTCGTTTGAACAATAATGGTTCATCCCAATAGTACTGTTTCAGGTTATGAAAGAACTTCTTTTTCTGCTGATAGGTTAGATCTGGTGGAAGAGCTCCTGCGGCTAGGTAGTTGACAATGTCAGCGTACCATGGCAGTCCTACAGTTGTCTGTATTATTTCCACGGGTTCTGGTTCATTTATATCTAACTGCGCCAGGTCGCTTCCTATTTGCGCTATCAGCTGTTCATACGGAAAATCATCGTTGATCGGCACTTGTTCGGGTTTAATACCTTCTATTCTAGATAAATGGTCCGCTACGACGTTTTCGGTACCTTTTTTGTCTTTTATTTCTAGATCAAACTCTTGTAGAAGTAAAATCCATCTTAAGAGTCTTGGCTTAGCATCCTTCTTAGTTAATAGATATCGGATAGCAGCGTGGTCTGTGTAAATGATTATTTTCGCTCCAACTAGGTAAGAGCGGAATTTGTCAAGCGCAAAGACAACTGCCAGCAATTCTTTTTCTGTAGTGGCGTAGTTCATCTGGGCAGAATCCAAGGTTCTACTTGCATAGTAAATCGCATGGAGTTTCTTTTCTTTTCTCTGACCCAGGACTGCGCCCACAGCATAGTCACTCGCATCGCACATGATTTCAAAAGGTAATCTCCAGTCAGGGGGTTGCATGATTGGTGCGGTGATGAGGGCTGTTTTTAGAGTTTCGAATGCTTTAAGACAATCTTCATTGAATATGAAGTCAGCGTCTTTCATTAATAAACCAGTAAGAGGTTTAGTGATTTTCGAGAAATCTTTAATGAATCGTCGGTAGAAACCGGCGTGTCCTAAAAAGCTTCGTATTTCTCGAACGGTTTTAGGAGGTTGAAGATCTTTTATTACTTCAATCTTAGCTTTATCGACTTCAATTCCCTTATCTGATATCACATGACCTAATACTATTCCTTCGTTGACCATAAAATGACATTTCTCCCAGTTAAGCACGAGATTCACTTTTACACATCTTTCTAACACCATTTCTAAGTTTGATAGACATCCTTCAAAGCTTTGCCCGCATACAGAGAAGTCGTCCATGAACACTTCCATGATGTTGTCTATAAAATCTGCGAAGATTGACATCATGCATCTTTGAAAGGTTGCAGGGGCGTTGCACAATCCAAAGGGCATTCGCCTATAAGCGAACGTTCCATAAGGACATGTGAACGTGGTCTTCTCTTGATCATCAGGATGGATAGGGATTTGGAAAAATCCTGAGTAACCATCAAGGTAACAGAAGTAAGAATGCTTGGCTAATCGTTCTAACATTTGATCTATGAAAGGTAGTGGGAAATGATCTTTTCGAGTGGCTTTGTTTAGTTTACGATAATCTATGCACACTCTATATCCCGTCACTACTCTTTGTGATATCGATTCGCCTTGAGCGTTTTTCACAACAGTGATACCTCCTTTCTTTGGCACTACATGTATTGGACTAACCCATTCACTATCAGAGATTGGATATATTATCCCGGCATCTAATAATTTCTTGACTTCTTCCTTTACTACAGTGCTAAGGGTTGGGTTTATTCTTCTTTGAGCTTCTCTGGAGGTTCTGCAATCTTCTTCTAGCAGAATGCGATGCATGCAAACTGAAGGACATATTCCTTTGAGATCAGATATGTTATATCCTAATGCAGTTGGATATTTCTTCAAGACATCTAAAAGTTTCTTTGTCTCTATAGCTCCTAAACTGGAATTCACTATAACTGGTCTTTTACATTCAACGTCTAAGAATTCGTACCTTAGGTTTTTAGGTAAAGTTTTTAATCCTAATGTAGGTTTATCTTTACTTGGCATGGGATCCGGTGTAAGTGCTAAGCTTTCGCTCAGACTATTATCCTGATACGGTTTTTGCCAATTATCATCTTCGAGAATTGGAGGGATTTGAATTTTCATTATTTCAAAATAAGTGGTCTCCTCTAGTTCCATTTCTCTTACACATTCGTCAATTACGTCCATTAGATAGCATGTATCCTCTATAGCTGGTGATTGTAAGAATTGTGTTAAAACAAATTCAACTTTCTCTTCACCTACTTCAAAGGTTAGCTTTCCTCTTTTTACGTCTATTATAGCTCCGGCGGTAGCTAAGAATGGTCTTCCTAGTATGATAGGTGTAGTGGAGTCTTCAGAGATGTCCATGATTATAAAATCAGTAGGAATGTAGAATTGTCCTATACGTACTGGGACGTTTTCTAGTATGCCTACAGGATATTTAACAGAGCGATCGGCTAGTTGAACAGACATTTTTGTTGGTCTTAGTTCTCCCATGTCTAGCCTTTTGCAAATCGTTAAGGGCATAACACTGATACTGGCTCCTAAATCGCATAGAGCTTTGTCAATGACGAATTTTCCTATTACACAGGGTATAGAGAAACTTCCTGGATCTTTTAGCTTAGGAGGCATGTTATTCTGGATTATGGCGCTACACTCGGCAGTGAGTGTAACTGTTCCGTTATCCTCTATCTTTTTCTTATTGGATAAGATCTCTTTTAGAAACTTGGCATACGAGGGTATTTGGGTAATTGCTTCTGTAAACGGAATAGTAATATTCAACTGTTTCAGAAGTTCTACAAATTTCTTAAATTGACCCGTCGTCTTAGAACTTATTAATCTTTGAGGGTACGGAATTGGTGGTTTATAGGGTGGTGGAGGCACATAAGGTTGTTCTTTCTCCACTACCTCTCGACTTTCATCTTCCTTTTCTTCTGGATCATTCACCACTTCAGTCGGTTTATCCGGTTTTTGGTACATGGCTGGATTGTCAAGTCTCGGATCGGTAGGTCCGTCAAGTTCCTTGCCACTTCTTAATATTACAGCGTTAGCATGTCCTTTCGGATTAGGTTGAGGTTGTCCAGGGAATAGTCCAGCTGGTGCAGCAGTAGGCGCTTGTTGTTGAGCTACTTGTGAAATCTGAGTTTCAAGCATTTTGTTATGCGTAGCTAGTGCGTCTACTTTGCTCACTAATTGTTTAATCTGCTCGCTAGTGTGGATGTTTTGGTTTAGGAAGTCCTTGTTCGTCTGAGATTGGCTAGCTATAAAGCTCTCCATCATCAATTCAAGGTTCGATTTTCTAGGGATATTAGGAGCAGTCTTTTGATATCCTGGTGATGTAGCTGGTGCTTGACCTGGTGCGTAATAAGCATTGTTACTCTTATAGGAGAGATTCGGATGATTCTTCCAACCTGGGTTGTATGTGTTTGAGTAAGGGTTTCCTTGAGCATAATTCACTTGATCAGTGGGAGTTCCTATCAATAGTTGACAATCAGAGACTTCGTGTCCTGGGACTCCACATAACTCACAGTTGGGTGTTACTGCAGCCACGGTGGCTGCGGGTGTTATGGCCAAGCTGTCGATCTTTTGGCTTAGTTGGTCAAACTTCGCATTGACTTGGTCCATACTACTTACTTCGTACATACCTCCCTTTGTTGGTTTCTCAGTTGCGACTCTTTCGCTCCCCCAAAGGTAATGATTCTGAGCCATACTTTCGATAAGTGCATAGGCATCACTATATTCTTTGTCCATCAATGCACCACCCGCGGCAGCGTCAATTGTCATTCTTGTATTGTACAAGAGTCCATTATAGAAGGTATGGATGACCATCCATTCTACTAATCCGTGATGTGGACAAAGCCTAAGTAGATCCTTATAGCGTTCCCAAGCTTCGAATAATGATTCACTTTCTCTTTGCTTAAATCCGTTGATCTGAGCTCTCAGCATAGCTGTCTTGCTAGGTGGAAAATACCTATTCAAGAAAACTTTCTTAAGCTGTTCCCACGTAGTTACTGAGTTTGAAGGCAGAGATTGAAGCCATGCTCTTGCTCTGTCTCGAAGCGAAAAAGGAAACAAACGTAGTCTAATAGCTTCTTGGGTAACTCCATTGGCTTTTACGGTATCTGCATATTGCACAAAGATCGAAAGATGAAGATTCGGATCCTCGGTAGGATTTCCGGCGAATTGGTTTTGTTGCACGGCTGATATCAATGATGGTTTTAGTTCGAAATCGTTTCGGTTGATAGCCGGTGCTGCAATGCTTGAATGCGGTTCACCTTGCGAAGGATTAGCGTAATACTTGAGTGGATGAGCTTGTTCTTCAGCCATTCCTGCGTTTTCTGATTTTACGACTGGTTCAGGCGGATCTAATTGAAGATCTGGAATGTTGGAATTATTTTCGAAATCGAGTATACGTCTTCTTACGTGTAAGAAGCGTTCCGATTCAGGGATTAGAGGTTGCAAGTCTTCGCTTTTAGAGCGAGTACGTGGCATACACTCAGAGATTAGATTAAATTAAATTGTTGATACCTTAGTCTAGACAATGCTACCTAAGTGCACTAGTAACTAAATTAAGGAATCCCCGGCAACGGCGCCAAAAACTTGATGGGCTAAAGACGTGTCTACTTATGCGTCTAGCGGTATCTTACTGCAAGTGCACAGCCTATCGAAGTAATATTTAAGATTATCGATCCACAGGGATTCTATTGTTACTTAGTGCTAGATGAACTTCTAGTTTAGCTAAGGCGAATAGTTGTCACGATTGTTGTTGGTTTTCTAAGACTATTGAAGGCGGAATTAGATTCAAGTTTTTAATAAAATAATACTAAAACGGTCGGTATGTAATTATACTAACTTAGGTGGGTCAATCTAACCTAGGCTTATAAAGATGTTCACTTAATCTACTCGGTAGAGATTACTAGTTTGAATACCCTCAACTCACACTCTCGTGGTCTTGAATCAGATCTTATCCCTAAAGCCCTATGCCTGCTCTCGCTAGCCCATAAGTGTTTAGAGATAATTTTTGGAAACTAAATAATTCTAATTTATCTTAAAGCGCTCTCGCTGTATTTAATTTAAATGCCTAACTTTAGCTATCTGGTTAAAATCTCACACTCTCGTGGTCTTGACCCAACCTAATACCCTTTTCTTACTCTCGTAACGAAAAGGTCGAATTTAATTAAAAAGTATCAGCCAGAATGTTAAGCGATTAATTATTTTAGCCCATGGTTATATTTTACCGGTTAAGTTAGTTATAACTACATACCGCCCTAAGGTATTTAGCTACTCATCGAGGTTAAATCAGACTCAGAGTTATTTATTAGCTTACTAATGGCAGAGAAATAATTGGACATTATAAATAAATTAAATAAATTAAATTGCAATAACTGAAAAAAACCTGATTAACAAATATCTGAGTAGACTCCTTCTTCCACAGACCGGAAGGCTTGGAGTAGGCGGAAATAAAAATTAAAACGAAATGCTGAAGGCTGGAAACAAATAAAGGTATAACAATTCCCTAATGTTGGAAATTGTTACACGGTTGGTTTGGATACAAATAAAATAAGGCAGAAAATAAAATGCTGGAATAATAAATCTGATGGTAAGGTAATTCGGCAGAGCTTCCGCAGGAAATTTGGATACTGAAGTCTCTCTCTAAATCCTCCTGAGCTGGTCCTATTTATAGAGCTTCCAATGGGCTGGTCCTGGGTCTTTTGCTTCTTGGGCTTTGCTGAAGTGGTTGAGAAAATGTTGGAAAGTGGCAGCAGAAAGTGGGAGAAATCTCCCTCACGTGAGAATTACTAGGAGGAGTGGCTTCACTGGTGACTTTGACGTAGTCTGAGTCAAAAGAATCAAGTTATATCCTTGTCACGGGCGTGACAAGGTCTTCACGCTCGTTGTCTTATGTTTTCAAGTGTCACGGTCGTCACTCATTCCTCACGGTCGTGAGGTCCCAAAGTAAGGTGTCACGGTCGTGACACCCTTGTAACGACCGTGGTCGTAACAAATTATGCAGAGTTTTATGCAGGCTTCTGTCTTGCTTCATTTCTTGTGGTTTCTTTGTTCTTTTCTTCTTAATTCTTGATTTGGCCGCACATATCGATGTACCTGCAAAATAGTAAGAAAAACTCGAGGAATCGAGCGTTAAAACGGTGAATGCGCGGTAAAAGTCAATGAAATCTAGCGATATAACCGATGCGTTTTCTCGTCATCAGCGGGTTTTTAGGGAGGTTGAACTACATCGCTCGGTTCATATCTCACCTAACAGCAACGTGCGAGCCGTTATTCAAGCTGTTGAAAAAAGACCAGGCTGTAACTTGGAATGAAAATTGGCAAAAGGCGTTCGATAAAATAAAACAGTATTTGCAGGAGCCTCCTATTTTGATACCTCCAGTGGCAGGGAGACCTTTGATTATGTATTTGACAGTTCTTGAGGGGAGTATGGGTTGTGTTCTCGGTCAACATGACGAGACAGGGCGAAAAGAGCATGCGATATACTATCTGAGCAAGAAGTTTACTGATTGTGAATCTCGATATTCGATGCTCGAAAAAACTTGTTGTGCGCTAGCCTGGGCCGCCAAGCGTTTGAGGCAGTACATGCTAAACCATACAACCATGCTCATCTCGAAGATGGATCCTATCAAATACGTATTTGAAAAGCAGGCACTATCTGGGAGAATTGCCCGTTGGCAGATGGTTTTGACCGAATACGACATCCAGTATGTCTCACAGAAGGCTATAAAGGGGAGCGTGTTATCGGAATATCTTGCAGAGCAGCCTATTGAGGACTACCAATCGATGAGGTGTGATTTTCCTGACGAGGATATCATGTACCTAAAGATGAAAGATTGTGAAGAACCGTTGCCGAGTGAAGGGCCAAAAAAGGATTCCAAGTGGCAAATGATATTTGACGGAGCTGTGAATTCCTATGGTAGCGGAGTAGGGGCAATCATCACTACTCCTCATGGGTCGCACATCCCATTTACTGCTCGATTGACCTTTTCGGTTACCAATAATGAAGCCGAATACGAAGCTTGCATCATGGGGCTCGAAGAAGCCATCGATTTGCGAATCAAAAATCTGGATGTATACAGAGACTCAGCTCTTGTGGTGAATCAAATAAAAGGAGAATGGGAGACACGTCAGCCCAATTTGATACCATACATGAATTACGCGAGGAGATTGTTGCCTTTCTTTGACAAAGTTGAATTGCATCATGTACCGCGGGCAGAAAATCAGATGGCTTACGCCCTGGCCACATTGTCTTCCATGTATAAAGTCAACTTCTGGAATGAGGCTCCCAAAATTGTTATCTCTCGGCTTGACAGACCCGCCTTCGTATTTGCCAATGACGAAGTATCTGATGATAAACCCTGGTATTTTGATATCCATAATTTCCTGAAAAACAAAGAGTATCCGGCTGGGGCATCCAGTCACGATCAGAAGACTCTCAGGAGATTGGCGGGTAATTTCTATCTGAATCCAGACGGTGTCCTATACAAGAGAAATCACGACTTGGTACTACTACGTTGTGTAGACGAGAAAGAGGCGAAGTTGCTCATGGAGGAAATACATGAGGGTACATTTGGTACGCATGCTGGTGGGCATGCTATGACGAGGAAGCTGCTGCGGGCAGGTTATTACTGGCTAACTATGGAAACTGACTGTTTCAAGTTTGCGAAGAGGTGTCATAAGTGCCAGATCTATGCAGATAAGATCCATGTGCCTCCGAGTCCTCTGAACGTGATGTCGTCACCGTGGCCATTCTCAATGTGGGGAATTGACATGATTGGAAGGATCGAGCCGACGGAATCTAACGGACACCGGTTCATTTTGGTAGTAATTGATTATTTTACCAAGTGGGTAGAAGCGACATCATATGCAAATGTGACCAAGCAAGTGGTAGCCAGGTTTGTCAAGCGAGATATCATTTGTAGATATGGAATCCCCGAGCGGATAATTACCGACAACGGTTCGAACTTAAATAACAAGATGATGAAGGAGCTGTGTCAGAGTTTTAAGATCGAGCATCACAACTCTTCTCCTTATCGACCCAAGATGAATGGCGCTGTTGAAGCGACCAATAAGAACATAAATAAGATTATTCAGAAGATGGTGGTGACCTATAAGGACTGGCATGAAATGCTACCTTTTGCTTTGCACGGTTATCGTACGATGATACGCACATCAACCGGGGCAACCCCGTTCTCGTTGGTATACGGAATGGAAGCAGTGTTACCACTGGAAGTTGAGATTCCTTCCCTGAGGGTATTACGAGATGTCCAACTGGACGAGGCAGAATGGGTGAAAGACAGGTTGAACCAGTTGAGTTTAATGGATGAGAAGAGGTTAGCTTCTCTAGCATATGGTCGGTTGTACCAGAGTCGAATGAAGAAAGCGTATGATAAGAAAATATACCCTTGGAGCTTTCAGACGGGCGACCTTGTGCTAAAAAGGATTCTCCCGCCACAGGCAGATCACAGGGGCAAATGGACCCCTAACTACGAAGGGCCATACGTTGTCAGAAAAGTCTTTTCAGGAGGAGCATTGTTGCTGTCCACCATGGACGGTGAAGACTTTACGTCGCCTGTGAATTCGGACGCAGTTAAAAAATACTTTGCTTGAAATTGACCCGCTGGACAAAAAAAAGAGAGTCCAGGCAAAAATAGGGCATCCTGGCGAACCAAAAAACAGAATGAAAGGTTCGGGCAAAAATTAAGGATAAAATTGAAAAAATGTACACCCGCGAAGTTGAAAACCTACACTGGGAGGCTTCGGCAAAAAAGGGTATCCCGGTGAACTGAAAACCCGTAAAGGGCGGTTCACGCAAAAGTTAGGGATTTGAAAAGCAAATGATTGCGGTCCGAATTTGATACTGCGGTGCACATTGGTGCGGGAGAATATACCTGAGAGGTCGATTATCAGATACAATCTCTTCAGAAGTTTGAATACCGGGAAAGCGCTAGATTCAGGCGAGTCATAGGAGGATCAGCTCATGATGTTCGTCTGCATCACGTCGCCGACATGTGTGCAAATTTGATTTGTCATTGTATTTATGCTTCCTGCGCATACTTGTATATTTGTTATGCGTAACTTCCTCTTTTCAGGAGTTACATCCAGTGTACAAAACTCTGCCCATTCAGGGGCCCAATCAATAAAACATGTTATTCAGTATTTGACGCTGGTTCTTTACTGTTTTGTACATGACAAACGCCAATGTTTAATAAAACTAGCAAGTGTATAACATCGCTGGCCCTTGCCCATAATTGCTAAAACTTTGAATTGACTAAAAATGATGCCACTAACGCTAACCTGAATAGATTTGGTTGCATAGACTTGTCTTGTCTTGTTTGTGGTGTTGCAGGGTTCTTGACCATACGGAGTGGACGATCAGAAGATTGCAGTCCTAACCAGAAGCTCGTAACAAAAAGACTTGAGCGTTATGTGAAGTGAATCTCCATGCAGGTCGCGCTTCATCCCCGGAAGCTGAGATGACAATGTTCCTTACTGAAGAAGGATTAAATTCCCCAGCTAGTCGTAGCTTATCCGAAGGAGATTCTCCAGCAGGGCCGTTTACCCTCAACAGAATTGACGATTCCAAGATCGAAGGCTGTATTCAGACCATATGGTGTCCTCCAAAAGGATTCCCTATCCCGAGCAGAGTTGTTTAGCCTCAGAAGACTAATATTTCCAAACTTGTGAGTTGTACCCAGACAGTCTACTCTTCCTAGTAGAGATTCCCTTCCCAGTAGGGTCATTTATTCTCCCCAAAGGAGTCAGTTGATTTTCCCCAAGAGAGTCGTTTCGTCCTCAACGGAGTTCTCTCTTTTCAGCAAGTGTTCTCTTTCCTCCCAGTGGAAATCAAAGGTTAAAGCTCTCCCCGGCAGAGTTGGTGGTGTGTCCTGGCATTTATTTTGCCAGAATACTTTGTGATACCCGTTCACTCCCCAACATGGTGACATTTGTCCCCGACGGCCAAGATGGAGGAAGCAAGCTTGTTAGAGCTATCCCAGCAGTTCGAGCCTGCATTTGCATCGGCATATAGTGTCATATTTGCATCCACCAAATAAAAAACGCGTAGCATTTCCATGTCGAATGGAGCATTACGCCATTCTCAAACATATGCATTTTGAAACATAAGCCAGGTTGGTTAACCTTTTGTTTTCAAGTGTTGTTTCCCTTGCAGGTGAAGGGAGCTCTTGCTCAAATTAATTACCAAACATTCAAGATCTCGGCGTGAGGCATGTAATGATAATGTCAGTTTTGGCATTATTCCCCACAGAGTTGCTTGTTTAAGTTTCTCTTACCCCTCCAGCGGAGTATTTCTTCAAGATTGTTGTTATAACAATATCAAAAGATTTCGTGAATCAATTTTTGGAAGTCGCCGCCTATGTCAAAATAGGTGTCTGGCGGTTTGGGGTTCGGAAAATCCCCAGTAGAGTCCTTCTCAGATTTGCTGCCATGTCAGTTTGAAGATTGGACCAATATGTTGTTACCCATTTGATTGATGGAGTTAGCTACTGCAAAGATAGGCAGAGGAGTTGTATTCAATATTGTTTACCCGTAGCAAAGGCGGAGTTATTTTCCTGTATTTGGCAGAGTATTTACCCGTAGCAAAGGCGGAGTTATTTTCCTGTATTTGACAGAGTGTTTACCCGTAGCGATGGCGGAGTGTTACCCGTAGCAAAGGCGGAGTTATTTTCCTGTATTTGATAGAGTGTTTACCCGTAGCGATGGCGGAGTGTTACCCGTAGCAAAGGCGGAGTTATTTTCCTGTATTTGGCAGAGTATTTACCCGTAGCGATGGCGGAGTATTACCCGTAGCAAAGGCGGAGTTATTTTCCTGTATTTGGCAGAGTATTTACCCGTAGCGATGGCAGAGTATTACCCGTAGCAAAGGCGGAGTTATTTTCCTGTATTTGGCAGAGTATTTACCCGTAGCGATGGCGGAGTATTACCCGTAGCGATGGTGGAGTATTACCCGTAGCAAAGGCGGAGTTATTTTCCTGTATGTGGCAGAGTTATCGTCCCGTAGCAAAGGCGAAGTTATTTTCCTGTATGACAAGACAAAATCGCTTCTCCCAGTGAAGTCAATAAGTTCATTCCAGTATTGACAAAAGGGTGTTGAAATCAGATTTGTAGATAGTGTTCCCCAAGTAGTGGTGCAGTTTATTTCGCAATTTATTTCTGGCAGTTGGAAAATTTCCGGGTTTATTGGTATTCAACCGTCTCGTACCTCGATTATCTGAAGGCTCTGGGCGTTTCACCCAGTCGGGTCCAAGCCGTTTGAATAGGGGCAGTTGTTGCACCCTAAAATTTGACCAACTGGTTTACCTGATTTGTGTTTTCATAGCTTTATCATTTGCATAGTAGATCATATACATAGTTCATTCATTTGCATAGCATAGCATGGGCAAGCCATCCAACAAGGGAACAAGTGCTATGTATTCAAGAGGTTCTTATCAAGATGCAAGCCTATTCAAGTCACCAAGAAAGAAGGTAAAGCTTTGAGAAGCTAATAGATCAAGCAGTGGGTTTCTCTCCTATCTTGAGGGTATTTGAAGATCATCAGAGAAGTTGTGAGTTATGAACTGGGGCATGGAATGTGTAGAGACATCATGGAAGACCTAGAGGGTCATTTTGAAAGCAAGACAAGTCATTGGTGGTTACAAGAACCACAGTTGAAGACAGTCAACTAGGGTTTCATCTGGGTCAACCCTAGGTCAACCCTAGGTCAAATGCTTGATTGAAGGGCATCAAGGCCTATTTGAAGGATGTGGGATTCATCATTTGATACGAGAATATAGATGTGGTGTTGTGCCAAGGAGAAATCAAAAGAAATCAAGAAGAAGAGAAGTTCCTAAATTAGGGTTTCTGTGTAAAATCCCTTGATTTAGGTCAAACTTCCAAGCAAGATAATTCAAAATACAAGTTTTCAAATGGATTTTTGGCCAACATGAAAGTTGTTCCCCATGATATTAGCTTTCTATAAAGGTATTGTATGCCTCAATATGATTTGTGGAGCTCTACTTATGATCTTGGCAAGCCAGGGGCATTTTGGTCATTTGGAGGTTATAGGTCATTTCAAGCATAAGGCCATATCTCCTATTTCCAAGCTTCAAATGGAAAAATCTTCAACATCAAACTTGCTTAGAATGATGTTTTGAGTCTAAAAAAGAGGTCATGATAATTTGGAAATGCATGGAACTCAAAATGTCAAAATTGACCAAATATGAAGAGAAAAAGTCCATTTAAAAGTGACCATTTTGTGAATTTTTCATATATGACCAAAACAAGGCATATGATATACCAATTTGAAGGGAAATCACATTTTAAGACTATTGGTATCATTAGTTTTTTGGTTTGAGGTCAAGAAATAGGATTTATCATTGGTTTCTTATGTATGAAGTAACACTTGCCAAACCCAGCTATGGTCAAGATACAAGGCAAGTAAGCATTCCTACACTTCATATTTCTCATTTGAAGAGAAATTCAAGCCTCATATTGGAGCTGTAACAAGGCAATGCAGAACTGGTTTTTCAACTCACCATTTTCAAAATCTCATGCCATGAGATATCAAGTTTCTCATTAGATCCTTCCAGTAGCTTCCAGAACATTCCATCATCATCTATATAACCATTCTAACTGATCCAAAGCAAGCTTGGGCTTCATTTGGTGCAAAAACTCAGAATTTCATTTCACACTTCTCTCTTGCAAATCATTTTTGTTTTCATTCAATTCTTCATCATTTCTTCAAATTCTCGATTCTATTCAACTCAATAATCATTACTGAGAGGGTTCCAATCAAGATCTGAGAGAGTAATTGCACAAATCGTGTTCTTGAATTCACACGCATTCAACTGCAAGTAGAATTCTGTTATGATGATCCAGGCTATTTGAGGAAGAATCATTGCAAACAGAAGCAATATACCAACACCTTGAGTGATTCTGGAGCAGCACAAGCCTTGGAGTGAAGCAATTCACCATCCGTTTTCATCAATTTTGCAGGTTAGTAACTTTCACAATTTGGCTCGAATTAGGAAGAAGCTTCATGAATTGTTAGGTTAGACACACTCTAGGTGGTTAGAGGATGGTTTCTGGATAGTTTGACAAGATTTGGTGAAGGTTGATATATGTACACGAATTCTGTTTAGCCATAGAACTTCTTGGATATGGAGTTAAAACCCTAGGTTATTAGTAATATTTGATCAGTGATAAACCAGGAAGAGATTGGTGCATTTAGTTTGTTGATTAGTGATGATGGAATTTTTGAGCATTTCTGAAGTGACAGTCGTGTTTCATGATGGAGGCTGTATCAATTGATGATGATGACATGAATGAATTCAGGATAAAAAATGGATCGTGATAGGCTTTTAGTTTGTGGATTTTGACGCTGTATTGAGGGAATTCGTGTTTGGAACAGATGAGGTTCATGAGCTCTCATTAATGGAGTTTTGGCTCCAAGGTGGTTTGAATGAGGAAGACAACATGTCATCCGTTAGATCATTGTGGACTTTTGACCAAGACTTGCATCGTGTGGATGATATCACGCTTCAATTTGTGAAGGCTTCAGAACACATGAAACGTAGCCGTTTCATTTAAGTGGCACTTGGGCTTAAGTAGTCAGATTGATAACCACACCCCATCTTCATGGCCCATTCTGATTTTACACTGAAAACCATTGCTAACTGCACCGCGCGTTTTATTATTTCCTTATTGATTTTCTGAATTGTTTTTGTGTTGCATTGGGCTTAATAATTTTGATAAGCGCACCCCTGGATATTGGCCCATGGTTATTTTGAATTGAGCGCAGTTATGCTCTACACCCCCTGGCTTGTTTCTTTTGATTTTGCTTTTATTCATTTTTCTTCACATTTTGTAAAATTCATAGAAAATCAGAAAGTAGGAATTTTAATATAGGAATTTTTGCAATAGGTTAGTTTGAATCTTAAGAAAATTATAAATAATAAAAAATATTAGTTTAGTCATTTTCTTTATTTTTGCTATTATTTTACTTTTAATTGTTTTTTCAATTGAATATAGTTTGTATATACTTTTGTAGATTTTATTTTAGGTAGTTCCCTTAATAGTTTTAGGTCAATCTTTTTAGGACAATTAGATATACATGTTAGGTACCCCTGGTTTTTATACCACATTTTTTAGGATTTTATTTTAGGTAGTTTGATTAGATACTATTAGACTAGGTAGATTAGGGTTTATACACAACTTAGGCGCATTAAAACAATTTCTTTTGGGCTTTTTTAGGTTGAATTAGAAGCTGGGGCCTATAGGGTATTAAGGGTAGGTATAGTAGATCCCTTAGAAAAAATATTAGAATTTCCCTTATTATATTAATATGTTTAGTATATTTTCCAATTGAGTGATTGTTTGGTTTGCCCATCTTGGGGTTATTGTTTGTTGTGTGGGCTTGTTGGGCTTGCTTGGGGTGTGGGTTAGCTTTGAAGATCTTGTTGATGGAGCATATTGAAGACAAAGCAAAGAATTGAAGGCCAAGTTCAAAGTTGATGAAGATGCTAGGCTTGCTTGAAGATTGATTGAAGATCATTGGACCTAGGAGCTAGGTAGAGCTTTAGAGTAGAAATATGATTCATAAACATGGATGGTTTCTGGTGCCTCCATTCTTCTCTATGATTCAAAGTCTCTCTTTGATACTCACCTCCTTCCTTTGGAAGGCTTAGTGACAGTATCTAGGAGATAGAACTTTTGAGAGAAACAATCTGTATTTTGTTAACAGTCTGTATGCCACCTTTGGTGGTTAACTGTCTGTTTAACATCCCAAATCATCTTGTGAACTATTACTCATCTAGGAGAGCTTGCTTTGAAGAACTTTGAAGATTGAAGATGAATTCCCTTGCCTTGACGACTGTAGAAGATGAAGACTATGATGTTAGAGCTGTGCATTTGGATACTGCTGTTTAGAGCCATTGCTGTCTGAAGCTGTTAAAGGGGATTACTGTCATAACTTCTTTCCTTGAAGATGGATGCTTGCTTGGAGCTTGTGGTTTGAATAAAGACTTTGCTTGAAGATGTTGGATTCGCTGTTGTTTACTGTTTAGTTTTTGCTGTTTAGAGCTGTTGATGTATTATTTGAGTTTCCTGACTGTATTGTTTGATAATTAACCTGTTAGGTCTAAAGTGAATTTTGTTCACTTTTGCCTGTTGTTTTCAAGGTTCGAGGTGGAGCGGGACTCCCTTGCCTAGCTTGTACTGTTGCATCCATGCATTTTACTGCTTTATTGTATATATGTTGTTTCTGTTTCCGCTTATCCCCTAGGATCTCTGTTTCTCTCTGCGCAAGAGAGAAATATGACAGACATTAGGTCTTAACCCATGCATGATAACATTAGGTTAGTTTTTTGATTCCCTTTTTAACCATAGGTTTTAGAGTTGTTGTTCCTCTTCTTACCTCAAAACAATCAAAAATACACTAACAATTTCAAACACAATAAAAGACATTTCTTCCGTAAAAGAATGTGAACCAATCAAAACGTCATTTTTGTCCGCTTGGACCAGTAATCAGAAAAACCTTTTTAGAAGGAATAAAAACAATCAAGACAGACTTGTGTCGTGCGTGGCCCGAACTACATTTGCTCTGATCTTTCATGCTGTATGAAAGTACGTAGGCATAGGATGCGATATCCTAGCGAGCAACCTTCCCCTCCTTTCCCGTAGGTAGGCGAACTACGTTGACTCTGATTTCTCGTTCCAGACGGGAATACGTAGGCATAAAGTGCGATACTTTTCCGAGTCATTTTCTTTTCTTTTAACCCTTGACCTGTAGAGTAGATAGAATAACAATCCGTACCAGAAAACAAGCGTGGATCCCGTCGAGTACGACGGACGTGAGGGGTGCTAATACCTTCCCCTTGCGTAACCGACTCCCGAATCCAGGATTTGGTTGCGATGACCATTCCTTTCCCGTCTTTGCGGTAGGTTTACTCTGAGCGTTTCCTTTCCCTCCGTTGGGATAAATAACGCACGGTGGCGACTCTTCTGTTCAGCCGGCGCCGATTTTCGTAGTAGCGACAACGGTCAGGAATTGTATTCCCCAGCCAAGGTCGTTTGACGTAGGACCTGATTCCAGTTGATGTCATTCCTCAGCTAGTCGCAGCTTATCCCCAGAGAGTTGAAATGACACTTGTCCCTCCCCGAAGGAGGGAATTATTCTCCCCAGGAGAGTGTCCTCATGGAAAGCCGTCCATAGGATTAACCCCAGCAATTTGAAATCAATGTCCCCTGCAGAGGTCGCGCTCCTCAGCGAATCGAAGACGTGCACGTTCAATCTCCACCATGGGAGATTCCCGCAATAGTTAACCAAGTTGTTGGTTCGAAAGGTTTATATCCGCGAAGGATGGTTTTCTTGCTTCCCACAGGTCGTCATGCCGTTGACCGGACGTTGATCCTCAGCAGAGTCCGAGGCTCCGAGTGTGTAAACTGTGCCCAGACTGTGTGCTTCGCCCAGAAGTGTCGCTTCTTCCCCAGCTAAGTTTGTTCACCAGCAGGGTGTTTGTTCTTTCCTCCCAGTGGAAATTGATGTTCAATCTCTCCCCGGCAGAGTTGGTTGTGTTTCTGGCGTTTATTTCGCCGGAATACCTTATGATACTTGTTCTCCCTAGAGGAGTTGGCTTTATCCTCAGCATTCATGTTGTTGAGACAACATTACCAGAGTTTCCCAGCAGCTTGAGCCTGCATTTGCATTTGCATATATCGTCATATTTGCATCTACTCAAACGCGTAGCATTTCCGTGCCATACGGAGCATTACGCCATTTTCAAACATACGCATTTTGAAACATAAATCAGGTTGGTTAACCTTTTGCTTTCAGGTGTGTTTTCTCAGAAGGAGTATGGAGTTCTAGCTCAGATCTATTACCAGGTATTCGAGGTCTCGCCTTGAGACATGTGATGATACAGTTCATATTGCTATTTTCCCCACAGAGTTGCTTGTTGAAGTTTCTCTTATCCGGCCAGCGGATTATTTTCTTCAAATTTGTTGTTACGTCAATGTCACAGGGTTTCATAAATCAAAATTTCAGAAGTTGTCTCCTGTTGTCGAAATAGGTGTCTGGCAGTTAATTTCAGAGCATCCCCATTAGGGTCGGCTACTGCAAAGATAAGGCGGAGTTATTTTCCAGTATGATTGACAGAATTGAATTCCTATTGGATGGAAGAATTCTATCCCCAACGAAGTCGCTGGGATTTCTTCGTGTTAACGAAGTATTATCCCCAGTAGAGTCCTCCTCAAAGTCTCCGTCACGTCAGCGCTAAAAGGTTTGTGGATTGGGACCAATGGAGTTGGCTACGGCAGAGATAAGCAGAGAAACTGTATTCAGAGTATTTTCCCAGGGTCCTCAAAATGTATTCCTGTATTGACGGGATTTCCTCGTGTTGACGAGATATGAGTCCTGACGTGGACAATTTATTCCTATGTTGATAGGATTTCTTCGTGTTGGCGGAGTGTGAGTCCTAACATGGACAGATTTATTTCCTCGTGTTGACGAGATGTGCTAGTCCTAACATGTGCAGATTTGATTTCTCCGTGTTGACGGAATGTGAAGGCCTGACGTGGACAAATTGATTACTCTTCGTGTTGACGAAATGGTGTCCTGACGTGGACCATTTATCCCCAGCAGATATCTTTCTTCGTATTGGCGAAAGGTGCGTCCTGACGTGGACAAGTTTATAGTTCCTCGTGTTGACGAGATGCGCGAGTCCTGACGTGGACAAATTTATCTTTCTTCGTGTTGACGAAACAGTGTCATGACGTGGACAATTTACTCCTATGTTGATAGGATTTCCTCGTGTTGACGAGATGTGAGTCCTGACGTGGACAAATCAAGTTACCTTCCCTCGTGTTGACGAGATGCGAGTCCTGACGTGGACAAGTTTACCGTTCTTCGTGTTGACGAGATGGAATCTTGACGTGGACAAATTTATTTATCTTCATGGTGACGGGTTTATTTCCTCGTGTTGACAAGATGTGAGTCCTGACGGGGACAATTTATTCCTATGTTGATAGGAGTTCCTCGTGTTGACGAGACGCAAATAAGATTTTATTGCCTATGTTGATAGGATCTCCTCGTGTTGACGAGATGCAGATAACTCATCCCCAGAGAGGTCGCCGGGATTTCTCCGTATTGACGGAATGTGGAGTCCTGATGAGGACAAGTTTTATTCCTAGGATGATAGGATTTCTCCGTGTTGACGGAATGTGGAGTCCTGATGAGGACAAGTTTTATTCCTATGACGATAGGATTTTTTCGGGTTGACGAAATTTGAGTCCTAACGTGGACAAGTTTATGATGGGATTTCTTCGTGTTGACGAAGTGTGCGTCCTAACGTGGACAAAGTTTTGCTCTTGTTGAGGGGATTTCTTCGTGTTGATGAAACAAGCGTCCTAACGTGGACAAAGTTCTATTCCTGTGTTGTTGAGATTTCTTCGGGTTGACGAAATGTGAGTCCTGACGTGGACAGATTTGTATTTATTCGTGATTTGACGAAATTTGGGTCCAGATGTGGACAAGGTTACTCCTGTGACGACAAAATCTCTATTCGTGTTGACGAATTTGTTTCTCTTCTTGTGTTGACAAGGTTAGTCCAGTTGTGGACGGAGGTGTTTTGCGAAAATAGTTCGATACTTGTGGCGTTACACAGGTGGTTGATGTTGAAATCAAAGTTATTATCAGGCGTTTGATCAGTTGTTGCCGTAACAACCAGATTCAGTTGGTGGATGTCGTTCCCCAAGCAGTTGTGCAGTTTATTTATGCGGTTGGAAAATTTCCGGGTTTCTTGGTATTCAACCGTCTCGTACCTCGATTGTTTGAAGGTCGTTCGCTCTTCACCCAGTCGGGTCCAAGCCGTTTGAATAGGGGCAGCTGTTGCACCCCAAAATTTGCTCAACCTTTTCTTGCCTGATTTATGTGTCATTGCATTTCATCTGCATAGCTACATCATTCATATAGTTCAATCATTTGCATATCATAACATATCACTCATCCAACAGGGGTTCAAGTGTGATTCTTATCAGAAGAAGCCTAGCAAGAGGTCTTATCCAATTTTGAGAGATCATCCAAGCCATCAAGAAGTGATTTGAAGTCTTGAGAAGTTTGAGTGTCTACATGTGGGTTTTGCTCCTATCTTGAGGAATATTGAGAATCATCAGTGGGATGTGAAGAATGGAATGTGAATATGAGGTGTGTATGGATCTCATGGGATGCCTAGAGGGCCATATTGAAGCTGAGACAAGTCATTGATTCAAGTATGAGAGCCACAGTTGAGGTGCAGTCAACTAGGGTTTCATCTAGGCCAATCCTAGGTCAGTTGTGCAATTGGAGAGCATCAAAACCTACTTTGAGGTCATGGGGTTCATGTATTGGTATGTTGATACATGTGTGGTGTTGTGCCAAGATTAAGCAAAGAAGAATCAAGGATGTGGGAAGTTGCTAAATTAGGGTTTCAGTGTAAAATCCCCTGTTTAGTGCCTAACTTCAAAGCCACATAAGTCAAAATACATGTTTCAAATGGATCTTTGGCCAACATGAAACTTGTATGACATCTCAATACCTTTAATTTGAGTACTAGAAGTCTTCAAGAAGATTTGTAGAACTCAAGTTATGGTCCTTGCAAATTACAGGTCATCAGAGGACTATGAAATTTATCTGTGAAAGTCACTTGACTTCCAAGCAACTTTTTCCCTTCAAGAAGTTTTCAAATGAACTTTTGGCCAACATAAAAGTTGTTCCTCATGATCTTAGATTTCCATAGAGTACTATAAGTCCTTGATAGGATTTGTAGAACTCAAGTTATGATCTTGGCAAGCCAGGGGTATTTTGGGTATTGGTGATTATAGGTCATTTGTGACCATAGGCCATTTTCACCAACTTAGAGGCCTCAAATGAAATTTTGTTCAACTAGAAATTTGCTCAAAATAGGGTTTTAACCTTCACCATGCATCAAGGAGGCTTTGAAATGGCTCTTGGGAGAAGTTGGTTTGAGAAATTTTGAAAAGGAAGAAATTAAAGTCCTTAAAAGGCCAAAATTTGGGGAAAATTGTTTTGTTGCCAAATTGAACAAAGTTATATGTCATTTTGATCAGAAAAGGCATTTTAAAGACAATGACATTGTTACATTTTTGAATTGAGGTCATTTTCCATCACTTCCATTTTGTGACTTATGGTTGAAGCAACATATCAATCCATTGTCTTTGGATCAAAAACAAGGGAGATACCATTTCATTTCATTTCTAAATGTCATAAGGGGAGAATTTCAGGTGAAATTGGAAGCTGAAACAGAGCAATTCATGACTGTGGCAAATGAGATTTTCAAGTGCAAGAGAAATTCAAAATCTCATTGTGGTTGTTACAGAACCTTCTAGAGAGTTCTAATCACTTCTATATAACCAATGCAATGTGTTCAGATGATTTTTTGGGCCAGGATTGAAGAGAATCGAGAGGAAGCCATTGAAATTTCTCAAGCTGCATCAAGAATCGGATTTTGAGATTAAGGCAAATTCAGTGCAAATTGCTTGTTGCAGAAGCTTTAGAAGTGGTTCTTGAGTGATTCTGCAAAAGATTGGAGGTTGAATCGAGCCATAACCTCATCTGTTGATACATTTTTTCCAGGTTTGTAACTTTCAAGCTTTAGCTTAATTTATAGGTAATTGCTTAGGTTTTGATAGTGGGATAGGTTAGTGATGATGCTAGGTTGGATTTCAGTGAAAAAGATTGAGGTTTAGAGACAAAATTAAGCATGATGCAATTTCTGTTGAAGCTTATAACTCTTGGTTTTTGAGGTTTTGATCATGTTTGGATAGCAAGAATTGATGACTGAAACGTGTAGATGAGAATAGGATCATTAATTTTAAGAATCGTGACAATTGAAGTTGGGGTGAATTTCTGAACATTGGATCGGGTTTGGTTTTAGAGGATGAATCAATGAATTTAGAGGTTGGAATTGAATTCAGTGATGGATTTCAAGTAGGATTGGATGTTTAGTTTTGTTGTTTGATGAATTTTGGGGATGACCTAACCGGAGACGACGGTGGCGCAAGCTTAGGCCATCGTCCTGAACATTTCCCCCTCAGTTTTGATTTTTTGGAGAAGATGAACTAGGCTCGTTGGATCCACGTTTGACCCTTGACCAAAACACAAACCAACGGCCACGATCTTGTTTCGCGTTCTGAATAATTGAGTTTTATCAAAACTCACTGTTTCATTTAATCTTGTTTGGGTGGGCTTCAGACTTGATTTACTAACCACACTCCCCTTTAGGCCCAATTGTGGATTATGCCTGGGATTCATTGCTATTTGCCACAACGTTTTTCCAATTTCCATTTGATTTTCTGATTTTCTTTTAATTTTCGTTTGGGCCTAATGAGAACTTGATAAGCGCACCCCCATTCTATGCCCGACCTGGTTTTTGACATGGTTTTATTGCTATTTGTCACGCGCCCTTATTAATTTTCTTTATTTTCTTTTAATTTTCATGTTTTGTATATAGTTAGAAAATAAATCATAATAAATAGGAAAATTAACATTTTTAGGCTAGATTTTTTTCCCCTGACGCCTTAAAGAGTCTAGAATTTTATAGGATTAATAGTTTAATAATTCATGCATTTTAGAATTTAATTGCATTTTTGGTATTTTAATTGCTTTTATTTTTAATATGGTTGATGCATGATCTTGCTAATTTTAGTATGGGTGTTTGGTGAATGATTTTGAGTTGGTTCTTTTTGGACTAGATAGCTTAGCTATGCATGTACCCTTAGTAATTTTCTCATGTTTTTGTGAGAGAATTTTAGGCTAGCTTGAATATTGAACATTAGGTGTTGTAGTTTTAGGGTTTTAAGATAGTACCCTTAGGTTTAGGGCATAGTTTTAGGCCTAAATGAATGGATAACCCCCTGGTTTTCGTATGGAGATATTCTTAAGAGGTTTAGGAACCCTTAGATGTTTTTGTAGGATTTTACAATCAGTTTTGGTATTTTAGTTAGATTTAGTTTTAAGACTAACTTTTAGGAGTTTCTAATGAACTAACTTGACTAGTTTAATTCAATAGTTCCCCTTAGATTAGGGTGGTGGTGCTCTTGTGCTTGGATGAAGATGAAAACCAATTGAAGATGCTTTGGAAAGCTTGAAGGAGCTCGAACATGAAGAATTTCTCATCTGGTGGAGTGCTTGTCAGGAGCTTAGGGAGACTAGGGTTTTAGGAAGAGCATTAGACTAGTTTTGTTTCTTTTTTCAAACATGGAGTGTATTGTTCATCTCCATTCAATCCAATGACATAAAGTATTCTTAAAGAAGTCACATCTCTCCTTTGGAGAGATGAGTGGTATGCTTTAAGAGTAGAACTTTGAGGATGCCAGTCTATTACAGTGTTAAGATCTTGATGATTTCCCTTGGTTGTCACTGAGTTTCTTAATACTTCAACTTGCTCTTGTTGAATGATTCTCCCTTGGAGGTTGCTTGTTGAAGCTTGTTGAGATTTAGGTTGGAGCTTGTTGAAGCTAGGAGTTTGTTCTTGTGGAAGCTGGTTGCTTGTTGAAGCTGGGGTTTTGCTGCTTGTTGAGAATGAAGTCAGGAGCTTGTTGAAGCTGTTTACTGGTTGAAGTTTGCTTGTTGAAGCCAGTTGCTTGATGAAGTTGTTTGCTTGTTGAAGCTGCTTGCTTGATGAAGTTGTTTGCTTGTTGAAGCTGCTTGCTTGATGAAGTTGTTTGCTGGTTGAAGCTAGGTGTTTGTTAAAGCTTGTTGAAGTATGTTGAGTGTGAAGATAGAAGCTTGTTGAAGTTTTTTTGTTGAAGCTATTCATGAAGATGAAGGTTGTTACTGTCAACTTTTTGCTGTTTAATCAACTTGTTGCTGTTTAGAGCTGCTACTTGTGCTGTTTGCTGTAGGAGTTTGGTGCTGCTGCTTGGGCTGCCTCCTCTGTTTTATTTTGGTTTTTCTCTGTATTGTTTGTTGGCTTGTACAGCTTGCCCCCTAGGTTTGAAGTGAATGTTGATTCACTTTGCCTGTTGTTTTCCCAGGTTCGAGGTTGAGCAGGACTTCCTTGCCTCGCTTGTATTGCTGCATTGCATGCATTTTACTGTATTTGCTTGCTTTCTTTTCTGTTTATCCCCTAGGATCTCTGATTTCCTCTGTGCAGGAGGGAATTATGACAGACATTAGGATCCTTATCCATGCATGACAACATTAGGTTAGTTTTTATCCCCTTTTCAACCCTAGGCTTTTTAGAGCTTCTTTCTCTTCTCATACTAAAACAACTCAAAAACACAGTAATAAGGTTAATCGATGTCGTACGTTACGAGCCTTAAGCTATTTGAGAAAGGGTTGCTGGAGAGCTTCTTTCCAGTAGTCTGGCTGCTTAGTGTGGCACCCTTTGGGTGACACGCGACATAGTCACTCTCAAATCATAGTCTCTAGTGCGTCAGAGATTGCAAACAAACTAAAAAACACTTCTTTCGTAAAAGATTCAAAACAAACATCAAAGTGTCATTTTTGTCCGCTTGGACTCTTAATCAGGAAAAACCCTTTCATAAGGTAATAAAAAATAGTCAGACAAGCTTGTGTCTTCCGTAGCTCGAACTACGTTTGCTCTGATCTTTCATGCTGTATGAAAGTACGTAGGCATAGGATGGCGTATCCTAGCGAGCAACCTTCCCACCTTCATCCGTAGTTAGGCGAACTACGTAGACTCTGACTTTCCCATTGCACGAGGGAATACGTAGGCATAAAGCGGCGAAGCTCTATCGAGTCTCTTTTCTCTTTTCTTTCCTGTTGTCCCTTGACCAGTAGGGTAGATAGAGTAACAATCCGTACAAGAAAACAAGCGTGGATCCCGTCGAGTACGACGGACGTGAGGGGTGCTAATACCTTCCCCTTGCGTAACCGACTCCCGAATCCAGGATTTGGTTGCGATGACCATTCCTTTTCCGTTTTGCGTTAGGTTTACTCTGAGCGTTTCCTTTCCCTCCGTTGGGATAAATAACGCACGGTGGCGACTCTTCTGTCATAGCCGACGCCGATTTTCGCAGTAGCGACAACCTCGTACTACTTGTAAGGAAATCTTGAACGTAAACAAACCTCGTCTCTGGGTAAAATAAATATCCTTTGCTTGCGGAATCAGATTGATGTTCTTCCATGGATGAAATAAACGTCCATGGTCATCCTTTTGTTATTCATATACCGAGTAAAACACGAAGTAGTGAAAAAGTTCAAATCAATTTGGATTTTGCTATCAGGAATAAAGATTTTGATAAACGAAAAAACTTTATTGAATGGTGGTCAGCAGAAATGCGTGACCCCAATATTACAGTGTTGGAAAATAATAGAGATTACATCAAGGGAATAACAACTTGCTCTCCCTAAGTCAATGAGAACTCCCCGAGCTCTAAACGAAATATTTCTTGACGGCATCTGTATTCACAGGGCGAGTGATTTCTTCTCCGTCCATTGTTGCTAACATCAAAGCACCTCCTGACAAAACCTTTCTTACTACGTACGGTCCATCATAGTTCGGGGCCCATTTTCCTCTAACATCGGTGAGGAAAGACTGAATCTTCTTGAGCACGAGGTCGCCTTCTTTGAATACGCGGTGTCGAACTTTTGTCAAATGCCTTCTTCATCTTTTGCTGATACAACTGACCATGGCATAGCGCTGCCATCCTCTTTTCTTCGATTAAGTTCAACTGATCGCATCTGTTCTGGCACCACTCAGCTTCTGACAACTTTGTATCCATCAAAATCCTCATAGAAGGAATTTCAACTTCTATCGGGAGTACTGCTTCCATACCGTAGACAAGTGAAAATGGAGTTGCCCCAGTCGATGTGCGTATCTTCGTACGGTACCCATGCAAGGCAAACGGGAGCATTTCATGCCAATCTTTGTAAGTAACAACCATTTTCTAAATGATCTTCTTGATATTCTTATTGGCGGCTTCAACAGCCCCATTCATCTTTGGTCTGTAAGGAGAAGAATTATGGTGCTCTATCTTGAATTCTTCACACAATTCTTTCATCATTCTGTTATTCAAATTGGACCCATTATCGGTAATAATCCTTCTTGGCACACCATACCGGCAGATAAGCTGATTCTTGATAAATTTGACAACCACATGTCGAGTTACATTAGCGTAAGAAGCCGCTTCGACCCACTTAGTAAAATAATCAATGGCTACTAAGATGAAACGGTGCCCATTAGACGCTTTTGGTTCTATCATATCAATCATATCAATTCCCCACATAGAGAAAGGCCACGGGGATGAGATAACATTCAACAAAGTCGGAGGCACATGGATTTTATCTGCGTAAATCTGACACTTGTGACATTTTCTAGCAAACTTGTAACAATCTGATTCCATCGCGATCCAATAATAGCCAGCCCTTAAAAGTTTCTTAGCCATAGCATGTCCGTTGGCATGAGTGCCAAAGGATCCTTCGTGAATTTCCGTCATCAACATATCTGCTTCTTGTTTGTCAACACATCTCAGTAAGACCATGTCGAAATTTCGCTTGTATAGTACATTGTTACTCAAAAGAAAATTTCCAGCCAGCCTTCTCAAAGTCTTCTTATCTCTGTTGGAAGCTCCCAAAGGATATTCTTGAGTTCTAAGGAATACTTCAATGTCATGGTACCAGGGTTTGCCGTCTTCAACTTCTTCGACGACAAAGATGTAGGCGGGCCTATCAAGACGTTTTACTTCAATCCGAGGGCACTCGTTCCAAAATTTTACCACAATCATTGAGGCCAAAGTTGCCAATGCATCTGCCATCCTGTTCTCATCATGAGGAATATGACGAAACTCAACCCAATTAAAGAACGGTAACAGTCTTCTAGCATAATCTCTGTACAGGACTAAATTATCATGTCGAGTTACCCACTCCCCAGTGATTTAGTTGATTACCACTGCAGAATCACCAAACACATCCAAATTTTTAATTCTCAAATCGATTGCTTCCACAAGACCCATAATGCATGCTTCATACTCAGCCTCATTATTAGTACACTAGAATGTTAATCTGGAAGTAAATGGCATGTGGGTCCCTTGAGGGGTCACAATAACAGCACCTATCCCTTTTCCATGAGCGTTGACAGCTCCATCAAAAACTAAACCCCATTGAGAACCTGGTTCTGGCCCTTCACCATGCACGGGTTCTTCACAATCCTTCATCTTTAAAAACATAACATCTTCGTCGGGAAAGTCATCGTTTGAGGGTTGATAATCCAAAATAGGCTGGTGAGCCAAATGATCAGCCAAAACACTTCCTTTGACCGCTTTCTGAGTATGGTATTCGATATCATATTCAGATAACAACATCTGCCATCTAGCAATTCTCCCAATCAAAGCGGGCTTCTCAAAAATATACTTGATAGGATCCATCTTCGAAACTAACCAAGTGGTGTGATTCAACATATACTGGCGCAGACGTTTGGCGGCCCACGCCAAAGCACAACAAGTCTTCTCTAACATAGTGTATCTTGTTTCACAATCGGTAAATTTCTTGCTTAACTAATAAGTGACATGATCTTGCTTTCCTGTTTCATCTCGTTGACCTAGTACACAACCCATTAAATCTTCTAAAACAGTCAAATACATAATCAAAGGTCGTCCTTCAACTGGCGGTATCAGGATGGGTGGTTCAAGCAAATACTCTTTGATACTATCAAAAGCCTTTTGACAATCCTCAGTCCAAACATACCCTTGTTCTTTTCTCAGAAGCTTGAAAATAGGTTTACATGTAGCAGTCATGTTGGATATAAACCTGGAGATATAGTTCAAACGTCCCAAAAATCTTCTGACTTGTTTCTCAGTGGTAGGAGCTGGCATTTCCCGGATAGCCTTCACTTTGTCGGGGTCCACTTCAATCCCTCTTTGACTGAGAATAAAACCCAATAGTTTCCCTGATCGTACTCCAAATGTACATTTGTTGGGATTCAGACGGAGCTTGTATTCCCTTAAACGACCAAACAGCTTAGCCAAGTGTTTAACATGATCATCCTCAGTTTTTGACTTAGCTATCATATCATCCACATAGACCTCAATCTCTTTGTGCATCATATCATGGAATAAAGTAGTCATAGCTCTCTGATATGTTGCCCCTGCATTCTTTAATTCAAACGACATAACTCTGTAAAAAAAGGTGCCCCAGGGCGTGATGAATGACGTCTTCTCTCTGTCCTCGGGAGCCATTCTAATCTGATTGTAACCTGAAAAACCATCCATAAAGGAGAAAACCTCATATCTTGCGGTACTGTCAACCAAAATGTCAATGTGAGGTAACGGGAAATCATCTTTCGGACTGGCTTTGTTCAAATCCCTGTAATCTACACACATGCGAACCTTACCATCCTTCTTTGGAACGGGCACAATATTAGCCAACCAGAGCAGATATTCGGCGGTGACAAGGAAACCTGCATCAATCTATTTCTGCACCTCCTCCTTAATCTTCAGAGCCATGTCGGGTCGAGTCCTTCTAAGCTTCTGTTTTACTGGCGGGCACTCTGGCTTCAAAGGTAGACGGTGCTCAACTATAGTAGTGTCTAATCCAGGCATATCTTGATATGACCAAGCAAACACATCAACAAACTCTCCAAGCAAATCAATCAGCTGTTTCTTCACATCAGGTTTGAGCAGAGCTCCAATTTTCACTTCTCTACGGACTTCTTCTGTTCCCAAATTGATTACTTCCACCAGCTCTTGGTGAGGTTGGATAGCTTTCTCTTCCTTTTCAAGTAGTCTGGAAATCTCTTCTGGGATATCATCTTCTTCGTCTTCGGCTTCGTACACAGGAAACTCAAAATTCAGAGAAGGCAGCGGATCATTATTCCCAAGATGTAATTTATGTAGCAATCTGCGCAAGTGATATGATTTTTAATAAGTTTTCATAAAGTGGGATGTGTGTGTACGCCAGATGCTACTTATTATTTTCTAACATCGTAAATAAATATAAAACACAAATGAAAATGAAAGTAATTTATTGATGATAGCAAAACCAAAGAGACACGCCTAACAGAGTCACCTTTGCCTTGGGCAGAGCAAAGGGAGCTATTTAAAAGTAAACCCTAATAAATGCAGTTCCCCTTGGGCCGAGCGAAAATTTTAAAAACAAATGCTTTACTTAGATATATGAACGACATCAGGGGCTTCAACCACACTCCAATTCTTAACGAAAACACCTGGGGTTACAAAGTCTGGAACATCCTCATCTGAATCTTCCTCGGTAACAGCATAAACTCCAAAGCTATAGTCAAACTCATTTGAAACATAACCTGGATCTTCCATATAGGGCTCATAATCTTCATAAGGAATAGAGGACCTTGCAGATTCGTCTGATATGTAACCTTCAAGCTCATCCTCTGACACAATATTAACTTGAGGATGATGGACAACTCCTCCACTATGGAACACTTCATTAATCAGCGGAAACCCTGGGCTTCTGGCAGTTTGTTGAGCAGAACGGCTGGTGAAACCCAGACCTTCCTTATTTCTGTTTTCTGGCAAAGACAACACCTTCCCCCAAATTGTCTGATGACCATTGTTCACTACTCGCTGCGCGTCTTTAAATGATGACATAGATGCCTGAGATTTTCGGAAACCCTCGCCCACAATAGACAAAGCTTGAAATTGCGTGCCAACCTCTTCCTCAGCTTCAACATACGAGAATGATGACAAGTGACTCACCACCAAAGCTCTTTCTCCATAAACTGTAACTGTTTTTCCCTCAAAGACATATTTCAACTTCTGATGCAGAGTGGAAGTAATTGCCCCAGCTTCATGTATCCATGGCCTCCCTAACAAACAGCTATAGGTGGCACGAATGTCCATGACTTGAAACGTGATCATAAAAGTCTGTAATCCAATAGTCATCAGCAAATCCACTTCACCAATTACAGTCTTCCTTGACCCATCAAAAGCTTTGACAATAACATGACTTGGCCTCATCGGTGGTCCTTGATAAGATAACTTAGATAGAGTAGTTCTAGGCATCACATTTAGAGAAGATCCAGTATCAACTAATACACTGGACAGAGAATCATTTCCGCAGTTCACTGAAATATGTAAAGCCATGTTATGTTTCCTTCCTTCCTCTGGGAGATCATCCTCATTAAAACCCAGATTATCACATGAAGTAATATTACCAATGATATTGTCAAACTGCTCCATAGTCACATCCTGTTCAACATACGCTTGTTCTAATACCTTCTGGAGTGCTTCCCTATGAGCCTCAGAACTCATCAGTAATTGTAACACAGAAATCTTCGATGAGGTTTGCAAGAGTTGATCTGCAACCTTATACTCACTTCTCTTGATCACCTTTAGACATTCATCTGAATTGGACAAATTGGATCCACCAGGTTGCCTCATAATTGGATCCTTTGAGCCTGGTTGTTCCAATGAGACCTCCTTTTCTTTCGGTGGTATAGTCGGGTAGACTCGACCACTCCTTGTTACTCTACTGACATCTGCAATGTTAACTACTAAAGGTGCAGTGGGCAAAGGCACTTCCTTTCCATCTTCCAACATTGTAGCATTATATCTATATGGGATAGCCTTACTAGAAGTATAAGGGACGGGTCCAGGCACGTTGATTACCAACGGGGTAACAACCGGCTTTCTACTATTATAAACAATTTCGATACGCTCCACTTCCTTAAAGTGAGACACTATAACACAAACCTCTTCATCCCTTTCACTTGAAACTTCCTGATCACCAACTTCCAAACAGTCTTCAATCATGTTAACGGAGGGTGAACCATGCGGGGGTAACGGATTAACCTATACATTAGGGTCGGAATCCTTGAAGGACAGAATTCCGCACTTAATGAGCCTCTGGACATCTATTTTCATACCAAAACAGCTCTCGATATTGTGACCTGGAGAACCCTGATGATAAGGACAAAACTTGTCAGCTCTATAAGAAGGAGGAGGATTTGCGGGAACCATAGGTGGAGCTTTCGTCTGAATATGGCCATTCTGAATCAGAGCTGGAAACAAATCAGCATATTTCATATGAATAGGCTCAAATTTTATCTTACTATACACACGACCCTGATTGTTGGATGGCCGATTCTGCTGAGGATATTGCGGATTTTGCTGAGGCTACGGCTGTTGAGCATTGGGGGACTGAGGTTGCTGACTCGGTTGCGGAGACTGTAACTGATAAGTTGGAGCATTAAACACTGGTGATACTGCTGCAACTTGGTGTGATGGCGAATACCTTTTCCTAAATTGTCCCTTTTGAACGGCGTTTACTCCTTGCTCTTTTTTCTTCACAAAGCTGCTCCCATACTTCTTAGGATTGCTAGGAGCACTCTCTTCCTTAGCCAATCTTCCTTCACGGACACCTTCTTCTAAGCGCATTCCCATATTAACCATTTCAGTAAAGTCACTGGGCACATTGGCTACCATCTTCTCATAAAAGAAAGGACCAAGGGTCTTTAGAAAAATCTTGGTCATCTCTTTTTCCTCCAACGACGGTGTGACTTGCGCGGCCAACTCGCGCCAACGCTGGGCATACTCCTTAAAATTCTCCTTATTTTTTTGTGTCATAGCCCTCAATTGATCACGGTCAGGTGCCATATCCATATTATACTTATACTGCTTGACAAAGGCTCCCCCTAGATCATTGAAAGTTTGAATCTTCGTACTATCCAAACCCATGCACCACTTGAGCGCAGCGCCTGTCAAACTGTCTTGGAAGTAGTGAATGAGCAGTTGATCATTATCAGTTTGGGCAGACATCTTCCTGGCATACATAATAAGATGACTTTGAGGGCATGTATTCCCCTTGTACTTCTCAAAATCAGGGACCTTGAACTTCGGTGGCACCTTGACATTTGAGACCAAGCACAGCTCAGAAGCGCTCTTTCCAAACAAATCCTTCCCACGAAGAGCCTCCAACTCCTTTTTCATTTCAGAAAATTGGTCTTGAAATCCATCCATCCTCTCTTCCAAACCCACAGTTTCGGTCGGCGACCCTTGTAAAATTGGCTCATCCAGAATATACGGAACAACGTTCACATGTGGAGATGCAGTAGTCATCACAGCAGAAACTACAGGAGTAGCTTAAACAGTGGTCACAACAGGGATCTCAGACACAGACGGACGGTAACCGGTCGAAAATAAATTGGGAGACAACCCCCATGGAAAACCTTGAGGCATGCTGTAGGACATTTCAGCAACAGAAGACACCATTGGGATCAGTGTGGGTGTCACTTCAGAGATCACGGTCCTCAGAACCTCTTGGTTGTTGATCGAGGCTTGATTTGACAAAGCTTCCACTAGACCATTCAACCTCTCCAAACATTCTTTCAGAACTGCAACTTCATCACGAAGCACTCTGTTCTCTTGTTCAAGTTGGTCCATCTTTTGGTGTTGATTATCTCGAGTATTGTATCGGTGATTCAGCTTGTCTGCGAAGATGAAGCATGAGTGAGACCCTGGAATGCAAACGATGCTATGCTTATGCAAAATGCAAATGAGTATGAAACTTCAAGAAACTCAAATTATTTTCTGGTATTGTAACGTTGGAGAAAACTTATTTTATTTTGATATTCGAAGCATTACAGAAGCAAAGTACTCTTTTAAGAGTTTATTACATTGAACCAAAAGCAAAAGAGAACTCAGAGATCTACTCCCTACGCTCCTTCTGTGCCTGAAGTTCCTCTTCTAACTGGTTGATGCGTTCTTGCAATTCGGCCTTCTCATTAATGAGTCGATCGAGACATTCCTTCCAAGCCATAGCAGCTGGGGGAAGATCATCCCGGGTGACAGCTCTTGAAGAGGTGTGAGAGGAAATTAAATCCTCTCGCGCCTTCCTTTTTCTTGCAAATTCTATCTCTGGAAGCTTCTGGGACTTCTCTTTCTCTACCTTGAGTGTGAAAAACTTGTTCTTCCAAGCGGCCTTCAGTTTCCGAGCCTCATCCAAGGCGGCCTTCAACTGATCTACTTCGCTCACCTCAAACCAGTCAGGATCATGAAAAGCCAATACCATGGGTTCATGAAAAGGGAATGGCATTTTAAGGTCGAGAGCTCTTTCTCGCACCCAATGCATATATTCTTCAGAGATAACACAATTGGGGTATCCTAAAGCAGTCTTTCCTTCCTTATTGACGTATCTCCATGTGTAAATTATGACGGTCTTCAGGTCTGGATCTTCCCCTTCCTTGAAAAAGATCCCTTCCAACAGAGCTTGGTCAGGTACTTCGGTCATGGGATGCCCAAATTGGAGGCGGGACAAAGCAGGGTTGTAACTTATGCATCCTTCTCTCCCAATAAGCGGTATGTTAGTAAATCCTCCAATGCTAGGAATCATACATATACCTCCATAGGTAGGATCGTTCCACACAATGTCAGAGTGAGTAAGGGCCATGACTAACTCGGACCAATGAGGTGATTCTATCTCATCCCAAATAGACGGGTGCCGAGTCAGGCGATCGATGAACCATGAGTACAGCAAAGCGGTACAACAAAAAATATGTCCTCCTCTTTCAACATTCTTCAAATGGATGGAATAATATGTGTCAGCTAGCAAGGTGGGAACCGGATTCTTAAGGATGAACAGCTTAATCGCATCCATGTTAACAAAATCATCAATCTTCGGGAACCAGAAAATCCCATAGACCAATAAAGCAAAGGTAGCTTCCAAGATAAGGACCTCTTTTCTTTCGGCATAGTAACGAACTTTTCCAATCAAGAAATTGGCTGAGAATCCAAGGACTCCTTCCTTGGTGATTAAGTGCGCCTGAACATCTGCTAAGCTGAGATGAGTAGCGTTTGCAATTTCTTGGTGACTGGGTGTGTCTTCCTGGCCGGTGAATATAGGTCGGGCCGTCACAGGCATCATCAAGAAATCAAAATACTCTTCCAGGGTCGGCATCAGCTGGTAATCCGGAAAAGTAAAACAATGGTACAACGGGTCATAAAACTGAACAAGTGTCTCCAACAACCCTTCTTTCATCTTGAGCTCGAGAAAACGGAAGACTTCTCCATATTCTGTTGCGAAAGCGTGACGGTTCTCGATGAGATCTGCTAGTTCTCTTAAGCTTTCAATGTTAGGACTCTGAAAAGTGTACTCCAATGCTTCCCTCTTGAAGTCCATGGTTACAATAACTGTGGAATAAAATTGAGTTTCTTGAAGTGAATAAAGAAAGAATGCAATGAAAGATGAATAGGACTTCATGGGATCCCAACTATTTATAAACATTTTGGTAATAGAAAAACGTTTTTGTTAATTTTGAAACGGAATACAAATAATTGCTTTTAAAAGTCCCAAATAAATAGCTAAATAAAAGCTAATGAAAGCCCTAAAGAAGTTTTGAATTCCGCTGTTTGAGCTCTTCTTCCAACTAGGTCTTCTCACAGATAAGGTTGTCCACAATCAGCTTCCAAATCGTACATTGCGGGTTGGAGAAAAATAAATCCTCCATGACTCTCCTCTTCTTGCAAGGAAGTAATTCTTCATCCTTCAATTGTAGCTGCTTCTGAAGTTCATCCTTCTCTTTCTGAAGTTCATCTTTCTGCTTCTGAAATTCATCGTTTTCTGCAACCACTACTTGGTACTTGTTCTTCTATGACTCTAGCTCACGCTGCGACTTCCTCAAGGAAACCTCTAACTTCTCGGCTTCAGACATAAAGACATAAGTGGGCTCCCTCCTCGGAGATATAGGATCTTGACGAGAATAGGGCATTTTCATCTTGAGTGCTCTCTCTCTGACCCACTGAAGGTAGGGCTCTAAGGACACACAATTAAGTTTCCCAAGGCTTTCCTTCCCTTTCTTGTGCAAATGGTCCCATGCGGCCAAAATCTTTTCTCGGAGTTCCTTGTCATCTCTAAAGAAAATGCTTTCCATTTGAACACTCTTAGGCGGCTCCTTCAACGGAAATCCCAACTGTCGACAAGCTAAGACTGGATTGTAACTGATCCCTCCATTAAAACTGAGTAACGACACATTAGCAAAGTCACCACAACCATCAATAATTAAAGTCCCATAATACGCTCGGTTGTACCAAACGATGTCTGAGTGGGTCAATGCCATAACCCTCGGAGACCAAAGCCCTCTATCGAGATTCAAAAAGGAAGTAGACCTCGGCAAGTGCGAAATAAACCACTTGTAGAGTAAGGGCACACAACAGGTGATCATTCCTCCACCATAGAAGTTTCGGAGATGTACAGAATGATAAGCATTAGCCAATAGAGTTGGTACTGGATTGTTCTTCAAAAAGATCTTAGTTGCATTGAGGTCGACGAACCCTTCAAAACTTGGGAACAAAAACACTCCATAAATAAGTAAGGCATAGATCGCCTCGAATGAAGTCTTGTTCGTATAATCGACATAAAACATAGCTTTACTGATTAAGAATTTCATAGTCAAACCAAAAATACCACCTTTACTAATCAAATTTCCCTTGACATCGGATACCTTTAGATAAAGGGCCTTAGAAATATCTCTTTCATCTGGGTCTTTCTCCAAGAAAGGGAAAGGAGACTCTTCTAAGATAGGTATACCAACCAAAAAGGAGTATTCTTCCAATGTAGGCAATAGCTGGAAGTCTGAAAATGTAAAACAGTGATATAGAGGATCATAGAACTGCAATAAAATGGAAAGAAGTCCTTCGTCTACTTGGCGACTCAATAAAGATATCAGCTTCCCATATTTGCTCTTGAACTTCCCTTGGTCTTCAATCAAAGTTACCAACTTCTTTAGGTCATCCAATTTGGGACTCTTAAAAGTGTATTTCAAAGTGTGCCTTCTATTGGGATCCATAATGCCCTACAATGTTCATAAACAAAATTAATTCCCATGAAGTCCAATGTGGTATGATTCTTTATGAATGCAACAAACACAAGTAAGCACATAAGGACACATATGTAAACAAAAAGATCCTAGGTTTGCATCGAGCATGGAGCCAAAGGGTATACCTATTCCCAAAGGACACGGACTAAAGGTTGATTGTACCTGCAGAACAAGGTTCTAATAAGGTTCCCAAAGTCATTAGCTCATCTTTCAGATATTATCAACTTCCCAAGTACTCGGGGGTTAATAATATTCTCAAGAGAACTTCTTTTGAGTGTAGCATCGCGTAGCACTATTTCGGGGGTACCCCCTCATAGCCCCGCACTACATCCTAATAAAGGTCAAAGTGGGGTTAAGGTAATTGTGGTCCTCAATATCATAGGCTCCAATATCAAATATAGTGCATGTTTTCACGATTAAGAACTCGTTCAACAATACAACTTTCGATAGGGCCTCAATTGAGCGTGATTTTCAAGTCAGCTTGGTCGGGATTCTACCCCCTATAAGCCTCTTTGAACATATCACTATCCTATCTTAAGTTCACTCAAGTCCGGGTGTAGGACTTTGTCTCACCACTCAAGAGCATCAACCCAAAATCAATAAACAGACAAGTAAACAATTATACAAATAACAAATATAAAGCAATAAACAAAAAAAAACAAGATAGGGAAACCCACTGAGGAGTCCCCAGTGAAGTCGCCATTTCTATCTCGGTGAAAATTGGATACCAAACTATTGATTAGTTTGAATCTTTAATTAATTTTTGGAACCGAACTTTGATTTGTCCAAAGGAAGGGATAAAGATCGAAATTTCCACAATGCAATGCAAATGCAAGCTAGAGAGTTATAGGTTCGGGGGTTGGTTAAACTTAGGGAAGGTGCTAGCATCCTAAGTTTCTGTAGTACTCTACAGGAACCTCTTGTTTTATATTGTTTATTGCTAAGTGTTTATCTGCTTAAAGGATTAAAGACCTAGTGGTTTATTTCTAAGTATACTCGATAAGATATCGCATCTTATGCCTACATATCCTTACGGGAGTGGAATCAAAGTATTTGTAGTTCCCCTAAAGGGTTTGAGGAGTTCTTTGATTGTGGTCAAAGTTCCTACGGGTTTAGGGTAGTTGATTGATTGTTTTTAGGAGAAAAGGTGAGTTGTCATTTTAAGAGAGATTTAACCGCCACAAATTGTAGGAAAATAGTCTTTGCATCGTCTTAAGAGAAGGGCTCAAGTATTCGGATATTGATCGACGAGTACGCCTCTATCTCTCTTAAGGCAAAGTCCGTACAATATTGATTGTATTGATGTGGGGTGGAGATTCTATCTCGCTTAAGATTATTAACATCTATTTCTCTATTGTGTTTGAGTGATTGTATTGTTGTTTGTTTTGTGTTTATTTCTATGTTGTAAAAGAGGTCCTTCCTATGGGGTAGGATCTGTCCTAAAAGATCGACTTGAATGAGATCAAGGATCGTGTGGGAGAATGATGCAAATGATGTGCACTACATACAATTGTTGAATCATATGTAGTTTTTTCCTTTGGACGGAATACGATGCGAGGATATAAATTGCGATAATATAAATTGCTGAAATTAATAAAGGGCAAATAAGTAAAGCATACATGTACGCATTAAAGCGCTGAGGTGTGTGTGAGTGACTCGTGAAGTGGGGTGCACGATTAGATTGTATTTTACGTTGTGAGTTGATTTTAATTGGTCGATTTTAAACGAGAGATTGATTTTAAGATGAGTTGATTTTAGATGGGATTATCTATAAAAAAAAATACAATGATCTTAATTTTATTATAAAAAACTTAAGTGAAGTGATATATTTTTATTTGTTATAAAAGAAACTAAATTATTATTAATTCAATAAACATGATAAAGAGATGAAATTTTTATGAAAGTTTTAATAGTGACTAAATACTTGGTTAATAATAAAAAGGGTTATTAAGTTGAGAAAATAAGAATAAAAATAAAAGTGAGTTAATTAGTTTTTTAAAAGGAAGTTGTCTAATTAAATGAATAAGCTAATTATAAGAAAAGCTAAATTTAAAATAAAAAGGTTTATTAGTTATTTTTAAAACTGATTATAAGTGATTGGTTATTAGATTGATTAATTGGAATTATTAAAAAAAAAGGTAAAATAATTAATTATTTATTAAGGGGAATTAATAAAAAGAGATAAAATTGATTTTAATTAAAAAGGCTGTTAGTTTATTCTAAAAAAGATTAGTTATAGTTATAATTAATTAAATAAAAAACAGATTAACGGGTGATTGTGAGGTTAACTCGTGGTGTAGTGAGTGTGTGTAGGAATCACTTTCACGTGATGCACGGACAGAAAGAACAACAGGAAAAGAGAAAACAACCGAGGAACCCTAATCCCAAATCAATCCCTTCCCCAAATTGATCTCGCTTCTCTCGCCTTCAATCGTGATCGGTTCTCCTTCTCTCATCATGTTTCGAACCTGAAAGCAAACAATAGAAACATCAATAGTTTAAAACACGGAAGTGGATTGAGCATTACCAACGGTTTTGATGACCGCAGCTGCGTTGGAGACGACAAGAGTGTGATGTTCCATCCGTTGAACTCGCGGCGGTTGGGATTCACAGGGAATGGAGTTGGTTCTGTCAACGGAAAGAAGATAAGTTCCTTCTTCTTTCTAGGTTTTTTGTTTTGGTTTTGTGGTAGCTTCGATTCCTTCGCGATATGTTTTTTCACGACCGCTTCCTCTTCTCAATTCTCTTCTTATATAGGCCTCTGAATGAGAAACATCTTTGGATGAATATTGAATGCTAACTTGAATGTTGATTTAGGGTTTCCGGATTAGGATGAGTCAGATTCGAAAATATTCCCAATTCATCTGATTGCTATTAATTGACATTTCAATCTTTGATTTTGGTGATTCAATTTGAGATTGGATTTGATTTGATTCCTTTTTGAATCGAATCTTCTATCCTTCCTAAGGATATTCTCTAACTGTTATTTTTTATTCTGAATGTGACCTAGCAGGCGTGGAAAGCAATGGTCTTGGGCCAGAAGGCGGGTTAGAAGCCCAGAGGGGAAACTCGTACTTGATACATCTGTTGGAGATGATGGGATTCCATGGAAAAGGTTGGTGGTGAAGGGCAGCAACTGCAAGTGTTCGCAGGGTATGTTCTTTCTAAGTTCCATCTCTATTGCATTGTTTTTTTTCTTCGAACTGATATGTGTCTGAACCTCTTTCGTTTTCATGTGCTTCGGCGACGGTGTTGGGGGACTTGGAGCAAGGGTGCTTGGATAAATGGATTCTCACCCCAAGATGGTTCTATCTTTTCTCCAATATACTCTTCATCTGGTGAGTGTGCTGATAATATGTTCAAAATCACCATAAATATAGTTGCTTGAATCTGTGATGGAAAACACTCCAAAAGTGCTTGGTTTGGTTTGTTGATGAATTTTTCCCATTCTTCCTTTGTAGGGTCTTCTGTAGGCATTTTGTTTCTAGCAATGGTTGGTCTATTTGGAGAATAGCCTCCATGTGGATATTGTGTGAAGCTTATAGCTGAATGATGTGCAGATGCTACCCAAGCTATAGTGGTAATGATGTTAATAAGGTCTTTTTGGGTATTCAGTTTTGGCCACCATGGTTGGAGCTCTTCATCAGACTCTACGATTTTCGAGCTTGGGTAGTAGTGGTTTACATACTCCGTGACCCATTATTTGATCGCGTCCCATATTAGAAGACCATCATTTGCAAAAGGATATTTTCCAATTGCTAGCTTTAGGCCATGTTATGCATTAGGATCTTCCACAACCATTCCTCTATTGATAAGATCCTTTGGAAGTGCCTGCAAATCAAATTGCCAAAGCTTATCATAGGCCCCAGAGCTTAATTCCATTGTATATCTCAGATGTGGATGCAATAATCTATAAATCGGATATATGGAACTAAGATGTCTGTAGGTTGCAATGATTATAGGTTCAACAACACAATGAGTTTTTAGCCAATGGCTTATAAGTTCATGATGACCATAATCATGTGCAAGAACATGAGCTTTAGCGAGCCTCCAAAGCCAGATATTGGTGGAATGAGAAGCAGGTGTGAAGACTTGCTTGCATTGTGGCTTGCCGTCAATAATCGGTCTAGTGAGCTCAATAGCTAATGGCTTCAATATGCCTTGATTGGTGAGGAAGAAAAGTGTTCTGATAATGAAATGGGCAACACATTTTATGGTTTAATTCTGTTTATGGTAGGCTCTGATAATTCTTGCTTGCCTTGTGACTTGTTTTATGCAGGAAGACGAGGGTGTCACCGAATGGAGCTGAAACTTGAGTTTTAACATGTCCTGCTGGTAAAACCTTATGGATTATGGAACGACGTATTGTTTGGTAAGTCCGGATAGATGTCAGTTCTGTTTTTCTAATCGTCAGTCCTTCTTTTCTCAGTGGCGGTATCTTGATTAAAAGAGATTGGGGACTGAATGTCTTCACCATAATAACTGCAGGTCATACTTGGAATGGAGTGAATGACTCATAGGCGTTTCTGTGATAGTGCTGACTATGGTGGGAGTAGATGGTGGTTATTGGTGATGTGGCAAGCGTCGCTATGTCAGGTTGTTTTGGCAATGGTTCCTTTTCTTTGCAAGTAAGAGCTGCGTGAGAGGGACCTTTTCTCAGATGCCGTTTTTGGCTCAAAGTTATGGAACTGTCCTGCTATGCGGAAACTCGCTTTCCTTGGCTGCTGTTGATGCATATCCGTTAAGTTAACCGCTGTGCTGATGTGTGTCTGCTATGTTGATGTATGACTGCCGTGTTGCTGTTGCAAGCCAGATTGGTGGTTGAGTCAAAGGATACTCATCTCTTTTTAGGACCTTTGAAAAGTGTTGACTTAATGGAGTCTGAGTTGTAGAAATTCATGGTTGTAACTTGGGTAAATCTTTATCTGTACCATTAATGAATACTTCATATATCATAAATAAAGTATTTGTAATCCCTATCTGCTGTAGTTGGAAAAATTTTGGCGCTCATAAAGTACTCCAATGATGTAGAAGTCGTATACAAACCGAAAAGTCATGATATTGTCATATGGTTAAACCATATGAAGTTTTCATGAGTAGTATTTGCTTCGAGGACCAAACATAGTGAAGTCTAGTGAACTTCTATGCAAATAAATTAACTCCCGTAGCCCTCTCACCAATTGAATTTCAATCTCTTATCTTATAATGCGCTTGTATCGTGAAAATCCATCATGAAAATGGATCTTGTAATGTACACTATATGAAGTTTTCCAGTAACTCAAATAAATTGAAATCGACACTAAAACTTGCAAATCTTCAATAACCCAATGACTTCGGTTCTTATGAGATTCCGTCTCGCGTAGCCTACGTCTTTATTTTCAAAATGCGACAACTTATTAATGTGAATTTAATCATGGGCTTGAATATGATGAGCTCCCCATGGTAGAATAAGATCCACCTCTTTACACAACAATCTAGGTTGTCTTTAATTTCGGAGCTGAGTAAAAGTCATTGAGTTCAAATCAGCTTGTAAATTTTGATCAAATTTGGGCTCAAGATTTGATAAACCATATGAGGATTTTCTTGAAGCTGTCACCGGTTAGTTAATACACCTGCACGAGCTGGTTAGCCATAATAAACACACGTACAATAGTAAAAGATAATACACAAGAAATGCACGACGGAGATGGGATCTTAAGGTCAAAAATTAGGGTGTGACACAAAGTTGTTCTGAATCTAAAGGATCAAAATCAACCTTTCAGACTCTGAAGAGTCAACTCAAGTCTTTCAGGTGCTATACCTAAGCTTACTTGAAATACAAAGATCAGCAGAGCTCTGAATACTGGAGTCGTTTGAAGCAAGCAGACTATGTTGACTCAGTTATAAGGAATGACTATGCATCTTTTGAATGTGCTTCATTAACAGTTTGGAAGATTCTACTTCAAAGGGATTTTGTCTATATCAAGTCAACAACTCTAAAAGTATTGATCCAGACTAGTTTTGATCAAGACTCTGATAAAGGAAAACTCAGAACCTGTGATTTAAGACTCTGAAGTCTCCTTCACACTAGGTTCTGAAGACATACTTTAGCTTCTTTTTCATGCTTTAACTAATTCTATAAAAATCCTCTGATTCAGGAAGTTAAGTATAAAGATAACAATGACTCTGAACAAGCTTCAATAAAAATTTTCAAGAATCCTCTAGTCATAAGTTATCTAAAGAAGATCTTGTGAAAAAGGAACATTACTTTATGTCTAATCAGCATAAAGTAACGTTGCCAGGATCTTATCTTTCCAACTGTTCTGAATTCTTCTCTGCTCCTTTCAACATCTTTATGCTAGCTGAGTTTTAGCTCACAAGGATGTGATACCAGTTCACATAAATGGGTTGAGAGAAACTGTGTTATACAGAAAAAATAGATAAGAGAAACACACATAAAAAGAAAATATAACCAGAAGGGTTAAGTGTGTGAGAGTAGAGTGAGGCGTATTCACATATGTTTATAAGAAATAATACGTGAATAAGATCATGAAGATTAACAGAATTGAAAGGAACAACAAGATGAAAATTTGTGGAAGGAGAGAAGAAGAATGAAAGCCTCATTCTTCTACACTCAGGAGCAAACAATTTATATTCTTCTCAAGATTGTAAACCTTCATTTATCTGCTTAACTAAGAAGTACACATCTAAATACAAGGTTAATACTAGAGTTTTTGTTAAGAGAATCTAAAGACTCTAGCATTTATGCTCAGAGTAAGTCTTTTTCCTATGATTGAGCATTTAAATCTCATGCTTGAGGGAAGAGCACGAAGTCTTAATCAATGTGGTTGAAAATTGAAGTCTCATGCTTGAGGGTAGAGCAAAACGTCTATATCAGTGTGATTGAGCATTAAAGTCTCATGCCTGAGGGAAGAGCAGGAAGTCTTGATAAGTTGATTGAGCATTGAAGTCCCATGCTTGAGGGCAGAGTAGGAAGTCTCGATCAGTGTGATTGAGAAAGAAGTCTTGAACCTAGGGTTTAAGAAAGGAAGTCTCAATTAGTGTGATTGAGCAAGAAGTCTTGAACCAAGGGTTTAAGCAAGGAAGTCTCTTTCTAGTTTGATTAAGTAGAAAGTCTTAAGTTGTTGGCTTAAGCAATTGTAATCTGATTAATTATAGTTAAACGCTCTTGTTCTGCAAGGGGAATGGACTACTCTTAAGTTGAGAGGAACAATGATATATTGTATGTCTCTTTATTTACTTCTGCAATAACATTCTGTTGTGCAAAAATGTTATGAAGTCAGACTCTAATCTGGTTCAGTCTCTTACTTGAATCAGAACCTAAGCTTGACAACTTAGGTTCTGAGTAAGGTTAAAAAAAGGAAGTAAATCTTCAATTACTACTACCCACTCTTTTATCAGACTCTAAGCGTGGTTCAGAATCTAATGATTCAAAATAAAAAGTGAGGAGATGATTTTCGGGCATACACAATTCACCCTATCCCCTTCTTGTGTATTTTTCTCACCTTTAGTTGGTATTAAAGCCTAGTTGTAATTTATCACTTAACAATGAAATAGAAAAGATGCAACGAGAAAAACTACTCAGTCAGAGCTTCAGCCTGAATGAAGTTTCCTTCATTAGATCAAAGATTGGAAACTATAGAAAGATGAGCTGAAGAAAGTCATGCTAGTGTTGTGATGAGTGCTCAAACATAAGCATATGACCTTGAAGTAACTCTTGAATAAACAAAGAAGGAGTTCTTTCAAATTTATGTGGATTAAGAAACTTTTTTCTACTCTAGGTCATTTGTTTTGTGAGTAGGAAAGGATTTTTAATCTTTAAGACTGACTCATGGGACAAGTGTACTTGTTGAAGAAATCAAGAAACCTTTTCTGCTTTAAGTCATTTGCTTTGTAAATATGAAAGGATTCTTTAATCTTTAAGACTGACCTGTAGGTCAAATGTGCTTGTTGAAAGGATCAACATTTCCACTCACACATTGGTTGTGATGATGATCAATGAGACACTCTTGAAGACAACATTGACTAGGAGTTCATTGGTGTTGGTATCATAACAGATAGAAAATCTTGAGGAATTTTCCTACAAGATACAACTCCAAGGTTACAGCTATTCAAGAGGCTAAAGACCTGAATACTCTAGGCCTTAAAAAGTTGGTATGTAACCTTCAGATCCTTAAATGGAACTGAATGGTGATGAACTTGTGTTGAAACCTAGATTTCTTGCCGTGAGGTTTAATGTTGAAATATCTTATTATAAAACTTCCAAATTTTCAGTAGTTAGAAAAACTAGAAGAAGCTTCTATTGGAGAAGACTCTAATGGGGACTCTGACGATGAGTAATTAGATTTCATTATCAAGTGGTTTCAATAGCTAGCCAAGAGAAATAAGAGATTCTCTAGTAAAAGTGCTAACTTCAAAGGTTCCAGTTCCAAAAACAGGGAAGATGACCAGAATATCTACTACATTTGCAATAAACCTAGTCACTTCAGAAACAATTGTCCTGATCTACAAAAGGAAACTTTTAGACAGAGATGCTAATGAAGTTAACCTTGCACTGATGGCTGACACACTCTATGATTTTGAATCCTAGTCAGGTTCTGGCTCTGAATCAGTGGAAGAAGATAAGTCTGTTAAGAAATAGCTTGATTCTCTTTCAAAATCAGAAGATAAGTCTGTTAAGAAATAGCTTGATTCTCTTTCAAAATAATTGAAATCTTCTAAAAATACGATTGAGACATTGGAAAGAAAACTAGTTGCTCAAGTTGAAAAGGATTCCAAGAAACCTTTAAATGACCAAGATATGGCTCTCCAAGATTTCCTGATAATGGGTCTTAATAGAACTACGCTTGAGTCCATGATTTATGGAGTAAGCAAGAGAAAAAGAGAAAGTTTAGGCTTTCATGAAAAAAAATTGTTTCCAAAACCTTAACATGGAAGAAACCCAAGGAATCCTCTTTTTCAAGCTATGTTGATAAAAGGTTTTAAGACCTTGGTGCATCTGCTACTGAGTGTAGCAGATTCTGAATGCACTAGAATCAATGACAGAGAAGTAAAAGGTTTTGATTGGAATAAAACCTAAAACTTCAAAGATAATAGTTTCTTAAGAAATTAAACACTATGATCCTTAATTCAAAAGGTGAAAGGAATCCTAAACCAAAGACCTCTCGATCCTAGTTTCTAAAAGATTCATAAACTAAGGAAAAAAGGTGAAGCCTTTGTTCTAGAGCTTGGATGATGGACATATACAATCTACAACGAGAGAAAAATCATGTTCTCTAGATTCTAACTCAAGGGAGAAGAAAGAAAAGAAGGCTATTGTCTCCAGTCTTCTGACATCAAGTTCCTGCTGAACATGAATCTGCTTCAACATCAAATATTCTTGAAGGACAAATCTTTTTGTAAAGAATTTACATAGGATGTTCATAATCTGCACAAAGTCTTGTTAATCATCCTCATTCTTTATATAGCTTTTATGCATGATACGTTATTTGTAGTTGATGTATGTATATGATCTATCTGTACATAACCAGTTTGGACAACTTACTCGTGTGAGGATTTTCAAACCTATGAAAAGAATCTTTATACCCTTTGGATAAATATTATAGTTATTTAAGTATATTATTATTCCTAATTTTTAAAAGCTTGCTTTTGATAAAGAGTATCAAAGACTGATGCTGATCAGAAGTAGCCTCATAAAGAAATGGAACAGTCTCGGATGATGTGTGGCTTCTGAAAAGTATCAAAATCTGAGACTTATCAAAGGAAGAAGAAATTTCAAATAACAGTTAATTAAAAAATCTTTTTGGCAACTGTCGCACTTGAAAAATTCACGGGTTTGAAAATTTATCATGCATGCTCCAAACTTGTACGTGCAGAACCTATTGTGTAGTGATGCTTTACCTTGTACTTGTTTATCTTACTTGTAGGTTTTCTATAAGATTTTTTGTGATTTGTATTTTCAAAATATAATTGTCTTAAATCTCTTTCTTTCTTGGTTATACCTTTTTATTTCCTATTTAAATTTATCTCCTTCAGTCTAGGTTTTTCATTCTCTTCTTACAACCTGTCTCTTAAACTTGGTTGACAAAGTTGTACAACCTTGCCCTAATTTTTCTAAAGCTCCTTTCTCTCGTTTGCATCCTAACCTGGGATGACCTCTAGCTCAAACCTTGACCTGAAAAACCAACTGGAGAGCATCAATGAAAGGTTAGTCCTCCTTGAAGAATTAGGAGCCACTAACTATGATCTTCTACTTCTCCTTCACTCAAGGGTACGAGTAAAATTTCCTCAAGTAAATTTCAACCTCCTGAAGATAACACTTTCTCTCCTTGAGAGAAATATGCTCTTCACTCCTTATGAACGAGTTCTGGGTGAACTCTTCTCTCTACAAGGAACAGTTGTAACTCTTGATGAAATTTTATTTAACCTTGGGGTGAAGAGTTGTTGATAAAGATCATGTTGGTTCATAAGGATGATCCACCAGACCTAGGAAGTCCTTCTAAGCTGCTTGTGTTTGAATTTTTTTATAAAATTTTTTGTAGTAATTTCCTTTTACTTTCATTTTTGTATCTTGCACTTAGAGCATTTGTGAAATTTTATTTTGCTTAAGACTTGTATGTTCTGATTCTTAGTGTAATATTGATGTATTCTTCCTTAGCCTCTGATTGTATAACCAAATAAATTACTATGTTTAATTTGATGTATCAAATTAATACAATTAAAAAATAATATCAAGTTAAAAGCGTTTCTTTTTATTTTGAACTTCTTAATCAGTTTACATTAGAGGAAATAATTATGATTAAAAGGTTGGTATGCAAATTAAAGAAGGGAAAATAACTTCATTGAACTAAAGGAATGATTATGAAAGGATGTATATAAAATTAATCCTAATCTTCCCTAGATTTCCAAGCATAGAAAAAGTTTTCCCAATTTAAATCCAACTCTTCTTCTTAATCAGAATTAAAATGAATCACTTATCTAAATCTTCTTATTTTGGACTTCTTCTTATTCTTACTAATCCTCTTATGTGTCTTCAGTTCCAGACGTAGAGAGGTTGAAGGAATTTCATTAGATGGTCTGACCTTTTGATCAGGAGTTGCCTCAGAGACTATAGGAGCCTCATAAATAATGGAAGTAGAAGATTGCTCAGAAGTTGTATTCATCTTGAACCAGATGTATGTTGAGAGAATATGGATTTTTGTTTTCGCTTGATCAAGTTGTGTGCTTTTATAACAAATATCAGAAGATCAAAAACTTTGCATGTTTCAGATTTTGATCTTTGAAATTCTCAAAGCAAACCACTAGTTAAGCATGCCATCCTGGATCATAATTACTTCATGGAAAATGAAACGATAGTGATTTACCATTATAAGTAAAGAATTTATTTGGTTAAAAGGTTTTAAATTATTTTAAATTGTCTTCTTCTTTTGAAATTTTTTAATTCTTTAAATTGGTTTTTAATTGTTTCAAAATTTTCAGTGTTTTAAACTATTTCAAAAGTATGTGCATTGAAACTGTTTTGAATTTTTTTTTCTTCAGTTGTATTTTTTTTCTCTTTCTTTTAAAATATTTTTGATAATGTCAAAGGGGGAGAAAATACATGGAGTATTTAAGAAGATATTAATGCACCATAACTTGAAAAAAGTAGTTTATGCCAAAACAACTTCTGAGTTATAAGCTCTAAGTTATTTATATTTTTAGTAATTTATCTTATCAAGCTTAAATGATAAATTTAATTAAACAAATACAATACTTAGGGAAAGCTTACAAATCTTACCTTAATGAACTGTCAGACTAAGGGGGAGCTTACAAATATCAAACCCAAAGTCAGTTTGTTGATTAAACTTATAAGATTTAATTAACATAAATAAGGAGTTAAGAGGATCTTATAATCCTTGTATTAATGGACTATCACAGTTAGAGGGAACTTACAAACCTCACCCTAATGGATTGTCTAACTTAGGAGGAGCTTACAAACCTCAGAATCTGATGTTAGACTCTGTTAATTAAATCATCAACCATTGTTCTTAAATATATTTTTTTGTCATCATAAAAAATGGGGAGATTGTTGGAACAAGATTTGTTCACACCCTTAAAAGGTTTTGATGATAATAGAGTATTCAAAGAACAATAGGGTTTACTAATGGTTGTTCAAGTGTGCAGGAATAAACGATATTAACCTTCACATAAATCAAGTTAATCACTTAGAAGAATCATTAAAGTGAAGCAAATTTGTTATGAATTTGAAGGATTAGAATCAAGCTTTTAGACTTTGAAGAGTCAACTCAAGTCTTTCAGATGCTGAACTTAAGCTTACTTGAAATACAAAGATAAAAAAAGTTTTGAAGATTGGAGTCGTTTGAAGCAAGCAAACTCTGTTATAAGGAATGTCTCTGCATCTTCTGAATGTGCTTCATCAGTCGTTCTAAAGATTATGCTTCAAAGGGATTTTGTCTATATCAAGTCAACAACTCTGAAAGTGTTCATCCAGACTAGTTTTGATCAATTCTTTAATTAAGTCAAGCTCAGAACCTCTGATCTTAAGACTTTAAAGTCTCATTCCAACCATGTTCTGAAGACATAGTTTAGCTTCTCATCTTGCTTTAACTAATTTTACAAAAAAATGCCTCTGATTCAGAAAGTTAATTACAAAGATATAATGACTCTGAACAAGCTTCAATAAATGTCTTCAAAATGCCTCCATTTAGGAGTTATCTAAAGAAGATCACGTAATAAAGGTACACTACTTTTATGTCTAATCAAAATAAAGTAATGTTGTCAGGACCACATATCTCCAACTCTTATGACCTCGGTTGTTCTCCTCTCAACTTCTCTATGCTAGCTGAGTTTTAGCTTACTTTATTGTACTCTAACTAAAGACCGTTAATGACTACTTGTACTATTTGTAGTTTCAATCTTCAACGAATATATTCTCAGCATCTATGTTAGAAGAAGATTGAAAAACATAAAAAAATAAATAAGAGAATGAATGGCATTAGAAGAATGTGTAACTAGGTTGACAAGGATGTGATAACAATTCACGTATATGGGTTGAGAGAAACTGTTACACAGAAAATGCAGATAAGAGAAACACTCAAAAATAAAATATAACCAGAAGGGTTAACTATATGAGAGTAGAGTGAGACATATTCACATATGTTCTGAAGAAAGAATATATGAATATGATCAAGAAGATCAAAAAAACAAAAAAACACAATAAGATGAAAATCTATGCAAGGAAAGAAGAAGAATGAAAACCTCATTCTTCTACACTCAGGAGCAAACAATTTATATTCTGCTCAAGAGCATAAACCTTTGTGTATCTGCTTAACTAATAAGCACACATGTTAACACAAGAATAATACCAGACTCTTTGTTAAGAGAATCTAAAGACTCTAGCCTCTTTGCTTAGAGTAAGTCTATTTATGATGATTGAGCATTGAAGTCTCATGCATGAGGGCAGAGCAAGAAGTCTCGATTAGTGTGATTGAGTATTGAAGCCTTATGCTTGAGGTCATAGCAAGAAGTACCGATCAATGTGATTGAATATTGAAGTCTCATTCTTGAGGGCACACCATGAAGTCTCGATTAATGGGATTAAGCATTGAAGTCTCATGATTAAGGGTAGAGCAGGAAGTGTCGACCAATGTGATTGAGAAGAAAGTATTAAACCTAGGATTTAAGCAAGGAAGTCTTTATCAGTGTTGTCGTACCACGAAAAATGAGAACACGACCTAATGAAGCGCAATTGCACGCTCACAGGATGGACTTTACAGAGTCGCCACCGATATTTATTTATATTATAGAGGGAAAGGGAAAATATCGAATAAAACCTCTAAAAAAATACAAGGATTGGTCTTCGCAACCAATGTGTGATTTCAGGAGTAAATTATGCAAGGGAAAGGTATTAACACCCCCTACATTGCTTGTACTCAATGGGATCCATTTGGTTAGTTGTATGTGTTAGCGTTAGCTGAAAATGTTAGGCTTATCAAGTTATTAAGGGAAAGAAATAAGTCAAAGAGTTTATTTTTTATTAGGGCAAAGAAGAAATGGACCTAAAAAGATTTTTATTACTAGGGGTCCTGACAAGATTTCATAATCCTGCTCTTATGTATCTCAAAAGAAAAGTAAAGGCATACGTAGTTCTAGGTAAGAAAAGTTTGTTTGCTGGTGGATTTTAGCAAAACCTATCTTGTATTAATCAACGAAAAACATTATTTTACTCAAAACAGGTGAGGAGTAGACATTTGCATCATATTGAATGGATTTATAAATCACATTCATGGGAATACACCACTTATCTCAACTCAAAGGTTGTGGGTGAAGCATTGCCTTGCATCATCTTAAGGCAAAATGTCTTTCATTTTTAAAAAGTTTTTGGTTGTGCCCAGAGGCAAAAGGTTTGAATGGGTTTGATGTGCTTTAGGTGATGACGAGAGCTTGGATTAGTAAGATATCCATCTCAATTCCTAATGTCAAGAGCTCGTGGTATCCACCCCGTTCTGTTTCCATCTTTTTTTTAAAAAGGTGTTTTGATCTTATTAGATATTTTCTAAGATTTTGATTGGGAAAATGCATTCAATGTTGATTGAGGTTTTTTTATGGTTATGAAAATGGTTGAAGTGATTTTAGGGTTTGAAAAATGATTTTGAATATGGATGGTTGATAAATTGAGATAGTGGAAATGATTTGAAAAGGAAAGTTTGAAGTGGGTTGGTTTTAACATGATTTTGAAATAGGTTGACGTTGGACCAAACTTTTGACTTGCCTTGCAAAATAGTTTTGAAAATGATTTTGCTAAGTGATTAAAAATGAATTGAAATAGATGGTTAAAGATGATGGATACAAATAGTAACACGAAGGGTGCAAATTAGATTGCAATGCGGTGCAAATTCAAATGTAGCGACCTGAACTCAAGCACAAGGCGTAAATCAAACGCCACAAGATCCTAATATACATACAAGCATTTAATAATGATAAAAATGTAAAATTATACACAATATTTACATCGCACATCCACAACAAATGAATCGAAAAAGTAAAGCGAAAAGGAAAGTGTATGGATTAAAATCATGACGCAAGACGCAAATCAAAGTCAAGTACACGAAGATGTGCAAAGCTACGATAAGAAGTTAAATCGGATCTAAACATAACAATCTTGGATCGTTGAAAGTTAGCACAAATCAAAATAGAAAATTGACAATGCGTAAGCGGTCATCACAAGTCGAATTAAGAAGCAATGATATAATAAAATTAAATGAAAGCACAAAATTGCAAATCGAAACGCGAGTTAGTAAGCGCACAAAAGAAAGCGGATTTCCGCTATGCTAAACTATTAGACGCGTGTACAAAATTGAAACGCAATGATAATCAATAAAAAATACCGCACATAAACCGTATACATAAACAAAACATATATAAACAATAAGTAACAAAAACTAAAGAAAAAAAACAAACCAAAGAAAACAAAACATGCATGAACAATAACGACAAGTAGAAAAAGGTGATAATAAAATGCTATTGCAATCCTACATAGCAAAAAGGAGATGATTGTGTAGCTGCTGCAAGGTGGTTTTTTTAGATTTGTGTCTCTCCTCTTAGCATCACTAATTTATATACATATCATCCTAAAGTTTTTAATAATTTAAAAAATTCACAAATACCCTTGGTGCTTATTTTAGATACAAAAATAAATAATATTAGTTAAAACTAAAATAAGATTAAACCCTTAAAATAATTAAAATAAAATTAAAATATCAATAATCCTATTTATTTTTTTTCTAAATGCTTTGACAAAAATGTAAAAATAAAAGGATTCAAAATAAATAAAATTCGTTCGCAGAAGTGCTCAAAAAATTAAACTGAATACACCATAACGATTAGCGTGAAATAAACTTGGAAAAATACAACGTTTGATTTAATTTTGAAATAAATTTTGACCGGTTAAAAGGCTTAGGCTGATAAAAATGTGACTGAAATAGTAGTAAAAAATTAAAACGAGCACACCATATTAAACTTCGCGAAATGTAGATTAGTATAATTGACGTCTACACGCTCAATTTTGAAATTTTCTTTCCATTGATTTTACGCACAATTAAGAGTTAGTTTGACCGGTCTATCTGTAAATCTGAAAAATTATTCTGACCGATAATTTGGACATTATGCCAGATGAAATGCACGTTATGATATGCATATGATGTTAATTATTTGGTGAATACATTTATTCGGTGATTCAGGATCAAAATTGGGATATGACAGTTGCCCCTATTTAAGTATCTTCAACTAGAGAATATGAAGAAGGTTAATCTTCGTATGATCGTAGTGGGAGATAGTTAAATATTAAAAAGAGCCAAAATTTCCCCTGAATGCAAATGAAATGATATGATATGCAATGTTATGAATTTATGAGGAACTCTTTATGGTTTTTTGGGGGATATGATGAATCCCTAACATGATGATTTTTTTCATTTTTGAAAAATGAATGGTGGACCTATGGGGGAATGATGGAGATATATGGTAATGGTGATCCACAAAAAATGACAAAGATAAATGGGTGAAGAATCACTAGGGATGACAAATTGCTAGGGAAAAGACACTGCAGAATATTCAAAGTGTGTTATCAACTAACATGCAAGCACTTTAGAATATACTAAAAGTTTTGGAGATGTCTCATAAGAAATTCATCCAATTAAAGATTTTGGAGATTCCTAATATAGAATTTATCCAAGACAAGAATAAATGGGAGTCTTCTTACTAGAAGATCATCCACACAGAACATTGGAGTTTTCTCACTAGAAAATCATCCATAAAAAACGTTGGAGTTTCTCACTAGAAAATCATCCATATAAAACATTGGAGATTTCTCGCTAGAAAGTCATCCATGCAAAAATTGGAGTTTTCTCACTATATAATCATCCATACAAAACAATATTAGGACCCTTCTTACGAGAAGACCATCAAAATAGCAAAACAGAATCAGAAATCTTCTTATAAGAAGATAATCCACAAAAAGAGGCTATGACAAGTCTTTATGAAGAAATCATCCAGACAAACATCATTAGAGATTTCTAATTAGAAAAACATTCAAGCTTCTGGGAATTCCTCAAAAGACTAGTCACACATGACTTTCTAGGGACCATTAGGAAAAACAGGGTATTCAAAATCTCTGTAGGTGCCAACAACAATTGGACTTAGAACGCAAGAATTGGTTATGACCGGCTTCTAACAGATTAATACCAGCTACGACTGTACTTTAAATAATGTTGGCGACAACCAAACTTTAGGTACCAATTATGATTGGATTTACAAACGGAGTGCTAGTAATGACCGGGCTTTTATAGAATGCCAACAATTGGACTTTAAGAACAGAGTGTTAGCTACAACTAGACTTTAAATGATGTTGGTGACAACCAAACCTCAGGGACAAATTATAATTGGATTTTCAAACAAAGTTTTAGTAATGAACAAACTTATAGAGAAAGCTAACAACAATTATACTTGAGGATGAATTCCCATACGAGAATTGGACTTGATGGATAGATTACCAGACGGGAACATGTGTTTTGTATTTTGTTTCTATTTATCATACAAGAATTGACTTTCAGATATTCTACCAGACAAGATTTCTTTTTTAAAAGGAAACTAACTACCATATGGGAACTGGAGTTAAAAATAGGCCATCATACGAGAACTGGTTTTACAATCGGCCACCAAACGGGAACTAGTTTTTAAGAAAAGAGTACCAGACGAGAATTAGTGTTTTTTTTTTGGAAAATGGTTGTCAGACGTGAACTCACTTTCAAATGATTTACCATATGAGAACTGGTTTCTTCTGATTTATTGTTAGAAAATAATTGGCTTTAAAATGGTCTACCAGATGGGGATTAGTTTTAAAAGATTACTACAAGACAAGAACTGGAGTTAGAAATAGGCCACCAGACAGGAACTGGTTTTACCAATGACCACCAGACGGGATCTGGTTTTAAAACTGACTATCAAACAAGATCTGACTTTACTAGACGATAACTGGTTTTAAGAAAAGACTAACATACAAGAACTGGGGCTTGAAAATTGACTGTCAGGCGGGAACTGACTTTCAAATGATTTACTAGACAAGAACTGGTTTTTGGATGTTTGATTCCTTTATGTTATGTGCATATGCTCGACGAATGAGAAGATATGCATGGCTTAATGCTAGAGAGAAGCAACATGCTTAAAGCATGAAAATGATTTATGCAATGACTCAAAGGTTTCAAAAGATGCCCCTGTGTGGGTAATGGATGGAAGATCCTTTTGCAAAAAAGGTTCTGACCAGAAGGCAAAATGTTATTTGATGGGGTGATAGCATAATTTCCTGACACTCGTCTTTGTCGCATTGCTGCGAAAAGAGGTCGGCAAAGACAGAAGAGTTGCCACCGTTCGTTATTTATGCCAAAGAGATGGAAAGGAAAAGATCATAGAAAACCTAAGAGAAAGGGAAAGACAAGGTCATCACAACAAAATTTTGGGTTCAGGAGTCGGTTACGCAAGGGGAAGGTATGAGCACCCCTCATGTCCATTGTACTCAACGGGATCCACCTTGTTGTCTAATCTATGGGTGAAAGAAACTATCTAAAGACTGCTGCTAAACGGAGAAAGAACTGACTCGATAGGACATCACCGCCCTATGCCTACGTATTCCCTCGTGCAATGGGAAAGTCAAAGTCAACGTAGTTCGGGAAACTACAAGGGAGGTTGCTCGCCAAGACATCGTGTCTTATGCCTACGTATCCTCATCTAGTATGAGAAATCAGAGAAAAACATAGTTCAGGCTAACTACGAGAAAATGGGGTATTCTCAATCGCATGGGGGCGAGAGAAAAGGTCCGGGTAGATGATACTAGCGTACACATTCTAGCTGTTAGGTGTATTGCTGCTCGACCATTGGAGACTTAGGCGTTACCTATTTGCGGTAGAACGGACGTAGCATGTCCTAGGTTAAAAGGTATGGAAGCCTAAAGGGAGAGAAAGAAAGAAAAGTGCTCGCCAGGATCCTCGCAATCCTGTGCCTACGTATTCTCGACGGGTATGAGAAATCAGAGCAGCCGTAGTTCGGCCAACTACAGAAAAAAGGTCTCGATTGCACGAGGCCGAGAGAAAAGGGTTCAGAACAATAGGCCAGTCTCGATTACACTGAGGCAAGAAAAAATGGGTAGTTAGTTGTTAGAGGGAAAGTCTCGATCGCGCGAAGGAGAGAGAAAAAGGAAATTAGTCGTTAGTGTGCTCGCCAAGACATCGTGTCTTGTGCCTACATATTCTCATCTGGCATGAGAAATCAGAGCAGCTGTAGTTCACCTAACTACGGAAAATGGGTCTCGATCGCACGGGGGCGAGAGGAAAGAGGTCTCAATTGCATGAGGGCAAGAGAAAATGGGTCTCGATCGCACGGGGGCGAGAGAAAAGGAGTCTCAATCGCACGGAGGCGAGAGAAAGGAATCGGATCTGGGACACGCACGCTAAACCCTAAGATGTAGGAACGAATGCGTTGCATATCACCCAAAGGGCATACGCTAAACACTCTAGACAAGAGAGGAGAGGCTCCTCACTAATCATTTCCTACGCATCTAACGCTGACATCTCACAACACTCATCACGGTTGATTAAAATATTGAAGTAAGAAAAGTTACCGAACGGAGTGGTTCCGTTGACCCTTGAAATTGTGTGTAAGCTTCATTTCCAAGCTTCTAATCTCCTCTTTGATCCTTGGTGATGATGTTTCGAAATACGGCTCGAAAGGGTCAAAGTGAATTGAATCGGGTCCAATGTGACGCTAAACCGTTGTAGCTCGACATATAAGAGAAGTCAAACTATAGGAGTTCACGTAGTTGATATCCGGGCTATGGACAAGATAGAGAAATGATATTGCGGATCATTCTCCAATTGAATCGTGTCGCATAGACCAAAAGTGGGATCCCGTCTTAATCACAAACATAATGTCGATTAATCGAAGGTAGCCTATCGCAATCCCAAAGTAAAGAAAATGACCCAAATGGTCAGCTTCCATAGATTTGAAATCGGGAAGGTTATCAACTTCGATAAATCCGACGCTTACGGATACAAGACTTCATCGATCGCGGAAAGTCTAAATAAAATCGAAAAGAAGAATAAATTAGGAGAGAAAAGAGGTGGTCTCGGATCCAACATTATTCATCAATAATTTGACTGGTAATGAATTACGGAAGTCTCGTCATAGACCAAAAAGTGGTCAAAAATGAAATAAAGTCGAAAATGAAAACGGGAGAGAAAGTGGTCTCGTATCTATTGTTTCTCATCAATAATTTGATAGAAAAACAATAGAGGTCTCTCATCGACCAAAAGAGAAAAGGGTCCTCAAATAAAAATAAAAATATTAACTTTAAAGTCTAACTTCTAAGAAATATCTAAAAGAAATTAAAAACTCTAAAAGAAATTAAAGTTATGAATATATATATATATATATATATATATATATATATATATATATATATATATATATATATATATATATATATATATATATATATATATATATATATATATATATATATATATATATATATATATATATATATATATATATATATATATATATATACTTATAAATCTAAAAACTATTAGATAATAAATATTAATAAACTATATTATTTATAAATTTTAAAAAAAAACTATTTTAGAAAAGTAAATCTAATATAAACTAAAGAAATTATTTAGAAAAAACTATTTAAAAAAAAACATATCAAAATATTAATAATTATAAATTACATATTATAAGAAAAAGTACATTAAAAAAAATAATTACAAAATGAAATAAAAATAGAAAAAAGGAAAAGGTGGAAACTAAAAAACAGGGTGGATATGCGGTCAACACTCATTATCATCAGCAACGAAATCTAAAACAGAGTATCAAATTCCAAAATTTGCAATCGACAAAGTTAATCGACGGTGTGAGTTCTCAGATATGGCTAGGCATTAGTGTTTTATTCAAATCAAATTTCATCAGTGAATATCTGTTCTGGCCTAGCGAAAAACGACAATGTTGTCGATGTTAACGGAGGAGAAAAGACGGAGAGAGTGGATTGAGAAGAAAAGAGTTTCCTGGTTTTCGTTATTGAGTTTGGAGGTCGTATTTGGGGGGCTATATTGATTCAGATTTGTGTTGAAGAAGTACAGTGGTGGTGAGTGAGAGAGTTGCGGATGAGTTTCAATGGGGTTTCATGGAGGTTCTAGGGAATTCACAGTGAGGAAGAGGGGGGTTTCAGTTGGGGTGCTTTTGAGTTGTATTCGGAGGTGTTTCTGTATCAAAAATGGGTTTCAAAAGAACGAGTGGGTGGAGGTCGAAAATGGGTTTGGAAGGTTTCGCGAATGGGTTTTCTGTGTTGGTTGTGAATGGGTTTGTTGGATTTGTTGAAGGTTTTGTTGTGGTTCGTTTGGATTGGTTTTGAAGTGGGTTTATGGGGTTTGAAAATGAAGGTGAATAGTGGGTTGTGGAGGTCTCTGCGAAAATGGTGGAGTTTGTGTTCAAATGAAGATGTTGTTTGATGGTGAAGTTTCGGTTGAGAAATGGAAGGAAGGTGGAAGAGGGTTTGATAGTTGAAGATGGATAGAGGTGGATGAACGGCGGGTTAAGTTTCAGGTTAGAGGTTAAATGGAGAAGAAGGGTTTGATGGTGAGATGAACCGCAGAAGGATGTTGCTGCGTTTTTCTGGGATTTCTTCTAGGTTGAAGATGAACAATGCATTGGGCTGGCTGCTAGGGTTCTTAGTGCTGAAAATGATGATGAATAGTAACCAGGGGGAGAGGGCGACCGCGTAGGGTTCTGAGGTTGGGGAAGATCAACAGTAGTAGGCTATATAGTGTGATGACACATGTCTGCTAGTTGGCCATTTGCTGTTGAATTTGATTTTGATTAATTAAATAAAAACTGGTTTAAAGCTTGCTAAAACATTAATCCTAATTAACTAACTAATAAATCAAGACTAAGAAAGACTAATCCTAACATATAATGCTAATATAAGTCTAATTACTTAATCTAAACTAACAACATTCTAACTAATTAAAAACTATGTTAATTAAAATTCCAAAACAAATAGTTAAATCTATTTCTAAATGCTAATAATAATCTAAACCAACTTCTAATTAATTCTAGTATGAATATAATCTAAAATAAAAAAGTTCTATTTCTATTAAAAATAATTATAATAAAATTCTATTCTAATTTTTAAATAAAAAATTCTAATAAAAAATTAAAAACTATTCTAAAATTCTAATTTAATTCTAACCAAAAACTATTTCTATTAAAAACAAACTATTCTAAGCAATTTTTAAAAATGAGCTATTTCTAATTCCTATTAAAAGTTAAATTTCTAACAATTAAATCTATTTCTAAAACAAATAAGAAGTCTATTAAAAATCTACATTACCAATTAAATTCTAATCTCTAGCTAAAATTCTATATTAAATTCTAAGACTAATTAATAAACTAAATTCTAAGAAAACTAACTAAAGTTCTATTCTAAAATAAATGAAAAACTAATAAATTCTATTTCTATGTCTAATAAAAATCTATTCTACAAAACTAATTTCTAATAATTCTATTAAACACTATAAAAAGAAATTAAAGCAGAAAATAGAAATAAAAACACAAAAATGTAGCGAAATAAAAAACTAAAAAAAGGCGAACACCGAAATACAACATAATAACCAGCATAGACTGAACCACTAGAATGAGAACAAACTCTGCTCGATTCCGAAATAACTCCTTATTTGAACTGGTTTGAATCGCCTGAAACGCGAACAAAGCGGTCGTAATCCCGATAATCCACTCCAGTTGATAACATGCACAGTATGCGACCTAAATGATATGTAGATGCAAATGTGAAATGAAATGAAACAAAAGCCAAGCTGAAAGAAAAGGTTGGTTAAATTTTGGGGTGCACCAACTGCCCCTATTCAAACGACTTGGACCTGAATGGATGAAAAGCAAACAACTTTCAAAGATTCAAGGTAACAGGCGATTGAATACAAAAGAACCCAAAATTTTGCCAACCGCAAAAAGAAACTGTAGAAAGGTCCACTGGAGTCAAAAATAGAATCACTGAAGAAAATGTAACCGATAACTGCAGGGACAATGAGCTGACTCATTATCAATTAGAAAGCATCGACACGCAGTCGGGAAAAACATCTGTTAACACGTAGGCAACGACACTAAGTCGGTAAGAACATCTGACCTTGTTGTTAGGCATCTGTTAAATAAACCAGACATCAAACCTGAAAACCGGCTCAACACGAAGTTGAGAACATCTGCTAATCTAAGCAGGCATCCGTTACTTAAAACGAGCATCGAACCCGAAGGCCGGATCAACACGAAGTTGAGAACATTTGCTAATCCAAGTAGGCATCCGCTAATTAAAGTGAGCCTCGAACCCGAAGGCCGACTCAACACAAAGTTGAGAACATCTGCTAATCCAAGCAGGAATCCGCTTATTAAAGCGAGCATTGAACCCGAAGGTCGGCTCAATACAAATTTGAAAACATCTGCTAATCCAAGCAGGCATCCGCTAATTAAAGCGAGCATCGAACCCGAAGGTCGGCTCAACACGAAGTTGAGAACAGAATCCGTCGATTTACAATCTGAAAGAAGAATTCCACTAGGGGAATAAGCTTGAATAAGTAAACTCTGTTGGGGAGAAACAATCTCAACCTGCTAGGGATAAGTGCAATCTCAACCTGCTGGGGGATAAATGCACATCACTGCTGGCGAGATACTTCTGATCTGACATCTTTATCTTACGGGGATACAGAATCTCAACCATGAAGAAGTGAGATCAAACAAGTCTCGTGTCGGGGAATGTGATAGCATGTGAGCCACTGGGAATAATTGGGCCAAGTACGATTGGGCTTTTGGTATGGGATGGGACCAGGTTTATGGTGATTGGATGTATCTATGGTTACCAACAAAAGTGGATTTTAAAGGGCAATTACTAGATGAGAACTAGTATTCAAGGGTGGACTACCAGACGAGAACTGGTGGAAAAAGGTTAAGTCGTCAGACAAGAACTGACTTCTAGTTTTGGTATCAAACGGGAACTGATTTCTGTGGTTTAGGTATCAGACAGGAACTGATTTCTGGTTTGCCAGACGAGAACTGGACTTTGAAACTGTGTTTTCCAGACGAGAACTGGTTAAAAAGTAGGCTAAAGAAAGGGTGACCAGACGGGAACTGGTTTAAAAACTGACATGTACCATACGGGAACTGGTGGTTACTGAAGGGTTGACCAGGCGAGAACTGGTTTGAAGGTTTTCCAGAAGAGAACTGGGCTTTGGAAGTGTTTTCTTTAGGTTACAAGGTTCTGATAGGTAACAGGTTCAGGTTATTTGATGGGGTGATGGCACGATTCCCCGACACTCAACTTTTGCTGACAGAAATGCACTCACTTGAGTAACTTGCCCCAGTGTAGTTTAACTTGCCCCTGTCTGATCCTTGGGAAAGTTCACCTTGAGAAAAAAGTAGCTTTCCATGAGACGACCTCGAGATGGCTTGCCCTAGAATCCATACCATGAAAGGGTTCTTCCTTGATTGACCTGCCCCTGATTGGTAGAGTCTTGAGATCATTCACTTCTGATCAACCGCTTCTTGAATCATTTGCCCCATAATCAACCAATGCTTCAGGACTTGCCTCAGACTGATTGATTCCAAATTAACTCACTGGATGTCAATGCCCCAGATCCATAGGGCTACAAAGTATGCACAATTCTGGTCCAGACTGCTGAATGATTCAGTCCTGTTTGTTTTGCTCTCCATTGGAATTTCCTCCACGTCAACTACTGACCTGCAATTAAAATTGTTTGTTCACGAATGGTAATTTTAATGCGGTGTTCATGCAAGTTCTGAAAGAAATGTCACTTATTAAGTGTCATGATAGTGAGTGACGAATGAATCAAAAGTCCAAACGTAGTACTGATTTTATTAGTGAAAGATACAACAAGGATATGATTAGCAAATCATGTAGGAGTCAGTTTACTCAACCTCATTAGAGTATGCTTTCAGAATAAACCCCGCCTCAATTAGGTCTTTCGAGGGTTGAATCATGGTCTGGTTCACGGCTATTGATCTCCGTGATGATCTCCAATCCTACGTTAAGCTAACTTGGCACAAGTGCTCACCTTGAAAAGGTTTATTGAATGGTAGGAGTGATTGTTAAGGAACCCACAGGTTTCCGGAGTGACAGTTACCCCTTTTGTCTTCTGTGTCTGTAGTCACACGACTTTGTTCTTGTTTGAGAACTTTTCTTTTGTGATCTTCTCTTTTATTATTTCATTCCCTAATTTTTGCCTGGACCGATTCTTTTTCGAATTTCCTGATTTTGAAGTCCAGCGGGATGCCCCAATTTTGCCTAAGTATTTGCTTTCCAGCTTTTCAATTTAGCGGGCTTTTTTTTTTGAAACAATTCGTGTGACACTGGTTGTCTTGATTTCTCTGAAAAGGGTTGCAACTGTCTCACTCCTGATTTGTGAGGTTTAACCATTGTGGTTGACAAAGGATGACCTCTTGAGAGGGATAAGATGTGATTGGTCCTCGAAGGGGGAAACTCTTCTATAAAATTCGAACGCTCGATCAAGCTAAACTGACAACTACCCTGCCCCAGGTTAAGATGTGAGGGTTTAAAAGTCCGAAAGAAACTTCTACTTCTAGGCTAGAAGTGGTTAACTAGGGACTAACTTTTTATATCTCTGTTGTTTAGGGGATTTGAAACAATGTATGTACATCATCAGCAGGATTTTATCCGAAAGCATACGATCATCAGTTATGAGTATTCAGTTTTTGTCATCCTCCCTCTAACCTTTGCTAAACAACAGTGATGAAGCATAGTGAATAAGAGGTGCATGTGTCTGTGTTGTGCAAAAATGAGCGAATGTGACATGATTAATTCAGAAAAATGCATAATCACTTCATTAATATTACCATTAAAAACAACAATGTTTAGAAGCAAGCAGCAATCAACATGAAAGAAACTACAAATGCAAATGATAAACATGTCCAAGGACTACCATTGTTGAGGATGTCTGCCTGTCTGGATCACTAGCTTCTGGAGATAACCCTCAGAATCTGCGAGCTTAGCTAGTTGAGAGGTTGACATGAACAACCAAACTTCCCTCTGGAAAAGATATGTACCCTTTGTCAATCAACTGTTGCACTTTAGCTTGAAAGGCTTTGCAATCTTCGGTTGAATGCCCCATGGATCCTCCATGATATCCATACTGAACATAGGAATCGTACCCGGGAGGGTAAGGTTGTAGCACAGGCTTAAGAGTCTTAGGCTCCACCAATGAGTTCTGAATCAGATGTGGCAGAAGCTGGTTGTACGATACAGAAACTGGATGATGAGGAGCATTCCTTCTTTCCAAGTTGTTACGAGGCCTGGAATTCTGGAAACCACACAGTGGATGTTACCACGGATGTTATGACATCCACTGTAACACAGACTACTGGACTCAATAATAAGCAGTAAATGGAAAGCAGTAAATAACACAAGTAATTGTTCACCCAGTTCAGTGTCAACCACACCTACATCTGGGGGCTACCAAGCCAACGAGGAAATTCACTATTAGTAGAATTAATTCAGAGTCAAATAACCCGTTTGCAGTCTTCACTTAAGACCTACCCAATGACACTTCAGCCTAGAGACCACTAGACCTGAGATTCCCACTCACTCCCCCTCAATCACCTCAGTGATATAAACCAATACACAATTACAATGGAGATATGAAGACACACTTCAAACACACCTTGATCTTGCTTCACAGCTTTGATCAAGTGACACAACACTCTTGCTTAAAAGCTTTGAGTGACACAATGAACACAACAGTTCATACACACTAAACCAATGCAATTATACAGCATACAATTGCTTGGCACACAAGGAATCCTAAGACTCATAAACACACGTGAAGAACAAAGTTCTCCACTCACAAAAAACACTTTCCAATCTCTTTCTATAAGCTCTGCTCTATTTAGAATGACCCTTCTGTTATTTATAGCAGTAGACTTGCTTTGGGCCTTGATGGAGAAATTAGGTTTACCCAAGATAAACCTGACTTCATGAAGCTGCGCCCTTATCATTAGGTCAGGAGTCTTCTATGTTATTCTCAGCAATGCCTGTTATGTCACCTAAGATAACTAGGCTTCCTGAATTGTTTCCTGAAGTATAGCTTGAGCTAATAACAGAAAACCTAACCCTGCGCACCCTGATGTCATACGCTTGATGTCATAACATTCAGCATGACATTCAACTTCACTTACTCTTATCTCTCCCTGCAGAACACTCTTCATGTATGTCATAACATCAGTTATGACATTCATACATACATTAATGTTTTGCCATAAAATTAAGCCAATCAAAAGCATCTACAAACTCCCCCTTTGGAAAATTTTTGGCTAAAACACCCTGTTACCATCTCAGAGATTTACAAGCAGCAAAAGTCTAACCTATCATGCAGGAAAGCTACTAACACACTATCAGAGTTGTCTACACTCACACTATTAGCTCTTAGCTTCTCAGGACCAACCTGTTCACACACAATCATCTGTTAGTCAACACTACAGATATCACAATGTTTTGAGTAACATTCTGGGTTACTCCCCCTCAACTGATGCATACCACATCAGCAGTACACAACCTGCAGACACCTTGTAGTCACACAAATTATCCAGGCTTTTTTGGATGTCAAGACATTCAGGATGACATCCTGAAGAACACAATCACCTGTTGCATCCTGTGCTACTCCCCCTGAAGAAATGCACAACACATTCTGCAATCAACACATCACTAACAACATCAGCTGTTATCACACATGCAACACACTTGTAGAAGTAACTCAGCCAAGTCTTCCACCTGTGAGAGATACACTTCTCTAACCTGTTGTTACTACCTGCTGTTATCTAACACTCTCTCCCCCTTTTTAGCCACAAATTAAGATCAAACTAATAAAATAGTATAGATCACAATGAGTAACATTACACATGTTTGGGGTCATTACAAAAACTGCTCATGAAGAGCATCACAAAATATCATGTTGTATATCAAGGAATTAATCTTCCTCTTAAGAGGAACTGGAGTCACTGTCATCCGAATCAGATAAGGAGATATCCTCGTTTCTATCATAAGATTCTTCCTCTGGCATATTAGAATTGTGAGGTGGATCCATGCGAGCCAGGGGAATGGTGATGCCCCAAAAAGGCAGCCCTTTCTTGAGTATATCATCGACAATTTTCCCAATGGATTTGTCCATGTATGTCGAGCCTTCCTTGTTTCTGATTTGCCTAAGTTCTTCAGCAGTGGGAGGAGGATACTTGCTCTTGGGTTCTTCAGCAGTGGGAGGGGCACCTTTTGAGGATTTGGGAGGGGTCTTGGATGAAGATGCATCATGATGGAAAGACATCTTGTTACTGAGTGCAGACTGGGAATTCTGCAGAGTGGGGGAGGCGGAGAAAATTGTATACACAGTGATATAGCATGTTTGTGTGGAATGGAGAGCTTTTGTGGTCAAGGTCGTGGACTGCATTGAAGTTTCAAAACTCTCACGTGCCAGTAATTTCTATGAGTCCCCATACATGCAAATACCCAATTTTCCTCTTAGATTCTCAAATTGAGCAGCATCTAAAGCCTTTGTAAAGATGTCATCTAGCTGTAGTTCAGTGGACACATGTTCCAAGGAAATTACTTTGTCTTCCACAAGGTCTCTTATGAAGTGATGTCTTATATCTATGTGCTTAGTTCTGCTATGCTGGATTGGGTTCTTGGAAATATTGATAGCACTAAAATTATCAAAGTACAATATCATGACATCCTGAGTGACATTGTATTCAGTTAACATTTGCTTCATCCAGACCAGCTGAGAACAACTACTACTAGCTGCTATGTATTCAGCTTCAGCAGTGGATAATGACACATAATTTTGCTTTTTGCTGAACCAAGATATGAGGTTGTTCCCTAAGAAGAAGCATCCACCAGAGGTGCTCTTTCTATCATCATCACTTCTAGCCCAGTCAGCATCACAATATCCAGATAATGTAGGATCACATCCATGAGAGTAGAGTATACCATAATCACAAGTTCCATTCACATATTTGAAAATTCTTTTGACTTGATCTATGTGACTTACCATAGGGTCTGCTTGATATCTAGCACATACACCAACTGCAAAGGCAATATCAAGTCTGCTGGCTGTTAGATATAGAAGGCTGCCAATCATGCTTCTGCACAAGCTTTGATCAACACTAGTCCCACTTTCATCTTTTTATAACTTCAGATGAGTAGGTGCAGGTGTTCTTTTGTGACCATTATTATCCAAGAAAATTTTTTTGATTATGCTTTTGGTATACTTACTTTGGGAGAGAAATATAGAATCCTCCATTTGCTTGACTTGTAGTCCAAGGAAGTAAGTTAATTCACCACACATGCTCATTTCAAACTCAGATTGCATGTGATTGACAAATTGTTTCACCATTTTGTCTGACATCCCTCCAAACACTATGTCATCCACATAGATTTGTGCAATCATGATTTTTCCACCTTCATCCTTTACAAAAAGGGTCTTGTCTATCCCTCATTTTCTGTATCCATTGGTGGTAAGGAATTCAGTCAGTCTCTCATACCAAGCTCTAGGAGCTTGCTTCAATCCATACAGTGCCTTCCTCAACTTGTATACATGGTCTGTCAAGTTAGGATCCTCAAATCCCTTGGGTTGTGCCACATATACTTCCTCATTCAGATATCTATTCAGAAAAGCACTCTTCACATCCATCTAGAATAGTTTAAATTTCAGGATGCATGTAATTCCTAACAATAGCCTGATTGACTCAAGTCTTGCAACTGGTGCAAAATTTTCATCAAAATCAATTCCTTCAACTTGAGTATAACCCTGTGCCACTAATCTAACCTTGTTTCTGGTTACAACTCCTTGATCATCAGACTTGTTCTTGTAAATCCACTTGGTTCTAATGATGTTTGTTCCTTCAGGCCTTGGAACCAATTCCCACACTTCATTCCTTTTAAACTGTTCCAACTCATCTTGCATGGCCTTGATCCAATATTCATCAGTTAAAGCCTCCTTCACATTTTTGGGCTCAATCTTGGATACAAAGCATGAATTTGAGACGATTTCTCTGGTTCTGGTTCTTACACCATTGTTGGGGTCTCCAATGATGAGATCTTTGGGATGATCTTTCAGGATCCTGATAGAAGGTTCTCTGTGGAGATTTTCTGATTCAGAATCAGGAGTTACATCTTGAACATCTTCAGAATTGACTACATCATAAGCTGGTTGTTGCACCCCAAAATTTGACCAACATTTATTCATTCATGGAATGTTTGAAAGTTGATACCTTCATCAGAAAGTTCAAGAGATCCTCAGAGGAGTTGGTTGAAACCAGGGTTGTGTGCTTCACAGTTTGAGAGTTGTGAGTGCCCCTCAGATGATTCTGAGACTTTGAGAATGAACTTGATGTTTTGGAAGCTTATGAGATGCCTTGATAGCCTTCATAAAGCCCAGAGAAGTCATTATGTAAGAATTCAGAAGATTCAACCATGAATGGTAGAATTAGGGTTTTTGACTGGGTCAACCCTAGACCAGCTGAAGATTTGGAGAAGGTTGAGACTTAATCCAAGGGCCATGAGATCATGGAATGATGTATAGAGATGTTATAAAGATGATTCCTAGACCAACTCATCATGATTGAGGAGTTTGAGAAGTTTCAAGTTAGGGTTTCTGAGGATTGTCAGTGGAAAAACCCTAATTTGATCCCTATTTTCCAGGCAGTTTTAGCCCTAGATGTGATTGATATCTCATCTTCCCCACAACATGAATGTTGTAGAGCTTGTTCTAAGCTTTAATTTGAGTGGTGGAAGTCTTTGATAGGAGTTACAGAGCTCAAGTTATGGTTTTGACAAATTACAGGTCAGCAGAGGTATGTGAATCTGGGTCCTTGAAAGTCACCCAACTTGCAGACAACTTTTGCCCTAGTAGGTTGATTCCTATGGTCTCTTGGTCAACATGAATGTTGAAGAGGATCTTCTTAGCTTTAATTTGAGTGGTAGAAGTCCTTTATTGGATTTGTGGAACTCAAGTTATGGTTTGAACAAGGCAGGGGTATTTTGGTCATTTGTCAGTTATAGGTCATTTTAGCCAATGCCTAAAACTCCTATTTCCAAGCCTCAAATGGAAAAACTCAAAACATGAAAGTTGCTCAAAATGTGATTTTAAGTCTAGAAAGAAGGTCACAAATTGTTGAAAAAGCTCACAGCACAAGATTCCATGATTGGTCAAAAATGAACTAAAAATGACTTATAACTTTGAAAAGTTGAAATTGAAAAGTGTTTTGGGAGATCTACAAATCCAAAATAGGTCATCCAATATATCATTTTGATTGGAAAAAACATTTTGAGAAGATTGGTTTAAGTAGAATTTTCATTTGAGGCTTAAAAGATGAGGTTCCTTTGGAAATTTGTCACTTAAGAAAGAAGGCAATGTTGGAAAACTTAACATAAGGCAATTACAAGGCATGTGAGCTTCCTTACCATTTCATATTATCATGTGGTGAGATTTTAAAAGGTGTGTAAGTTGGTTAGAAGTGATATATCATGAGATAACCAATATGGCATAACATGAGATTTTAAGGAAACTTCCATCACATTCTAGATGATTCTAGAAACTTCCATTGATTGTTATAAAAGGAATGCATCAAGGAGTGTTAGAGGTTGGTGAAAGTGAAGCCAAGTCAGAGGAGAGAGAGAAGTGCATAGCCATTGGAGAAGTTTCTTCAAGTTGAAGAAAGTCAAGAGATCTTTCACTTCAAGCCACCACCTTCAAGGATTGTGCAAACAGAAGGTTATCCATCATCAAAGGATCATCCTGAAGGATTTGCAAGCTTGGAATCGTGCTCAAGCATCATACACCATAGTTCCTTGACAGGTTCTTTCTCCTCTCTTTTTCACCATAATTATGCATAGAGGGTTTAGATTCTAGGTGTATAATTGATGTGTTAGGGTAGAGGATTGATTCTAGAAAGCTAGGGCACGATCCATGATGGTTTGTAACAGGTGCATGATTCTTTAAGTTTCAAGAACTATCTGTTTAAAGAGTTTTAGGCAGTATGAATTGGTTTAGAATCACCAGGATAACATCAAGAACATCTGTGGATCATTATGCTGAAGTTTAATCTAGGTTGATATCAGTTGAAATTCATAACCGTGTTTGTACCATGATCTTCAAGGCTTCTGTTTGGATTATCCACGAGGAGTTAAGAGAAAGTGAACGTAGGGTTGTGTAGGGCTTGAGACGTAGATGATTTTCCATGTTGGAGTCGTGTGGAGCCGTGGCCTGTAGAGGGAGCTAGAGGAGCTCGATTTTGTGTGCATGGCGTGAGGGTTCTGCAAAACCCTAGTTCGTTTGAAGACGATGAAGCCAAGCCGTTGGATCAATCCCATATGTTGACAAAATCATCTAATCTAGTGGCCAGGATTTAATCTGAAAAGAGAGGGAAAGTTTGAATTTAATGAAAACGCAGCGTTTCATTTTAAGACCGGTTCTGGGCCTGGATTTCTCTTCGCACCCCCCACCTTTGTTGGCCCAGTCAGTTTGAACTAGCGCTTTGTGCTATTCTGACCCCCCCCTTTCCTTAATTCATTTATTTCTTTTATTTTCCTTTTAATATTTTCTGTTTTTGAATAATTCATATAAAATAGATAAAAAATGATTTTTAATTTCTTCTTTTTTTCCTGAGTAGATTAAAATGAGTAGAAAATTATAAAAATAAAATTGAGATTTTATTTTTATGTTTGATATTTTTAGTAGATTTTTCAATTAAATAGCTTTTTAATTGGTTCATTTTGATATTTGATTTTGTAGGAATTGTTTTAGTACTTTCCATTAATCTTTTTTACCCATTCCTTTTTGTGCAATTAGATGATGAGTTAGGCTTCCCCATAGGATTTTTTTCTAGATTTTTTAGAATTAATCTTGATTAGTTTAATTAGGGTTGACTTAGGATAGTCTAATTAGGGTTTAGAATTGTGCATAGGTGATGATTCCCTTTCTTTGATTGAGTTTTATCTTGATTTTTAGGTAGAAACCTTTGTAGATGTCATGAGTAGGTGTTGAGGACCCTTATGAATATTTGTTAAATTTTTCCCCATTAGTTTAGTATTTTTAGGTATTATCTGAAGATTGCCTGATGATTTGGTTTGTTCAGTGGTTTATCTGTTCATCTGTGGGGTTCTTTCTGAGGAATTTGATGAAGGGCTTGGGGTGCCTTGAGGATATTGATGGTGAGCATCATAAGGAGAAGCTTGTAGATCAAGATGCAGAGACCCAGAGCTTGGCTGATGCCCTGTTGGTGAGGTTTGAGAGCTTGAAGTTTGAAGGAAGTTCATGGTACTTTCCTGAGGAAGGTACTATGAATGCCTTTCATCCTTCCTTCTCACCTCTTCCTTAAGTATCCAATGATGTCGGAGCCAACTTGTGAGTTTAATTTCTCCTGAGGAGGAATGTAAACTGATCACATGTTGTTGAGCCACATGGGATACAGCTCCTAAGTGGAAGCCTCCTAGTACTTTCCTGAGGAAGGTCCTATGAGTCTGTTCACTTAGTTCCACTAGTTGATCTAGGATTTCTTAAGTATCCAATGATGTCGGAGCCGACTTGTGAGTTTAATTTCTCCTGAGGAGGAATATAAACTGATCACTTGTCGTTGAGCCACATGGGATACGACTCCTAAGTGGAAGCCTCCTAGTACTTTCCTGAGGAAGGTCCTATGGGTCTGTTCACTTAGCTCCACTAGCTTAAATAGGATTTCTTAAATATCCAGTGATGTTGGAGCCTGCTTGTGAGTTTAATCTCTCCTGAGGAGGGATGTAAACTGATCACAGTGGTTGAGCCACATAGGGTATGACTCCTGAGTATACACCTCCTAGTGTTCTCCTGAGGAAGACACTATGAGCTTGCTTGCTTAGCTCCCTTTCTTTGGTAAGCTTATTCTGAAGCTTGAAGGCTGGGAATGATTTCTCCTGTTTAGGGTTGTGCTTGAGAGTTTTGCTTAGGTTTGTTTAGATCCTGTGATTAGGGTTAGGGTTAGGGAATAGATGATTCTTTCTCATGTGAGTTTTGTTTGCCTGATAGCACTTCACTTCCTTTATCTGTTTTGCTTGATAGCATGTTGTTGATTTTCGGTATGATTACTGCTATTTCATGACTGGCTTGAGGTCGAGATGAGCTTGTGGAGGCTGACACCCCACACACATTTCCTCCCTCACTTGCATTGCATGCATTTTACTGTTTAAACTGATGCTTTTGTCTGTATTCTGTGTACCATTGACATGATCCCTTAGGACTCTCATTTCCTCTGATGAGGATTTGATGATAGACTTTTAGGTTGAAACCTATGCATGACAACATCTAGGAGTTCCCTGTTCAAACCTCAACCATAGGATGAATCCATGGCATGATAACAGTAGGACTTGATAGTCTCCCTCCTAGTTGAGCCATATTTCCTGTAGTTTCCCGAACTACGTTTGCTCTGATCTTTCATACCAGATGAAAGTACGTAGGCATAGGATGCGATATCCTAGCGAGCAACCTTTCCCCTCATAATCCCGTAGTTAGCCCAACTACGTTGACTCTGATTTCTCATTCTCTGATGGGAATACGTAGGCATAAAGCGCGATGCTTTGCCGAGTCATTTTTCTTTTCTTTTTCAGCCAGCCTTGATAGGTAGATAGATTATAACCAACCCGTCCAAGTAAGCAAACAAGCGAGGATCCCGTCGAGTACGACGGACGTGAGGGGTGCTAATACCTTCCCCTTGCGTAACCGACTCCCGAACCCAGACAATGGTTGCGATGACCTTGTCTTACCCTTATTCGTCAGGTTTTTCCGATCGTTCCCTTTCCCGCTCTGAGGGATAAATAACGAAAGGTGGCGACTCTTCTGTCATGCCGGCACCTTATTTTCGCGCAAGCGACAGCTGGCGACTCTGCTGGGGAGATATAGCATCTAGGGACTTTTCCCATCCCTTATGCTGGGACCGTTTCCCATCCCCTACGCGAGTCAATCCTATCGTTTGTGTGTTTGCTTGTTGGGTTGCGTTTATTTATCGCATCTTTACTTCCCACATTTTATTTCCCGCATTTTTATTTCCAGTTGATATGATTATCTGTGCTGCTGTGGGAGAGGGATGTTACTGTGAGTGGAAAGCCGGACCTGGGCTTGAGTACACACCTAGATATAGTTGTGGAGAAGTAGTAGACGAACCTGTCTGTTGAACAGGCACAGTTCCCTACGAAAATCTGCGCTCAGACGAGATTCTTGCAGAGGTGCTCCTTTCCGGTCCTGAGGATCTAAGGGGAGTCCAGACGTGAGGATTGTCGACTCTGGGGACCGATCATTTGGAAGTCAGCTAAGAGAGGCCTCTTCATGACTTGACGATGCCACTCCTTCTGGGAATCGTATTGTCACTCATGAATGTCTGTGACGCTGACGACCGCATAGGATGCCGTACCTTTGTCCGTGGATTAGGTCCATCATACCTGTGAGTGGGTTGGGATATTGCAGGAAACTTTGACCTCCAGACTACCTGGTTTTCTTGACAGTAAATCAGTTATGTTGGGTTCTCAGTCGCAGAGATGTTCTTGATAGAGCAAGGGTTTGATCAGAAGATCTTATCATCGGGTGTTCGTCTGTTCCCGATGGAGCAGGGTTTGATCAGAGGATTTTATCATCAGGTGTTTGTCTGTTCTTGATAGAGCAGGCTTTGATCAGTGTATTATTATCAGAAGTTTGTCCTGGATGGAGCAGATTTTTGAGTGGGGTCTGAGGATCTCGTCAGCAGTTGTCATTTTGTTCTTGATAGGGCAGGCTTTGAGTGAGGTTTGAAGATCTCATCAGCAGCCGTGCAGTTGTTCTTGAGAGGGCAGATTTGTGATTTGGGGTCTGAAGACTTCTCCAACAGATATTCCTTGATCTTGCATCCAGGGTTTTTCATTATCAGGCCTTCGTTCTTGTCAGAGCAGAATTTTGATCTCGATCCTACCAGATGGTTATTCACAACAGATCAGATCAGTGGGTTTACACCGGGGTTTCCTTCTCAGCAGTGACTGTTGACATCGAATCTCCACGTCAGCCTTGGATATATTGTTGCATGCCTGCATTTTGCATTAGCTTGCATAATCATTCCATTAGCGTGTGTCTGTGAGGTTGCTGTCTCCATGATTGGGCTTAGATTCTTCCCCTTATTATTATCAGCAGATGCCAGGACCGGGGAAATCTCTCAAGCACACAGACACACGCATGCATTTGCATGAAGCATTCTTGCATGACATACATTCTGTTGCTTTTCCTAACCTTTAATCTTGACAGGTTTTTCAGGTACTCAGGTTCCGAGCTGCTTTCAATCTCCAGGATTGATCAAAGATTCATCCACCGTTACTCGACTCGCGCCAATCAAACGAGAATCATGGACCAGGTACAATCAGATGTTCAGGAGCTTCGTGAAAGGATGGATCGTTTTATGGAGTTGATGCAAGTAGTTGCGAACGGGCAAGAGCAACTTCGTACTTTGGTTCAACCTCTCATCTCCAGGGTTGACAGCAATGGAATTCTTCACGGCGGGGCCGTACCCACTCCTCCTCCTCAAGTGGATACTCCTCAGAACGTTGTTCCTGCTGCCGGGGGCAACGGTAGTGCTAACGGCAATCTTATGAATAATCTCGGACTTAATGCGGCGGGCGCCGTCAATGGTGGTTTGGGAGCCAATGTTAATGTTGGTGCAGGAAATATGGTGGTGCCTCAACCGTGGCTGGAGGACCATCAGGACGACATTTTCTCTCAGAGAGGTGTAGAGGCTGAGTTGACTGCTGAAGCTAGACTCAGGTTCAAGGCACTGGAAGATAAAATGAGAGATATAGAAAATCAGAATACATTGGGCGTTGACATGTCCAAACTTGGGCTGATTGCTGACTTTAAAGTACCTCACAAGTTTAAGGTGCCTATCTTTGAGAAGTATAGAGGCACTACTTGTCCCCGTGTTCATCTCCGATCATATTACAGAAAGATGTCCGCTTACTCTGATGATGAGAAGTTGCTGATGCACTTCTTTCAGGATAGTCTTTCTGGCCCATCGCTTGAATGGTATATGGGTTTGGAACCCGCTGCTGTGCGAACGTGGAAAGATCTCGCTGAAGCATTTGTTCTCCACTATCAGTATAATAGCGACTTGGCTCCCAACCGAGTTCAGCTTCAGAATCTCTCGCAGCGTAGCAATGAAAGCTTCAAAGAGTACGCCCAGCGGTGGCGTGAATTGGCTGCTCGGGTTCAACCGCCGATGGTTGAGCGTGAGTTGGTACAGATGTTCGTGGCTACTCTTCCCGGAGTCTATTATGAGAAGTTGGTTAGTGGCATGTCCGGGACATTCTCGGCCCTCATCACTTTGGGCGAGCATGTTGAAAATGGTATAAAGATCGGCAAGATTCAAGGCGAATCATCCTCATCTGGAGGAGCCAGCAAGAAACCTTATACTGGCAAGCGTCGGGAGGGCGATGCCAGTGCTGTCTCTAATGCTAGGAGAAAGGGCAAGGGCCCTCAGTCTCAGATCGCTAGCATAAACATCCCAGCTGCTCCCCCGCAGCCGCAGCAGCAGCCTCAGCAACAGAATAATCCGGGATATAAGAAATATCAGCATCGGGGTCCCCTGGCAAACCGTCATTTGGAAACTCCTCCTATGTCGTATGCCCAGCTTCTGCAGACATTGCTTCAGCTCCAACTGGTTCAGAAAAGGACGCTAGCTCCCCTGACAGGGGCACCACCACCCGGGTACGATGCTAATGCTACATGTGAATTTCATTCTGGGGCACCTGGCCATACAGTTGAGAACTGCAAAGCTTTTAAGCATAAGGTCCAGGACATGATTGACGCCAAGATAATAAATTTTTCTGACAACGTGCCCAACGTCACCAAGAATCCGATGCCTCATCATAGGGGAGGCGGAGTAAATGCTATTATCTCTGAAGAGAATTCAGACCTGCTGACTGATGTCAGAGAGTTGAAGACGCCGTTGGGTTTTGTTAAAGCTAAGCTGCTGAAGAAAGGTTTCTTTCCCGGATGTGGGGAATTTTGTATGGCATGTGCTACACGTCCTGACGGGTGTGAGCAGTTGAGGGAAGGTATCCAGAGTCTGATGACCGAGGGTATTTTGCAGTTTAGTCGAAGCGTTGAGAATGCGTCGGGAGAAGTCGTGCTGAAGCAGGCGGACGAAGTTGCTACTATCACCATTCCTCGCCACCCTATCACCATTTCTGCACCTCGTCCTCCTACTATTACCATCACCAGGGCTGGACCAATCCCATTTGAGAGTACCAATGCCGTTCCATGGCATTATGGTGCTGAAGTGTATTGTAATGGCCAGAAGGTAGAGATTGAGCCGCCCAGATCGATTGCGCAGAATCTTGCTGAGGCCAGTGGTATCACCAGAAGTGGCAGAGTGTTCGCGCCGGCGGAGGGTGCGGCAGAGAAGGTAGTCAGGGCTGATGCTGCTGATAAGGGCAAAGGTAAAGCCGTTGAAGAGGTTCCTGCGGGGGCAGAAAAAGACTTGTTGGTTAAAGACGCCGAAGAGTTCATGCGGCTGATCAGGAAAAGTGACTACAAGATTGTAGATCATCTTCACCAAACTCCGTCAAAGATCTCAATTCTCAACCTGTTGCTGTGTTCTGAAGCACACCGCAACGCATTGCTGAAAGTATTGAATGCTGCATACGTGCCGCAGGAGATATCAGTTAACCAACTTGAGGAAGTAGTAGCCCATGTCAACGCTGGTAATGGGCTGGGTTTTACAGATTTGGAGCTGACGCCCAAGGGAAGAGACCACAACCATGCCTTGCACATCTCGATAGAGTGCAGGGGCACGATTATGTCACATGTCCTAGTAGATACGGGCTCCTCGCTGAACGTGCTTCCGAAGAAAGCACTAATGAAGTTGGATACCCGGGGACTGCTGTGCACGCCCAGTGATCTGGTCGTAAAGGCTTTTGACGGAACCAAACGCCACGTCTTTGGAGAATTGACCCTGCCGATTCAAGTCGGTCCAGAGACGTTTAATGCAGTGTTCTATATTATGGATATCATGCCCGCCTACAGTTGCCTTTTAGGTCGGCCGTGGATTCATTCTGCTGGTGCCGTAACGTCTACGTTGCATCAGAAGCTTAAATATGCTGTTGGGGGCAGCATAGTGACAGTTTGCGGAGAGGAGGACATCATGGTAAGCCACCTGTCGTCCTTCAAGTATGTCGAAATGGATGGCGAGATCCATGAGACTCTTTGCCAGGCGTTTGAGACCGTCAAGGTGAAGGAGGTAGCTCCCATTGTTGCAGAGAAGCAAGAGGTGAACCTCTCTTCGTTTAAGGAAGCTAGAGCCGTTGTCGAAGCTGGTTCTACCCCAGGCTGGGGGCACGTCTTGGATATACCATTCAAACAGGATAAGTTTGGATTGGGATATTCTCCTGAAGCTGAAGCTTCAACTTCTTCTGGTAGCTCATCTCGTGGAAAGGGGCCGATCCTATTCACCAAAGGAGGAGTAATATTCGAAAGTGTCAACGCAGCGTCAGAGGACAGCGGGGACAGTGACTGTGATCTTGATGCCTGGATTCAACCGAGCAAGCCAGGCGAGCGCCTTCACAACTGGACCACCAAGGAGATTATCGAGCCGACAAGTGAAGAGTAATGATTTGCTTTTTACAATCTTTCGTACAACCCTATGTCCTGCCCGGGGCATAGTGGTTTTACTGTCAGGGCCTTGTTGGATTATGTGTATACATTTTATCAATAAATAAAAAGGCGTTTTCTTCGTAATCAAATGTTGTGTTCTCTGTTATTCATATTTTATGTTTGTTTTGAAAAACAGCAAAATGGCAACGAGGTTCGTGCAAACCTGCATATTCCTGCTTTAAACTTAACCCTTGTTATTGCAGGATCCACATAACAGACGACATCGACTCTGGACCCTCTACGGCTCACTACGACTTTGATTGCCCGATATATCAAGCCGAGGATGAGATTGATGAAGACGAAGACCTTCCGGAAGAATTGGCCCGCTTGTTGAAACAAGAGGAGAAGGTTATTCTGCCTCATGAAGAGGAGATTGAGATCATAAATCTGGGTTCTGAGGAGCTTATCAGGAATGTCAGAGTCGGGGCTGCGCTGCAGAGCGATGTCAAGCATAGACTGGTCGAGATGCTTCGAGAGTATAGTGACGTCTTTGCTTGGTCATATGAGGATATGCCTGGACTTGACACAGATATCGTGGTTCATCGCTTGCCGTTGCGAGAGGATTGCCCTCCAGTCAAGCAGAAGCTTAGGAGGACGAGACCAGACATGGCTGTAAAAATCAAAGAAGAGGTCCAGAAGCAGTTGGATGCAGGATTTTTAGCCGTTACCACTTACCCTCCGTGGGTCGCCAACATAGTGCCTGTACCGAAGAAGGACGGTAAGGTACGTATGTGCGTCGATTATCGGGACTTGAATAGGGCGAGCCCTAAGGATGATTTCCCGTTGCCTCATATTGATGTGTTGGTCGACAATACAGCCCAGCTTTCCGTGTTTTCGTTCATGGATGGCTTCTCCGGTTACAATCAGATTAAGATGGCGCCGGAGGACATGGAGAAAACAACGTTTATTACCCCCTGGGGCACGTTTTGCTACAAGGTAATGCCCTTCGGTCTGAAGAACGCAGGGGCCACTTACCAGCGAGCAATGGTAACTTTGTTTCATGATATGATTCATCACGAGATTGAAGTCTATGTTGATGACATGATTGCAAAGTCCCAAACGGAGGAGGAGCATCTGGTCAATTTGCTGAAGCTGTTTGAAAGGCTTAGGAAGTTCAAGCTGAGGCTGAATCCTAACAAGTGCACTTTCGGGGTGCGGTCCGGAAAGTTATTGGGGTTTATCGTTAGTGAACGAGGTATCGAAGTTGATCCTGCAAAAATAAAAGCTATCCAAGAGATGCCAGCACCGAAAACGGAAAAAGAAGTTCGTGGTTTCTTGGGCCGGATAAACTACATTGCAAGGTTTATCTCTCAGCTCACGGCCACTTGTGAACCGATGTTCAAGTTGTTAAAGAAAAATCAGGCGATTACTTGGAATGAGGATTGCCAGAAGGCATTCGATAAGATAAAGCAGTATCTTCAAGAACCTCCGATCTTGATACCCCCAGTGGCTGGACGGCCATTAATCATGTACTTGACAGTTCTGGAGAATAGCATGGGGTGTGTTCTCGGTCAGCACGACGAGACGGGCAGAAAGGAGCATGCCATTTATTATTTGAGTAAAAAGTTCACTGAGTGTGAATCTCGATACTCGATGCTGGAGAAGACGTGTTGTGCACTAGCTTGGGCTGCCAAACGTCTACGACAGTATATGCTCAATCACACCACTATGCTGATTTCGAAGATGGATCCGATCAAGTACGTCTTCGAGAAGCAGGCTCTTTCGGGTAGGATTGCCAGATGGCAAATGGTGTTAACAGAATATGATATTCAGTACGTCTCTCAGAAAGCCATCAAAGGGAGCGTATTGTCTGACTACCTTGCCGAACAGCCAATCGAAGACTATCAGCCGATGAAGTTCGAGTTCCCTGATGAGGACATTATGTTTCTCAAAGCAAAGGATTGCGAAGAGCCATTGCCCGACGAGGGGCCGGATAGGAAGTCTCAGTGGAAGTTGATATTCGACGGAGCAGTCAATTCCTATGGCAGTGGTATCGGGGCTATCATCACAACTCCTCACGGATCCCACATCCCGTTTACTGCGAGACTGACGTTTCCAGTTACCAACAACGAAGCCGAGTACGAAGCATGTATTATGGGTCTAGAAGAGGCAGTTGATTTGAGAATCAAGAATCTAGACATATATGGTGACTCAGCGCTTGTGATCAATCAGATTAAAGGGGAGTGGGAAACTCGTCAACCGAATCTAGTGCCGTACATGAATTACGCCAGAAGGCTGCTTCCGTTCTTCGACCGAGTAGAACTTCATCATGTACCACGGGCTGAAAATCAAATGGCTGATGCTTTAGCCACGTTGGCTTCTATGTATAAGGTCAATCTTTGGAATGAGGCTCCAAGCATTGTTCTTTCGCGTCTTGACAGACCAGCATATGTGTTCGCAATCGAGGATGCTACTGACGGCAAGCCATGGTTCCACGACATCCAGACCTTCCTTATGACTAAGGAGTATCCGGCGGGTGCGTCAACCCAGGATAAGAAGACTCTGAGGAGGCTATCTGGAAACTTTTATCTCAACCCTGATGGAGTGCTGTATAGAAGAAACCACGATCTCGTGCTGCTCAGATGTGTAGACGAGAAAGAGGCCAGTATGCTCATGGAGGAAGTCCATGAGGGCACATTTGGTACGCACGCCGGCGGGCATGCCATGACGAGGAAGATCCTGAGAGCAGGATATTACTGGTTGACTATGGAGTCGGATTGCTTCAGATTCGCGAAGAAATGTCACAAATGCCAGATTTATGCTGATAAAATTCATGTGCCGCCGTGCCCCTTGAATGTCATGTCCTCCCCTTGGCCGTTCTCCATGTGGGGCATTGACATGATAGGCAAGATCGAGCCCACCGCATCCAATGGTCATCGTTTTATTCTGGTAGCTATCGACTACTTCACCAAGTGGGTGGAGGCAGCCTCGTACGCTAATGTGACCAAGCAGGTGGTTGCTAAATTCATTAAGAGGGACATCATCTGTCGCTATGGAATTCCCGAGCGGATCATTACTGATAATGGTTCGAATTTGAATAACAAGATGATGAAGGAGCTGTGCCAGAGCTTCAAGATTGAACACCACAACTCATCTCCTTATCGGCCGAAGATGAATGGCGCTGTTGAAGCGGCTAACAAGAACATCAAGAGGATTGTTCAGAAGATGGTTGTGACGTATAAAGATTGGCACGAGATGCTGCCGTTTGCCTTGCACGGTTATCGTACCACGGTGCGTACGTCGACCGGGGCAACTCCTTTCTCCTTGGTGTACGGTATGGAAGCTGTCCTACCGCTAGAAGTGGAGATTCCCTCTTTGCGAGTTTTGGTTGATGTGAAGCTTGATGAGGCAGAATGGGTGACGAATCGCCTGAACCAGCTCAGCCTGATGGACGAGAAGAGGCTAGCATCGATTGCATTTGGTCGCCTGTACCAAAGCCGAATGAAGAAAGCTTATGATAAGAAGGTGCGTCCTCGAAGCTTTCAGACGGGTGATCTCGTCCTGAAGAAGATTCTTCCGCCACACTCCGATCACCGGGGCAAGTGGACTCCGAATTACGAAGGGCCGTATATCGTCAGCAAGGTCTTCTCAGGAGGAGCTTTGTTGTTATCCACGATGGACGGTGAAGATTTTGCATCCCCGGTGAACGCGGACGCAGTTAAAAAATACTTTGCTTGAAAGCGACCCGCTGGACAAAAAAAAGAGAGTCCAGGCAAAAAAGGGGCATCCCGGCGAACCAAAAACAGAATAAAAGGTTCGGGCAAAAATTAGGGATATATCGAAAAAATGTACACCCGCGAAGTCGAAAACCTACACTGGGCGGCTTCGGCAAAAAAGGGTATCCCGGTGAACTGAAAACCCGAAAGGGCGGTTCACGCAAAAGTTAGGGATTTAAATAAGCAAATGACTGCGTTCCGCGTATGGACTTTCATTGTTTAGTGGTTCGGAAGACCTGAGGGCCGTTTATCTGAATCAATCTCTTCCAAAGCTGAAGCGTCGGAGAAGTATCGAAGTCGAGTGGGTCTTAGAGGGATCAACTCATGGTGTTCGTCTACACCTCGATTGCCGACATTTGTATATACTGATGTATATTTATGTTTTCTTTTTGCGCGGCTTCCTCATTTCAGGAGCTTGCCTCTGTTGTAAAACATTTTTGCCCATTCAGGGGTTCACCATCAATAAAATGCACATTATTCAGCAATTCCACTTGTCTGTTTTGCATTTATCTGTTTTGTTTGCGAATGATAACGCCAATGTGTTTTTGATAAAATGCGCATACATAAACCTGCGGGCCTAAGCCCATTGATTGTCGAAACAATTAATTAATTGAACGTTGTCACGAGATAATAACCCTGATAGGCCCCTTTGAGGAGGGTATCTTGTCTGTTTGTTTGTGTCGTTGCAGGCATAGCACCCGTCAGAAGATGTGTCGTGCGTATCCCCGAAGCAGGATGAGTCCTCCTTCTTCAGCAGAGTTCAGTGATCTCTCCTCCGCGGAATCAGAATCAGATAGTGAGCATTGATATGTCTTCCCCAGGTAGAGGTGATTCTCTTCCCCAAGCAGACGCGTCCTGAAGGAATGCCAACTCATCAAGCTGAGTCAAGCACCGAAGAATGATTGAGTACCATAGCTCGTCTTTCCCCAGCACCGGGTCACAAGTGCAGAGTTCATAGAAGTGTTCGGGTGCCGAAACTCGTATTTTCCCCAGTAAAGTCACCGAAGCAAGTGTCTCCCCCGCACCGGGTCACAAGTGTAGGTTTCGCAGGAAGCTAGTCGTATACCGAAGTGTGCAGTAACTAATGGTGCCAGACTGAAGTCTCCAGTGGAATTGAGATTCCGCACCAGAGCCGTATTCTCTCCTGAGATGGGATGATTCCCTCTTCCCCAGTAGAGCAGTGGAACAGCTGATGTTATATTCCCCTGCAGAGTCGTACTCTCTTCCCCGAAGTCAGATGATTCTTTCTTCCCCAGCGGAATTGAAATCCCTCATCAGAGTCAAGTAGAATGATTTCTCTCCCCGGCTGAGCCCGCAGAAAAGCAGAATCCTTGGAAGTTGATCAGATCATGATCAATTTTCCCCAGCAGAGAGTGGGGCAGCTGATGCTGTAGTCCCCCAGAGTCACACTCTCTCCAGCGAAGCAGAATGACTTCTCCTTCCCCAGCCGAGTTTGCAGATGTCCAAGGGATCCGAATCCTTGGAAGTGGATCAGATCATGATTGGTTTTTCCCCAGTGGAGTGTTGAACAGCTGAAGTTGGTTCCCCACGGAATGGTTATCCCCAGAAGAGTAGCCGAGATGGCCACGCAGTTCATTCTAGCGATTGATATCAGCAGATCCAAGTTCTCGTAGAGCTTCATCCCCTGCAACAGTCAGCTGAAGTTGTTCCCCTGCAGCAGCTCGCGGAAGATCAATTCCCCAGACAGAGCCTAATTGATATTGGCGTGTTCACATTCTCCTCAGCAGGATGATTCCTCTACCTGAGTGGTTCTTTCTCCTTGACAGGAGGATTCCCCCCTCGGCATTTATTTTGCTGACGGGATCGTATCATTGTGCATGACTGCATAGCATTCAACACTGCATAGCATTGTGCATGATTGCATGGCATTTAGCATAAATACATGTCATTCCCACTGTATGGGGCGTAGTGCAGAAGCATACGCATCATAAGCATGACCTAGGTCATTATCATCCTTATGGTACAGGAGTACTACCGAAAGACCGGTTGCTTAGGACGATTTTTGATGTTCTCCCCAGCAAGGTTGTTTTCTTAGATGATTCTGAAGACCCGGTGATCCCCGCAGTCGCTCGCTCAAGATGATTTTTGAGATCCCCAGCAAAGACTTCGGTTCGAGATGATTCTCAAACCCCTCAGCAGGGTCATTTGCTTAAGACGATTCTTAAGACCTCAGTACAGCTGCCCGAGTGGTTCGCCTAGTATGATACTTGAGTTCCCCAAAAGCGTCCCCAGTAAGAGTTGCCCAGGAAGATTCCTGGAATACCCAACAGAATGGTTGCTCCAGAAAGGTTATTAGTTCAGGACGATTCTTGAAGATGCCCGACGGATCTGTTTGTTCAAGTTGATTCTTGAAGTCCTTAGCGGCGTGATATGTTTGCTCCGACAACGATGTCTAATCTGAAGATGGATTTCGTAAGCGCCCGATGGCGATATCAGAAGGTTCCGGTAAGTCCAGATTCCCGTGTTGAAGAATCAACAGGTAGCTGAAGACAAGGTTCCAGGGTTGTAGATACAACAGAGTGATTCGTGTGAGTCTGAAGACCAAGTCAGTTGTCCTGAGGTGATGATTGAGCGCGATCAAGTGAATGATACGTCTTCTGATTGAAGTCGAAGATGTTTTTCCAGCTGAAGCGGAGTTTTGCCTGTAGGCAAAGTGTTTGAATCCCCGTGGAGTCATGAATGGCTCAGGATATCATTTCTCTGACTAAAGTCACAGATTTCTTATGCTGAAGCAGAGGTGCCTAAAGGCAAGGTTATCCCCCAAGGTCGTGAAGGACCTAGGATTCATTATTCGGGCTGAAGGCCGAAGTATATCCATGACTGAAGTCTCGGATGCTCTATAGCAGAGGTGGAGTTGCCTGAAGGCAGATTCATGTATCCTTGAAGGGCAAGGATCACTTTCTTCAGACTGAGGTCGAAGATACCTCCTGCAGAGTTGCCATCCTTGGAGGCCAAGGATGCTTAATCTTCATAAGTGCTTGAAGATCTTTTCTAGCTGAAGCTAGAGGTGGCCAGGGGCCAGGGTTTCATATATCTTTAATGTTGAAGTTCTACGGCGGGCAGTGTGCAGCAGTATTCCGATGTTCGTTATGGTTCTGAGGGTGAACCCCGGATCAGAGTGTGCTCGGTTAAGTCTCTCCTTCCCAGTGGAGTAGCTTCAGGTATGCAAGTGTATTCTGTGTTTCATTTACCAGGGGCGAACCCCAGGTCAGATGTGTTTGAAATCATGTTTGTTTCCGGCGGCGAGGTTGGATGTTTGTTTGACGGCAATGTCAGACCCTTTAAATCCCCAACAGAGATGATGTTTGGACGACGGCGATGTCGAGTGTCTCTCAGATTATGTTTGTTTCCGGCGGCGATGTCAGATCAGTATTTCTCCAGCTAGTTGTTGAGCAGCTAGTGTTGCAGTATTCAAAGATTTGTTCCCCGCAGAGTACCGTGTGCTTGTGCAGTTGGCAAATTTTCGGGTTTATCGATATTCAACCGTCTCGTACCTTGATTGGTTGAGAGCCGTTCGCTTCTCACCCAGTCAGGTCCAAGCCGTTTGAATAGGGGCAGCTGTTGCACCCCAAAATTTGACCAACATTTATTCATTCATGGAATGTTTGAAAGTTGATACCTTCATCAGAAAGTTCAAGAGATCCTCAGAGGAGTTGGTTGAAACCAGGGTTGTGTGCTTCACAGTTTGAGAGTTGTGAGTGCCCCTCAGATGATTCTGAGACTTTGAGAATGAACTTGATGTTTTGGAAGCTTATGAGATGCCTTGATAGCCTTCATAAAGCCCAGAGAAGTCATTATGTAAGAATTCAGAAGATTCAACCATGAATGGTAGAATTAGGGTTTTTGACTGGGTCAACCCTAGACCAGCTGAAGATTTGGAGAAGGTTGAGACTTAATCCAAGGGCCATGAGATCATGGAATGATGTATAGAGATGTTATAAAGATGATTCCTAGACCAACTCATCATGATTGAGGAGTTTGAGAAGTTTCAAGTTAGGGTTTCTGAGGATTGTCAGTGGAAAAACCCTAATTTGATCCCTATTTTCCAGGCAGTTTTAGCCCTAGATGTGATTGATATCTCATCTTCCCCACAACATGAATGTTGTAGAGCTTGTTCTAAGCTTTAATTTGAGTGGTGGAAGTCTTTGATAGGAGTTACAGAGCTCAAGTTATGGTTTTGACAAATTACAGGTCAGCAGAGGTATGTGAATCTGGGTCCTTGAAAGTCACCCAACTTGCAGACAACTTTTGCCCTAGTAGGTTGATTCCTATGGTCTCTTGGTCAACATGAATGTTGAAGAGGATCTTCTTAGCTTTAATTTGAGTGGTAGAAGTCCTTGATTGGATTTGTGGAACTCAAGTTATGGTTTGAACAAGGCAGGGGTATTTTGGTCATTTGTCAGTTATAGGTCATTTTAGCCAATGCCTAAAACTCCTATTTCCAAGCCTCAAATGGAAAAACTCAAAACATGAAAGTTGCTCAAAATGTGATTTTAAGTCTAGAAAGAAGGTCACAAATTGTTGAAAAAGCTCACAGCACAAGATTCCATGATTGGTCAAAAATGAACTAAAAATGACTTATAACTTTGAAAAGTTGAAATTGAAAAGTGTTTTGGGAGATCTACAAATCCAAAATAGGTCATCCAATATATCATTTTGATTGGAAAAAACATTTTGAGAAGATTGGTTTAAGTAGAATTTTCATTTGAGGCTTAAAAGATGAGGTTCCTTTGGAAATTTGTCACTTAAGAAAGAAGGCAATGTTGGAAAACTTAACATAAGGCAATTACAAGGCATGTGAGCTTCCTTACCATTTCATATTATCATGTGGTGAGATTTTAAAAGGTGTGTAAGTTGGTTAGAAGTGATATATCATGAGATAACCAATATGGCATAACATGAGATTTTAAGGAAACTTCCATCACATTCTAGATGATTCTAGAAACTTCCATTGATTGTTATAAAAGGAATGCATCAAGGAGTGTTAGAGGTTGGTGAAAGTGAAGCCAAGTCAGAGGAGAGAGAGAAGTGCATAGCCATTGGAGAAGTTTCTTCAAGTTGAAGAAAGTCAAGAGATCTTTCACTTCAAGCCACCACCTTCAAGGATTGTGCAAACAGAAGGTTATCCATCATCAAAGGATCATCCTGAAGGATTTGCAAGCTTGGAATCGTGCTCAAGCATCATACACCATAGTTCCTTGACAGGTTCTTTCTCCTCTCTTTTTCACCATAATTATGCATAGAGGGTTTAGATTCTAGGTGTATAATTGATGTGTTAGGGTAGAGGATTGATTCTAGAAAGCTAGGGCACGATCCATGATGGTTTGTAACAGGTGCATGATTCTTTAAGTTTCAAGAACTATCTGTTTAAAGAGTTTTAGGCAGTATGAATTGGTTTAGAATCACCAGGATAACATCAAGAACATCTGTGGATCATTATGCTGAAGTTTAATCTAGGTTGATATCAGTTGAAATTCATAACCGTGTTTGTACCATGATCTTCAAGGCTTCTGTTTGGATTATCCACGAGGAGTTAAGAGAAAGTGAACGTAGGGTTGTGTAGGGCTTGAGACGTAGATGATTTTCCATGTTGGAGTCGTGTGGAGCCGTGGCCTGTAGAGGGAGCTAGAGGAGCTCGATTTTGTGTGCATGGCGTGAGGGTTCTGCAAAACCCTAGTTCGTTTGAAGACGATGAAGCCAAGCCGTTGGATCAATCCCATATGTTGACAAAATCATCTAATCTAGTGGCCAGGATTTAATCTGAAAAGAGAGGGAAAGTTTGAATTTAATGAAAACGCAGCGTTTCATTTTAAGACCGGTTCTGGGCCTGGATTTCTCTTCGCACCCCCCACCTTTGTTGGCCCAGTCAGTTTGAACTAGCGCTTTGTGCTATTCTGACCCCCCCCTTTCCTTAATTCATTTATTTCTTTTATTTTCCTTTTAATATTTTCTGTTTTTGAATAATTCATATAAAATAGATAAAAAATGATTTTTAATTTCTTCTTTTTTTCCTGAGTAGATTAAAATGAGTAGAAAATTATAAAAATAAAATTGAGATTTTATTTTTATGTTTGATATTTTTAGTAGATTTTTCAATTAAATAGCTTTTTAATTGGTTCATTTTGATATTTGATTTTGTAGGAATTGTTTTAGTACTTTCCATTAATCTTTTTTACCCATTCCTTTTTGTGCAATTAGATGATGAGTTAGGCTTCCCCATAGGATTTTTTTCTAGATTTTTTAGAATTAATCTTGATTAGTTTAATTAGGGTTGACTTAGGATAGTCTAATTAGGGTTTAGAATTGTGCATAGGTGATGATTCCCTTTCTTTGATTGAGTTTTATCTTGATTTTTAGGTAGAAACCTTTGTAGATGTCATGAGTAGGTGTTGAGGACCCTTATGAATATTTGTTAAATTTTTCCCCATTAGTTTAGTATTTTTAGGTATTATCTGAAGATTGCCTGATGATTTGGTTTGTTCAGTGGTTTATCTGTTCATCTGTGGGGTTCTTTCTGAGGAATTTGATGAAGGGCTTGGGGTGCCTTGAGGATATTGATGGTGAGCATCATAAGGAGAAGCTTGTAGATCAAGATGCAGAGACCCAGAGCTTGGCTGATGCCCTGTTGGTGAGGTTTGAGAGCTTGAAGTTTGAAGGAAGCTCATGGTACTTTCCTGAGGAAGGTACTATGAATGCCTTTCATCCTTCCTTCTCACCTCTTCCTTAAGTATCCAATGATGTCGGAGCCAACTTGTGAGTTTAATTTCTCCTGAGGAGGAATGTAAACTGATCACATGTTGTTGAGCCACATGGGATACAGCTCCTAAGTGGAAGCCTCCTAGTACTTTCCTGAGGAAGGTCCTATGAGTCTGTTCACTTAGTTCCACTAGTTGATCTAGGATTTCTTAAGTATCCAATGATGTCGGAGCCGACTTGTGAGTTTAATTTCTCCTGAGGAGGAATATAAACTGATCACTTGTCGTTGAGCCACATGGGATACGACTCCTAAGTGGAAGCCTCCTAGTACTTTCCTGAGGAAGGTCCTATGGGTCTGTTCACTTAGCTCCACTAGCTTAAATAGGATTTCTTAAATATCCAGTGATGTTGGAGCCTGCTTGTGAGTTTAATCTCTCCTGAGGAGGGATGTAAACTGATCACAGTGGTTGAGCCACATAGGGTATGACTCCTGAGTATACACCTCCTAGTGTTCTCCTGAGGAAGACACTATGAGCTTGCTTGCTTAGCTCCCTTTCTTTGGTAAGCTTATTCTGAAGCTTGAAGGCTGGGAATGATTTCTCCTGTTTAGGGTTGTGCTTGAGAGTTTTGCTTAGGTTTGTTTAGATCCTGTGATTAGGGTTAGGGTTAGGGAATAGATGATTCTTTCTCATGTGAGTTTTGTTTGCCTGATAGCACTTCACTTCCTTTATCTGTTTTGCTTGATAGCATGTTGTTGATTTTCGGTATGATTACTGCTATTTCATGACTGGCTTGAGGTCGAGATGAGCTTGTGGAGGCTGACACCCCACACACATTTCCTCCCTCACTTGCATTGCATGCATTTTACTGTTTAAACTGATGCTTTTGTCTGTATTCTGTGTACCATTGACATGATCCCTTAGGACTCTCATTTCCTCTGATGAGGATTTGATGATAGACTTTTAGGTTGAAACCTATGCATGACAACATCTAGGAGTTCCCTGTTCAAACCTCAACCATAGGATGAATCCATGGCATGATAACAGTAGGACTTGATAGTCTCCCTCCTAGTTGAGCCATATTTCCTGTAGTTTCCCGAACTACGTTTGCTCTGATCTTTCATACCAGATGAAAGTACGTAGGCATAGGATGCGATATCCTAGCGAGCAACCTTTCCCCTCATAATCCCGTAGTTAGCCGAACTACGTTGACTCTGATTTCTCATTCTCTGATGGGAATACGTAGGCATAAAGCGCGATGCTTTGCCGAGTCATTTTTCTTTTCTTTTTCAGCCAGCCTTGATAGGTAGATAGATTATAACCAACCCGTCCAAGTAAGCAAACAAGCGAGGATCCCGTCGAGTACGACGGACGTGAGGGGTGCTAATACCTTCCCCTTGCGTAACCGACTCCCGAACCCAGACAATGGTTGCGATGACCTTGTCTTACCCTTATTCGTCAGGTTTTTCCGATCGTTCCCTTTCCCGCTCTGAGGGATAAATAACGAAAGGTGGCGACTCTTCTGTCATGCCGGCACCTTATTTTCGCGCAAGCGACACTGGTGTCTCAAGCAATGTTTCAGCATCCTCTATGACATTGATTTCTTCAGGCTGATCATCAATAATAACATTGATGGATTCCATCAGGACTTTTGTTCTGGAGTTGTATACTCTGTAGGCTCTGCTGTTAGTAGAGTATCCCAGAAATATGCCTTCATCACTTTTGGGATCCATTTTCCTCCTTTGTTCACGATCTGTCAAGATGTAGCACCTGCTCCCAAACACATGGAAATACTTCACACTTGGTTTTCTTCCTTTCCATAATTCATACAGAGTGTAAGATGTTCCCTTTCTCAAGGTAACTCTACTGTGAACATAGCATGTTGTATTCATTGCCTCAGCCCAAAAGTGCATAGGTAATTTCTTTGCATGAATCATGGCTCTGGAAGATTCTTAAATAGTTCTGTTTTTCCTTTCTACTACTCCATTTTGTTGAGGAGTATTATGGGAGGAGAATTCATGATTGATACCTTCTGTTGAGCAGAATTCAACAAATTTAGATTTTTCAAACTCCTTTCTATGATCACTTCTAATCCTGATAACACCACTTTCCTTCTCTCTTTAGAGTTTAATGCAAATATCTTTGAAGACTTCAAACACATCATATTTTTCTTTGATGAAATTTATCCAGGTGAATCTGGAGTAATCATCAACAACTACATAGGCATACCTTTTGCCACCCAGACTTTTCTACTTGCATTGGTTCCATCAGGTTCATGTGCAGTAGTTTCAAAACTCTGGAGGTAGTCAGGTGTCCAACCCTTCGATGAGATGTCTTGGTTTGCTTGCCTACTTGACATTCACCATAGACCTTACCTTCATTAATATTCAACTTTGGAATTCCTCTCACAACTTCCTTGGAAATGATCTTTTTCATCCCTCTTAGATGAAGATGTCCAAGTTTTTGATGCCACAGTTTGACTTCCTTTTCTTCTTTGGCCATAGAACAAAAAGTGGAGTTACTTGATCTTTGAGTCTCCCACAAGTAACAGTTATCTTTAGACCTGGCTCCCCTCATGACTTCCTTTCTATCTCTATTTGTGACAACACATTCTTCCTTTGTGAAGTTGACATTGAGTCCTTGATCACAGAGCTGACTGATACTGATCAAGTTGGCAGTCAATCCCTTCACCAGCAATACATTGTCTAGGTTAGGAACTCCAGGATAATCTAGTCTCCTAACACCTTTGATTTCCCCTTTTGCTCCATCACCAAAGGTCACATACCTAGTGGAATTTTGTTTGATGTCCATCAAGAGATTCTTTATTCCAGTCATGTGCTTAGAACAACCACTATCAAAATACCAGTCTTCTTTAGCTGACACTCTCATAGAAGTATGAGCTATCAGACCAACCTCCTTTTCCATCCATTGTTGCTTCTTGACAGGAGCATCTTGATGAAAGTGTCTAGGAAATCCATACAGACTGAAGCAAAATGGTTTTATGTGTCCAAATTTTCCACAGTAGTGACACCTCCACCTTTGGGACTTTCTCGCCTGATTCATGTTTTTGGTCTTCTGATGTTATGACATTGGTCGTGACATTCGGTTTGGTATATGATTTTCAGCATTTGGTTTCAAGGTGGGTTTCTGTTCACCTACAAATCCCAGTCCAGACATGTTTCCTGCTTGCTGACCACTCTGGAGGATTTTTTCTAAAGTGTCAGTCCCAGGGTTTAGCATCCTAACAGATTTAGTCATCTGATCAAGTTTGGAGTTTAACATTTTTACCTCACTGTTGAGTGAGTCAATGGTTGCAAGATTCACCTTCTTCTCAGCTTCCAACTTCTTGATGATTTTCTTATGCTTCTCCCCTAGTTGACATATTTCAGCACTCTTGTTGTATAGCTGTTTATATGAGGCTGCAAGTTCATCAAAGTTCAACTCATCTTCACTTGAGTCACCATCAGATATGCATACACTGTTCAGAACAGTGACATGCTTGGCTAATTCTTCTTCTGATCCACTCTCAGAATCTCCATCAAACCAAGTAACTGCTAGGCCCTTCTTTTGCCTCTTGAGATAGGTGGGACATTCTGTTTTAATGTGCCCATATCCTTTACATTCATAACACTGAGCTCCTTTGTCTTGGTTGGACTTTTCTTCAGACTTGACTCTTTTGTCAATGTCAGATGAGATGTTATTGACATTAAATTTGCCCTTCTTATCTACCCTTTTCATGAGTCTGTGTACTTGTCTTCAAAGCATAGCTATAGCTTCTGAGACATTCTCCTTGCTTCTATCATTGTCTTTATTAGAGTCTTCTGCTGAATTTGTGACAAAGGCTATGCTTTTGTTCTTCTTCTCAACCTGATCCCACATTCCCATCTCAAAAGTTTGGAGTGAACCAATGAGTTCATCCACTTTCATGTTGCATATATCCTGAGCTTCTTCAATAGCAGTGACTTTTATGGCAAACCTCTTAGGCAAAGATCTTAGAATCTTCCTCACCAGCTTTTCTTCAGACATCTTCTCTCCTAAAGCACCTGAGGTGTTGGCAATCTCAAGAATATTCATGTAGAATTCATGAATAGTCTCATCCTCCTTCATTCTCAGACTTTCAAACTTGGTGCTCAACATTTGTAGTCTTGACATCTTGACTTTAGAGGTTCCCTCATGAGTTGTCTTGAGAGTATCCCATACCTCTTTAGCCAGTTCAAAATGATGCACCAGTCTGAAAATGTTCTTGTCTATACATTAAGTAAGGCATTCAAGGCCTTAGAATTTCCAATATCCAAGGCTTCTTGCTCTTTGGTCCATTCTTCTTCAGGTATAAGCACAGATATTCCATCTTTATCAGTCTTCACTGGATGTTCCCATCCTGAGTTGGCAGCTCTCCATTCCTTGCTGTCTAAAGACTTTAAAAAGGCTATTATCCTAGGTTTCCAGTAGTCATAATTAGAGCCATCCAGAATTGGTGGTCTATTTGTGAATCCTATATCTTTATCCATAGTACCAGAATTTATCTTCCCTAGATCTCACCCAAAAAACAGCAGGCATGGTGTCTGCTCTGATGCCAATTGAAATTTTTGCAACCACACAGTGGATGTAATGACATCCATTGTAACACAGACTACTGGACTCAATAATAAGCAGTAAATGGAAAGTAGTAAATAACACAAGTAATTGTTCACCCAGTTCAGTGTCAACCACGCCTACATCTGGGGGCTACCAAGCCAAGGAGGAAATTCACTATTAGTAGAATTAATTCAGAGTTAAACAACCTGTTTACACTCTTCACTTAAGACCTACCCAATGACACTTCAGCCTAGAGACCACTAGACCTGAGTTTCCCACTCACTCCCCATCAATCACCTCAGTGATATAAACCAATACACAATTACAATGGAGATATGAAGACACACTTCAAACACACCTTGATCTTGCTTCATAGCTTTGATCAAGTGACACAACACTCTTGCTTAAAAGCTTTGAGTGACATAATGAACACAACAATTCATACGCACTAAACCAATGCAGTTATACAGCAGACAATTGCTTGGCACACAAGGAATCCTAAGACTCCTAAACACACGTGAAGAACAAAGTTCTTCACTCACAAAACACACTCTCCAATCTCTCTCCAGAAGCTCTGCTCTATTTGGAATGATCCTTCTGTTATTTATAGCAGCATACTTGCTTTGGGCCTTGATGGACAAATTAGGTTTACCCAAGATAAACCTCACTTCATGAAGCTGCGCTCTTATTATTAGGTCAGGAGTCTTCTATGTTATCCTCAGTAATGCATGTTATGTCGCCTAAGATAACTAGGCTTCCTGAATTGTTTCCTGAAGTATAGCCTTAGCTAATAATAGAAAAACTAACCCTGCGTGCCTTGATGTCATGGACATTCAGCTTCACTTACTCTTAGCTCTCCCTGCAGAATACTCTCCATGCATGTCATAACATCAGTTATGACATTCATACATACATTAATGTTTTGCCATAAAATGCAGCCAATCAAAAGCATCTAGAAGGCCTATTCTGATTTTGGCGCTAATTCAGATGAGCTCGTTGATTTGTAGGAGGAACGACCCAAGTTTGCTGATGTGGTGCCCTAGGCACAATTGTCTGTCCATAAGAACAACGTGACACATAAGATAATGACTGCTGAGAAGATAAAGAACCAAAAGATTTCACTGATTTTACTCCGAGAATAACCAACATTTGTCATGAATGCGTTGATTACCTTTTCTTCTTCTTCTTGGGAATTACAAAGAGATTTAATTCCACTAGCTTGATTGCTTGAGACATCCTGAATTTTTCCAATCTTTATGCCATTCTCAATGCGTTCTCCTGATGTTACCAAGTCAGGGAAATTTAGTGTAATTTCAATCATCCTTTGAAAGTATGGGCTTCGTAAGGAGTTCATGAACATATCCGCTAACTCTTGGTCTAGAAGCGGCGGTTGCACTCTGAAAGAAAATTCTCTCCATCTCTGAGCATACCTTTTGAAGGGTTCATTGTTCTCTTGAGACAAACCTTGCAACTGCATGCGACTGGTAGGCATATCAAGATTATATTCATACTGCTTCAGAAAAGCCTTGGCTAAGACCATCCATCATTGGACCTAATTACTCTCTAACTGCATGTACCAACTTAGAGATGCTCCAATCAGACTATCCTGGAAATAGTGAATCATCAACTTGTCTTTGTGTACAAACGAAGTCATTCTCCTGCAGAACATCACCAAATGTTGTCTCGGGCAGCTATCCCCTTTGTATTTCACAAACCTCGGTGCCTTGAAATTTGGAGGTAACACTAGACCGGGAACCAGGCACATGTCCGAAGCATTGAGACCAAAAGAATCTTTAACTTCCAAGGCTTTGAGCTTTTCATCCAACATATGAAACCTTTTAGCATACTCAAGAGCTCTCAGGTCCTTAGTCTTCATTATCGGAACCTCTCTTTTGGATTTCAGCACAGAGAAATCGACATCATGACAATCTGTAGTATTAAGAGAAGAAGAACGTCCACTTTGGATAACAAATTGTTCATGTAAGTCTTGATCCTCAACATAAGGCTGCACAGTCTGAGCTTGAGTGAGGTTGTTCACTTGGAGAAGATCTTCATCAGGAAAAGAACCATACAGAGGGTTAGTCGTCACAGTAAAACCTGATGGGGTATCAGCATTCTGGAGGTCGTTCCCTGACATAGCTACTAACAGCTCTCAACTTGACTTCAATGCTTAATCTTCTTCAACCACTTGCTCGTCTTCTGATAATCACCACTTGTTCAGAACAAACACCAGGGAATCACCTTCTGAATAAAAAACAAAGGCAGGGTGAGAGCTCTGGCTTGCTGAAGAATGATATGCAAAATGATGCAAAGATGTTTATGCAAATGCCATGCAAAATGCAAGGAACACGGGATCACAGCCTCCACAAATCTCTGAATAACTGCTGCGCTGCCAACTGAGTTGAACCAGAGCTTCGCTTTGGCGAGAAAATACCAGAACACCAAAAGACCAAAGTATAGGAACCTCAATAACATCAGAGATCAAAGGTACGCACTAATAAGAAATCCAGGTAGGTTGGAGGTCAAGTTTCTTGCATAACCCTTCCACTCACAAGGTATGGACCTAATATCTGATAAGGTTTAGCATCCTATGCAGTTGTCAGCGTCAAAGAATTTCGAGAAACGATGATACATTCACCATTTCTGGTTTGGCATCATAGTCTAACGAAGCGGCCTCACTTACTGACTCCCAAATGATCGGTCTCTAGAGTCGAAAATTTTCAGATCCAACACCCCCATCTCGACTAATGTACAGGATGAGATGTCTTCAAAGAAAACCTCGTCTGAACACAAATTTCGTGAGGACTAGTGCATGCTGCCATTCAGGTCCTCACTACTTTCCATTCTAATGCTATGGATATCCTTAAGCCTGGGTTTTGGCTTATCTCTCAAAGGAACAGTCCCATCCAACAACACAACAACAAATAACAACAATAATAAAGTGCGAGAAAAGTAAATACAACAATATACAAAATACATCACACGAATATACAAACCCATAAACAAAAACAGACAAGCGCTAGGATTGACTCGCATAGGGGATGGGAAGAATCCCCAGCAGAGTCGCCAGTTGTCGCATCACTGCGAAAAGAGGCCGGCAAAGACAGAAGAGTCACCACCGTTCGTTATTTATCGCAAAGAGAGGGAAAGGAAGCGATAAGAGAAAACCTGAGATAAAGGGAAAGACAAGTTCATTGTAACCAAATCTTGGGTTCGGGAGTCGGTTACGCAAGGGGAAGGTATGAGCACCCCTCAGGTTCGTTGTACTCAATGGGATCCACGTTTGTTGTCTAATCTATGGGTGAAAGAAACTATCTAAAGGCTGCTGCTAAACGGAGAAAGAATTGACTCGATAGGATATCGCCGCCCTATGCCTACGTATTCCCTCGTGCAATGGGAAAGTCAGAGTCAGCGTAGTTCGGGAAACTACGGGGGAGGTTGCTCGCCAAGACATCACGTCTTGTGCCTACGTATCCTCATCTGGTATGAGAAATCATAGCAAAACGTAGTTCAGGCTAACTACGGGAAAACAGGGTATTCTCGACCGAACGGGGGCGAGAGAAAAGGTCCAGGTAGACGATATTAGTGTACGTATTCTAGCAGTTAGGTGTATTGCTGCTCGACCATTGGAGACTTAAGCGTTATCTGTTTGCGGTAGAACGGACGTAGCATGTCCTAGGTTAAAAGGTATGGAAGTATAAAGGGTGAGAAAGAAAGAAAACTACTCGCCAGGATCATCGCAATCCTGTGCCTACGTATTCTCGACAGGTATGAGAAATCAGAGCAGTCATAGTTCGGCCATATATAGAAAAAAGGTCTCGATCGCACGGGGGCGAGAGAAAAAAGTTCAGAACAACAAGCTAGTCTCGATTGCACTAAGGCAAGAGAAAATGGGTAATTAGTTGTTAGCGAGAAAGTCTCGATCTCGTGGAGGTGAGAAAAAAAATAAATGAGTTGTTAGTGTGCTCGCCAAGATATCGCGTCTTGTGCCTTCATATTCTTATCTGGTATGAGAAATCAGAGCAGCTGTAGTTCAGCTAACTACGGAAAACGGGTCTCGATCGCACGGAGGCAAGATGAACGGAGTCTCGATTGCACGATGGCGAGAGAAAAGAGGTCTCAGTTGCATGGGTGCAAGAGAAAAGGGGTCTCGATCGCACGAGGGCGAGAGAAAAGGAGTCTCAATCGCACGGAGGCGAGGGAAAAGAATCGGATCCGGGACGCACACGCTAAATCCTAAGACGTAGGAGCGAATGTGTCGCATATCGCCCAAAAGGCATACGCTAAAAACTCTAGACAAGAGAGGAGAGGCCCCCCACTCATCATTTCCTACGCATCTAACGCTAACAGCTCACAACACTCATCACGGTTGATTAAAAGATTGAAGTAAGGAAAGTTACCGAACAGAGTGGTTCCGTTAACCCTTGAAATTGCGTGCAAGCTTCAAATCTCCTCTTTGATCCTTGGTGATGATGTTTCGAAATATGGCTCGAAAGGGTCAAAGTGAATTGAATCGGGTTCAACGTGACGCTAAACCGTTGTTGCTCGACATATAAGGGAAGTTAAACTATAGGAGGTCACGTAGTTGATATTCGTGTTATGGACAAGATAGAGAAATGGTATTGAGCATCATTCTCTAATTGAATCGTGTCGCACGGACCAAAAGTGGGATCTCGTCTTAATCGCAAACATAATTTCGATTAATCGAAGGTAGCCTATCGCGATCCCAAAGTAAGGAAAATGGCCCAAATGGTCATCTTCCATAGATTTGAAATCGGGAAGGTTATCAACTCCGATAAATTTGACGCTTACGGATACAAGACTTCATCGATCGCGGAAAGTCAAAATAAAATCGAAAAGAAGAAGAAATAAGGAGAGAAAAGAGGTGGTCTCGGATCCAACATTATTCATCAATAATTTGACTGGTAATGAATTACGGAAGTCTCGTCATAGACCAAAAAGCGGTCAAAAATGAAATAAAGTAGAAAATGAAAACGAGAGAGAAAGTGGTCTCATATCTATTGTTTCTCATCAATAATTTGACAGAAAAACAATAGAGGTCTCTCATCGGCCAAAAGAGAAAAGGGTCCTCAAATAAAAATAAAAATATTAACTTTAAAGTCTAACTTCTAAGAAATAACTAAAAGAAATGAAAAACTCTAAAAGAAATTAATGTTATGAATATATATATATATATATATATATATATATATATATATATATATATATATATATATATATATATATATATATATATATATATATATATATATATATATATATATATATATATATATATATATATATATATATATATATATATATATATATATATATATATATATATATATATATATATATATATATATATATATATATATATATATATATATATATATATATATATATATATATATATATATATATATATATATATATATATATAAACTATTAGATAATAAATATTAATAAACTATATTATTTATAAAATAAAAAAAATATTTTAGAAAAGTAAATCTAATATAAACTAAAGAAATTATTTAGAAAAAACTATTTAAAAAAAACATATCTAAATATTAATAATTATACATTACATATTATAAGAAAAAGTACATTAAAAAAAATAATTACAAAATGAAATAAAAATAGAAAAAAGGAAAAGGTGGAAACTAAAAAACAGGGCGGATATGCAGTCAACACTCATTATCATCAGCAACGAAATCCAAAACAGAGCATCAAATTCCCAAATTTGCAACCGACAAAGTTAATCGACGGTGTGAGTTCTCAGATATGGCTAGGCATATGCGTTTTATTCAAATCAAGATTCATCAGTGAATCTCTGTTCCGAATGTTGTCGATGTTAACGGAGGAGAAAAGGCGGAGAGAGTGGATTGAGAAGAAAAGAGTTTCCTGGTTTTCGTTATTGAGTTTGGAGGTCGTTTTTGAAGGGCTGTGTTGATTCAGATTTGTGTTGAAGAAGTATGGTGGTGGTGAGTGAGAGAGTTGCGGCTAAGTTTCGATGGGGTTTCATGGAGGTTCTGGATGATTCGCAGTGAGGAAGAGGGGGTTTCAGTGAGGGTGCTTTTCGGTTTTATTCGGAGGTGTTTCTGTGTCAAAAATGGGTTTCAGAAGAACGAGTGAGTGGAGGTCGAAAATAGGTTTGGTAGGTGTCGTTGTTGCACCCTAAATTTTGACCCCTTAGATCCTCATCTCCATTTTAGGATCATATTCATTTGATTAACTAACCTTAACCAATTTCCAATTTATCTTTGTCAAGATGCAGATGAATTAGGGTTTCGTACCGTCAAAATCGAGACTTCAGTGGTCTGATCAATCAATGTTTTGGATTGATTCAACTTCAAAAAAGATCAAGAATACAACATTGGGTCAAGTATGAATCCAATTTGAGGTGGTCACCCGGGAATTGAGAACAGTGCAATTCAAGACACCCGATTAGGGTTTTCAACTAGGAAAAGTCAATTGTAGTTTGAATTTTGTTTCAAAAGGTGTATCAATGGTGGGATCAAGGTCCATTAAGCTCCTATGGCTTAGTAAAGTCCATCCAAAGTGTTTCAAGTCCTCAGAATGCCCGGATCACCAACAATCGACTCGGCAGTCACCGATTGATCGAACGGTTGACCGAAAAGTCAACTCTTCAAAAATAAGGAATTTGACTTCAAGATGTGAATAAAAAATGTTCCTTATATCATATTACACCTCCCCATAAAATTTCATGACAATTGGATCAAGGGTTAAGAAGTAATTGCAAAAATCGGGAATTAGGGTTTCGAAAGGGGCAAGACCATAACTCCTCAACCACACATCCAAATGAAGTGGTTCAAAGCTCATTGAAAAGCTCTTGAAAAATCCTACAAACGCATCACAGTGTTCCATGATCAAAAAATGCATAGAGTTGGAGTTATGACAAGATTCATTTTAAGAAGGGAAATAACTTAGAAAAATTCTAAGTTATTTAGCCTTTTTAAGTGGTTTTTTCAGCAACTTGGAAGGGTTTTTCAACCTAGTTCCATCAAGAATTTGGAAATCCCAAAACCAATAAAGTTATAGAGCTACTTAAGGGCTTTCCAAATTATGGTAGAACTCCTCAATAGCATGTGTGAGCAGGAAGTTATGCACTATGGAAGTTAGGGTTGTCAACACTTGAAATCACAATCCAACACTTCTCAAAATTCAGATTTTCAAAACTTGAACTATCCTTGACCCTTGGATCATGAATCAATCTGATGTTTAGATGTGTGGATGAAGGGAAATGCAGAAAAATGTACGGTTTGAAGAGAGAGAGGCAAGTTGCAACTTGTGTAATAAAATATTCAAATATGTAAGAAGGAGAGAGAAACTTTTCACTCCAAAATGTTTGCAGCTGGATCACCCTAAACTCTAAGCTCACCTCAGTCACTTCATGTCCATATCCACTTGATTTTTCTGATCTTCTTTGAACCATGGAGCTTATGGGAAGAGATTTTGCAAGATTCATTTGAAAAACTTCACAAATCTCCCTCCAAAAGTGGCAAAGTACCAAGCTACCCTCACTTTTGTTTTCACTATAAATAGAGGCCTCCTCATTGAGGTTAGATACACCAGAGAAATCTCCAAAACCCAGAGAAACAATAGCTCTCAATTCTCTTTCATTTCCTCAAGAATCTCAAATTTTCAAAACCTCCATTTTTCACTAAAAAGTTGTCTTGAGCAAAACTCTGCTCAAGACCAGTTCTACCACTTCTAAGCCACTCAAAACCATATACACAATCCATAAACATTGTGTAGAATGTGTCCATACATTCAAACCACTCAAAAATCTCATTTTCACAAAAGTAAACCTTCACACTTTAATAGTTTGACTTTCTTGCATTTTGAAAGCCAAATCCGCACTCAAGGAATTTCCTACCTTTCTAACACTCCCAACACCTCCTATACATCATATCTCAAGTGTCCAAGCTCTAAGAAACCAGCTGGAAATCACACAACTCCAACTGTCTTGAAAGTTGGTTTGTTGCTTCAAGAGGAAGCAAGCTTCAATTCTTTGCTAAAGAAGAGGATCTCTGGGTTTCTAAGCTTTTTAGCTTGCTCAAGACTTGTCTACAAGAGGTATGTGACATTCAAACTCCTTATTGAGCATACATTATCATGTTTTCTCATTTTGAGTTGATTTTGGTGAAAATATACCATTGCTGCCCCACTTTAGTTCTTTGTCAAGAACTCTTGTTTCATGGTCATGATACTTTCTTTTATTAATGTGTTTTCATTTGTAAATGATATGTGGATGATGTGTTACAAGATTGTGCTTAGATATCATGTTTAACTTGTTTTGAGATTTTGGTCTATGTGGTAGTTTTATGATTCCAACATTGAAATGTGGTGTGTTTAGCCCTATAACTATCAAACCTAGTTCATTAGTGATGTTTGGATTTAACTTGTAAGTTACTCATAGGATCCCCCTGCCCTTGATCATGATTGAATCAATGTGGCTCTTGTTTTTGCACTTATGACATTTTGGTGTCATCTTGCTTATCACTACCATGAGTTGTGCATGAGACCATGGATCAGTTTTTGTTTGATTTTAAGATTGGAAACTCATTTGTTTACCTATTTTGAGGATGTGTGTTGTGCTTTTATGCTCAAATCTCCATTATATGTTCAAACTGCCTTGTCATTCTTCCACTTGCATTTCAAACCTCATGATGCCAAATACATATCACATTCTGTTTCAATCAATCTCTACTTGATCTATGTGTATAATATCATTACCTTACTCATTTTAAACTTGTGTGTCCTACCAAAACTTCCCAGCTGTCATGAATTTGCTGGCTGCATATCTAAGTTGTCGTTTTTGTATGTCATGAGCTCCAAATTGCTATTTTCTGTTTGGTAAGGGTTTCATCCATTTCTTGAGCTGAATCTCATCTGTTAGCATCATTATGGTATGTGTATAACAGTTATTTCATCAAAGAACTCATTGCCTTAAAAATGCCTTGTTGTGATAAATGTATGCCAAGACAGTTTTTCACATTTCCCATCACTATGCTAATTTTCATTCCAACTGTCATATGCTCATTCTTGGGGTTGAAATTCATTCCTTATCATATTAATGGTGTATGCACATTGTTTACTTGATCTGTTCTTGCCTGTTTTCACAATTCCACTCACAATTGCATTTCATACTAGAATATGCCATTAACATACCAAAGTTGTTGTTCTGTTTGTATATGCATAATCTTTGAGTAGTAACTCATTCATATTCATGATTCTAATGTGTGTAGATGTTTGTTTTGATCAGTGTTTACCTACATTTGCATTTCACCCTCAAACTGCATTTTTGAGCTAAAACCTACCATGACTATGCCAAATTCTTGTTTGCTTGCAATATGCTTAGTTTCTGAGTTGTAACTCATTCTTTTATACATTTATGATGTGTGTGTGTAATGTTTGTCAACATGAGACCATTGATTTATAGCTGGACTAGTTTGTACCATCTACTGCAATTATTTTGAAACCAACTGTCACACACTTCACTTTGTTTTGCTTGATTTAGTTCATCTAGCATTAGATCTCTAATAACATTTAAGACTTGTATGTGCATGAATCAATCAATTTTTGTATGTCTCATTTTTCTGTCATGACAGCCCTGCCTCTATGGTTGGTACAAATTGCATTTTGGTATCCATTGTCTTGTTATGTGCATTCCATGAGTATCTTAAGTGCTAGCATTATTCCCTATTGTGTTTGAAACTTGTGTGTGACATTTTTCTAATCTCAAAGTTGTTCCAATCCCGGTTGGTTTCAAATATTGCATTTTTTGAGTTTTTGGGCAGCTGACTATTGAGTTTCATTTCCATGATGTTTGTGAACATTTTTGAGGTATAGACACACTTCATATGATGTTTTGAGGATGTTTGAAAGGTTTGTTCATTCCAATTATGTTTGCTACTTGATTTGGTATCAAGATTGCATTTTTCTCCAATTCTCACTTGGCACAGCACAGCTGTTATGTTCGTATGTTTGAGTTTGACTTTGTGATTGTTATATGCATGTTTCTCATAGCTTTGCAAGTGTGTTGGTAGAAACCTCATGTTGTTCTTGTTCTATTTAATCAAATTGTTGTATACATCCATAATTGGCCTGCTGTTGCATTTCATACAATATGTTGTCATGATGAATTCCTACTTCTTTTCTTGGCCTGAATATTGTTGTTTGATCTGTCAACTTGAGAGCATCACCATTAACATGATTAAGATCCATAGGCCATGTACACAAACTAAATTTTCTTCATCTGCCAATATGCTGCTAGGACAGCTGCTGTATTTTTATGCTTCACTTGCAACTCATGTGCTATTTCATATTCTTGTGAGTTATGTTTGAGTTTTAAATGTGCTACACCTTTGTTATGACATATGAAACTTGTATGCATTGCCTTTTACATGAATTTGAACTCACAGTTGTTTGTGGTTTTCAAAATGAATCTCAATTGCCAAATTTTCAAGTTCTATCATGTTTTTATTTCAAGGCATTGTTTTAAAATTCCAACTGCACCATCTTAATGCTCATGAAAAAACAATCAAGTTTGATTAAAATTTCATCAAAAAAGACCAAGATTTGATATAGTTATGAATCAAAACGCATGTGGTATCTTGCCTTGTTCTTGCTTCTTTTGTTTGCCCAGAAATCCATGAAAGCTCACCATATATATTTTTAGGGGTGGATAAATCAACGGATGTATAGCCACCCCAGTGGTAGAAACCTTACTCTCTCATGCGCCTTTCACTTGCCAAACCAGGGTTCGATCCTTGGATCAACCCTTTTTGTTATTTTATTTTTCATTTGTGAATGATTTCATTTTCTTCTCTTCTTCCACTCCCTTATTAGTGTGCACGTGTGTGCCTTTGTGGTTGAGTGTGATGCTTGTGAACACAAGGGCCTGGGTTCAACTCCCAGCTTAGCCCTTTCTCCTTTTTTATTCACTTGTGTGGTTTTATTGTCATAATTCATACAAAACTTCCAAATTTCATAACTTGTTCATATTTTATCATTTTTGATCCATTCTTTTTGCAACATGTTCATGACAATGTCTAGTTTCATTTAATGTTAAAATATTTCAAATTGCTTGTAGTCACAATGCCTTTTACCTACTCGAATGTTGGTTTGTTTTCAAGATTGTTATCTTGCATATCGTTGAATTATCTTTCATGCCATGCTTAATTTATCTTGTGAGATTTATTGATGATTGACTCCTTTATGTTAGTTAACATGTTAGGGCTTGTTCTCCCTTGGTTTTCACCATGATCTCATATTATTTTCTTCCTAAAATTGAGTTTAAATTGTTGTTACATGTTTGCTTATATTTGATTGTCATCAAATGCATATTGTTGTTACACTTGATATATCTTGAGTTTATGACATATTTACTTTCAAATTGTGATTTGCTTATATGGTTGTTACCTTCATCATGTTTCAATCTTTGTTAAGATGTGCTTTCAATCTTTGTTAAGATATGCTTTCATCTTTGTCAATATATACCTTCATCTTTGTCAAGATATGCATAGGTGTTTACTTTTTCTGTAAGTCTTGTAAGTATTCATATTTGCTTACCTATTGTGATATGATTTGCATGCTTTGGTTGTAACCGATCACCCTATTCGAAGTATTTGCTTATTGTAATATGCATGTTTACTTGATTGTAATCTTATTCATCTTGCTTAATTGTTCATTTGCTTTGTTAAGTACTTCTTCCCCAAGTGATGGAACTTTTTAGTTCTCATCCAAGTTGCCTCTCTCCCTCTCTCTCCTTCCAAAGGAAAAGTCTCTCCATTGGCCCTTGTGTCATGGATAGTTCATTGTCCACTTCCCTTAACTTTGTGAAGTCATCTTGAACTATAGTATAAGCCATTAGACTTTGCTTTAAGTCTAAAAAAACCCACCTTTGCTAGGAATGTTCTTCAACTAGAATCCTAGGATAGAGTTTGTAAACTCTGTGTAAGAATTATAGTAATGATTACTTACCCCCCTCTTGAGTGTTACAACATAGATTTAAATAGTTTTGTTAAACTCTATACAAGCATTGTTACATGTGTTCTCCTTCGAACCTTGATCATAATCAAGTGTTCTTCAAACCTAGTGAGGTAAACTACGATTGCTCTGATTCTATCCTAGTAAGGATACGTAGGCAGAGGACGTGATGTCTTTGCGAGCAAGCTTAGAAACTATCTTTAGGTCTTTACCTACACCTTTTACCCAATACCAATCCATAGCAAACATTTACCAAACCTAGCATGCAAACAAACAAAAGGTTCCTGTAGAGTACTACAGATGTTTAGGATGTGAAATACCTACCCATGTATAACCAACCCCCGATCCCCGAATCTCTTAGCGTTGTTGTTACATCACGAAAAGGGTTTTTCTTTCTTTAGACCTTTCCTTTGGATAAATTAAAGTCCGGTTGTAATCTAAGAATTAAAGATTCAAGTTAATCAATAGCTTGGTATCACGATTCTCACCGCAACAGAAATGGTGACATCACTGGGGAAACCTACCTCATTTGAGGGTTTAGCCTATTTTGTTTAATTGCATCCTATATTTGTAAATATTTGCTTAACATGTATATTTGTCAATATATTTGTGTGATTGTTGGGTATTGGGTGCTTTGAGTGGTGAGACGATCCTATACCCGGACTTGAGTGCAATTGTGATAGGATGGTGGTATATTCAAGAAGGCTTATAGGGAGTTGATTCCCGACCAAGCTAACTTGAGAAACCACCGCTCAGTGTAGGCCCTCTTGAAAGTTTAGTATTGTTGATCGAGTATTCGTGAAAACAATGCTACTTTCAACGAAGGAGCCCATGACACTGTGGACTTTTAGAATACATTTTACCCCACTTTGGCCTTATTAGGACGTAGTGCGATGGCTATAAGGAAGTATTTCCGAAATAGTTGATACGCGATACTACACTCAGACGAGATTCTCTTGAGAATATTATCGATTACCAAGTGATTTGGGAAATTGATAATATCCGAAAGATGGGTTGATGACTCTGGGAACTGTGTAGAACCCGTTCGGCAGGTACAATCAATCCATAGTACAAATCCTTGGGGATGGGTAGACCATGGATCCATGCTCGTCCTTAAACCTAAGCTTGTGTTGTGTGCATATGCATTTGCCTGTGTTTGTGCATTTTGCATTCATAACATCATATCATCATATGGTTTTATGGAACTCAGACTTTGTTGTTTGTAAACATCAGAGGTCGTTATGAATAGTGAAAGAAAGAAAAATTTGAAGTACACTTACAAGGGTTTTAACCTAGATGACTTGAGAAGGTTGAGCACCTTAGTGACAGATCCAGAGGGATTTCAAAGCAGGTATGGGAAGCTGTTGTTACTCTTGAAGATAAAGATGGATAGTGGACTCCTTTCTACTCTTCTCCAATTTTGTGATCCACTCTACTACTGTTTCACATTCCCTGATTATCAGCTAGTGCCCACACTAGAAGAGTATTCTCAATTGGTTGGATTGCCCAGTCTTGAAGATTCTCCTTTTCCAATTGTGGAGGAGGACCCTAAAGAACAAGATATTGCCAAGGCTACACATTTGGAATTGGTTGATATTAAGAAGAATCTGATTATAAAAGGAGGAGTTTTTGGATTAAAAGCAGAGTTCTTGGTTGAGAAAGCTCAGTATTATGCGGATCATTTAAGCATGGATGCATTCGAGGCTATCCTTGCCTTACTCATCTATGGCATCTTCTTGTTCCCTAGCTTTGAGAATTTTGTGGACCTCAATGCCATTAAAATTTTCTTGAAGAAGAATCTTGTACCTACCTTGTTAGCAGATACATACCATTCTATTCATCTGAGAAACTTTCACAATGGAGGGATGATTACTTGTTGCGCTCCTTTGTTATACAAATGGTTCACCTCACACTTGCCCAAAGCTAACGCTTTTTGGGATCCAAAGAAAGGATGGTGGTCGCAAAAGATCATGGCTCTCACCCACTCCGATATTGATTAGTATAGTCATGACTATGATGGGACAATGATCATTGACAATTGTGGGGATTTTGGCAATGTACCTCTTCTCAGTGCTAATGGAGGAATCAGTTATAATCCAGTCCTCGCCCGCCGACAATTGGGATACCCTCTAAAGGACAAACCCAATAGTGTTCAGGTGGAAAACATTTTCTTCAAGGAAGAAGAAGATAGTCGAGAGCTGAAAGAAAAGATTCTAGAGGCTTGGAAGCATCTACACAAGAAAGGGAAAAAGGATATTGGAAGACTCAACTGTATCCCATTTAGCTGTTGTTTATGTTTAAAACTCTTGTAAGAGGAAACAATATTTTGTAATCCCATTTTGTTAATCAATGAACTGACGACTTCTGATGTTCGTAAATGTCTGAGTTCCATGACACCATTTGCATTTGCATTTGCATTTCGTCTAACCATTCAAGGAAATTCAAACTTTTCTTTTTGCAGACAACAACATGGTGAGAAGAAACATGCTTCCGTTCCCAGATCTGAGATTGGGCCGTCTTAGGATGTTGGCGAGACTTGTCAGAAACCCCGCTGCTTTCATTGCCAAATATGGAGACCTCCTACCACTACTAAGTGCTCCGGTTAACGAGCCCATGCTGCAAGCTTTGGTTGAGTTTTACTCTACAGCTTACTACTGCTTCGTATTCCCAGACTTTCAGCTACTCCCAACCATAGAGGAGTACACCAACTATTTAAAAATTCCATGGACTTTCAAACTCCCTTATGGAAAACCGAAAAGGGGAGATTTGGCTAAAGCCCTTCATATCAAGCAAGAGGATTTACCACCAATGAAAGTGAAAGGAGGATGGTACGGAATGGAGGCAGGACCTTTAATGGAGATGGCCAAATATCATTATGAAAATAGAAATTTGGGCATCTTTGAAGCAATTCTGGAATTTCCGATATATGGTTTGTATCTCTTCCCAAGCCGTTATGACTTCATCAGTGAGGAGGCGATCCGTCTCTTCATCATCAAATACCCGGTGAACGAGATATTAGCCGATACTTATATAGTCATCCACCGCTTCATCTTGTACGATCTCAGGTAATTCTCGTGTTGCCTCGCACTACTTGACCGGTGGTTTACCTCTCATCTGCCTAGGACTCATATCCTTTGGAGGCTTTCCACCAAAAGCGCATGGATTTCTAAACTCGTCACTCTCAGGCACTATGACATCACATGGTATGACGCCAGCCTTGGTGATCTAGTCATGATCTCCAGTTATGGAGAATTCCCCAATGTGCCTCTCATTGGGACCAAGGGGGTTATCACCTGCAATCTTGTTCTCGCCCAGCGTCAATATGGGTATCCCACCGGACCAGAACCCGAACCGGAACTATTAAGGTCTTACTTCTGCAAAACTGGTCGCAACCCTGAACTAGAAGCCCGTGCTCAATACACTCAAAGAGATCCGCACCTCTTGGGCATAACTCCAATGGAGAATGCAAGTTGTTTAACTTCCAGGGGGTACTTGCTATGGTTGAAAGAAATTGCCTTGACCATGTTCTATACTCATGATTATGAGATAACTATGGAACCTGAGGTCCCCACGACTAGGGAAGAGCTGAAATACGCTTTAATCAAAGCACAGCGAGAGAATGAAGACCTGTGGGAAATTATTCGCTAGGACCAAGTTCATGTTGAAGTCCAAGAAGGAGAAGGATCATCTTGTTAGAATGATCTTTGTTTCACCATTTCCCTGCTTTCCCTAAAAGGATTGAAATCCTAATGTTGCATTTACTTTAACTTCTTGTAAGAAAGGTCTTGCTTTTTAGCAAGGGCCATCTATTGTAATAGACTTCCAGCTATCAATGAAAAACGCTTTTTAAGCATGTCGTTACATGTTGTTCTAACTTTTTTGTTTGTAAACAAAAAAAAAATTGTTTTTCCTTGAATGGTTTATGCATCTACATTCGCATTTCATTCTGCATTGGTCTTGCACCTGGGTTCCGCAGCCCATCCTTTGTTCTTGTTCAGAAAAGAGAGAAGGAGTCACGCTGAATACTCACAGATACAACACTCGATCCAGAGCTCAAAAGAAGATGGCAGATAATGAACAGAGGTTCGATCAAATGGACAACGACATTGAAGGAATCAAGGGTGACGTCAGCCAGATTATGGAAGTTCTCAATATAATTAAGGCAAAGATGGACACACAGCCTATGGTAATCTCTGAAGTCGCCACAACAGCGGCCAATGTCACAGTAGCTCCGGTTACCACTGCAGAATTTCCCTATGGCATGTCTCGGGATTTTGTGCCACCATTCAGCAATATGCAGTCTTCAAGTCTTAATCCACTGTTTGATTCAACAATCAGGAATCCTATTTTCACTCAGGCGGGGGGACCCACTACAGTGCGACCTGTCTTCAATAATCAACAACCAATCTTTGACATACTTGACGGTTCTGAAGCCGAAGATGAAAAAAACGAAAAATTAAGGGTAGAGATGGACATTATGGCAAAAAGGATGAGGGCCATCGAAGGAAGCCATGCCTTTGGGTCTAATGCCAAGGACTTGTGTCTGTTGTCTGGTTTGGTATTTCCTCAAAAATTCAAAATGCCAGTGATCGACAAATATGAGGGGACTACTTGCCCCAAAGTGCACCTAATCATGTATTGCAGGCGGATGGCTCCGCATATTGAAAATGACAAGCTGTTAGTACACTGTTTCCAAGACAGTCTCAAAGGAGCTTCAGCTAAATGGTATCTCAGCTTAGATCAAGCAAATATCCATGGCTTCCAAGATCTTTCAGACGCCTTTATTCAGCAGTACAAGTACAACATGGACTTAGCTCCCGACCGTCGTCAACTTCTCAGCATGACGCAGAAGAATACTGAAACCTTGAAGGAATATGCGCAAAGATGGCGCAGAACTGCAGCTCAAGTGGAGCCACCCCTTACTGAAAAGGAGTTGGCAGACTGGTTTGTAGATACAGTTCGGCCAGAATTCTATGAACGACTGATTAGCAGTGTCACAACTAACTTTTCTGATATTGTGGCAGTAGGGGTCAAAGTTGAAGCTGGCTTAAAGAGTGGAAAAGTGGCTACCACGAATACTAATTCAAGCGCCAGTACAGCAAAAAAGCCGGCCAGCAATTTTCACAAAAAGAAAGAGGGGGAGGTAAGTGCGATCACATATGGGAAAAAGGCACAAAACTCCAGGAGCCATCGCCAGCAGTACCATCCATCATCGTATATAGCAGCAGTGACTCCAGTATTTCAACCGTCATCACAACAGGGTCCCCAGCCTGGGCCATCCAGCAATCATCACCAGTATCATTCTGGCAATCAGCAACAATATCACTCCAACAATCAACAACAATACCATCAGCCGCAAGGTCAACAGCCTCAAAACAGGGCTCCAAGGGCGAATTATCAGGCGAATAGGCCAAAAATACAGCATATTCCCATGAGTTACACTGATTTGTTCCCCATGTTGATAGAAAGAGGGTTGGTCAAAACAAGAAAATTAGGTGCTCCACCTAATCCACTCCCGTTCTACTACAATGCAAATGCTCGCTGCTTATTTCACGAGAATGCTCCAGGCCACGATCATGAAGGTTGCTTCGCCCTTCAGCATCTTGTTCGTGAATTAATTGAAAAAAGAATTTTGTCCTTTGAAGATAATCATCCAAACGTGAAGAACAACCCTCTACCAAATCACGGTGGAGTCAATGCCATCACTGAAGAAGGTGAAGGGTCAGAAGACAAGAAAGTTACCATTATTAGTGAGATCAAGGTGCCATTGGCGGACCTACACAAACGCCTTGCTCAGGCATGGTTGCTTAAGACGTCTCACGAAGACTACAAAGAATGCATGCTGAACCCTGAGGTTTGTGACACAGTGAAAAAAGACATTCGAGCAATGATTGAACAAGGGATGATAGAAATCGCTCACATAAAGAAAGGGGAAGATGTGGCAGTCATCGAGCTTGTGTTTAACATGCCAGAAGAGCCCAACAAAAGAGCTGTGTTCAGAAATAATAACAACAACAACAACTACAAGAACGTCCGGCCGGTATTCCGCGACGATGCACCCCCGAAATTCGGGAGGGGACTAGCCAGGTTTGAACCAAGGGGAGGATCCAAACCTCACCCAAGGGCTGTGACACCAAAGCAGGACTACTCATGGTGCGAGGGAATCTTCAAAGAAAAGAAACCCGCAAATGTAGCTAACATTTCCGGTGGAAGCAAGATGACCCAGAGTGGTCGCATCTACCAACCTCGGACATACAATGTGGCTCCTCCGCCAGCAATTTCAGTTCCTAAAGCCGTGGTTCCTCCGAAACCCGTTTCAGAGGCAGTTGTAACACCCCGTTCCCAAAATAAAATAAAACAATCAAATAAAACACATATAAGAGTTTCTCTCCCAAACGGGATGCCACATTACACATCAAAATTTCCACAAATATTTTTCCAAATGATTTAACTGAATTTTTCAATAAAATTGCAGCGGAAAAAGATATGGTCTGCCATAACACAAAATATCGTATACACACATCATCCATATCCATCATCATCATCATCATCATTATATGTACAACATTGGTGGTCTGCCCAAAATACATAGTATCATCACACATCACCACACATATACAAAAAAGTCAGATACGCCACAGGGGCACACATATCAACATCAATGGTATAAAACTCCCCAAAACGCCCTGGTGTTACGTATCAGAGCAGTCCTACGGAGACACCACAATCCAACTAGCTAAACACCTGGATTGTCTGTACTTCCGAAGAAGCACAGACCACAACAGCAACAAAAAGGGGTGAGAATCACGATCAAATAATAATGGCATAATAGTACATGAAATAAAGGGTAGAAATCAATAATAATACTATTTCATATACATATCATCCGGACTCACGGTCCCACCATCAACCACAATATATAATCTCGCAACAAATGCACTCACACAACTCTAAACATACGGTACCAACTCACAATCACGATGGACACCGGGCCATCAACCCTCCACACAGGAGCACATATCAACGATGGGCACTTGGTCATCAACCCTCCACTCAGAGAGCACACCACACTGATGGGCAACTGGCCATCAACCCTCCATACTGGGAGCACCACAACAATACCGATGGACACCTGGCCATCACCCTCCACAACGGGAGCACATCTCCGATGGAAACCTATCCATCACCCTTCCCTACGGGAGCACCTCATTAACATCGATGGACACATGGCCATCACCCTCCTCAACGGGAGCACAACATATTAACGATGGACAACTGGCCATCACCCTCCTCACAGGGAGCACACCAACAATAACGATGGTCACTGGGCCATCACCCTCCACTACGGGAGCACACAACCATATTCACACACAACATACATCTAGCACACCAAGTGCAGACCGATCCTATTGATCCACCCCTCACACAATATATATATATATATATATATATATATATATATATATATATATATATATATATATATATATATATATATATATATATATATATATATATATATATATATATATATATATATATATATATACACGACGCACAAGGCGTACCGATTCCACGGATCCATTCCCATCACAAAATACATACATAACAAGCACACAAAGTACGTCGATCCCACGGATCCGCTCACCACACAACTTATCACATACAATGCACACAAGGCATGACGGTCCTACTAACCCAATACATCACATAACAGCATACAAATGCAACGCATAATAAGCGCATCGATCCTCACAGATCCACTCACCACAACATACCAACACAACACACTCAAGGCGCAACGATCATGTTGATCCTCATATCTCACACGCAGCACACACACGGTGCACTCATCTTACGTACACATCCACACCGGTTCATACTTAACGCATAACCTATCGATTATGCCACTTGCGGTAAACGTCGCCCAAACAACCCTAGAACCTCCAACATATGCTTTCCTCAGCTCTCCAGCAAGCCTTTCATCGCACATGACCAACGAGGGTCCAAGTTCACAAGGGAACAACATAAAATCAGCAGCAAAAAAACAAACTGATGTGGGCTCGCTGGCACATTTGCCCGGCGAAGCCCCACAGCGAACACTCGCTGCCATTCGCCTGGCGAAGCCAGACAGAAGCTTCTGCCAGCACTCACTGGCTAGTTCGCCCAACGAAGCCTGGCGAAGGCTCGCCCCCTATTCGCCCAGCGAATACCTGCGTACGCAGGAAAATTCTGCGCTGCAGAGTCACCTCCCATACCGATTTCACCCGATTAAATCAAAACCCACAACCATCCACATACTGCAACTTAGCTACAAGGTCTATTCCCGATTCTATCCAACAAATCCCATCATCTACTCAAATTACCGACTTCCGGCATAACTCTGAAACTACTCAAAAACCCCAAACTCATTCAACCCAATATTCTCAGCACATGGAAACGAATTTAACATAATCTAACAACTTAATCTCTGCAATAATCACATGCATTCATCATCAAACAATAATAATCAATGGGGTTGGGGATTTTCCCCCCGTTTCTACCGATTTCATGCAAAAGCCGATTAACCGAAAAATTCTCCCCCCTTACCTCAAATCAAGCTTTGATGATGAACAAGCTCCTCAATCTACACGATTTTGCTTGCTCTTGCCTTGCTCTTCTGATTGTGCACTTCCTCCTCTTGTTCTTGCTCTTCGTACACGTTCTTCTTCTCCTTCCAAATCTATTTTTCACCCAATGCCAAGTTTACCCCTCACCCCAAAATAATACAACTTATTTTCCATTTTCCCCAAATAATATTTTCTTCATATCATTTTTAATTCACCAATAATCCATATTTCTTAATTCTCCAAAAATCCAATTTATTAAATTTCCCTCATAATACTAATATTAGTAATAAAAGTAATAATTAATAATAATAATTACATTAGTATTAATCATTACATTTTATCACTATATATTAACACTATGAGTTCTTTATCCTCAAAGTAAATCCACACAAATACACCAACAAATTCAAAAATAACACCGGAACCCCGAAAATAATTAAAACGGGCCTTACAACTCTCCCCCACTTTAATTATTTTCGTCTTCGAAAATACCTGATGGAAACAGCTCTGGATACGCTTCATGCATCCTGCTTTCCAATTCTCAGGTCACACTGCCACCTGTAGCACCTTCCCAAGCCACTCTCGCCAATGGTATCTCTTTTCCTCTGAGTCGCTTCATCTTGCGATCCTCAATCCTCAACGGCGACGTCTCCACAGTCACATTCTCACTAACTTGGAGTTCATCCCTCTGAATCACGTGAGACGGATCGTATACATACTTCCGAAGTTGCGACACATGAAACACGTCATGCAAGTTCGAAAGCTCCGGCGACAATGCCACCCTATAAGCCACAACACCAATCCTCTGCAAGATCTGATACGGTCCGATAAACTTCGGATCCAACTTCTTGGACTTCAAAGCACATCCAACACCCGTCACTGGGTTAACCCTCAAGAATACATGGTCACCCACACTGAATTCCAACTCTTTCCTGCGGTTATCGTAATAACTCTTCTGCCGATCCTGAGATGCTTTCATCTTTTCACGGATCATTTGCACTGTCTCAGTAGTCTGCTGTACCAACTCTGGTCCCAAAACCACACTCTCACCCAACTAATACCAACACAAAGGAGTCCTGCACCTCCTACCATAAAGAGCCTCAAACGGTGCCATCCCAATACTGTTATTGTACGTGAACTCCACCAAAGGCAAATGAGTATACCACGTACCACCTTTCTCCAACACACAAGCCCGCAACAAATCCTCCAAAGTCTGAATAGTCCGTTCCGACTGCCCATACGTCTGCGGATGATAAGCTGAACTCATCTTCAACTTAGTACCCAAAGCCTCTTGTAAACTCTTTCAAAACACAGAAATGAACCTCGGATCTCTATCCGACACAATGCTCAGCGGTATACCGTGCAGCTTCACAATTACCCAAATATAAATCTCTGCAAGCTTCTCCAACGGAAAGCTAACACTGATCGGTACAAAGTGTGCAGAATTCGTAAGCCGATCCACAATCACCCAAATGGCGTCAAATCCTCTCGCCGTATTCCGCAAACCTGTGACAAAGTCCATAACAATACAATCCCACTTCCACACCGGAATCTCTAACGGTTGCATCATCCCAGAAGGTTTCTGATGCTCCACCTTCGACTTCTGACAAACTAAACAAGCATAAACATATCGAGCAATATCCTTTTTCATGCCCGACCACCAAAATAACTTTTTCAAGTCCTGATACATCTTCGTAGCTCCTGGATGAACACTCAGGCTACTACGATGTCCTTCGACCAAAATCGACTTCTTCAACTCATCATTATTCGGCACGCAAATTCTGTCCCGAAACCTCAATACACCCGTACTATCCATCCTGAAATCACTACCAGAGTCACTTCCGGCCTCTCGCATCAAATCCACAAGTTTCACATCCAACTTCTGATGTTCCCTAATTATGTCCAAGAAATCATTCTTCACTTGCCATTTACCCAACGTCACACCATTCGATGTAAACTCACAAACCATGCTCAAATCCCGAAACTTCTCAATAAGCTCCATCTCTTTTACCATCAATGCCGACATATGAATTGCCTTTCTGCTCAACGCATCCGCACCCACATTTGCTTTCCCCGGGTGATAACTCAAACTAAAATCATAATCCTTCAAGAATTTTAACCATCTCCTCTGCCGCATATTCAGCTCCTTCTGATCAAACAAATATTTCAAACTCTTGTGATCACGGAATACCTCAAACCTCGATCCATATAAATAATGTTGCCAAATCTTCAACACAAAAACTACCGCAGCCAATTCAAAGTCATGAGTAGGATAGTTACGCGCATGCACCCTCAATTGCCGCGAAGCATAGCCTACCACTTTTCCATTCTGCATAAGAACTCCGCCCAATCCCATTTTGGACGCATCACAATATACCACAAAAGGCTCACACAGATTCGGTAACACCAACACCGGCGCTGAAGTCAATCTCTTTTTCAATTCCTCAAAACTCTCTTCACAAGCCGCATACCACACAAACACTTGATCTTTCCTGGTCAACAGAGTCAACGAAAAAGTCAATCTAGAAAAGCCTTCAATGAATCTTCGGTAATACGCTGCTAAGCCCAAAAAGCTTCTAACCTCTGTTACCGTCTTCGGTGGTTCCCACTGTAACACCGCACTCACCTTAGATGGATCCAAAGAAACACCATCACCCGAAATAACATGCCCCAGAAAACTCACCGTCTTCAACCAGAATTCACACTTCGATAACTTAGCAAACAACTTATTATCCTTCAACATTTGTAAAGCGATCCTCAAATGTTCCACATGCTCTTCCTCAGACTTAGAATAAATCAGAATGTCATCAATGAACACGACAATAATCTGATCCAAATAAGAATGGAAGATACGGTTCATATATTTCATAAACACACCCGGCGCATTAGACACTCCGAAAGGCATTACTGCATACTCGTAATGTCCATACCGAGTCCTAAACGCCGTCTTCTGAATATCAGCTTCTCTCACTCTTATCTGATGATAACCCGACCTCAAGTCAATCTTACTGAACACACGAGCTCCCACTAACTGATCCATTAAATTATCGATCCTTGGAAGAGGATATTTGTTCTTGATGGTCACTTTGTTCAACTGTCGGTAATCAATGCACAAACGCATGCTACCGTCCTTCTTCTTCACTAACAACACTGGAGCTCCCCACGGCGACACACTTGGCTTGATGAACTTTCTATCTAGCAACTCTCCAATCTGATTCTTCAACTCGGCTAACTCCACTGCCGACATCCTGTACGGAGCCATAGAAATAGGCCTCGTACCAGGAACAAGATCAATGCTAAACTCAACCTCTCTCTTCGGAGGCAACTCTGTAATATCATCTGGGAACACCTCCGGAAACTCATTCACCACGACTAACTCATCCAACAATGCCTTGTTGTCAACAGACAGTGATGCAAATAAAGCAAACACATGCGCTTCATCTTCCAACAAGGTCCTCAATTCCTTACCAGACAAGGAATCTGCCAAAGCCTCCTCCTCTGGAGTCAAAAATAGTAACACTTTCCGAAAACAATCGATGTACACCCGGTTGAACTCCAACCAGTTCATACCAATTATAACATCCAAACCACCAAGTGGCAAATAGATCAAATCCACACCGAAGTCTCGGCCAAAGATAGTCAGTGGACACTTCAAACACACAAGTGAAGTAGTCACTGAACCAATCGAGGGAGTTTCAATAGTCATCCACCGCTCAAGAGTAGTCGGCACCAAACCTAACCTCTTCACACAATCAACAGAAATAAACGAGTGGGTCGCACCCGTATCAATCATAGTAGTCAAAGGAATGTTATTGATAAAACAAGTACCTTTGATCGAACGTTCTCCGTCTTCCTCTTGAGTTCCCACAACTGCAAATACTTTACCCGCCACCTGAGGCGCCTGAGCTCTCCTCGACTTCTCACAATGAGTACTAATGTGGCCCTTCTCACCACATATATAACAAGTAGGCATATTAGTCCTACAATCCGCCATCACATGACCCGGCTTCCCACACTTGAAGCACTTTTTCGCATCAGGAAGACAATCATTGGCACGATTACCCATGCCACCACACTGGAAACACTTCATACCAGCCAACGCCCTACCCTCTCTGGGCTTCCTGTCAACAGCACCCTTGAACTTTCCCTTACCAGTCGGAACACTGTAAGGAGTACCACCGAACCTTTGCTTACTCTTAAGATCACTTGGCGCCTTGTAGTGTGTGATCCTCACACGGTTATTGTTATCATAGATACGGCTCCTACTCACCAACTCAGGGTAGCTCCTGATTTTCTGACATGTAATTCCCATCTTGATCTCTTGCCTCAGCCCATTCTCAAATTTTAGACACTTCGAAGTCATAGCTTCCTCAGTATTGTAATGAGGACAATACTGAGCCAGCTCCTCAAACTTAGCCGCATACTCGGCTACCGACATACTGCCCTGCTTCAATTCCAAATATTCCACCTCTTTAGCACTTCTAACATCTTCTGGAAAATACTTCTCCAGAAATCCAGACCGAACCACCTCCCAAGTAATCGGGGTACCCGAAGCTTCCATCCTCTGATGGCAATTATCCTACCATGCCTCGGCCTCCCCCTCGAGCATGTGAGTACCGAACCTCACCTTCTGCTCGTCACTGCACCCCATGGTTCTGAAGATCTTCTCTATTGCCTTCAACCATTTCTGTGCAGCCACCGGATCCAGAATTCCACCTTCAAACTTTGGTGGCTTGTTGCTCTGGAACTGCGTCAGGTCTCTAAATTGAGCTCCCGCAGCCAGATTCTGGTTGGCCACCACTTGTGCCATAGTCTGCATCGCCGCAGCCAATGCCGCGTCATTTATCCCAGCCATACTGCTCAACAACAACAATCCAGGTTAACAGAAAACAAGCAACTCTATCCTATAGACAGACTCAACATACTACACTGGCCGGACGGACGGACCTGCTCTGATACCAACTTGTAACACCCCGTTTCCAAAATAAAATAAAACAATCAAATAAAACACATATCAGAGTTTCTCTCCCAAACGGGATGCCACATTACACATCAAAATTTCCACAAATATTTTTCCAAATGATTTAACTGAATTTTTCAATAAAATTACAGCGGAAAAAGATATGGTCTGCCATAACACAAAATATCGTATACACACATCATCCATATCCATCATCATCATCATCATTATACGTACAACATTGGCTGTCTGCCCAAAATACATAGTATCATCACACATCACCACACATATACAAAAGTCAGATACGCCACAAGGGCACACATATCAACATCAACAGTAAAACTCCCAAAAACGCCCCAGTGTTACGTATCAGACCAGTCCTACGGAGACACCAGAATCTAACTAGCTAAACACCTGGATTGTCTGTACTTCCGAAGAAGCACAGACCATAACGGCAACAAAAAGGGGTGAGAATCACGATCAAATAATAATGGCATAATAGTACATGAAATAAAGGGTAGAAATCAATAATAATACTATTTCATATACATATCATCCGGACTCACGGTCCCACCATCAACCACAATATATAATCTCGCAACAAATGCACTCACACAACTCTAAACATACGGTACCGACTCACAATCACGATGGACACCGGGCCATCAGCCCTCCACACAGGAGCACATATCAATGATGGGCACTTGGCCATCAACCCTCCACTCAGGGAGCACACCACATTGATGGGCAACTGGCCATCAACCCTCCACACTGGGAGCACCACAACAATACCGATGGACACCTGGCAATCACCCTCCACAACGGGAGCACATCTCCGATGGACACCTGGCCATCACCCTCCCCTACGGGAGCACCTCATCAACATCAATGGACACATGGCCATCACCCTCCTCAACGGGAGCACAACACATTAACGATGGACAATTGGCCATCACCCTCCTCACAGGGAGCACACCAACAATACTGATGGTCACTAGGCCATCACCCTCCACTACGGGAGCACACAACCATATTCACACACAACATACATCTAGCACACCAAGTGAAGACCGATCATATTGATCCAACCCTCACATAATATATATATATATATATATATATATATATATATATATATATATATATATATATATATATATATATATATATATATATATATATATATATATATATATATATATATATATATATATATATATATATATATATATATATATATATATATATATATATATATATATATATATATATATATATATATATATATATATATATATATATATATATATATATATATATATATATATATATATATATATATATATATATATATATATATATATATATATATATATATATATATATATATATATATATATATATATATATATATATATATATATATATATATATATATATATATATATATATATATACACACACGACGCACAAGGCGTACCGATCCCATAGATCCATTCCCATCACAAAATACAGACATAAAAAGCACACAAAGTGCGTCGATCCCACGGATCCGCTCGCCACACAACTTATCACATACAATGCACACAAGGCATGTCAGTCCTACTGACCCAATACATCACATAGCAGCATACAAATGCAACGCATAATAAGCATACCGATCCTCACGGATCCACTCACCATAACATACCAACACAACGCACTCAAGGCGCAACGATCATGCTGATCCTCATATCTCACACGCAGCACACACACGGTGCACACATCTCACGTACACATCCACACCGGTTCATACTTAACACATAACTTATCGATTATGCCACTTGCGGTAAACGACGGCCAAACAGCCCTACAACCTCCAACATACGCTTGCCTCAGCTCTCCAGCAAGCCTTTCATCGCACATGACCAACGAGGGTCCAAGTTCACAAGGGAACAACACAAAATCAGCAGCAAAAACACAAACTGCTGTCGGGCTCGCCGGCGCATTCGCCCGGCGAAGCCCCGCAGCGAACACTCGCTGCCATTCGCCTGGCGAAACCTCTGGCGAAGCCAGACAGAAGCTTCTGCCAGCACTCGCTGGCTAGTTCGCCCCTCATTCGCCCAGCGAATACCTGCGTACGCAGAAAAATTCTACGCTGCAGAGTCACCTCCCACACCGATTTCACCGGATTAAATCGAAACCCACAACCATCCACACACTGTAACTTAGCTACGGGGTTTATTCCCGATTCTATCCGACAAATCCCATCATCTGCTCAAATTACCGACTTCCGGCATAACTCCGAAACTACTCAAAAACCCCAAACTCATTCAACCCAATATTCTCAGCACATGCAAATGAATTTAACATAATCTAACAACTTAATCTCAGCAATAATCGCATGCATTCATCATCAAACAATAATAATCAATGGGGTTGGGGATTTTCCCCCCGTTTCTACCGATTTCATGCAAAAGCCGATTAACCGTAAAATTCTCCCCCCCCCCCTCTTACCTCAAATCAAGCTTTGATGATGAACAAGCTCCTCAATCTACACGGTTTTGCTTGCTCTTGCCTTGCTCTTCTGATCGTGTACTTCCTCCTCTTGTTATTGCTCTTCGTACACGTTCTTCTTCTCATTCCAAATCTATTTTTCACCCAATGCCAAGTTTACCCCTCATCCCAAAATAATACAACTTATTTTCCATTTTCCCTAAATAATATTTTCTTCATATCACTTTTAATTCACCAATAATCCATATTTCTTAATTCTCCAAAAATCCAATTTATTAAATTTCCCTCATAATACTAATATTAGTAATAATAGTAATAATTAATAATAATAATTACATTAGTATTAATCATTACATTTTATCACTATATATTAACACTATGAGTTCTTTATCCTCAAAGTAAATCCACACAAATACACCAACAAATTCAAAAATAACACCGGAACCCCGAAAATAATTAAAACGGGTGTTACAGCAGTTATCACTAAAGAGCCTTTAGTTAAAGGAAAAGAAAGCATCAAAAGTGATGAAGAAGAGTTCCTGAGAATCATCAGACGAAGTGATTATAGGGTGGTGGACCAACTAAATCAAACACCATCTAAGATCTCAGTCATGGCCTTACTCTTAAGCTCTCCGGCTCATCGCCAGGCTTTGCTCAAAATCTTGACACAAGCCCATGTTACCAAAGATATTACAGTGGGGCAGTTTGACTCCATTGTAGCAAATATCACTGCTTGCAACACGTTAAGCTTTGACGACAACGATCTGACAGCTGAGAAACGTAAGCACAATCGTACTCTACATGTGTCGATAAAATGTGAAGAAGATACACTATCTAGAGTTCTTGTTGACACAGGATCAGCGCTCAACATAATGCCCAAAAGGACACTAGCCAAACTGGCTTATCAAGGTGCTTCCATGAGGCCAACTTCTCTCATAGTGAAGGCATTTGATGGATCCAGGAGAGCCGTGGTAGGGGAAGTTGATCTTCCTATCATGATCGGACCACAAATCTTTGAAGTCACCTTTCAGGTGATGGATATTAATCTGGTCTACAGTTGTTTACTGGGAAGACCATGGATCCACGCAGCTGGCGCTGTTACTTATACTCTCCACCAGAAAATGAAGTTTGTTGTGGATGACCAGTTGGTCATTATTCATGGAGAAGAGGACTTAATGGTAAGCAACTTGTCCTCATTCCGGTATATCGAGGCTGACGAAGATTCCCTTGAGACAGCCTTCCAGGCACTAGAAATAGCTCACGCTGTTCTAGTTGACGAATCGGACATAACCTGCGGGCCATCATTCACCACTGTTCAGAGTATAAAGGCGGCACTGAAAGCTGGAGTCCCATTGGGATGGGGGGAGTTCATCGAAGTCAACGCTCGGGCCAAAAACGGCCGACAAGGGTTGGGTTACAAACCAACTCTAGAAGGCGAGCCAGAGGAAAGCACTATGAAGAAGAAGTCTTTGAAGGAGATATTCACCAGTGGCGGAGTACAAATCAACGCCATTATTGCTGAAGATGAGGATGGTAATCTAGATCATCTAATAACTAGAGGAGGAGCAGCTTTGCGCAACTGGGAGGCTGTGGAAATTCCCATCTTTTTAGCTTTAGAGTAATTCACTCTGCTTGTTAGCTTTGTGGTTTCTTTAAAAATTCATGGTCTTGCCCAAGGCCTGTGAATTATTTTGTATTGGGCCACTTTGTAATTTGAAAATCATTAATGAAAAAGTGTTTTTGTTAAAACTCTTGTTTATTATTTTGTGCATCATTTTCACTCTTTTTTTAAAAGGAAAAATGGAAATCTTTTTGAAAAATAAAAACAACCCTTCATCTGCATGTATGTGTGTGTGTGTGTGTCTAATTGTTCCCAAAAATAAAACATGAAGAATACCTCCATCCATCGCAGAATCCTATGATCCTTAGACTCCTTCTACTAGTGGTACATCTGTCTTTCAAGCTGAAGAAGAGAATGATGAAGAGTTAGATGTCCCAGAAGAGTTGAAGAGAATGGCAGAATACAAAGATGTTTATCTCCAGCCATACAAAGAGCAGACTGAGATTGTCAATTTGGGGTCAGAAGAAGAAAGAAGAGAAGTAAAGATTGGGGCATCATTGGGGCCCGAAATCAAAAGCAGGTTGATAACGCTCCTCAGAGATTATGTCGACATATTTTCTTGATCTTGCCAAGACATGCCAGGGTTGGATACCGACATTGTTATGCACAAGCTCCCCCTGAAGCCAGAGTGTCCTCCGGTCAAACAAAAGCTTCGCAGGTCAAGACCAAACATGGATCTTAAAATCCGAGACGAAGTCAAGAAACAAATTGATGCAGGCTTTTTAGCGGTATCCAAATATCCAGAATGGGTGGCAAACATCGTACCAGTCCCGAAGAAGGATGGCAAGGTCAGGATGTGCGTCGATACATGGATTTAAACCAAGCAAGTCCGAAGGACGACTTCCCTTTAACACATATTGACACTTTGGTGGATAATACAGCCAGCTTTGCAGTATTCTCATTCATGGACGGATTTTCTGGTTATAACCAGATAAAAATAGATCCAGCTGACACGGAGAAGACAACCTTCATCACACCCTGGGGCACCTATTGTTATAAGGTTATGCCTTTCGGTTTGAAGAACGCAGGGGCAACATATCAGAGGGCCATGGTCACACTCTTTCATGATATGATGCACAAAGAAATCGAAGTATACGTGGATGATATGATCACAAAATCCCAAAGTGAAGAAGACCATTTGGATTATCTGTTGAAGCTATTTGAGAGACACTGAAAGTGTCAACTGAGGTTAAATCCAGCAAAACGCACCTTTGGAGTTTGCTCAGGCAAGTTACTTGGTTTCATCGTTAGTCAACGAGGAATTGAAGTAGACCCCGACAAAGTTAAAGCAATCCAGGAGATGCCTGCTCCTAAAACAGGGAAACAAGTCAGAGGCTTCCTCGGACGTCTGAATTACATCTCCAGTTTCATCTCCAATCTGACTCCTACTTGCACGCCGATCTTCAAGTTGTTACGAAAAGATCAAACAGTGGTATGGAACGAGAATTGCCAAGCTGCATTTGTGAAAATCAAGCAGTACTTACAAGAGCCTCCCGTGTTGATTCCTCCTGTACCTGGAAGACCTTTGTTCATGTATATGACAGTACTAGAAGATTCAATAGGATGTGTTTTAGGCTAGACTGATGAGTCAGGAAGGAAAGAACACGCAATATACTATCTAAGCAAGAAGTTTACCGATTGCGAGAGTCGTTACTCTCCCCTGGAAAAAGCTTGTTGTGCCTTAGCATGGGCTGCCAAGCGCCTGAGACAGTACATGATCTGTCATACCACAATGTTGATTTCTAAGATGGACCCCATCAAGTACATCTTTGAAAAGCCAGCTCAAACAGGAAGATTAGCCAGATGGCATATGCTCTTATCAGGATACGACATTCAGTATGTTGCTAAAAAATCTATCAAAGGAAGTGTCTTGTCAGAAAACCTCGCAGAGCACCCCATGGAGGATTATCAACCACTCAAGTTTGATTTTCCTGATGAAGACGTGATGTATATTCAACGCACAAAACCAGACCTGGTCCGGAAGAAGGTCCCGAGCCTGGATCCCGCTGGGAAATGATGTTTGATGGAGCGTCAAACAAGAATGGACATGGTGTTGGAGCTGTTCTAAAAAATCCAACTGGAGGGTATACTGCCATCACAGCTCGATTTTGTTTCTCATGTATGAACAACATAGCCGAGTATGAAGCCTGCATCTTAGGGTTGGAAGCTGCTATCGATCTTCGCATCAAAATCTTAGAAGTGATCGGTGATTCGGCTTTGGTGATCTACCAGCTCAAACGAGAATGGGAAACCAGGGATGAAAAATTGATCCCTTGCAAAACTCATATCTTGGAGATTGATGAATATTTTGATGAAATTACCTTCAAGCATGTACCAAGAGCGGAAACTCATATTGCGGATGCACTAGCCATGATGGCATCAATATGGAAGGTCCAGTTCGTTAACGAGGCGCCTCTGATCCGCATTGAAAGAAGGACAGTACCTACATATGTCATGATAATAGATGAAGAAACTGATGAGAAACCATGGTTCCACGACATCAAGAACTTTCTTCAAAATCAAGAATATCCAGCTGACGCATCTAGAATTGACAAAAGAGCTATACGAAGATTATCGGCTAAATTCTTCATCAGCAATGGTACCTTGTACAAAAGAAACCATGACATGGTTCTACTCCGATGTGTCGACGAAAGAGAGGCGAATCTCATAATGACTGAAGTACATGAGGGAACCTTTGGCACCCATGCCAACGACCACGCTATGGCTAAGAAAATCCTAAGGGCAGGCTACTTCTGGTTAACTTTGGAGACGGACTGCATACTCTTCGCTCGAAAGTGTCATAAATGTCAAGTCTATGCTGATAAAGTGCACGTCCCTCCACATCCTCTAAATGTGATGACATCACCATGGCCTTTTGCAACGTGGGGCATAGATATGACTGGGGCAATAGAGCCAAAAGCTTCCAACAGTCATCGTTTTATCCTGGTTGCAATTGATTACTTCACCAAATGGGTGAAAGCAGCGTCATATGCGAACGTGACAAAACAAGTGGTTGCTCGCTTCATCAAAAGAGAAATCATTTGTCGATACGGTATTCCTAACCAGATCATTACTAACAATGGGTCGAATCTAAACAAAAAAAACAATGAAGGAACTCTGTGACGATTTCAAGATCAAACATCACAATTCATCTCCTTACAGATCTAAGATGAATGGCGCAGTTGAGGCTGCAAACAAAAATATCAAGAAGATAGTACAAAAGATGGTCATAACCTACAAGGATTGGCACGAGATGTTACCATTTGCTTTGCACGGATATCGAACATTAGTACGAACTTCGACAGGGGCAATTCCCTTTTCCTTAGTATATGGGATGGACGATGTACTTCCCATTAAAGTCAAAATACCTTCTTTAAAGATCTTGACCGAAGCAAAGCTCGATGAAGACGAATGGATAAAAGAAAGATTCGACTCATTGAACCTCATTGATGAGAAAAGAATCACGGCCATGTGTCACAGTCAAATCTATCAACAAAGAATGATCAGAGCGTTCAACAAGAAGGTTCGTCCCAAAGAGTATAGGGAAGGAGAGCTTGTGCTTAGAAAAATCCTACCAACTCAAAAGGATATGCGCGGCAAGTGGATGCCCAACTACGATGGCCCCTTCGTTGTAAAAACTGTCTTCTCCAGAGGATCCCTAATTCTTGAGACCATGGATGGCGAACAACTCAAGTATCCCATCAACTCAGATGCAGTAAGAAAGTACTATGCCTAAAGTAGAAGACCTAGAAAGGAGATTCCAGTGCTTCAACAAGATGAAAGCCCAATGATTGAAAGCTTACAAATGTCGGGGCAAAGTCTTGTGTAATGTATCAGAAGAAAGATCAACGTCTGTCATTCTCGTCAAAAGCGGCGAAGCAAGTGAACTGACAGTTAAAATGACCGAATTATTATGGGATTCTGTAACCTTTTCTGTTTGCCGTTTTTCAAATTTATAAAGTTCCCAAGGCTTTGACCTTTGTAAAGTTCTTGTCTATCAATAAAATCAGATTTTGGCCAATCATTGTTATGATCTTCTGTTTTTTTTTGTTATGCAATTTCACTTATTTGTTAATAAGATTTTTCTTGAAAGCAAAGTGTTTTGAAAAACTTAAGTCCTGTTTTAAAAAGAAAACACAATTTGACAAAACAATTGAAAAGTTCTAGAGGTAATCTGATAACATTGCACAGTTCTCAAAGTTGTGAAGGTCTGCTGTCACCCTTGACCAAACTAGATGCGTCTGACAGCAATCCCGGCTCTTAAGCCAAGACTTCTTCACTGCAAGAATTACAAGGATATCAACCAGAAAGATCATTATCTACACCAAGAAGGAAGTGTCGTCTGACTTGAAGCATTGAGACTCAGCGTGACGAGTCCTCTCTGTGTTTTCCTTGTTTTGCTTTCCTTTGTTCCTGCGAGTCGGTCTGCATTTTACATACAACATCATACCAGCATACGCATTTGTTTGCATTTTGGTTTTGGTATTTTCTTGTCTGGCTGTTGCCTTTGAGATCCTTTGGTCGTTACCTTTATCTTTGATCTGTTGCAACAAATTTCGCTTCAAAGTTGACATCTTGGGATTTCCTATCTTCTTTAGGAAGCTAGTGGTGACTAGAAATATCCAATTTACACAAGTGGGCGGTTGTTACAAATATTCATCTTTGATTTGGTCGTCACCAATAATCTTTGAAAGACTAGTATTCACTAGCACCTGTTCAGAACCATTTAGGTTCGGTATCTTGATTTGGTCGTCACCAACAATTTTCCAAACCCAATCGTCACTGATTCTGTTATAAAGCCAACCAATCGTTATTGGAGTCCTTTTGATCTGGTTTTCACCAATATTTGCTAAAAATCTAGTGGTTACTAGTATTGCCTTCTAAAACCAATGGTCATTGGTACTTGAGATGGTCGTCACCAAAATTCCCTAAAAGTCCAATAGTTATTGGCATCGCTTGAAATCCAATGGTTATTGGTATCTGTTTGATTTGGTCATTACCAGTATTTCTGAATCTAGTAGTTACTAGTATCACCTTCGGATCCAATTGTTATTGGTACGTCTTGATTCGGTTATTACCAATCTTTCTAAGCCTAGTGGTCACTAGCATCGTTTGGAAATTCTAGTGTTTACTAGCAGTATCCAGTACCAGTTGTTATTGGTATATCCCTGATTTGGTCGTCACCAATTGGTCCAAGTCCAATAGTTATTGGCACCACTTAAAGCAGATTGTTATCACCACTTTGGTCTGGTCGTTACCAAACTCTTTGAAAATCCAATGGTCATTGGTCTCCTGGGACTTGGTCGTTACCAATTTCTCCAGTTAAGTCTAGTGGTTACTAGCATCATCCATAATCAATTGTTATTGGTATATCCTGATTTGGTCATCACCAGTCTCCTCTAAGTCCAATAGTTACTGGCATTGCTTGGAAACTAATCGTTATTAGTACTGAAATTTGATTGTTACCAACTTCCCCAGCCAAAGTCCTGTTGTTTTAACAACATTGATTGGAATTCCCAATTGTAATTGGAACTTCGATTTGGTTGTCACCATATCCCCAGGAAGTCTAGTGGTATTTAGCACTTCTTGGAAACCGTTGTTGATTTGGTTGTCACCATATCCCTAGTAAGTCTAGTGGAAACTAGCACTATTTAAAGCTATTTGTTATTCTGGTCGTCACCATTCTCCCCAGTTGAAAATTTTGCTTTTCCAATCAAGTCTCGGAGAACTAGTGGATACTAGCTTCCCCGGCGCGTCCGGTCTTGTTTCTAACCTTTTCCTGAAGATCCCGTTTGAACTCTTCGTTATAGGAAATTTTCTCATCTGGTTATCCCTAGTGAGATTCGTGTCGTTGTTCCGTCTTTTCCCCGGTGAAGCTTTGCTTCCCCAGTGGATTTTTTTCCCCAGTGAAGTTTTCCCTAGTGGGTTTCTTCCCCAGTGTGGTTTGCTTTTCTTTTCTTTCGTCTCCCCAGTAAAGAATCGTCATATTCCCCGGTGGGCTTCCTCATCTGGTTATCCTGAGTGAGATCCATTTCTACCGGTTCATACTTAATGCATAACCTATCGATTATGCCACTTGCGGTAAACGACGGCCAAACAGCCCTACAACCTCCAACATATGCTTGCCTCAGCTCTCCAGCAAGCCTTTCATCGCACATGACCAACGAGGGTCCAAGTTCACAAGGGAACAACACAAAATCAGCAGCAAAAACACAAACTGTTGTCGGACTCGCTGGTGCATTCGCCCGGCGAAGCCCCGCAGCGAACACTCGCTGCCATTTGCCTGGCGAAACCTCTGGCGAAGCCAGACAGAAGCTTCTTCCAGGACTCGCTGGCTAGTTCGCCCGGCGAAGCCTGGCGAAGGCTCGCCCCTCATTCGCCCCAGCGAATACCTGCGTACGCAGAAAAATTCTGCGCTGCAGAGTCACCTCCCACACCGATTTCACCCGATTAAATCGAAACCCACAACCATCCACATACTGTAACTTAGCTACGAGGTTTATTCCCGATTCTATCCGACAAATCCAATCATTTGCTCAAATTACCGACTTCCGGCATAACTCCGAAACTACTCAAAAACCCCAAACTCATTCAACCCAATATTCTCAGCACATGCAAACGAATTTAACATAATCTAACAACTTAATCTCAGCAATAATCGCATGCATTCATCATCAAACAATAATAATCAATGGGGTTGGGGATTTCCCCCCCGTTTCTACCGATTTCATGCAAAAGCCGATTAACCGTAAATTCCCCCCCCCCTTACCTCAAATCAAGCTTTGATAATGAACAAGCTCCTCAATCTACACGATTTTGCTTGCTCTTGCCTTGCTCTTCTGATCGTGCACTTCCTCCTCTTGTTCTTGCTCTTCGTACACGTTCTTCTTCTCCTTTCAAATCTATTTTTCACCCAATGCCAAGTTTACCCCTCATCCCAAAATAATACAACTTATTTTCCATTTTCCCCAAATAATATTTTCTTCATATCACTTTTAATTCACCAATAATCCATATTTCTTAATTCTCCAAAAATCCAATTAATTAAATTTCCCTCATAATACTAATATTAGTAATAATAGTAATAATTAATAATAATAATTACATTAGTATTAATCATTACATTTTATCACTATATATTAACACTATGAGTTCTTTATCCTCAAAGTAAATCCACACAAATACACCAACAAATTCAAAAATAACATCGGAACCCCGAAAATAATTAAAACGGGCGTTACAACAGTTGTCACTAAAGAGCCTTTAGTTAAAGGAAAAGAAAGCGTCAAAAGTGATGAAGAAGAGTTCCTGAGAATCATCAGACGAAGTGATTATAGGGTGGTGGACCAACTAAATCAAACACCATCTAAGATCTCGGTCATGGCCTTACTCTTAAGCTCTCCGGCTCATCGCCAGGCTTTGCTCAAAATCTTGACACAAGCCCATGTTACCAAGGATATTACAGTGGGGCAGTTTGACTCCATTGTAGCAAATATCACTGCTTGCAACACGTTAAGCTTTGACGACAACGATCTGACAGCTGAGAAACGTAAGCACAATCGTGCTCTACATGTGTCGATCAAATGTGAAGAAGACACACTATCTAGAGTTCTTGTTAACACAGGATCAACGCTCAACATAATGCCTAAAAGGACACTAGCCAAACTGACTTATCAAGGTGCTTCCATGAGGCCAACTTCTCTCATAGTGAAGGCATTTGATGGATCCAGGAGAGCCGTGGTAGGGGAGGTTGATCTTCCTATCATGATCGGACCATAAATCTTTGAAGTCACCTTTCAGGTGATGGATATTAATCTGGTCTACAGTTGTTTACTGGGAAGACCATGGATCCACGCAGCTGGCGCTGTTACTTATACTCTCCACCAGAAAATGAAGTTTGTTGTGGATGACCAGTTGGTCATTGTTCATGGAGAAGAGGACTTAATGGTAAGCAACTTCTCCTCATTCTGATATATCGAGGCTGACGAAGATTCCCTTGAGACAGCCTTCCAGGCACTAGAAATAGCTCACACTGTTCTAGTTGACGAATCAGACATAACCCGCGGGCCATGATTCACCTCTGTTCAGAGTATCAAGGCGGCACTGAAAGCTAGAGTCCCATTGGGATGGGGGGAGTTCATCGAAGTCAACGCTCGGGCCAAAAACGGCCGACAAGGGTTGGGTTACAAACCAACTCTAGAAGTCGAGCCAGAGGAAAGCACTATGAATAAGAAGTCTTTGAAGGAGATATTCACCAGTGGAGGAGTACAAATCAACGCCATCATTGCTGAAGATGAGGATGGTAATCTAGATCATCTAATAACTAGAGGAGGAGCAGCTTTGCGCAACTGGGAGGCTGTGTAAATTCCCATCTTTTTAGCTTTAGAGTAATTCACTCTGCTTGTTAGCTTTGTGGTTTCTTTAAAAATTCCTGGTCTTGCCCAAGGCCTGTGAATTATTTTGTATTGGGCCACTTTGTAATTTGAAAATCATTAATGAAAAAGTGTTTTTGTTAAAACTCTTGTTTATTATTTTGTGCATCATTTTCACTCTTTTTTTTAAAGGAAAAATGGCAATCTTTTTGAAAAATAAAAACAACCCTTCATCTGCATGTATGTGTGTGTGTGTGTGTGTCTAATTGTTCCCAAAAATAAAACATGAAGAATACCTCCATCCATCGCAGAATCCTATGATCCTTAAACTCCTTCTACTAGTGGTTCATCTGTCTTTCAAGCTGAAGAAGAGAATGATGAAGAGTTAGATGTCCCAGAAGAGTTGAAGAGAATGGCTGAATACAAAGATGCTTATCTCCAGCCATACAAAGAGCAGACTGAGATTGTCAATTTGGGGTCAGAAGAAGAAAGAAGAGAAGTAAAGATTGGGGCATCATTGGGGCCCGAAATCAAAAGCAGGTTGATAATGCTCCTCAGAGATTATGTCGACATATTTTCTTGATCTTGCCAAGACATGCTAGGGTTAGATACCGACATTGTTATGCACAAGCTCCCCCTGAAGCCATAGTGTCCTCCGGTCAAACAAAAGCTTCGCAGGTCAAGACCAAACATGGCTCTTAAAATCCGAGACGAAGTCAAGAAACAAATTGATGCAGGCTTTTTAGCGGTATCCAAATATCCAGAATGGGTGGCAAACGTCGTACCAGTCCCAAAGAAGGATGGAAAGGTCAGGATGTGCGTCGATTACATGGATTTAAACCAAGCAAGTCCGAAGGACGACTTCCCTTTTATACATATTGACACTTTGGTGGATAATACAGCCAGCTTCGCAGTTTTCTCATTCATGGACGGATTTTCCGGTTATAACCAGATAAAAATAGATCCAGCTGACATGGAGAAGACAACCTTCATCACACCCTGGGGCACCTATTGTTATAAGGTTATGCCTTTAGGTTTGAAGAACGCAGGGGCAACGTATCAGAGGGCCATGGTCACACTCTTTCATGATATGATGCACAAAGAAATCGAAGTATACGTGGATGATATGATCACAAAATCCCAAAGTGAAGAAGACCATTTGGATCATCTGTTGAAGCTATTTGAGAGACTCTGAATGTATCAACTGAGGTTAAATCCAGCAAAATGCACCTTCGGAGTTTGCTCAGGCGAGTAATTTGGTTTCATCGTTAGTCAACGAGGAATTAAAGTAGACCCCGACAAAGTTAAAGTAATCCAGGAGATGCCTGCTCCTAAAACAGAGAAACAAGTCAGAGGCTTCCTCGGACGTCTGAATTACATCTCCAGGTTCATCTCCAATCTGACTCCTACTTGCACGCCGATCTTCAAGTTGTTACGAAAAGATCAAACAGTGGTATGGAACGAGAATTGTCAAGCTGCATTTGTGAAAATCAAGCAGTACTTACAAGAGCCTCCCGTGTTGATTCTTCCTGTACATGGAAGACCTTTGTTCATGTATATGACAGTACTAGAAGATTCAATAGGATGTGTTTTAGGATAGACTGATGAGTCAGGAAGGAAAGAACACGCAATCTACTATCTGAGCAAGAAGTTTACCGATTGCGAGAGTCGTTACTCTCCCCTGGAAAAAGCTTGTTGTGCCTTAGCATGGGCCGCCAAGTGTGTGAGACAGTACATGATCTGTCATACCATAATGCTGATTTCTAAGATGGACCCCATCAAGTACATCTTTGAAAAGCCAGCTCAAACAGGAAGATTAGCCAGATTGCATATGCTCTTATCAGGATACGACATTCAGTATGTTGCTAAAAAATCTATCAAAGGAAGTGTCTTGTCAGAAAACCTCGCAGAGCACCCCATGGAGGATTATCAACCACTCAAGTTTGATTTTCCTGATGAAGACGTGATGTATATTCAACGCACAAAACCAGACCTGGTCCGGAAGAAGGTCCCGAGCCTGGATCCCGCTGGGAAATGATGTTTGATGGAGCGTCAAACAAGAATGGACATGGTGTTGGAGCTATTCTAAAAAATCCACCTTGAGGGTATACTGCCGTCACAACTCGATTTTGTTTGTCGTGTACGAACAACATAGCCGAGTATGAAGCCTGCATCTTAGGGTTGGAAGCTGCTATCGATCTTCGCATCAAAATCTTAGAAGTGATCGGTGATTCGGCTTTGGTGATCTACCAGCTCAAAGGAGAATGGGAAACTAGGGATGAAAAATTGATCCCTTACAAAACTCATATCTTGGAGATGGATGAATATTTTGATGAAATTACCTTCAAGCATGTACCAAGAGCGGAAACTCATATTGCGGATGCACTAGCCATGATGGCATCAATATGGAAGGTCCAGTTCGTTAACGAGGTGCCTCTGATCCGCATTGAAAGAAGGACAGTACCTACATATGTCATGACAATAGATGAAGAAACTGATGAGAAACCATGGTTCCAGGACATCAAGAACTTTCTTCAAAATCAAGAATATCCAGCTGACGCATCTAGAATTGACAAAAGAGCTATACGAAGATTATCAGCTAAATTCTTCATCAGCAATGGTACCTTGTACAAAAGAAACCATGACATGGTTCTACTCCGATGTGTCGACGAAAGAGAGGCGAATCTCATAATGACTGAAGTACATGAGGGAACCTTTGGCACCCATGCCAACGACCACGCTATGGCTAAGAAAATCCTAAGGGCAGGCTATTTCTGGTTAACTTTGGAGACGAACTGCATACTCTTCGCTCGAAAGTGTCATAAATGTCAAGTCTATGTTGATAAAGTGCACGTCCCTCCATATCCTCTCAATATGATGACATCACCATGGCCTTTTGCAATGTGGGGCATAGATATGATTGGGGCAATAGAGCCAAAAGCTTCCAACGGTCATCGTTTTATCCTGGTTGCAATTGATTACTTCACCAAATGGGTGGAAGCAGCGTCATATGCGAACATGACAAAACAAGTGGTTGCTCGCTTCATCAAAAGAGAAATCATCTGTCGATACGGTATTCCTAACCAGATCATTACTGATAATGGGTCGAATCTAAACAACAAAACGATGAAGGAACTCTGTGACGATTTCAAGATTAAACATCACAATTCATCTCCTTACAGATCTAAGATGAATGGCGCAGTTGAGGCTGCAAATAAAAATATCAAGAAGATAGTACAAAAGATGGTCATAACCTACAAGGATTGGCACGAGATGTTACCATTTGCTTTGCACGGATATCGAACATTAGTACGAACTTCGACAGGGGCAACTCCCTTTTCCTTAGTATATGGGATGGACGTTGTACTGCCCATTGAAGTCAAAATACCTTCTTTAAAGATCTTGACCGAAGCAAAGCTCGATGAAGACGAATGGATAAAAGAAAGATTCGACTCATTGAACCTCATTGATGAGAAAAGAATGACGGCCATGTGTCACAGTCAAATCTATCAACAAAGAATGATCAGAGCGTTCAACAAGAAGGTTCGTCCCAAAGAGTATAGGGAAGGAGAGCTTGTGCTTAGAAAAATCCTACCAACTCAAAAGGATATGCGCGGCAAGTGGATGCCCAACTACGATGGCCCCTTCGTTGTAAAAATTGTCTTCTCCAGAGGATCCCTAATTCTTGAGACCATGGATGGCGAACAACTCAAGTATCCCATCAACTCAGATGCAGTAAGAAAGTACTATGCCTAAAGTAGAAGACCTAGAAAGGAGATTCAAGTGCTTCAACAAGATGAAAGCCCAATGATTGAAAGCTGACAAATGGTGGGGCAGAGTCTTGTGTAATGTATCAGAAGAAAGATCAACGTTTGTCATTCTCGTCAAAAGCGGCGAAGCAAGTGAACTGACAGTTAAAAGGACCGGATTATTATGGGATTCTGTAACCTTTTCTGTTTGCCATTTTTCAAATTTATAAAGTTCCCAAGGCTTTGACCTTTGTAAAGTTCTTATCTATCAATAAAATCAGATTTTGGCCAATCATTGTTATGATCTTCTGTTTTTTTTTGTTATGCAATTTCACTTATTTGTTAATAAGATTTTTCTTGAAAGCAAAGTGTTTTGAAAAACTTAAGTCCTGTTTTAAAAAGAAAACACAATTTGAAAAAACAATTGAAAAGTTCTAGAGGTAATCTGATAACATTACACAGTTCTCAAAGTTGTGAAGGTCTGCTGTCACCCTTGACCAAACTAGATGCGTCCGATAGCAATCCCGGCTCTTAAGGCAAGACTTCTTCACTGCAAGAATTACAAGCATATCATCCAGAAAGATCGTTATCTACGCCAAGAAGGAAGTGTCGTCTGACTTGAAGCATTGAGACTCAGCGTGACGAGTCCTCTCTGCATTTTCCTTGTTTTGCTTTCCTTTGTTCCTGCGGGTCGGTCTGCATTTTACATACAACATCATACCAGCATACGCATTTGTTTGCATTTTGGTTTTGGTATTTTCTTGTCTGGCTGTTGCCTTTGAGATCCTTTGGTCGTTACCTTTATCTTTGATCTGTTGCAACAAATTTCGCTTCAAAGTTGACATCTTGGGATTTCCTATCTTCTTTAGGAAGCTAGTGGTGACTAGAAATATCCAATTTACACAAGTGGGCGGTTGTTACCAATATTCATCTTTGATTTGGTCGTCACCAATAATCTTTGAAAGACTAGTAGTCACTAGCACCTGTTCAGAACCATTTAGGTTCGGTATCTTGATTTGGTCGTCACCAACAATTTTCCAAACCCAATCGTCACTGATTCTGTTATAAAGCCAACCAATCGTTATTGGAGTCCTTTTGATCTGGTTTTCATCAATCTTTGCTAAAAATCTAGTGGTTACTAGTATTGCCTTCTAAAACCAATGGTCATTGGTACTTGAGATGGTCGTCACCAAAATTCCCTAAAAGTCCAATAGTTATTGGCATCGCTTGAAATCCAATGGTTATTGGTATCTGTTTGATTTGGTCATTACCAGTATTTCTGAATCTAGTAGTTACTAGTATCACCTTCGGATCCAATTGTTATTGGTACCTCTTGATTCGGTTATTACCAATCTTTCTAAGCCTAGTGGTCACTAGCATCGTTTGGAAATTCTAGTGTTTACTAGCAGTATCCAGTACCAGTTGTTATTGGTATATCCCTGATTTGGTCGTCACCAATTGGTCCAAGTCCAATAGTTATTGGCACCGCTTAAAGCAGATTGTTATCACCACTTTGGTCTGGTCGTTACCAAACTCTTTGAAAATTCAATGGTCATTGGTCTCCTGGGACTCGGTCGTTACCAATTTCTCCAGTTAAGTCTAGTGGTTACTAGCATCATCCATAATCAATTGTTATTGGTATATCCTGATTTGGTCATCACCAGTCTCCTCTAAGTCCAATAGTTACTGGCATTGCTTGGAAACTAATCGTTATTAGTACTGAAATTTGATTGTTACCAACTTCCCCAGCCAAAGTCCTGTTGTTTTAACAACATTGATTGGAATTCCCAATTGTAATTGGAACTTCGATTTGGTTGTCACCATATCCCCAGTAAGTCTAGTGGTATTTAGCACTTCTTGGAAACCGTTGTTGATTTGGTTGTCACCATATCTCCAGTAAGTCTAGTGGAAACTAGCATTATTTAAAGCTATTTGTTATTCTGGTCGTCACCAGTCTCCCCAGTTGAAACTTTTACTTTTCCAATCGAGTCTCGGAGAACTAGTGGATACTAGCTTCCCCGGCGCGTCCGGTCTTGTTTCTAACCTTTTCCTGAAGATCCCGTTTGAACTCTTCGTTATAGGAAATTTTCTCATCTGGTTATCCCCAGTGAGATTCGTGTCGTCGTTCCGTCTTTTCCCCGGTGAAGCTTTGCTTCCCCAGTGAATTTGTTTCCCCAGCGAAGTTTTCCCCAGTGGGTTTCTTCCCCAGTGTGGTTTGCTTTTATTTTCTTTCGTTTCCCCAATGAAGAATCGTCATATTCCCCGGTGGGCTTCCTCATCTGGTCATCCCCAGTGAGATCCATTTCTCCTTTCCCCAATGAAGATGTGTCTTCCCTGGTGGAATTTGTGTTCCCTGCGTGAAAGATTTCCTTGAATAAGCATCTTTAGTCATGTCTGAACTATCTTGGTTACTTCGCTTGGAATCTTTCCCCCAGTGTGTTGGGTCCTCGTGAGTGGTTACTCGTTGTTTTGCCGTTCTTTTATATTTGATCGTGTGTCTGCATTTGTCTTGCATTCAAGCATCATAAAGCATCATTTAGATTCATGGCATATTTGCATTTGTCCTTTTGCATACCATCGGATCTAAGGGACAAAATTTCTGGTTTGCTATATTTAAATACCTTCCACTACGATTCTATGAGGATTGTCATCTCTCATTACCATCTAGTGAAGATATTTAAATAGGAGAATCTGTTGCGCCCCAAATTTTGACCCCTTAGATCGAGACTTCAGTGGTCTGATCAATCAATGTTTTGGATTGATTCAACTTCAAACAAGATCAAGAATACAACATTGGGTCAAGTATGAATCCAATTTGAGGTGGTCACCCGGGAATTGAGAACAGTGCAATTCAAGACACCCGATTAGGGTTTTCAACCAGGAAAAGTCAACTGTAGTTTGACTTTTGTTTCAAAAGGTGTTTCAATGGTGGGATCAAGGTCCATTAAGCTCTTATGGCTTAGTAAAGTCCATCCAAAGAGTCTCAAGTCCTCAGAATTCCCGGATCACCAACAATCGACTCTGCAGTCACCGATTGATCGAACGGTTGACCGAAAGGTCAACTCTTCAACAATAAGGAATTTTACTTCAAGATATGATTCAAAAATGTTCCTTATATTATATTACACCTCCCCATAAAATTTCATGACCATTGGATTAAGGGTTAAGAAGTAATTGCAAAAATCGAGAATTAGGGTTTCGAAAGGGGCAAGCCCATAACTCCTCAACCACACATCCAAATGAAGTGGTTCAAAGCTCATTGAAAAGCTCTTGACAAATCCTACAAAAGCCTCAAAATGGTCCATGGTCAAAAAATGCATAGATTTGGAGTTATGACAAGATTCATTTTAATAAGGGAAATAACTTAGAAAAATTCTAAGCTATTTAGCCTTTTTAAGTGGTTTTTTCAGCAACTTGGAAGGGTTTTTCAACCTAGTTCCATAAAGAATTTGGAAATCCCTAAAACATTAAAGTTATAGAGATACTTAAGGGCTTTCCAAATTGTGTTAGAAATCCTCAATAGCATGTGTGAGAAGGAAGTTATGCACTATGGAAGTTAGGGCTGTCAACACTTGAAATCACAATCCAACACTTCTCAAAATTCAGATTTTCATAACTTGAACTATCCTTGACCCTTGGATCATGACTCAATTTGACGCTTAGATGTGTGGATGAAGGGAAATGCAGAAAAATGTAAGGTTTGAAGAGAGAGAGAGAGGCAAGTTGCAACTTGTGTAATAAAATATTCAAATGTGTAAGAAGGATAGAGAAACTTTTCACTCCAAAATTGTTGCAGCTGGCTCACCCTACACTCTAAGCTCACCTCAGTCACTTCATGTCCATCTCCACTTGATTTTTCTGATCTTCTTGGAACCATGGAGCTGATGGGAAGAGATTTTGCAAGATTCATTTGAAAAAATTCACAAATCTCCCTCCAAAAGTGGCAAAGTATCAAGCTTCCCTCACTTTTGTTTTCACTATAAATAGAGGCCTCCTTATTGAGGTTAGATACACCAGAGAAATCTCCAAAACCCAGAGAAACAATAGCTCTCAATTCTCTTTCATTTCCTCAAGAATCTCAAATTTTCAAAACCTTCATTTTTCACTAAAAAGCTGTCTTGAGCAAAACTCTGCTCAAGATCAGTTCTAGCACTTCTAATCCACTCAAAACCATCTACACAATCCATAAACATTGTGTAGAAGGTGTCCATACATTCAAACCACTCAAAAATCTCATTTTCACAAAAGTCAACCTTCACACCTTAATAGTTTGACTTTCTTGCATTTTGAAAGCCAAATCCTCACTCAAGGCATTTCCTACCTTTCAAACACTCCCAACACCTCCTATACATCATATCTCAAGTGTCCAAGCTCTAAAAAACCAGATGGAAATCACACAACTCCAATTGTCTTGAAAGTGTGTTTGTTGCTTCAAGAGGAAACAAGCTTCAATTCTTTGCTAAAGAAGAGGATCTCTGGGTTTCTAAGCTTTTTAGCTTGCTCAAGACTTGTCTACAAGAGGTATGTGATATTCAAACTCCTTATTGAGCATACATTATCATATTTTGTCATTTTGAGTTGATTTTGGTGAAAATATACCATTGCTGCCCCACTTTAGTTCTTTGTCAAGAACTCTTGTTTCATGGTCATGATACTTGCTTTTATTAATGTGTTTTCATTTGTAAATGATATGTGGATGATGTGTTACAAGATTATGCTTAGATATCATGTTTAACTTGTTTTGAGATTTTGGTCTATGTGGTAGTTTTAGGATTCCAACATTGAAACGTGGTGTGTTTAGCCCTAGAACTGTCAAACCTAGTTCATTAGTGATGTTTGGATTTAACTTGTAAGTTACTCATAGGATCCCCCTGCCCTTGATCATGTTTGAATCAATGTGGCTCTTGTTTTTGCACTTATGATATTTTGGTGTCATCTTGCTTATCACTACCATGAGTTGTGCATGGGACTGTTGTCCTTGCCATAATTGTATCTCATTGTTCTAAATATTTGTTTAATGCTTACTTGATCTTGCTCATGATGTTTGATTGATTGAAATATGAGAGGCATGAAGTTTGCTATTAGGGCCTGCTGTGAGACTTGTGTTTTTGCTGTCAACTTGGTTTTACATACCATTTCTGGTTTGGATCAGTTTTTGTTTGATTTTAAGATTGGAAACTCATTTGTTTACCTATTTTGAGGATGTGTGTGGTGCTTTTATGCTCAAATCTCCATTATATTTTCAAAGTGCCTTGTCATTATTCCACTTGCATTTCAAACCTCATGATGCCAAATACATATCACATTCTGTTTCAATCAATCTCTACTTGATCTATGTGTATAATATCATTGCCTTACTCATTTGAAACTTGTGTGTGCTACCAAAACTTCCCAACTGTCATGAATTTGCTGGCTGCATATTTAAGTTGTTGTTTTTGTATGTCATGAGCTCCAAAATGCTATTTTCTGTTTGGTAAGGTTTTCATCCATTTCTTGAGCTAAATCTCACCTGTTAGCATCATTATGGTATGTGTATAACAGTTATTTCATCAAAGAACTCATTGCTTTAAAAATGCCTTGTTGTGATAAATGTATGCCGAGACAGATTTTCACATTTCCCATCACTATGTCAATTTTCATTCCAACTGTCATATGCTCATTCTTGGGGTTGAAATTCATTCCTTATCATATTAATGGTGTGTGCACATTGTTTACTTAATCTGTTCTTGCCTGTTTTCACAATTCCACTCACAATTGCATTTCATACTAGAATATGCCATGAACATACCAAAGTTGTTGTTCTGTTTGTATATGCATAATCATTGAGTTGTAACTCATTCATATTCATGATTCTAATGTGTGTAGATGTTTGTTTTGATCAGTGTTTACCTACATTTGCATTTCACCCTCAAACTGCATTTTAAGCTAAAACCTACCATGACTATGCCAAATTCTTGTTTGCTTGCAATATGCCTAGTTTCTGAGTTGTAACTCATTCTTTTATACATTTATGATGTGTGTGTGTGTGTAATGTTTGTCAACATGAGACCATTGATTCATAGCTGGACCAGTTTGTACCATCTGCTGCAATTATTTTGAAACCAACTGTCACACACTTCACTTTGTTTTGCTTGGTTTGTTCTAGGTTAGTTCATCTAGCATTAGATCTCTAATAACATTTAAGACTTGTATGTGCATGAATCAATCAATTTTTGTATGTCTCATTTTTCTGTCATGACAGCCCTGCCTCTATGTTTGGTACAAATTGCATTTTGGTATCCATTGTCTTGTTATGTGCATTCCATGAGTATCTTAAGTGCTAGCATCATTCCCTATTGTGTTTGAAACTTGATTTTTTAAGTGCTAGCAACCGGGATTGGAACAACTTTGAGATTAGAAAAATGTCACACACAAGTTTCAAACACAAGTTTCAACTTGACAGCCCTGTCTCACTTGGCACAGCACAGCTGTTATGTTACTATGTTTGAGTTTGACTTTGTGATTGCTATATGCATGTTTCTCATAGCTTTGCAAGTGTGTTGGTAGAAACCTCATGTTGTTCTTGTTCTATTTAATCAAATTGTTGTATACATCCATAATTGGCCTGCTATTGCATTTCATACAATATGCTGTCATGATGAATTCCTACTTCTTTTCTTGGCCTGAACATTGTTGTTTGATCTGTCAACTTGAGAGCATCACCATTAACACGATTAAGATCCATAGGCCATGTACACAAACTAAATTTTCTTGATCTGCCAATATGCTGCTAGGACAGCTGCTGCATTTTTATGCTTCATTTGCAACTCAAGTGCTATTTCCTATTCTTGTGAGTTATGTTTGAGTTTTAAATGTGCTACACCTTTGTTATGACATATGAAACTTGTATGCATTGCCTTTTACATGAATTTGAACTCACAGCTGTTTGTGGTTTTCAAAATGCATCTCAATTGCCAAATTTACAAGTTCTATCGTGTTTTTATTTTAAGGCATTGTTTCAAAATTCCCACTAGACCATCTTAATGCTCATGAAAAAACAATCAAGTTTGATTAAAATTTCATCATAAAATACCAAGATTTGATATAGTTATCAATCAAAACGCATGTGGTATCTTGCCTTGTTCTTGCTTCTTTTGTTTGCCAAAAAATCCATGAAAGATCGCCATATATATATATTTAGGGGTGGCTAAATCAACGGATGTATAGCCACCCCAGTGGTAGAAACCTTACTCTCTCATGCGCCTTTCACTTGCCAAACCAGGGTTCGATCCTTGGATCAACCCTTTTTGTTATTTTATTTTTCATTTGTGAATGATTTCATTTTCTTCTCTTCTTCCACTCCCTTGTCAGTGCTCGCGTGTGTGCCTTAGTGGTTGAGTGTGATGCTTGTGAACACAAGGGTCTGGGTTCAACTCCCAGCTTGGCCCTTTCTCCTTCTTTTTTATTCACTTGTGTGGTTTTATTGTCATAATTCATACAAAACTTCCAAATTTCATAACTTGTTCATCTTTTATCATTTTTGATCCATTCTTTTTGCAACATGTTCATGACAATGTCTAGTTTAATTTAATGTAAAAATATTTCAAATTACTTGTAGTCACAATGCCTTTTACCTACTTGAAAGTTGGTTTGTTTTCAAGATTGTTATCTTGCATATCGTTGAATTATCTTTCATGCCATGCTTAATTTATCTTGTGAGATTTATTGATGATTGACTCCTTTATGTTAGTTAATATGTTAGGGCTTGTTCTCCCTTGGTTGTCACCATGATCTCATATTATTTTCTTCCTAAAATTGAGTTTAAATTGTTGTGACATGTTTGCTTATATTTGACTGTCATCAAATGCAAATTGTTGTTACACTTGATATATCTTGAGTTTATGACATATTTACTTTCAAATTGTGATTTGCTTATATGGTTGTTACCTTCATCATGTTTCAATCTTTGTTAAGATATGCTTTCAATCTTTGTTAATATGTGATTTCAATCTTTGTTAAGATATGCTTTCATCTTTGTCAAGATATACCTTCATCTTTGTCAAGATATGCATAGGTGTTTACTTTTTCTTTAAGTCTTGTAAGAACTCATATTTGCTTGCCTATTGTGATATGATTTGCATGCTTTGGTTGTAACCGATCACCCTATTCGAAGTATTTGCTTATTGTAATATGCATGTTTACTTGATTGTAATCTTATTCATCTTGCTTAATTGTTCATTTGCTTTGTTAAGTACTTCTTCCCCAAGTGATGGAACTTTTTAGTTCTCATCTAAGTTGCCTCTCTCTCTCTTCTTCCAAAGGAAAAGTCTCTCCATTGGCCCTTGTGTCATGGATAGTTCATTGTCCACTTCCCTTGAATTTGTGAAGTCATCTTGAACTATAGTATAAGCCATTAGACTTTGCTTTAAGTCTAAATAAACCCATCTTTGCTAGGAGTGTTATTCAACTAGAACCCTAGGATAGAGTTTGTAAACTCTGTGTAAGAATCATAGTAATGATTACTTACCCCCTCTTAAGTGTTACAACATAGATCTAGAGAGTTTTGTTAAACTCTATACAAGCATTGTTACGTTTGTTCTCCTTGGAACCTTGATCATAATCAAGTGTTCTTCAAACCTAGTGAGGTGAACTACGATTGCTCTGATTCTATCCTAGTAAGGATACGTAGGCAGAGGACGTGATGTCTTTGCGAACAAGCTTAGAAACTATCTTTAGGTCTTTACCTACACCTTTTACCCAATCCCAATCCATAGCAAACATTTACCAAACCTAGCATGCAAACAAACAAAAGGTTCCTGTAGAGTACTACAAATGTTTAGGATGTGAAATACCTACCCTATGCATAACCAACCCCCGATCCCTGAATCTCTTAGCGTTGTTGTTACATCGCGAAAAGGGTTTTTCTTTCTTTAGACCTTTCCTTTGGATAAATTAAAGTCCGGTTGTAATCTAAGAATTAAAGATTCAAGTTAATTAATAGCTTGGTATCACGATTCTCACCGCAACATTTGCGAATGGGTTTCCTGTGTTGGTTGTGAATGGGTTTGTTGGATTTGTTGAAGGTTTTTTTTTGTGGTTTGTTTGGATTGGTTTTGAAGTGGGTTTATGGGGTTTGAAAATGAAGGTGAATAGTGGGTTGTGGAGGTCTCTGCGAAAATGGTGGAGTTTGTGTTCAGTTGAAGATGTTGTTTGAGGGTGAAGTTTCGGTTGAGAAATGGAAGGAAGGTGGAAGAGGGTTTGACAGTTGAAGATGGATAGAGGTGGATGAACGGTGGGTTAAGTTTCATATTGGAGGTCAAATGGAGAAGAAGGGTTTGATGGTGAGATGAACCGCTGGAGGATGTTGCTGCGTTTTTTTGGGATTTCTTCTAGGTTGAAGATGAACAATGCATTGGGCTGGCTGCTAGGGTTCTGTGTGCTGAAAATGATGATGAATAGTAGCCAGGGGAAGAAGGTGGCCGCGTAGGGTTCTGAGGTTGGGGAAGATCAACAGTAGTAGGCTATATAGTGTGATGACACGTGTCTGCTAGCTGGCCATTTGCTGTTGAATTTGATTTTGATTAATTAAAGAAAATTTGGTTTAAAGCATGTTGAAACATTAATCTTAATTAACTAACTAATAATTCAAGACTAAGAAAGACTAATCCTAATATATAATGCTAATCTAAGTCTAATTACTTAATCTAAACTAATAACATTCTAACTAATTAAAAACTATGTTAATTAAGATTCTAAAACAAATAGTTAAATCTATTTCTAAATTCTAATAACGATCTAAACCAACTTCTAATTAATTCTAGTATTAATATAATCTAAACTAAAAAAGTTCTTTTTTTTATTAAAAATAATTATAATAAAATTCTATTCTAATTTCTAAATCAAAAATTCTAATAACAAATTAAAAACTATTCTAAAGTTCTAATTTAATTCTAACCAAAAACCATTTCTATTAAAAACAAACTATTCTAAGCTATTTTTAAAAATGATCTATTTCTAATTCCTATTAAAAATTAAATTTCTAACAATTAAATCTATTTTTAAAACAAATAAGAAATCTATTAAAAATCTACGTTACCAATTAAATTCTAATCTCTAACTAAAGTTCTATATTAAATTCTAAGACTATATAATAAACTAAATTCTAAGAAAAACTAACTAAAGTTTTATTCTAAAATAAATGAAAAAATAATAAATTCTATTTCTATGTCTAATAAAAATTTATTCTCGAAAACTAATTTCTAATAATTCTATTAAACACTATAAAAAGAAATTAAAGCAGAAAATAGAAAGAAAAACACAAAAATGTAGCGAAATAAAAAACGGAAAAAAGGCGAACACCGAAATACAACAAAATAACCAACACAGACTGAACCACCAGAATGAGAACAAACTCTGCTCGATTTCGAAATAACTCCTTATTTGAACTGGTTTGAATCGCCTGAAACGCGAACAAAGCGGTCGTAATCCCGATAATCTACTCCAGTTGGTAACATGCATAATATGCGACCTAAATGATATGCAGATGCAAATGCGAAATGAAATGAAACAAAAGCCAAGCTAAAAGAAAGGGTTGGTCAAATTTTGAGGTGCAACAATCTTGAACTCACGGTTACTGACGTATAGCTAAGTTTGCTTGAGCAGTTTGAAGGCATGTACAGGATTCACCCCTATGTGGCTCATCTTTCTCCAGTCTATCGGGCATTTAAAGATTTTCTCCTTAAAAAGAGAATGGAAACACCTTGCCATGATCTTGAGGTGGATTTCCATGAGACGACCTCGAAATGGCTTGCTCCAAGTGTTTGAGTTTTGCAGTGTTCTACCTCTTGACTGGCCAATTCTTGGATTGTGATACTTCTGGTTGACCGACCATTAGAGATTTGGAACAATAGAGCTCTTTATAGTAGTTTGCCTTAGTCCGAGTCTTAAAGATCTTCTTTTTTATTAACTCGACTCTTGCGGTAGTTGGCTCGGATTAACTGATCCTTAAAGTGATTTTCCCCTTACTGGACTCCTTTCTCGTGATCCAGTTCCTCAATAGAGTGCATATTATTAGGATTCCCTCGATGCTAAATGCTGATTTGCAGTTAAAGTAGTTCATTCAAAAATAGTAATTTTAATGCAGTGGTTATGCAAAACTTTAAAGCAAAATTTTATTGAAATGATGGTGATATACAGTGAACGGGTCAATGATCAGAGAACAATGTTTATTTAGCCATTCACAGTGTGCAAGGTGATGTGCTTAATGCAAATGTTTTACAAATATCGTTTGGAATCAGGTTAATGCAACCTTGTTGTAGTACAACTTCAAAATAAACCCTGCCTGAAATAGGTCTTTTAAGGGTTACAACGTGGCCTGGTTCAAGGTTTTATAAAACCAAAGGATATAAGGCTTAAAATTTAATTTTAATCCACCCTTATTCTTAATGAACTCCAGCATTACATTCAATTAATTGACACACCATTCATATCTCGAAAGACTTTGACGATGTGATGATAAAGAAGAGGATTTCATACATTCTTGAAATGAAAGACACCTTATTTTGTTTTTTCTATTTTTGTTAAGGATTTTAATGACCTCCTTATTTTCCGTGAAAATTGGAAAACAACCACTGATCTTCCAAATATAACTTTGATGACTCATAGGATCGATCAGATTGATCCTAGGACATGTGCTAAATTTTATGTGAAAGAAATTATCTAAACTACACACTTCGACAGTGTTTTGAGGGAAAGGTTTAATGTAAATGTAAGGATCGACTGAAATAAAAGGATGTGAATTTATAGAAAATAAAGTAAAGAACCTTTAAAAGCATTTAAATAAAGTGAAGCAAAATGCAGGGAACATGTAAATTTCAAGGAAGTAAAGATAAACTCTTTAAGATTAAACAAATAAAATAAGTTTCATTGAAAGTAAAGATGGTGTGTTTACATGACGTACATTCTCCTAGAACTCGTTTATCTACACTCGGATACTTTGAGTAATTTTGGGAGTAACTTATGCAATAGTAAATTACAACACACCGAATTCTATGTCTAGAAGCCTTATTTATAATAGTGAAATTAACTGCCATCAACCTCCTAAAATAACCAGCCTATGACAAGTGTCATGTTGCATGTAATCACTTGCTAGATGAGCGCCACTTGTCTTACTTAGTCATGAGAAAGCATAACTACTCCCTCCTTTATTTGAATTTCAAAATTCCACTAATACTCAGCCAACAACCTCGGTTGAAGGTGGTTTCCTTAATATTCAGAAATATTCTCTAAGTCCCAAAACACTTAAATAACCCAGCCTACTCGAAGGCCTCCTTCACTCGAAGTCTTTCACACTTGTTCAAGAGTTTAATATCCTTATTTTGTTTTTTCTATTTTTGTTAAGGATTTTGATGACCTCATTTGGTTGACTTTTTATCCCTTGTTTTGCCTGGGCCGCTTCTTTAAAGCTTTCGGTCCACCGGGATACCTGATTTTTTGCCTATGTTTTCTTTTGTGGTGTTCAACTTAGCAAGCTCTTTTTTTGCTAAAAGGTTGTGACTTCCATTTTATTGATGGGTAAGGATCAACCATTGTAAAATTTTTGCTTTTAATGACATCTTAGACACTTCAAGCTATGTGCAAAGTGTATGATTGATCCTCAGATGGGATGTGTCATACACTAAAATTTTACCACTAAGATTCCACCTATCATATCATTTGCATCTCATCAAAATCACAAGAATGCTACCCTCCTAACCCCCTCTCTTTGGGTTTTCCTTTAGGGAGATACCACCAAGTGTCACAACTGCAAAAAAACAACTGGCGAAAACAAATAGAAGAGTTTCCACTAAACGTTATTCATCCCAAAGAAGAGAAAGGAAACGACCGCAGAAAACCAAAAAGAAAGGAGAAGAAAAGGTCATCCCAACCAAATCTTGAGTTCAGGAGTCGGTTACGTAAGGGGAAGGTATTAACACCCCCTCACGTCTGTTGTGCTCAACGGGATCCACACTTGTTATTTAATTAAATGGTGAATTGTGTAAAAGATACTGATAAATGGAACAGGAAAAGGAAATAAAAATGAGACTCGATAGGACATCACCGCCCTATGCTTACGTATTCCCTCATACAATGGGAAAGTCAGAGTCAACATAGTTCAGAAAACTACGGGTAATGGGGGGAAGGTTTCTCGCCAAGACATCGTCGTATTGTACATACTTATCCTCATCTAGTATGAGAAATCAGAGAAAATATAGTTCAGGTAACTAAACCACAGGTTTGTTACGTCTTTTTTATGAGTGACGCTAAGTTCCTATTCCAGCAGTTAAGGTCGATGCATGTTTGCAGTAGAACGAAAAAGTAACGTACTCTTTTCTGAAAATAAGTTTGGAACAACAATCCCGAAGGATGAAAAGATTTGAATTTTTTGTGAGTTTTATTGAAGTGAAATGATTGGATTTGAGATTCACGTTGCACTAAAGACTATGATATAGGAACGACTCACATATCGCCCCCAGACGGGACATACACTAAACACTCTAGACAAGTAAGGAGAAACTCCTCACTCATCATATTTATTAAGTCAGTTAGAATTATTTTGAGATGAGAAGAGAAGACCTAAAGAAAAACACCAAAGGGAATTGAAAACCTTAATGTTATCATACAAAATAGTCCTAAGGTTGAGATAAAAGGGAAATCTACCTAATGTTATCATACAAATGATGGACCTAAAATTGAGATGAAAGGGACTATCCTAATGACAATCCTACTCCCACCTTAATCAGAAATTAAGTGGGGCTAAGAATCCTAAGGGATCATGTGAGCAAACACAAATAAACGTCATTCAATTCAATCAAAAATGAAAACATATTTAAATAAGAAAAGAAAGATGAAAAAGAAGAGTGAAGAAAGATGCAAACACAATGAATAAACATGGAAGTTCAAATGCAAGAGGAAATAAGCAAACATCAATCTCAACCACATAAGGTAGACAAAAACATCATACCAAAGCAAGCAAGGAAACAACCATATGCTAAGCCATATCCAAAGATTGAAATCAAAAACCAATGGCAAAACAAAAGTGTTCGCACACATTCAAATGACATAAACAACTTACAAGAAACAACACCAATCACAAAGCCAAGTGAAATGAGATCAAATGGGTAAAAGCAAGATGGGGCAGTAGCACATCATGTCATGTTCAACTCAAATTAAAAAAACAAAGATAGAGTACAAAGAAGATCAAACATGAACTTCACTCAAAAACAAATCAAAAGCCATACAAATCAAGTATGCAAGACATAACCCTAAGGGAAAAGGCATGGGATTAGGATATGAGACCAATATGTAGCAACAATCTCTACATGAACATCAAGTCAAACATCCATTCATAAAACACACTAGAGAGATCATAAAGGTTGAATTCAATGACATGTATCAAAAGGTCATCATACATCAAAATTAATCTCAAAAGGAAAGAAACATTCAAATAAGCAAAGGAATCTCAAATGAGACTAAAGAAAAATCAGAATACCATCATAATGGATTTAGAGTCAAGTTTGAGTAAATTGAACCTTAAAACTATTAATAAAAAAAACTATTCAAAATCACCATAGGTCAGAGACCATCATAGGATCATGTACTACTTTTCTCACAATTTTAAAACGCCTAAAATCTATTTTAAACCAAATAAAATCAAGAAAATAATCCAAAAAAAATGAAAAATAGAAAAACCAGAAATAAAAAACAAAGGAAATCACCATAGGTCAAAGACCATCATAGGATCATATGATATTTTTCTCATAATTTTCAGATGCCTAAAAACAATTTTAAACCAATTAAAATCAATCAAATAAACAAAAAATGATGAAAAATAGAAAAATCAAAAATAAAAATGTACAAAAATAATAATTAGAAAGATAAAAATAAAAGAAAATTTTAGAAACTAATTTGGTATTTTTCTGATGAAAAATGAATTTTCTAAGAATTTCTAAAAATAAAATAAATTTAAAACAAATTTTGAAAAAGAAAATAAAATAGAAAATTGTGGCACGCTAGATCTCCATTCATTAAATGACGTGGCTGATCTGATGGCCTAGGAGTGTGCATCTATGGCGGATCTGAGTCAAACTCATCACACCAAGCCATTAAAAGTCAGACTCACAGGATTAGAACGCATGGCAGGCTGGACGGTCAGATGATGCCAGCTCATCATCTTCAATCTCCAGCCATCTGAAATATACATAGAATTGCAAGAAATCATGGTTCCATCAAACCATAACTATAGGTGCTCATAGTGGTATCATTTGATGCGTCTTTTCAAGACGATCTCAACCACATCATCGTGCCAAATTTCTTTTACATACAACTTACTCGATTTGGAAAAATCCAGATCAAATTCAAAGTATAGATTTGAAAGCAGACATGAGAAATTCAACCACAACTAAAAATTAACACTACTAACAGCATCAGTGCACCAAAGACTACATCATAACAACAAATTTGAAGCAAAATGGTGAAGAATTATACCTGTTGAAGCTCAACTCTGAAGCTCTGAAAATGGAGTTCCCAAGATTGATTCAGGCCATGATTCCTCAAGTTATTGAGCTATTTAGCTTCACTGGATGTAGATGAAGCTAACTGAGTGGAGATTTTGAGTGATTCGGGCGTGGAAATGAAGAATAGAAATTCAAGCTTAAGAGTTCAAATGGGATCTCAGCAGGGTGATTCTGGCTATCAAAGCTTATGGAAATGGGTGGAATGAAGCTCTTATTTATAGGAGAGAAGTTTGGAATATTGAGGGAGGGTGAATGATGCAAATTGAAACTAATTCGTGCACACCTGTGTCATGAGCAAAGTGTGACTTGCAGCGTGTCAAAACTCATCCAAAACATGTGTTTCAAGGCTCTAATCAATCCAAGAAACTTTTTTAATCATGTTTAGATTGAATCCACGCCTTAATTTAGTGATTAGAAGCCACATTAATCAAGTCCAATTATGTTTCAAAGGCAATCTCAGTTTTAAACTTCCAATTTTGCAGCCATGATTCTCACAATGTATGAGGCTTTATGAACTGATTCTTCTTGCATTGGATATAGGGAATTGCAAGCTTTACAATGTGAAAATAAATTATTGATTTGGCAATCTGAGCTGAGAGATATTGATCTTCAAAGTAGCTTGCATCAAGGAATTCAAATTTACAAAACACTTAGAAAAATTTTAAGTCTTTTTAAGGACTAAAAATGACCTATAATGTTTTGATAAAATCCAAGGTCTTTCATGAGTTTTTGGAACTTTAATTATGAATCAAAGTTGTAGATGACATCTTCAAGTTCATTTTAGAAAAATAATGGGCTTAAAACGATGAAAGTTGACCAAGTTATGACCTTTAGAAGTTGGCATGAAAATCTCTTCAAAACTCAAAATGACCTATAAAGTCTCCATACTTTTGATGACTTTCCTAGCATAATTGGAACTTTCCATACAAAAAGAGTTTGTTGGGGGATGATGAGAAGAGTCCATTAGAAAAAGAACCACCTTAAAATGTTGAAAATTGAGAGATTTATTCCCTTTTAATCATAGCATCCACGATTTTCTAAATTAGGTCAAACAACTCGAACATACTTTGAATCTCTTGAACATTTCTTGCAAATTAAGGCATGATGAGTCACATATGACCTTAAAATGATGTCGTCTTGAAGCAAACTTGATGATGAGGGGACATTGGGGCTTGAGGATGCTACAAAGTTAAGAAGAAAATCTTGCTTGAGGTTGAAGAATCATGTTCTTCTTCTTGAAAATCAAACCATGATACCTTGATCCCATGCTTAGAAACTATTCTATGCATAAATGAATATGAAAATGACAAGAACATAAGCCAAATACTTAAGAAAAGATGGGAAAATTTTGGGGTGTTACATCTTTCCCTATTCAAACAACTTAGACCTGAAGGAATGATAAGCAACCGCTTTCAACATTCAAGGTAAAAGGTGATTGAATAGAAAAAGAATCCAGAAATTCGCAAACTGTCAGGATAAAGTGATTGCAGCTGAAGGTGGGCATAAAGACAGCGGGTACCAACCAAAAGTTGGGATAGCCAACAGATATGAGATACCAACCAAAAGTTGGGATGAAAAAATATAATAAATGTGTCGATCAAAAGATATCAACCAAAAGTTGGGATGAAAGCTACTAACCAAAAGTTAGAATCACCAGAATGCCAACCGAAGGCAAACTCACCATGAAGAATACCAATCAAATGTTGGAATAAAGGCTAATAACCAAGAGTTAGAATTTCCGAAACTCCGACCTAAGTTGAACTTGTGGGGAGAAATATCAACTAAGAGTTGGGATAAGGAAAAAATTCATATTGACAATTTCACTGGAGAGGGTACCAACCAAAAGTTGGGATGACCTAAAAAGATGTACCAACCTAAAAGTTGGGATAAAGGCTACAAATCAAAAGTTAGAATAACCGGGATGCCGACCATAGGCGAATCCACCAGGAAGATACCAACCAAAAGTTGGGATGCAAAGGATAAAGATACCAACCAAGAGTTGGGATACAACAGGTACTAACCAAAATTTAGGATAACCGAGATGTCGACCGAAGGCGAATTTGATGATAGAAGATACCAACCAAAAGTTGGGATGAAACAAAAGGGGTATTAACCAAGAGTTAGGATCGTCACAATGGACACTAACCAAGAATTGGGATACGATCCACAAAGATACCAACCAAGAGTTGGAATAACAACAGATTACCAACCAAGAGTTGGGATATTAAAAACATTACCAACCAACAGTTGGGATATAACCAAGATAGGCAGGAAGTAAAATTAACCGACTTACGACCTAGAAAGAAGACTCCGCTGAGGGAAAATAAAGGTTTAAGCAAACAAATCTATTGGGGAATACAAGTAAGATGAACACATCTAACAATGATTCTTCTACCGGGCATAAAAACCTCATAGGTTATGCCATTATCTGCTTGAGAAACGAATGGCCACAAACGATATCAAACCTGGCTTATGCTTCAGACACATATGTTTGAATATGGCGTAATGCTCCATACGTAATGGAAATGATACGCATTTGAGGATGTAATGCACAAATGAAAATGATATGCAAAAGAACACCAACGGGATAAGTGCTGAGAAGATTAGCAAATAAAATCTGCTGAGGAAGACACACTGGATGGCCTTTATTGATGTAAAAACGGAAATGAAAAGCTCTTTGAATGAATTGAATATCTTTATTGATTGAAATGGCCTGTAAATAGGCAAGTTACAATTTAGATGCAATTCCTGAAAATAGGTAATTGCACAAAAAGTACAAAAAAGAAATATACAAATGTTAGCAATGTGGAAAGAGATAACAACCATGTGTCGATTCAACTATGATATGTATGTCTTCAATGTCCACAAATGCTCCGCCTTCTGAAAATAATGACTGAACTAATTCCCATCCTTCAGGATTTTCCATGTATCAAAGTGATTTCATAGATCAAACACATACCGCAGTCGTTTGCTTTTAAATCCCTAACTTTTTCCTGGATCGCCCTTTCGGGTTTTCAATCCACTAAGATACCCATTTTATTGCCAAATTCGCCCTTTTGGGTTTTCAACTTTGAGGGTTTATTCTTTTTTTCTTTTATCCCTAATTTTTTCCCGAACCTTTTCTTTTTGTGGTTCGTCGGGATGCCCTTTTTTGCCTGAAATTTTCTTTTTGTCGTCCAACGGGTCTCTTTTAAGCAAAGTATTTTTTGACTACGTCTGTATTCACAGGGGATGTAAAGTCTTCGCCATCCATAGTTGATAGTAATAAGGCTCCACCATAAAAAACCTTTCTTACCACATATAGCCCTTCGTAGTTTGGAGTCCATTTGCCCCTGTGATCTGTCTGAGGAGGAAGGATCCTTTTCAAAACCAAATCGCCTGTCTGGAAGCTCGGAGGACGTACTTTCTGATCAAAGGCTTTCTTCATCCTGCTCTGGTACAACCGGCCATGAGCAATGGGTGCCAATCTCTTTTTATCAATAAGACTTCGTGTATTCAACCTGGCTTGTATCCATTTAGCTTCGTCAAGCTTCACATCAGCCAATACTCTTAAAGAAGGAATCTCAACTTCTAATGGTAGGACTGCCTCCGTACCATATACTAGTGAGAAAGGAGTTGCCCCTGTTGATGTATATACTGAAGTACGACAACCGTGTAAAGAAAAGGGCAATATCTCATGCCAATCCTTATAGGTTACAACTATCTTCTGCACAATCTTCTTGATATTCTTATTTGCTGCCTCAACAACACCATTCATCTTCGGACGGACAGAGAAGAATTGTGATGTTCAATCTTAAAACTCTAGCACAGTTCCTTCATTATCTTGTTGTTCAAATTTGAACCATTATCAGTAATGACTCGCTTTGGGATTCCATAATGACAGATGATGTCCTTCTTTATGAATCAGGCTACTACTTGTCTCGTGACATTACCAAAGGAGGCTGCCTCCACCCACTTCGTAAAGTAGTCAATGACAACCAGAATAAAATGATGCCCATTGGAAGTCGTCGGCTCATTCTTTCCAGTCATATCAATTCCCCACATTGCAAAGGGCCAAGAAGATGTCAACATGTTCAGAGGGGTTGGTGGCACATGCACCTTATCAGCATAAATCTGGAATTTATAGAACTTTCTGGCATATTTGAAACAATCAGATGCCATAGTCATCCAATAATACCTAGCTCTTAACAATTTTTTGGCCATGGCATGTTCTCCAGCATGAGTACCAAAGGAACCCTCGTGAACTTCTTCCATCAATAGGCTCACTTCATGTTCATCGACACAGCGCAACAAGACCATGTTGAAGTTTCTTCTATACAATATATCATCCTTGTTCAAGTTGAGGTTACTAACTAGCCTCCTCAGAATCTTCTTATCGTTACTAGATGTCCCAGATGGGTACTCCTGAGTCTTGAGAAAGTGCTTGATGTCAAAATACCAGGGCTTGCCATCTGACTCTTCCTCAATTACAAACACAAAGGCAGGTCTGTCAAGACACGTGATGGTGATTGCTAGAGCTTCATTCTAGAAATTCACTTTAAACATTGATGCTAACGTAGCCAACGCATCCGCCATCTAATTTTCAGCCCTAGGCACATGATGAAACTCGACTCTATCAAAGAAAGGTAGCAGTCTTCTGGCATAATTCTTGCATGACACCATATTTTCCTGACGAGTTTCCCATTCTTCTTTAATTTGATTAACGACTAGCGTTGAATCGCCATATACGTCAAGATTCTTGATCCTCAGATCAATGGCCTCTTCTAAACCCATAATGCACGCTTCATATTCTGCTTCATTATTAGTGCAAGCGAACGTCAACCAGGCAGTGAACGGTATATGAGAACCGTGAGGAGTTGTAATAATTGCCCCGATTCCGTTGCCATTTGAGTTAACAACACCGTCAAAAACCAACTTCGATTGAGATCCAATCTCATGACCCTCGTCAGGCAAAGGCTCATCACAATATTTCATCTTTAAAAACATGATGTCTTCATCTAGAAATTCAAACTTCATCAGCTGATAGTCCTCAATTGGTTGTTCAACAAGATATTCTGACAACACACTTCCCTTAATGGCTTTTTGAGAAACATATTGAATATCGTATTCTGTCAAAACCATTTGCCAACGGGCAATCCTTTCAGAGACCACTTGCTTCTTAAACACGTACTTAATTGGATCTATCTTTGATATCAACAGGGTTGTATGGTTTAACATATACTGCCTCAAACTCTTAGCTGCCCAAGCGAGTGAACAACATGTTTTTTCTAGCATCGAGTATCTTGACTCACAATCAGTGAACTTTTTACTCAGGTAGGAGACGGTGTGCTCTTTTCTACCTGTCTCTTCGTATTGATCGAGCATACAACCCATTGAATTCTCAAGAACCGTAAGATACAGGATCAAAGGTCTTCCTACTACTGGAGGCAAGAGTATCAGAGGTTCTTGCAGTATTCTTTTATCTTTTTAAAAGCTTTATGGAATTTCTCGTTCCACCTGACCACTTGATCTTTTCTTAGCAGTTTGAATATAGGCTTGCAAGTAGTTGTAAGGTGAGAAATGAACCTTGCAATGTAGTTCAATCTCCCTAGGAACCCACAAACCTCTTTTTTCGTCCTCGACTCAGGCATTTTCTAAATAGCTTTGATTTTGGCAGGATCTACCTCGATACTCTTCTCACTGACAATGAAACCTAGAAGCTTCCCAGACCTCACCCCGAAGGTGCATTTATTAGAATTCATCCTCAGCTTGAATTTCCTCAGTCTTTCAAATATTTTCAAAAGATTAACCAGATGTCCCTCCTCCGTCTGCGACTTCTCAATCATGTCATCAACATAGACTTTAATCTTGTGATGAATAATATCATGAAAGAGAGTCACCATTACCTGCTGATAAGTTGCCCCAACATTTTTCAATCCAAAGGGCATCACCTTATAGCAAAAAGTTCCTCATTGTATTATGAAAGTAGTCTTATCCATGTCCTATGGGGCCATTTTGATTTGGTTATATCCAAAGAAGCCACCCATGAAGGAAAACACTGAATATTGAGCAGTGTTATTAACCAACATGTTAATGTGGGGGAACGGGAATTCATCTTTAGGGCTCGCTCTATTCAGATCTCTGTAATCAACACACATCCCGACCTTTCCATCTTTTTTAGGTACAAGAACATTGTTAGGGACCCACGGAAGATAGTTTGTGAGAGCAAGAAAACCGACATCCAACTGCTTATGGACCTCTTCTTTAATCTTGATTGTCATGTCAGGCCTCGTCCTTCTCAACTTCTGCTTGACTGGTGGACATTCTTCTCTGAGAGGCAACTGGTGTACCACAATATCTGTATCCAGCCCAGACATATCATGGTAAGAACAACCGGAGATATCTTTATACTCTCGGAGCATTTCAACCAATCTTCTCTTGACACTGTCTTCCAAAGCAACCCAAATTTTGACTTCTTTCTTTTCATCCTCGGTACCCAGATTGATGACTTCAATATCCTTCTGATGAGGCAACCCTTTCCTCCTACTTCAAAAGTCTGGCTAATTCCTTGGGAAGTTCATAGTTTTCGTCAGTCCCTTCTTCAGCTTGATAGATAAGATTATCAAAGTCATATTGAGCCATAGCTGAATCTGAATCGGTGGTATCTGAGATAAAAGACCTGCATGATTGATGTTTTATATTTATTATAAAATAAAAAAAAACAAGCACAAACACATTGCTATTTTTCTGTTTATAAATTCAAAACAAAAAAGAAAAGAAAAACACATTTCTATTTTTCTGTTTATAAATTCAAAACAAAAAAGAAAAGAAAAACAGGGATCAGAATATTTGTTGTACCCAAAAATTTGACCAATCTTTTCTTATACTTGGCTTATTTTTCATTTCATTTTAGCATTTGCATTTTGCATAGCATTGTTCTTAACAGGGGATCAAGAGGTGTATTATTCCATTCAAGAGGAGAGTCTCTTTGGTTTCAAGCTCAAGCAAGAGAATTTGTGTAAGCCATCAAGTGTTCATCATCACCATGAAGTTGTATGAGCTCCTTGAAAGGAGATGTTGGTGTGTGGATATCATCTCCTATCTTGGGGATCTTCAGGGGGCTTTCAAGGATTCATGAGGTCTTTATCTTGAAGAAGACATGGTCTACAAGCTCATTGAGTACCATAGGGGTCATTGTGGAGCTTGTGCAGTCATTGAATTCAGCTACAAAGGGCTCAGTCAGAGGATATGGAACTAGGGTTTCATCTGATTAACCCAAAGTCAACTGTGTACTTGAGAAGGTTTAAGACCTGGTTCTAAGTCATACAAGCCATGGAAAGTCATTTTGAAGCATCTAATATGTCATGATGATATCAATTCAAGAGGAATCAAGAGTTCAAGGAGTTACTAAATTAGGGTTTTATAGGCTTTTAGTGTAAAATCCCCTTCTTTAGTGCCTAACTTCAAGGACAATTTACCATATGAGGCAAGCTCAATCTCTTTTTCATGAAAACATGAGACTTGTAGGGCATGTTTTAAGCTTTCATTTGAGTACTAAAAACCGTCCATTGAGTTTGTACATCTCAAGTTATGATGCCAACAAGTCAGGGGTCTCAAATGAAGAGAATTTTGGTCAACTAAAAGTCAACTCACTTCCAAGGCATTTTTGACCTAGATGTAAGTTTCCCCTCAACTTCAAGTTAACATGAAAGTTGTTCCTCATGATCTTAGCTTTACAAAAATTCATATAATTCCTCTTTCTCATGTGTGGAACTCAATTTATGGTCTTAACAAGTCAAGGGTATTTTAGGAAAAGTTCATTATAGGTCATTCCTTTCAATGGTCATTTCCATGAACTTTAAGGCCTCAAATCTAATTTTGACCAACATGAAACTTGTGAATAAGAGTATTAACTCCTCATTGAACTCAACATTCATGAGTTTTGTTGAATTATGTGGTCATGTGAGCCATTTCAAGATGAAAAATTTGACTTTTGGTCATGGTTTGAATCGCTTCATTTACAAGTCACTGTTTTGTTTCATTTTTAGATATTTCACACCTTTACATGATACAAAAGAAGCTTACCATAAATGGGCCAACATGAAGGGCCATAATATGCCTTATTTTCAAGTTTCTTACTTGAAAAGTTTTGAACTCAAACTTGGTATATGAGAGATGTACAAAGCTAAGGCCAATTCATTTCATTTATACACCTCATGAGCTCCATTTTGCTGACCCATTGTTGTGCAATAGGTACCAAACCCGTGTGCATGAGAAAAGGTATTATTTTTGGTATTTTTTTGAAATCTCACATGGAAAGCAACATGGGCCTTCATGGTTGCTGAAAACCCATCACATAAAAGAAAAATACTTGCCCTAAATGCTCAAATTGGTTGGCTGCGTGAGAAAAAAGGAGAGAGCTTCAAATTTTCAACAAAACTTATTTTCTTTGAATCTGGTTGTGCATTGAGTTTTGCATGAATTTTTTGCTCATTTCATCTTCACAAGACTTCAACGAAAAGATTGGAAGCATTGGATCAAAGCTTGCGTGTGTTTGAAGGATCAACGGAATCTCTCTGTTAGATAATTTTCAGTCACTTAAATCCCTCATTCTATGCATCCTTTTAGCTTCATACTGGGTGCATCTGAAGCCTTGCCCTTGGTAGGCCATGTTTGAATGTTTTGATTGCTTGTATGTTGAATTTTCAGAATGTGCATCATGGATTTCAAGCTTTCGATTCTCCTAGTTTAGGAACCTTTTTGAGATATAAATGTTAGATTTCGATCCCTTGTAATGAGAGCTTTCATTTGGTACCAGCTTTTGCCATTTTTATTGAGATTTTTGGACTGAGCTCCGGCGAGTTGGCCGGAGAAGACGACCGGAGCCCTAGCTCCGGCGTCTGGTTCATTCTCAGGCTAAGCTGACTCACCTTTCCTTTGAATCTTTGACTTGATGGCTTGTCGTGTTTTAATTGGTTTGACCGTGCCATGTGGAAGCGTTGAATCCACATCATTAAATGAAATAGTGCGTTTCATGTTATAAATTGATTCTGGGTCAAATGGGCTCAGATTGATAATGGCACCCCTCTCTTATTTTGCCTAGCGCGCATTTGTGAAGGTTTCAGTGCAATTGATTTTTACCATTCATACCCCCTTTTCTATTTCAATTATTTTATTTCATTTTTGTTTTCAGTTTTCATTTTAATTAATTAAAAATACTTTTAATAATCAGAAAATTCTCCAAAAAATGTTTTCTATTATTTCAAGGTGTTATTTAATTTTCCAAAATTTTTGTTTCTGATTTTATTTTATTTTGCTATTTTATTTCAATTTTGCAATTGGATCACTTTTATGGTGTATACCTTGTGTGGTTTTGATCTTTTGAATTTCAAGCCCAAATACCCTATGACCAATACTTCTCCACCACCTGGGTAATGGATTGAGGTATCTTTGAGGGTGGTTTTGGTTCATGTTTGATCTATTCTTGGTTGAATTTTAGTTGACTTTTGTTGCCCATCGATTTGTACTCGATAAGGTGGAACACCCTTACAAATTGAATTGTTTGGTGATCCCTTGAGTTGAGTTTGACTTTGAAACCTTGGCTTCTGTTTTCCCTTACACTTGACTACTTTGAGCATTTTATTTGAGATTTATTGAACATTTCTTTTATTTTTGACGAAGCTTGCAAGTCAAGTCATCTTAGAAGAGGTTCATACAAGCTAGTTTGACCTAGTTCCTTTGGGAAATGACTCTCATGGATCCCATATGCACCCTATGAGTCTTGATGCTTGTTTATAACATGATTAAGATGCTGGTTTTTGATTTTCAGGTCATATACTTGTGTAACTTATTTTGCAAGTCACTTAGAAGTTAGGCATTTCCACTTGTTTTCAAGTGTTTGGTGATGGAACTTTGTTTCCTCTACTTTCCATGACTTAGTTGATGCTTGTATCTTGTTTCCTACTTGATTTAAGGCTTTTCTCTTGATGATCCACTTCTGCCCCATGTGTTTGGCTCTTATTCAAGATGATTTGGTGTTCACATTCACACTTTGAGTTTGTCTTTGATAATTGACCACTTTCTTGCACTTGTTTGCTTGTCACTTTTGCGTGATCAATTTGAATTGTTTGGTTGAGATAATTTTCATTTGCTTGCTGCCTAAGCATCTTTTTCCCACCTTCTCTTTGATCATGGCTTGTTGGTTTTTTTTATGCTTAACCTTTGTGTAAGTGGTTGATGTTTGAATGGTTGTAGGAGTTGTAACTTCTCCCATTTCATCTCACTCATTTTGACTTGTTTAAGTCATCTTGTTTTGATCATTTGTCTTTGATTGCATTTAATCTTTGCATCTTTGCATATCATGTTTGCATTGCTTTTGACTTGTTTAAGTCAACTTCTTATTCTCCATTTCATTTGTGATTAAATTATATGTTGTTTACTTGGTCTTTTGCCATGATCCCTTAGGATTCCTAGTCCCTCAGTTTAAGATGGGAGTGGGAGAGACATTAGGTGTTCAATCCTTTGCATGATAACATTAGGATAGATTCTTCCCTTCTTAATCCCAACTTTAGGAGCATATTTCATGAGAACATTAGGGTTGATTAGTTTCCCCTTAGACACTTAATATAGGATAGTAAATTTTGTACGCTACGAGCCTTAAGTAGTTGAGGAATGATAGCTGAGGGGTCTCCTCTCAATCTGTCCAAAGTGTTTAGCGTATGCCCTTTGGGCGATATGCGACACATTCGCTCTCAAGTCATAGTCTTTAGCGCAACATGAGTTACAAACTTAACTCAATTCACTTCTTGTTTAAAAAACACAAATCGTAACATCAAACCTTTTTATCCTTCAGGATTGTTTGAAAATCATTTTCAGAAAGAGTGTGTTAAATCTTGGTTCTACCGCAAATAGGCATCGTCCCTAACTGCTAGAATGAAGGTTTAACCCTACTCAGTTAAAACACTTAACCAATTTGTGTTCGTATCAGCCCGAACTACGTTTGCTCTGATTTCTAGTACCAGACAAGGATACGTAAGCACAAGACGACGATGTCTTGGCGAGCAACCTTCCCCACCTTCACCCGTAGTTTTCCGAACTACGTTGACTCTGACTTTCCCATTACACGAGGGAGTACTTAGGCATAGAGCGGCGATGCTCTATCGAGTCTCTTTTCTTTTCTTTTATCCTTGTGAGCCAGCCTTTGATAGTTTAACACCCTTTTAGATAGACAACAAGTGTGGATCCCGTTGACTACAACGGACGTGAGGGGTGCTCATACCTTCCCCTTGTGTAACCGACTCCCGAACCCAAGATTTGGTTGCGATGACCTGTCTTTTCCCTTCTTCGTAGGTTTTTTTGATCGTTTCCTTTCCCTCTCTTTGTGATAAATAACGAACCGTGGTGACTCTTTTGTCTTTGCCGGCCCCTCTTCGCAGCGATGCGACAATATTTGAATGCAAAAACGTCCTTTATTTATGATAATGATATTGGAAAAATAAAGGGCCATACAAGTGGGTCACTACGCCTTGGGCAGGACGTAGGACTATACATAATCAAGAACAAATGAACATTACTCTTTGGTAGTAACATGAATGACTTCCTCAGTGGTCCAATTACAAATATTCTGGCCAGAAGCACATGGACGAATCCAAGCATCCATATTGCAGTCGCTATCACCTTCATCGTCCCCTATGGCATGAATCCTGTCAAAGATGACTCACCACTGGTGAATTAAACAGGTCCTTTGTGTCTTTGAGGGTCCTGAGAAGAATTGGAGGGCTTGTACCCCAGACCAAATTTATCTTGTTTGATAGGAACATCAAGAACTTGGCACCACCTCTGAGAAGTTCCAGACTAAAAAATAGCACGAGCTTCCTTGAAAGACGACATTGAAGCCTTTGGGCTTTTGACTTTGACAGGAGGCTTCTCTTGAATTTGTATAGCATCAAAGGCTTGATAGAGCGTTTTGTGGATCTCCCCATCCACCTCTACGTACTTGAATGATGGCAACTGGATAACTATTATATCCTCTTCACCACACACTGTAACAACCTTTCCTTCCATCATGTACTTCAACTTTTGATGCAAAGTTGACGTAACTGCTCCCGCAACATGTATCCATGGCTGGACAAGCAGGCATCTATATGTCGGTTGGATATCTATTATATAAAAGGTTGCATTAAAAACTTCAGGCCCCACCTGAATAAGCATTCTAATCTCTCCAAACACAGACCTCTTTAAATCGTCAAATGCTCTTACCACCAAATCACTTGGTGTACATATCAACCCTTGGGTATCTAATTTCATTAACGCCTTCTTTGGCAACACGCTGAGTGACGATCCTATGTCAACTAGGAAATGAGACAATAATGATCCTCTACACTCCATGGAAATGTGCAAAGCATGGTTGTTATTTCTCCCAGCAGGACTTAAATCTAGGTCAGTGAAACCTAAACCATTGCCAGTGTTGACGTGCGCCACTACCCTTTCCAATTGGTTAACTGAAATTTCCTGCGGTACATATACTGAATTCAATATTTTCAACAAAGCATTTTAGTGTGCCTCTGAACATAACATCAAAGAAAAAATGGAAATTTTGGATGGTGTTTGATTCAAGTGATCCACAATCTTGTAATCACTTTTACGGATTAACCTTATAAAATCCTCAACATCCTTAGAAAATGAATTATCACCACCAGCTTGTTCCTGTCCCTCATCCTCAACCATTGCTTTTCCTTTCCCTTTATCACTTTTGTCAATATTCACTTCAGGCGGGGAAAAGAACCTTCCACTTCGAGTGATCCCACCTGCATCAACTATGTTCTCAACAGTAGAACCCACATATGAAGAACTGGTCAACTCTTGCTTTTGTCCATTACAGAACACTTCTGCCCCATAGTTCTGTGGGATGGCTTTGGTGCTCTCATACGACATGGGTCCTGGAACAGTAATGATTACCGGAGCTGGCATAGTTGATGCTAAAATATTTATGGTCTGGTAAGAAATTGAAATCATGGTGATATCTCTTCCATAATTACTAGCTCTATCATCAATATCTTCCCCAACAACTCTGTCAAATTGTAAACAACCATCATCAATCATCTTCTGGATACCATTCTTCAACAGACTACAACCCTCGGGTTGTGATTCACATTCTGAACAATCAGTAGAACATCGTGAGAATACTCCCTCCTTCAAAAACTTGTCCTTCACGAAACATAAAGGTGTCTTCAAATCCTCAACATCAGTTATCAAATTCAACCTTTCTCCATCAATGACAGCATTCGCTCTTGCCACGCCATGATTTGGCATTGGGTTTTGATTCACATTAGGCCCCTCGTTGGTAAAATTAATATCCTTTAAGTCAAGCAAGTCTTGAACCTTGTGCTTGAAGGCTTTACATTTATCAATGTGATGGCCTGAGGCGCCTGAATGGAACTTGCATCTTGCATTAACGTCATAACCAGGAGGAGGTGCACCTGTGAGAGGCGCCAAAGTCCTTTTTTGAATAAGTTGCAATTGAAGTAGGTGTTGCAATAATTATGAGTATGACATCGGTGGAGTCTCAAACTGTCTGTTTGCCATTCTTGGTCTGTCAGGGTAACAACTTCGAGCATTAACCTGTTGTAGGGGTATGGCCGAGATAGCCACAGTTTCAACTTGTTAATTATACTGGGGCTGCGCTCTACCCTTACTGTTGTAATAAATGGTGTTAGCATCCCCTTCCCTTTTCTTAGGGTTCGATGTATATGGTTTCTTCATTCCTCCCGAAGAGGATCCACTTCCATTTGGAATTTTTCCAGACTTAATTCCACTCTCCACCCTCTCACCTACCATCACCAAATCATAAAAACCTTCTGACATATGACCTATTAACTTCTCATAATATACTCTAAGAAATGTAGCCATAAACATGTCAATCAGTTCCCTTTCCACCATGGGAGGCTCCACCTTTGCTGCCAATTCTCGCCACCTGTGGGTGTATTCTTTAAATCTCTCATTCTTCTTCTACGACAAACTCTATAAGTGCATCCTATCCGGTGACATATAAGTATTGTACTGATAGTAACAAACAAAGGCCTCTGCCAATTCTCTCCATCTTCTGACATGGGTTCTTTCCAATCCCATGTACCATTCTAATGACGCTCCCACCATATTGTCTTAAAAAAAGTGCATTAATAGCTTCTCGTTGTCAGAGTATGCAGACATTTTTCTGTAGTACGCCCGGATGTGAACTCTAGGATAGTTCGTCCCTTTGTACTTGTCAAAGTCTTGTACCTTGAATTTCAGAGGCATTCTGACCCCTGGAACTAGACCAAGATCTGAAATATTGAGACCCAAAGAAGTTTGGTTCTCATAAGACTTCATCTTTTCCTCAATCAGCTTAAACCCTTTGTTAGCCTCAGATAGCAGACCACCATCCAAATCTCGCATAAAAAAGACATCATCTTGATGATCCTCCTCCCACTGTGGGCCAACAGCCCCATGTACAGCACACACACCAATTCCACCAGCAAAATTATCAGTTTCATTAACAGCACCTCCGCCTGGAGGTATAACAACAGTGGGTCCATTAGTAACCTGAGCTTCATCATTGCTCTGAGGAGGAGGAAGGACTGTACCAATTCCGCCAGGCAACACATTGGCTTTATCCATTTGTGCTATCAGAGGTTGGACCAGAGTCCTTAATTGTTCCTGTCCATTAGCTACATTATGCATCAAATCCATGAATTGAGCCATGCACGCTCTAACTTCCTAAAGCTCAGTATGAACTTGATCGATGATCCTTTGTGATTCCCTCGAGTTGAATATCTGAGGAAATCGGATTCTGCAATCTTGTTAGCGGATAAAGAAAACCAAGCAGAGATAAGAGTAAAGCCACCGAGAACACCTGTTATACAAATGAATATGCTAATGCAAAATGCAAACATGTCTATATGTTTCAGGGAGAACTGCCCCATGATTCTAGTTTCACAAATAAACAAGCGTTAGAGATAGATGGAATAATCAAAAGCTTTGCTCATAAATAAAATGAGGATAATAAGTCAGCATATACAATCCATAGATAAGAAGTAAACTTGAATACAAGAGTGTGTGATCTCATCTAACAAGTCTGGTGATGATCAGATACAAGAAAGGAAAAAGTATTGAGATACATCATCAACTGAAGATAACCCTCCCCAATCACTATGCTCCTTGCTCCAATTCTGGGCTTCCTCAAGCAGCTTCTTCATGTTTGGATGCTCTGGTCTTTCAATCAGTTCTTGGATAAGGAAGTCTCTTCTACGTATGATATCTTTCAAACACTTACTATATTCCTCCCAAGCATCATCACCAAAGTTGTCTTCAAGCATAGGCTTCTTCAATTCTGCTCAAATCTTGAGCTCTTCAAAAGCTGATAATGTTTCTTACAGTTTCTGCTCACTTGTATATCTGCGGGATGATTCTACCAAGATTTCTCTCTCTTTGACCCTGAGCTACAGCTTCAACTTATCAATCTAGTTGTGAAGCTCATCTTCCTTGTTTTTGTTGGCAGTTACTGTAACGTTCCACTGATCATTGAATTTGGATATCTCCATATACACTCTGTCTAAATCCTTCTTCCTATGCTGCAAAAGATTGCTAATGCTCTTCAAATCCGGGCCAATTCTTTACCTAATCTTGGTCTCATCAGCCAACTATTTTTCCTTTTTGGTTAAATATTATGTCTTCATCCTAGTTAAGTAGACAACTTCACCCTTATCACGCTTCAACTAACTGATTTTATTTTACAAGTCCTTATTTTCTTGGTGCAGTTCTTCCTTCTTGCCCAAAGCTTATTGTACCTCAAGATATCAATCATCGTAGGCTCCTAAACTACCAAAGGATACAAAGGTTCCTCAATAGAGAAAGGTAATAATATCTTCTCAGCCCTCTTCTGGATCCATTCCATGTAAGGATCGTAGGCTCTACAGTTACCTTTACCCAAGGAAAGTGTCCCTTTCTTGTGGACTTTACTCCATGCATCAACAACTCTCTCCAGAATGCCAGGGTCAGCTACACTAGTATAGTACATACATTCCTACACTTCTTCATCCTTCGGGGGTCCCCTTAAATCATATCCAAATGGTCTGACGACGAGAGAAGGGTTGTAGTTAACTCTCATTTTCCTCCCTATCAAAGGTACATTGGGGAAGCTACCACAACTGAAGATAATCTCTTTACCAAGCAGATCTCGATTAAACTAGACAATATCTTTGGCAGTCAAATCCATCAGTCTCCTTGACCATTCAGATGAATTTCTCGAATCAACAAAAACTCCGAAACGAGGAAGATGGTCCATAAACCACTTGCGAAGAAGTGGTGCACAACAAGAAACAATCTTTCCTCTTCTCTTACCATTCATATAATGTATTGAATGGTACGAATCTCCTAGGAGAGTGGGTACAAGATTCTTGGAGGTGAAGATAAGAACAACACTCATATCAACGAAGTCTGGTATATTGGAAAACAGTACAATGTCATAAACACACAAAGCCAGAATAGCACTAAAGACCAGCCAACAAACCTCTTCAGCATACTTTTGGGCTTTATACATCAACAAAGGTAAGGTAAAGCCAGAAACTTCATTTCTGCTAACTACATTTTCAACCAACTCAGATGCGCTCAAATAAAGAGCGGCGGCAAACTTCTCAAGATCGGGTTTTTCCTATAAATGAAAGAATGATACCTAATCTTGAACAGGAACTCCCAAGATAAAAGCGTATTCTTTTAAATTAGGAACCAAGATATAATCCGGGAAGGTAAAACAACATATCGGAGGGTCATAAAACTGTAATAGGGTGTGAATGGATCCATGCTCATAACTCAGGACCTTACAGACAAAATTCAAAATTCTCCCATAATCTCTTCTGAAGATTTCAAGAACATCGGGATCAGCCATAGAGATTAGACCAAAATTCTCCCATAACTCTCCCATAATCCCATAATGATTATACATATGCAAACACAAGATCAAGGTATCCAATGCTCAAGATTGTTGTTGTGCTATTGACTGAATATAACCAGAGCTCTGCTCTAATAAGAAACCCAGAAAACCAGGACACTGAGGTGATAGAAAACTAGAATACCCAAGATCACAAGTCTACTCTGACAAGTAAACCAAAAAATCGGGTTGGTTGGATGTTAAGGTTTCCTGCAAAACCCATCCCCTCTCACATGTGGGCTCTAGTCTTAGAAGACATGACAATCCTAACAGGTTATCAGTATCACGGACTCTTAGATCGAGAATCGATGATACATTCACCATTTTTGGTTTGGCATCATGGTCAATCAAGGAGGTCTCAAATGACTTCCCAATGAACGGTTTCCAGAGTCGTTAGTCTTTCTAAGTCAATACTCCCTCAACTGCACCAGACGCCCAGGATATAGTATCTCCAAAGAAAAACCTCGTCTGAACGTGAATTTCCTGCGAGCTTTTGCATGGCCAGGCGCCACACAAGCTTCTAGTACTCTCCATACTAATCATGTGTGTGTACTCAAGCATGGGTATTAGGATTATCTCTCATGGAACAACCCACCCAACAACACAGCAACAACAACATAATAGGATAACAATTATAAAGTGCAAAAGTAAAATGCAAATGCAATAATATACAACAGATACAGCATACATACGAATAAATATAAACACCCAAAGATAAAACAAACAAGCTCTAGGATTAACTCGCATAGGAAACTATGCATCCCCAACAGAGTCGCAAGTTGTCACAACTACGAAAAAAACAACTAGCGGAAAAAAATAGAAGAGTTGCCATTGAACATTATTTATCCCTAAGGAGGGAAAGGAAATGATCAAAGAAAACCAAAAATAAAAGAGAAGACAAGGGAAAGTTAGAGTCAACGTAGTTAAGAAAACTACGGGTAATGGGGGGAAGGTTGCTCGCCAAGACATCTTCGTCTTCTGCCTACAAATCCTCGTCTGGTATGAGAAATCAGAATAAATGTAGTTCGAGTAACTAAACCACAGGTTGGTTAAGTGTTTTTTATGAGTAACGCTAAGTTCCCATTCCAATAGTTAGGGTCGATGCCTGTTTGTGGTAGAACAGAAAAGTAACGTACTCTTTTCTGAAAATCAGTTGGAGCAACAATCCCGAAGGATGAAAAGGTTTGAATTTTGTTTGTGAGTTTTAATTAAGTTAATTGATTGGATTTGATATTCATGTTACACTAAATACTATGATATATGAACGAATGTGTCGCATATCTCCTCCAGACAAGACGTACACTAAACACTCTAGACAAGTAAGGAGAAACTCCTCACTCATCATTCCTCATATGTTTAAGGCTCGTGGCACACAACGTTCATCGTTTTTATTAAGTGAGTTAGAATTGTTTTGAGATGAGAAGAGAAGACCCAAAGAAAAACTCCAAAGGGAGCTGAAAACCCTAATGTTATCATACAAATTGGTCCTGAGGTTGAGATAAAAGAGAAATCTACCTAATGTTATCATACAAGTGATGGACCTAAAGTTGAGATGAAAGGGACTATCCTAGTTGTTATCATGCAACATATTGAAAGCCTAATGTCTCTCCTATTCCTACCTTAATTAGAAATTAAGTGGGGCTAGGAATCCTAAGGGATCATGTGAGCAAATACAAGTAAACATCATTCAATTCAATCACAAATGAAAACAAATCTCAATAAGAAAAGAAAGATGAAAAAGAAGAGTGAAGAAAGATGCAAACACAATGAATAAACATGGACGTTCAAATGAAAGAGGAAACAAGAAAACATCAATCTCAACCACATAAGGTAGAGAAAAACATCATGCCAAAGCAAGCAAGCAAACAACCATATGCTAAGTTAGATCCAAAGATTGAAATCAAAACACAATGGCAAAACAAAAGTGTTCACACACATTCAAATGACATAAACAACTTACAAGAAACAACACCAATCACAAAGCCAAATGAAATGAGATCAAATGAGTAAAGAAGCAAGATGGGGCAGTAGCACATCATGTCATGTTCAACTTAAATAAAATAAAAAACAAAGAAAGAGTACAAAGAAGATCAAACATGAACTTCATTAAAAAATAAATCAAAATCCATACAAATCAAGTATGCAAGACATAACCCTAAGGGAAAAGGTATGGAATTAGGACATGAAACCAAGATGAAACAACAATCTCTACATGAACATCAAGTTAAACATCCACCATAAAACACACAAGAGAGATCACAAAGGTTGAATTCAATGACATGCATTAAAAGTTCATCATACATCAAAATCAATCTCAAAAGGAAAGAATCATTCAAACAAGCAAAGGAATCTCAAATGAAACTCAAGAAAAATCAAAATACCATCAAAATGGATTTAGAATCAAGTTTGAGCAAATTGAACCTTAAAAGTATTAATAAAAAAATAAAGTAAAGCCTATAAAAGGATAGAAATTAGTTAAACCACAAATAAAAACCCAAGAAAATCACCATACGTCAAAGACCATCATAGGATCATGTACTATTTTCTCACAATTTTAAAATTCCTAAAAACTATTTTAAACCAAATAAAATCAAGCTAACAATCCAAAAAACATGAAAAATAGCAAAACCAGAAATAAAAAAAACAAAGAAAATCACTATAGGTCAAAGACTACCATAGAATCATATGATATTTTTCTCATGATTTTCAAATGCCTAAAAACAATTTTAAACTAATTAAAATCAAGCAAATAAACAAAAAATCATGAAAAATAGCAAAATTAAAAATACAAATGCACAAAAATAAGAATCATAAAGATAAAAATAAAATAAAATTTTAGAAACTAATTTGGTATTTTTCTGATGAAAAATGAATTCTCTAAGAATTTCTGAAAATAAAACGAATTTAAAATAAATTTTGAAAAAGAAAATAAACAGAAAAGCTGTGGCGCGCTAGATCTTCATTCATTAAATAATGTGGCTGATCTGATGGCCTAGAAGTGCCCATCTATGGGGGATCTGAGACAAACTCATCACACCAAGCCTTTAAAAGTCAGACTCACAGGATTAGAACACATGGCAGGCTGGATGGTCAGATGACGCCAGCTCTAACCATCTGAAATCAATAGAGAATTACAAAAAATCGTGGTTGCATCAAACCATAACCATAGGTGCTCATAATAGTATCATTTAATGTGTCTTTTCAAGACGATCTCAACCACATCATCACGCCAAATTTCTTTTACACACAACTTACTCGATTTGGAAAAAACCAGATCATATTCAAAACATGGATTTGAAAACAGATATGCCAAATTCAACCACATCTAGAAATTAACACTACTAACAGCATCAGTGCACCAAGGACTACATCATAGCAACAAATTTGAAGCAAAATGGTGAAGAATTATACCTGTTGAAGCTCAACTCTGAAGCTCTAAAATGGAGTTCCCAAGCTTGATTCAGGCCATGATTTTTCAAGTGCTTGAGCTGGTTAGCTTATCTGGATGTAGATGAAGCTAACTGAGTGGAGATTTGATTGATTAGGGCCTGGAAATGAAGAACAAAAATTCAAGCTTAAAAGTTCAAATGGGATCTCCGTAGGGTGACTCTGGCTATCAAAGCTTGTGGAAATGGGTGGTATGAAGCCCTTATTTATAGGACAGAAGTTTAGAATGTTGAGGGAGGGTAAATGGTGCAAACTGAAACGAATTCGTGCACACCTGTGTCATGAGCAAAGTGTGACTTGCAGCGTGTCAAAACTCATCCAAAACCTGCATTTCAAGGCTCTAATCAATCCATGCAACTCTTTTAATCATGTTTAGATGAAATTTGTGCCTTAATTTGGTGATTAGAAGTCACATTAATCAAGTTCAATTTTTTTCAAAGGCAATCTCAGTTTTAAACTTCCAATTTTGCAGCCATGGTTCTCACAATATAGGAGGCTTTATGAACTTATTCTTCTTGCATTGGATATAGGGAATTACAAGCTTTGAAATGTGAAAAGAAAGTATTGATTTGGCAATCTGAGCTGAGAGATATTGATCTTTAAGGACTAAAAATGACCTATAATGTGTTGATAAAATCCAAGGTCTTCCATGAGTTTTTGGAACTTTCATGATGAATCAAAGTTGTAGAGGACATCTTCAAGTTCATTTTAGAAAAAGAATGGGTTTTTTAATGATGAAAATTGACCAAGTTATGACCTTTGGAAGTTGGCATGAAAATCTCTTCAAAACACAAAATGACTTATAATGTCTCCATACTTTTGATGAATCATAGCACCCACAATTTGCTAAATTAGGTCAGACAATCTTAACCAACTTTGAATCTCTTGAACATTTCTTGCAAATTAAGGCATGATGAGTCATATATGACCTTGAAATGATGTTGTCTTGAAGTACATTTGATGATGATGCGACCTTGGGGCTTGAGGATGCCACAAAGTTAAGAATAAAACCTTGCTTGAGGTTGAAGAATCATGTTCTTCTTCTTGAAAATCAAACCATGATACCTTGATCCCATGGTTAGAAATTATGCTATGCATAAATGAATATGAAAATGGCAAGAAACATAAGCCAAAAACTTAAGAAAAGATGGGAAAATTTTGGGGTGTTACACAAAGCACATTTGTGTTTTCTTTGCTTATTGTATGCTTACTTTGATAACCTTATACAAAATCCAAAATATGTGTTGTTTTCTTTTCTTATTGTACACGGTAGGAACTTGCAATCAAATGATCAAGCTTGGTTTCTAAGTTACGGTTTTGGTTCCCAAAGTAAAAGTCCTTGTCAACAAATGGTTCACAATAATCATATAAAGCTTTATTCAACGTCATTTAATCAAGTGAAGTTCAAGATTGTTTCATGATTTCAAAGATTATTCAAGTGTTTATTTCCATGCCATCTTCATCCATTTTTCAAGCAATCATCCAAGATTATTCAAATAGGCAAGAAAATTTTCCTCATTTGGTGTCCAAGTGTTCATCAATGGGCCCTTGGATGTAAGACATGGCAAGCAATCACAAGTTGGCACATGTCTTGTTGGCCTACAGTCAAGTATAGCATGTCACTTGGTCCAACCACCATAAATTCTTTATTTTTCAACATTTTTGGAATCTTCTTTGAGCCAAATGTCACATTTTAACTCCTCTACATTTTTGCTTCAAAGTGCAAACAATAATTCAACCTCTAAGTCCATCAATTTTAGGATTTTCTCAGCTGCCCATGTGTGCAGAAAAGTAGGCCTAAGACCTGGTCGACATAATGCCTTGCCTAGAATTTCGGGTCACTACCGCAACTTTGAATCAATGCCATTTTCAATCCAAGCATCCTCTTGATGTGAATCTTTTTTCATTTGATTCTTTGCCATGATAAGATCATTTGGCAAAAATAAAATCTCAAAATGAGCTTCATTTGGCCTAAGCTCAAACATGGTGCGTTAAACTCATCTTTTTGATCAACTTCAGGTCATGAGTTTCATGTCAAATCTTAATTTGGGACCACCTGCACATGTTAAAAATTTTCGGCAAAGTAAAACACATCTGAACAAACACAAAATGACTTATTTCAAGTGCCAATTCACATATTTCATGGTTCATGCTCACACGGTTGCAAATCACCAAATTTTAATCATAATTCACATGAATTCAGATTTATTTCACATGTGTGAGCTCAACAACACTTTTCCTATAAATAGAGGAAGCATTTACCTTCATTAGTAAGATTTGAAAGCCAAAGAAACTCTGCAACCATTTGTACCTTATATCTCAAAAAATCAGTCAACTATTTCTCTAATTCAAGCTCTTTTAGCTTTGAATCTTCGCCTAGAATCACTCACTGACACCTTCTAAAGCTAATTGTACCATTGCCATGCCTTGGTGCTACTTGAATCAGCTCTCCATTTGCACCATTGTTAACCTTCGAAGCTTCAACTAAAAAGGTAGTTACACGTAACATTTCTGAGCAAATAAGTTACCAGTGTGTTCGGCTTGATTCATTGACCAAAAGCCCTCTTCTACCTTGAATTTATCTTTTGATTTAGTCATTTAATTTTACTTTTAAGAACTAGGGTTCTTCACGTGTTTGAGAAAACTCTCTCTGCTCAGAGCAAACCAATTTTTCTGATGCAGAGAGACATGAACGATTATGTGTTGTGCATTAGAATCCATGCTTTATTCAAGCTAAAAACACGAGTTCATGAATTTGAAAAATCAAACTGATGGTTGAAGATGAAGATGCTCTTCGAGCACTCTGGTGAAAAATTTTGAATTCTCCGCCAATCACAACCTGACACGAATGCTAGTCGTTGGATCTTTTTCATTTAAATTGTTTTTTATTTCAACTTCTTCTCTGATTTTTATTTTAATCATTTTTAATGATTTTTTTCATAATTTTATAAAAATATTTTCTACCGCATATATGTTTTGCAAAAATTTTAAAAATCATTTTTCATTTAATCCATATTTTCTTCTAATTTTTATTTAATTTTGAATTTTTTTTATCATTTCAAATATTTTTGCATCTAACTTTTGAGATCTTTCTATTTGAAATAATTTTGACTTCTCATTATTTTCTCAACCATTTATTTGGTGTTTTGATGCATCTTTGGCATTTTTCTTTTATTTTCCATTTAAAATCATTTTTAAATCCTTTTTTTTCTATAATTTTGGGATGGTTTTGAACTTGTCTCTTGATGAATTCTTAGTTGAATATATTTTCAACATTTCAAGTGTTTGGTTGATAATCCCTTGATTGATTAAACCTTCTTTGGTTCAAACATGTTAACAGATGATTATTTGGATCATCTGTGACATTTTGCATTAGATATAGGTTATCCCTTGATGATCACTGCTTTGTGGCATTTGAATTGTTGATAGATGATCCTTAGTGATAGTTTGAGCCTTCATGTAATTTCCTCATTTTTCTTCTCTTTTCCATCTCCTTTCTTCTTGTTTTAACTTTTGTGTTACATTACTTTAGGAGGATGATTTTGTATCATTTCTCTAGCATGTTTGAACATATAAATTGTTATTGACAAACCTTAGATAGGTGTGACTTTTACATAAGTACACTCACAATTGCTTAACATAACCCTAAGTTATCCCGACTCAATTGATTTTTTACTAATACTAACATTGACATATTAATTGTGCTAACATCTCAAATTTATTTTTATGCCTTTACATTTATATCATTTACTTTATGTCATTTAAATTCATGGATTTTATATTCTTGTCTTTAGGTTCTGCATTTTATCTTTATGCCTTTCATCTTTATGCATTTTTTGTTTCCTTATTTTCAAAAAGAACAAAAACATGATAAAATAGCTAAGACCCTAAAAAACTTAATCTCCTGGAATTTGTATTACTATCCCTTGCTTGAGGAGTATTTTGGACTATGGACTTAGGACCTAGTGCCTTTCCTTTTCCTGGAGTAGTATCTGAGACATAGTGCTACACCTAAGACTTTATGATCCTCGATTCAAGACTTGGATGTTGTCTCTGTGGCTCTATGACCTTTATATTCATATGTTCTTTTGATATTCATCTGTGCTTGTTGCTTGTTAATCTTGTGGCTCATTCCAAAGGGAAATGAATGTTGGTTTTGACTTATGTTAAATGCTTTCCTCTTCTTGTGGTTTGTAACTTGCATACACCGAGGCTTTCTCTTGGGTTACCTGACAATGAGACCATTTACTTTATGCTTTAGGATAGTCTCTTCTTCTCCTTCCCAATTCTTAAATTTTCACAGCTTCTCTCTATTTCAAAAACTTCTTATTTTTAAACTTCACACATTTTCTCAATAAACCTTGACTTTGCCCAGTGATCTAGAAAATATTTTTCTTAATAATTGTTAAAACACTTAAGCATATTCAAACTCATTTCAAAACTTCTAAAATAGAAAAACCTCATCAAACTCATTTTTGTCCCTTTGTGCGCTTTTCTTTAAAAAGTTATTTTCAAAAGAATAGATATCAGTATATTCTTGTAGTGATGCAAACTACTATACTTCTATAAGATGCTGAGAAATGATTGACATTTTCCATATTAATGTTGAGATGTGCTTGTGAGAAATTCCATGTAAAAGTTCTCCATATCTAGATGATGAAAATGCTCATTTCCTCATACTTGTGGGTAGTAAGTTGAGTTTTCCACTCGAATACGAAAAAATATCTTTTCACTTGATATCAATCAACAAACAACCCATATTTATATCGACACATATTTGCAAGTGGTTCTCGTTAAGTACAATGGATGTGAGGGGTGCTAATAATATCCCCTTGCATAACCAATCGCGTATCCAAATCCCTCTCTTTTTTTTTATCTTTTTGCTTTTTGTGAGTTTTATTTGACCTTTTCCGTTTTCCCTTTGGAAATAATATAATTCGATGGCAACTCTTGCTTTTCGAGTTAAGTTAATCAATAGCTTAATCTCAATGATTTTTCCTGCCACGAAAGGATGGTGTGTTGATGGATTAATTCTCTCGAAGATTGAATGCATAGCCAAATTATCTTAACACAACTACCCTACCAATGGTTAAGAGGAAGGGTTTTTAATTTTGAAAGAAACACCAACTTATAGGCTCAAGGTGGTTGACTAGGGATTAACTTCTTATCTCTCCGGTGATTGGGAATTTGAAACAATGCCTTACATCATCAGTAAAGTTCTATTTAAAAGTATACCACACCAATTTCAGGTATCTGATTTTGTATTTTTTTTTGTTGCATAAATGAAGGAAAAAATAGCAAGAGTGAATACAAATGGATTGATTCATAAAATTCATGATCACTTCATTAGTATTACCATTAAAGACAATAATATTTAAAAACAAGTAGCATTTAAATGACAAAGAAATTACAAATGCAAATGATAACAATGCTTAAATAATTGCCAATGTTGAGGATGATTTCATGTATGATCCACAGACTTTAGGAAATGCCCATTGAGGTTTTTGCACTTATCAGGGAGAGAGGTTGATGTTCACCACCAAGATTCTGTTTGGAAAGGATATGTACTTCTTGTCGATCAATTGTTGCACCTTAACTTGGAAAGCTTTGCAGTCTTCAGTTGAGTGCCCTATTGATCCAGAATGATATCCATATTGCACATAGGAATCATACACATGCAAGTATAGCTTTAAGATAGGCGTGAGAGCCACCAACGTGCTTTGAATCACAAGTTGCACGACTTGGTTGTACGACATAGGAATTGGATCAATAGGAGCATTCCTTCTTTCCAAGTTGTTGCAAGGCCTATGCTGGTTCTGTTGCTGATTCTCATATCATCGGCTTTAGGCTTGCTGATTTGAAAGAAGAGCTTTCCCAAGTTGTTGGTAGGGTGCTCTAAGAATTATTGGTTGCCCGTAAGGATAGCATGGCACTGGAAATGATGATCATTGAGAAAATGAGGGATCATAAGGTCTTGCTGGTGCATCATGAGAATACTCGACCTCCACCATGATTGCATTGATTACATCTTATTCTTCGTCTTGAGAGCTGCTGAAGGATATATCTCGCTAGTCTGGATGCTCAAGGTATCTTGGATTTTTTTGCTCCTGAGATCGCTCTCAGTGTTTTCTCCAACTTTCACCAAGTTGAAAAAGTCTAATGACACAATACCTAACATTCTTTTTGAAGTACGAGCTTTGAAGGGTATCCATGAACACGTCAAATAACTCTTTGTCTAAGAGTGGTGGTTGCAATTGGGTTGCCAGTTCTCTCCACCGTTGTGCATATCCTCTGAAGGATTTATTGTCTTTCTGAGACATACTTAAAAATTGTCTTATATCTGGAGCTTATCATCAAGTTGTAGTTACATTGCTTTAAAAAGGCGTTGGCTAAGTCTTTCCATGATTGAAAGTGGCTCTTTTCCAGCCTTATGTACCAACCCAATGATGCCCCACTTAAACTGTCTTGAAAATAGTGAATCATCAGCTTATCATCATGAGTAAAGGAGGTCATTTTTCGACAAAACATCAGTAAATGGTGTCTTAGAAAGCTATCCCTTTTGTACTTCTCGAAGTCGGGTACTTTAAATTTTAAGGGTATGACCAGATCTGGCATCAAACACTAATCATCAAGTCTCAATGTGTTAAATCCTTCCATATTCTTCAATCGCTTTTCAAGATCACGACATATTTCTGCGACTTCAGCAAATTGAGAATGCTTCGTTTTTTTCATTAGGTGGGCACTCTGAGAATTTGGCATGCTCTTTTCAAATTGAGGACAATGGAATTCTTCTGCATAATGGGGACCTCATTAGATATCGAGATATGCACCGGCATAGTTTGAGTAGGAACACCCACTTTGTAACACCCCAAATTTATTGGAATATTATTTAATTTATTTAAATAGGAATATTCGTATTTTTGGTGATTTGCGGTGGTTGATATGAAGTATTGAGAATTATGGATTTTGAGTTATTTATTTAAATGATAGTGTATAATATGAAAATATTGGTATTATTATTAATTTAAATAAATATAAGTGAATTAAGGGCAAAATGGACATTTGAGGAGGAGTTAGTGAGGGTGAAGTTGGAAAGCCCAATTTTAAGGCCCAAACTTAGGTTTAACAAAAAGGAATTTTGAGGAAATTAGGATTCATTCTTGTTAGATCGTGAAAAGGGAAGAAATAGAGGCCAGAGCTCTGAGGAAGAGATTTGAGGCAAAAGCTTCGCAAGGTTTCCAAGAATCAAGGAGAAGGCTTAGAGTCGGAAATTAAGGTATGGGGAGTATTTCCTTCATTGTCTTCAATGTGTGATTTCAATGTGTTTAAAGCCGATTTAAGGGTTTAAAGGGTTTCAGGTTGATTTTGAGATAAAGGGAATTAGGCCTTCGTGGCCAAAATCTATTATTGAGGTTTTAATCGTATAGGGATTTGAACTGATGGTCTGATAAGTTTGAGGTCGATTTGGGTTTGAGGGAAGGTAGGCCTTCGTGGCCAAAATATGTTGTTGAGGTTTCAACCCTGTAGGGTAATTAGATTGTGAGAAACTCTAATGACTGTGGTGTATTTGTAAGGTAATTAGAACGTGAATAGGATACGGGATTGGCCTAATAAGTCGTAGATTTTGTGCCTTTATCGCCATAATACCTTAGAAATAACTTAGGGATGTTTTTGGGACATTGGGGAAGTGAATCATTGGACTTTTGGGTTGATTTTAGGTTTTGGTGCATAACAGTGTTTTGTTGTAATCGCGTGTTCGCACAGCGAACGAAACTCGTCCCAGACTTGCACTGCGAATGATTGTTCACAAAAATAAATTGCACTAGTTTTGTCCAATCAATTAGACAGAAATTATCGAAAGAATGATTGTACAGAAATACCACACATTATACATTTTTTGTTGAATCAATTGTCATAGCACTGGAAATTTGTAAAACCAAAAAAAGAAAAAAAAAGTGTAACAAACACAAAAGAATTGAAATCCTACAATGAACTACTTTTGTTCAATCAATACTCCCTACAACATAATCACTCTCATATCAATATGAAAAAGTTGCAGTGTATTCTACCCCTTCCAAAATTCATTAACATATAAAAGAATATAAAAATATAATTGAAGCTTAAAGTCAAGAAGCAGTAAAAATGAAATCCAAAATATAAGAAGAGTTGAAGAAAAAATAAAAGAAAGATAAAGAATAAAAGAAAGGAAAAAGAATATGCTAGAGTTAACTTTTGGAATTTTCACCATCGTTCCAACAAGAGCATGCCATAGTTGAGGATCCACATCTTTCCCAAGAATTTTCAGTTGCAAATTAATCGACTGTAGTGTTTTGTTTATCAATGAAGTAGCTTATTCTGCAGGCGAACATGATTGCTACCAACCACTTATGTTGTTCCTATTTAGCCCTAAATTATTAACCCTAATTTTATAATGAATCATAATCCAGTGCAATTATATTTAATACGTAAGTCCAAATAAAAAGCCAAAGTGAAATAGTGGTGAAGTAGTGTGCCCAGTAACCAAGTGGTTTAGAGGACGAATCTGAGTGTGTGCAAAATTTTTGATAACCTTTTAATGAGAATATGCCACATCAGCGCCACATGTATGCCAACCTAAAGGACTAAAAAGGGTATTTTTCCTAAAAGTTATTACAACAGTATTTGTATGTAATATGTAGTATGTATTACTGTGTATACAAAATGCCGATATATTGTACCGAAACACTCATTCACGGTTACCTCGCGGTTACTGTGTATGTGTAGAATGAAAATTTTTCAAAAGAAAATGATAAAGTATTATGTTATTATATAATTAAATAATAATAAATTGTTGTTATCATTTATTTTAAAATATTTTGGTATACGTTAATAACCGGACAATAGAAATTCCAATTAACTCATGATCAGTCGCCAACATTTAAACGGGACATCTGCTAGTGGATAGCGGGATTGGTCCCTCTTGGATTATTCGGTCGCAAGGCCGGATATCAAGATTTTCAAAATAATAATAATAATAATAATAATAATAATAATAATAATAATAATAATAATAATAATAATAATAATTATTATTATTATTATTATTATTATTATTATTATTATAATTATAATGATAATATGTTTATTATTGTTTTTTTGTGGTGAACGGTTATGACCTTAGTCTTCTTTTATTTTGTTTTGGTATTTTTAAATACATCCTACGTATCATACCTTTCTCTATACACTCTTTATGTAACTTCTTTTCTCATCTCACTCCCTCGTATGTAAAATGAGTATTCTTTAATGTAATGTAATGAAGAAAAGAAAAAGACAATATCAAAGGAGGACAACCATGAAGGTCTAGCTTGGAGAAGCATAAATCGTTATTAGATTTAGCTTAGGTTCTCATTCGCTTGAGATATCTAAAAGAGTATTTTTAGATATAAAATTTATTGATACAAACCATCAATGGACTATATCTTTACAAAACCCCTTGCTGAAGATAGATTTGTTTTCATTCTAAAAGATTTTAAAATGGACTTATATCCATAATGAAAAAGATGTTTTCAGAATTTTAATCTCTTAGAATGGTATAATGAGACTCTGAAATCTATTTTGGTTCTGAACGTGTGAGTCTTCTAAAGTGAGAAGGTTTCAAAAATTTAGACGTATATAGTTGGAATTTTTTTGGTTAAACAAATTTGCCCTCTGGATACTGAAAAATTTCACATCAAATAGTTGTCAATCAGTTTTGGAAAGTGGGACATTTTTAAACACAGTTGTTTTAGAAAACTGAACTATTTCTAACGTCTACGTGACACATTGGGTTTAATCATTAATCTTGGGATTAGGTTAAATCTTTTCGGCTTACTCCCTTTGTCATATTTTGTGCTAACTGCTTTATTTGTCATGATTACTTACTTTTTTCATAATTGCAAATATCTCTATTTAAACCCTCTTCACTCACTTCACACACCTTCAAACCTTTTCACTCCTCACACTTTCTTGCTTTCAAACCGAAAAAGCTCTCAAACCCTAAACCGCTCTCTCTGCATCAATGGCTTCCCAACAACAACAATCATCTACTCATCAATCACAGCAACAAGATCAACAAACTCTTCAACAACATCCACAAATTACTGTTGAACAACTGCAAGAAGTTGCCTTCCAAAGGGTTGTGCGAAGAACTCTTTCATCATAACCACCTGAGTACATCCCTCATATCCTCCAATCTAACAGGACACCATCTAGTGTGAATCCTAACAGGCTTTTGTATACTAAAGATTCGTACAACACTCCTGAAGTCACACTTTCAACACTTGAAAAAATACCTGGAAATTCTCAATGAACTTATATTTGATTTTGACAATTTGAAGGCTCATGGTTTCGACCTTCTACCTATTATTCAAACTAAATGTTAGGACATATAATTCCCATTTCTTGTAAGTAAATTCTGGATTCATGCCAAGAACTCCTCTACTCAAATAGTTTCTTTTGTTTTTGGCAAAAATATTGTCATCACTACGAATATTATAGACAAACTCATTTGCCATGACAGTTATGGAGTCAAATGAGAGTTGATGGGAGAAATAAGATCTGATATTGCTGAGGTGCCCAAGGGTATTTCCACAACTAGATTTGGGAAAGAACCTTCATCTTATTCATAGGATTAGAATTACTCTTGGTTGCTTTAATCCCAGAAAGCCATCCAACACCCCAGACTATATAAACCTTGATCAATAATATGTTCTTCATTTTATTGATGATGATATGAAAGTGACCATGCCTTCATTTCTCTTTTAGTTCTTAAGATATTTTGTGAAGGACTCAAGAAATGGAAGCAGAAAGATGAAGTCCTAGATTCCATTTGGGAGATTGGTTTCAGATATTCTGATGGAGAGCCATCTTATAGACTCTCTAACAGATGCTGAAAAGTCTTAAGGGATGGTGTCATACCCTAATTTTTAACCCTAAGATCCCACCTAATTTTCATCTTTGCAATGCATAAAGATCACAAACTTGGTTGTTTCCTAACCCTCTAATTTTTGGGTCTGACTTTGCAGAGATCATCAAGCACCTCTTTGTGTATCCTTCATTTTTATACTATATGCTTTATAATTCACTAATCAAAATACAAAAAATATTCCTTGTCCCCTTTTTTGTTTCTTTTGCAAGGTAGGGTTGGGAATCAAGAGCATAAAATGATTGTATCCTCATCTAGGGTTTGAGTTCCTCAAGTCACAGTGTGTTCAACCATTGATTTTCAAAGGCTATTCATCAAAGCATGAACTATAATCTCAAAGCATAGGGTCTCAAGCATCATTCAACTTCATTTGATCAAAGATATTTCAAAGTTTGATAGCTTGTTTTTTTAAGAAACTTCAAAGGTCCGTGTGCTTATATACATGCCTTCATCAACAAATTTCCTCAAGGCATTGCAAGATTAATCAAAGGAAAATTACGAGTACATAATTTTAAGTTTATATGATCATCAATGTACCTTGAAATGCAAGAAAAAGTTCAAGGTTGCAAGTTTGTCCAAGGAGGTTTGACCTAAAAAGTCAACATTATAAGTCCAACTTTAAAATATCATAACTTCTTTATACTTCAACATTTATGAGTGCTTATTTGGAAAAATGACTCTTCTTTACATCCCCTCCAACTTCTCTTTACAAGTCAAGAGCCAATTATGCTTGGAAGATCATCAAAAGTTTGGAAATTTTATAGGTCATTTTGTGGACTTAGTGAAATTTGACCTAAATTCAAGTGATATTTTCCTAACTTCCAAATATCATAACTCTCACAATTTTCAAATTTTGTGGGCATTTCTTTTTTCTAATTATCCTATTTTATGCCCTCCTCAAGTTTGTTTCAAGGATCAAAGGCCAATTATGCTTGGAAGACCATGAAAAGTTTGAAAACATGATAGGTCATTTTGGACTTAGAATTTTCTTGACCTCTGGTTACAGGTCATTGTGCCAACTTTTTGAGCTCGTAACTTTTTGCTCAAGCATCCAAATGAAACCTTTATTTTCACATTGTATTCTTTAGCATGATGTGATCATTTTTCAAAAAGAATGAGCATTAAAGGTCAAGTGTATACGATTTCTCATTGGTTTGAAGTTGACCCTTTGGAACTAAATTTGCTCATGGTCAGAAATAGAAATTCACTCAATTCTTAATTTTAAGCCAAATTTTGCACATGTTTTGTCCATGATGATGTTAAGTAATACCCTAGGATAAAAAACGACCCAAAGTTGGAAGGATTTTACTGCATTTTAGTTGACTTTGCATGCTAGAATCATCACAAACTTTGCATATGATTTCACACGAATTGTGACTAACTTCCACATATATCCCATTCATTTACCACAGCTAGAGGAAGCATTTTCACTGAAAACAAAGCTTGGATAGCCTCCAGAAACCCTACCCAATCTCCCACTTTCCACTAAAATTTTGAGATTTTGTTTTCAATTTCTAAGCATTTTCAACTTCATTTCTTGATTCCTTTAGCACCTTCGGCATCTTTGAAGATATTGCAACAATTCCCAAGCCTTGAGAGCCTCTGAATTGTGCTGACCATATCAACCTTACAGCCTCCTCTGATCATATTTGGACAAGGTAGTTTGAGGCTTCGTTTTCACTCAAACAAATCACCACAATGTAGCTTGATGGTCTCTGATGTTTTCCCCTAACTTATCTTGCTTTGATTAATCTTGTATGGCATTTAATTTTAATTTTCGTTTTTTCTTTCTTCACGTGTTTCTCTGAAATTCTCAAAGCTTAATTTATATAAATGAACTTTGAGCCTATGGTTGTATTTGTGATGAGGTAACGGTCACAATGGTGGGGGTGTCATTCTCTAATGTTACCATTTGCCAAAGCTCAAGTGAGAAGCTACCGGAGAAGACGACTAGAGATCAGCAATCGTGGCCTGAATTCGTTTTGATTTAAAAGTGATTCAGCATGTTAATTCACTTAAGGTACACTGTGTTTCTTTAGATCCAGGTCTTTGGATGCGTTTTAAATTTGATCTAATGACCACACGTGTGTTTGAATGCCAGCGTTAGATCTGATCTGATGGCTATATATTTTTGTTTCATTTTATTTTCTTTTTCTTTTAAATTTCTCATTTATTTTGAAAAATCATTAAAAAAAAATAGCACCCTTAACCTTTTTCACTCAAATTTATTTATATATTTTTCTAGAAGTAACCTTGTGTACTTTTTTTTCACTTCTTTATTTCATGATTTGCTATTTTTCATTTATTTTCTCTTTTTTCATGCATTTTAATTAGCTTAAAAATACTTTTATGCATTTTAAAGTTCTTCAAAAATTATCTTATGATCCTTGACTTGTTTCTGACCTCTCTTGGTTTTATTGAGCTTTTGTTTGATGTTTAGATGCTTCATTTGCATTTTATCTTTTATTTTCAATTTAAAATCAATTTAAGACTTTTTAATTGTTGATTATTGCACTTTAATTTTGTTTGACTTCTGGTTGCCTTGGATCATGACTTCTTGATCAAAATCATCCTCAATCCCAATGGACTTTAGGTGTTGATGAGGTTGAAAGAATCTTCATCAATTCAAACTTATTATTAAATGATCATTTGAATCATTTATAGTACTTTGGGTTGATGATAGGTTTAGTAACTTAATCAACCAAGAGAGGTGATTGAAATTGATGATAGATGGATCTCAAGTTATGATTCAATTTGGTTTTTCTCTTCATCTCTTCTCCTTTTTTTCTTTTTGTTTTCTCTTAATCAATTCGATGATTTAGTTTCCATCTTGTTCATGAAGTTTGGATTGATGCTTGATGAACTTTCATCATTTCAAATCTACCTTCCAATTGATCATGGATCATTTGAGGTACTTTGGATTGATGCATAAGTTTGTCCTAAGTTATCATGAAGAATGATTGATGTAATGGACCAATCTCCTTGCCTTAATGTTTGATCCCTCCTTGGTTTTTACTTGTCTTACATGTTTTAGGAGTATGATTTCTATCATATCTCTAACATGTATGGTACATAAATTATTATTGACCAGCCTCCTATAGTATGATCTTCCTAATAAATTATGCTACAATTTTTTAACATAGTGCTAAATTTTTCCCAAATTGGATCATTAATTGTAACATTAATACTAACATTATTATTGTGCTAACTTTTACTTTATGCCATTTACTTTCCTTACCCTTTACTTTCTTGTCATTGAATTTCTTGCTCTTTACTTTTTATGCCTTTATTTTTAGCATTACATTTCATATTCCTTCTTTTTCCTTTGTCCACTTGGACATTTTATTTTTCTTTTAAAAAAATTAATAAAGGAAAACACCTAAAAAAACTTTAATCTCTCTTGGACTAATGGTTATTATCCTTTACTTGACTAGGAGTTTGACCTATGGACTTTGGTTACTTTTTCCTATGCTATTGGATTCATCTGATACTTGAGACTTTTGGTTGACATTTGAACACTTGGCTCTGATACATAACTTGGACTTTATAGCTTTAGTTCTTCTTTCGGCTGATGCTTGTCTTATCCTGTGCTTACTTGTTGCTTATGGCTTACTCCAAAGGGATGGGATGTTGGTTTGACTCTTGTCGAGTGCTGACTAGATCCTAATTAGTACACGTGGACACACTTCCACTTTATTGATTTTCTTATGATTGTCTCTTCATCTTCTCCTCCTTCTTAAATTTTCAAAATCTTCTCCCTTTTTCAAAACCTTCTTGTTTTCAAATTTGAACCACTTTCTCAATAAACCTTGACTTTGTCAAGGGATTTTCAAAATATTTTTCTTAACTAAATGCTAAGACATCTTACGCATATCAAAAAAATTTCAAAAGAATTAAAAATCATTCAGATCTTTTGTGCCATTTGTCCACTTTTCAATTTAAAACATTTTTCTCAAATATTAGACATGATTCATCTTCATAGTTGAGATGTGATTCTCCTATCCCCATAGTATTGGTTGAAAAGATGTTGACATTTTTCATTTAGATATTGAGTGATAGACTTGTTGATTTCAATCCAAGCAAAATCCTTCCATCTCAAGATGATGCTAATGTTCCTTTCTCATACTTGTAGGTGATTAGTTGAGTTTTCCTCTTAAAGATGGCAAAATTCCTTTTCATTTGAAATCAATCAAAACAACCCTTATGTTATTTTTTTCATGAACTAAGAGGTTTTGATCCTCCATTGCATTTTTTAGGTATGTAGGCACGAGGCTCAAGAAGTCTTGTCAAACAAAAATCCTAAAAATACTTTTTTTTCTCATCTCTCCAATCTTTTGCAAACAACCCTTTTTAAGCCAAACGCAGATTTTCAAGAGGTTCCTGTAGAGTAATATAGATGTTTTTGGTGCTAATACATTCCATTTGCATAACCAATCATCGCACCCTCGTCTATTGTTTTATTAGTTTTATTTTAAAACTTCTGTGGGTTTTATTCGTTCTTTTCCCATTCCTTTGGAAACAATAAAGAATGGTGGCAACTCTTGCTTTGTGAGTTAACTAAATAAATAACTTAACCTTAAATTTTTCACTGCTACAGCTGGTATCTGCTGTTGGGAATTTATTCAACGCCAAGAGTTTGAAAAATATGGGCATGATTTCTTCTCTCAAAAGCCCACTTGAGTTAGTTTTGAAAAAACTTTGATTTGTAGAAACCCAATTCAATCCCCCCCCCCCCTTTCTTGTTTTTCTTGTCACCTTCATCCTATTTTGTTAAAAATTGCAAAGTTAACAATTAATTTGCAGTATGGAGCAAACCTTTTCTTGGCCGGTCTTCGTACATATTTTCAGTAGTTTCCTGGGCAATACCTTTAAAGAGGGAACCATGTTAACACTGATCAACTTTCCCCTTCTAAGATACTCATTTATTATATCATGAGAGAATAAAAATAACAACCTTAAACATGGAGCTTTTTGAAATCTTTGCTTCCAGCATTGGTGAAGTCTTTAGGAATATTGACGACTAATGTAACACCCTTCTAATCCCCACGGAAAAATACATATTTAATCAGAGTAAATTAACATGCTTTCACAAAGGGCGTCACACATAATTACAAAATCTTAACATTCACCTGTCATATTCATGTAACATTGAAATAAATAGTCATTCTATTAAATTTTCATCTTGCATGAAGCAACGGATTCAATTTGGTTTACATAACTCTTCACAGAAAATTCATGTTCATCACTTAATCATCAACACTTAGGCACAGAGGCCATTATCACATATCTCAAATACATTTTAAACACAACTTAGAATATGCAATATATCTCTAAGGCATAAACCCCGCGATCCCAGTGTTACATAACCAGAGCATGACTTGACCCAACATTATTAAATACTAATAGCCGCACCAACAGCGACCTCACAACTACTACCAGTACTACTCCTTGGTACCTGCACGATGTCATGTAGGACATCATTCCAGCAGAAGGGTGAGAAACATTACTATAATAATCAATGCACATAATCATATATCAATGCACAAGTACAGAATATATATATATTTCACAGTTTCTCACTACAATGCCTCACAATCCATTATCATACATCATAATGTATATATGTATAAAACCAAGCATTTTATCATGCATACATTCACAATTACAATTAATCAACATAGACTTATACATTATGTTTCATTTACCGCCAATCATATAAACATGCACAATCATACTTAATCATCAATTCATTAGTCAATATCTTTCACATTTACATTATTCTCACATCTACCAAGCAAAACATGTATATATATATATATATATATATATATATATATATATATATATATATATATATATATATATATATATATATATATATATATATATATATATATATATATATATATATATATATATATATATATATATATATATATATATATATATATATATATATATATATATATATATATATATATATATATATATATATATATATATATACTATTACATCCTCTGGCATTATTCATAATTTCTCATATACACTACAACCAAGCACATTCAATCATGCTTCTATAATTCACATTATTTTCACATAAACATACACATACATGTTTATTTCACCAATGCATCATATAAAGATGAATCATGCAACTCATAGAGACCGACTCACAACTCTATGCAGATGCAAATGCGGGTACCGACTCAATTCAGCAGGTTCAATTGAAGAACCAAAAATAACCATCACTCACACCCCACAAGGGCACACGAGGTTCTGCAGATTCTCCGAGGAATCAATATAACCATCGCAACATACAAGGTTCTGTAAATCCTCCGAGGGATCAATAAATAACCATCGCCACATACGAGGTTCGGCAAATCCTCCGAGGGATCAATTAATAACCATCGCTCATACCCCACAAGGGCACACGAGGTTCTGCAGATTCTCCGAGGAATCAGACACACAAGTATGCAATTATGATGCTTCACATGCAAAATGACCTAATCAATTATAGACCATCGCTCACACCCCACAAGGGCACACGATGTCTCTGCAGATCCTCCACGGGATCAACCGATACAACATGCATACGTGTTTGCAAACATACTCATGCATTCATTACATATGACATACAATAATCATACCTTCACAATGTATATAGCATTCATCATTCGTCACGCATCAACACGTACGTTAAATATACACTCACGAATATATTTACCCTATATTCGTCATTCATCTCATATTGTTTCATACTAGATTCGCATTCATAACTCACAATTATCGTGCCAAACGGCAACAAACTCAATCCCACCCAATAATGCATTTTTAATTAATTTAAACAACGCATCACATATGCCAAAAGGCCACATATTCACAATCAATTCATAATCTAGGATTCACGCCATACGGCTACCCACATCACAACGTACACAAGCTATTCACTACATGCTAAAACCAAAGACATCAATATTGGATGGAAACAATCAAAATAAAACAAATGTTGTCCCATTCACCAACCTTCGCCTGGCGAAGCCATTGGCGAACCTTCATTGCAATGTTCGCCTGGCGAACTTGCCAGCGAAGACCACTGGGAGCTATTCTGGAATTACTCGCTAGCACACTCGCCTGGCGAACCTTCGCCACTCTCATTCGCCTGGCGAACTTGCCAGCAAAGACAGGGTTTTTGGTTCTGACTTGATTCGCTACCGTTCGCTGGGCTTCGCCTGGCGAAGCCTCGCTGCCATTCGCCTGGCGAACCTGCGAGATCAGAACTTCCATGGCTGTTCAAAAGCCCAAACCTCACAAAACCAACCGATTTAATCCAAATCAGCCCCAGTAGCACAACCCACTCATCACTCGACTATACTACACCGTCTATTCCAAATTCTAACCAATAAAACTCAGTTTCTACCGATTAAACTCATTTAGACCTAAAATGGAAAATATCCAAAAACACCCAAACAATCCAACACACATACACAATGATTAAGATAGTAAGATTTCACACCCTTACCTCGATTAATCGGAAGCTAGAGGATGTTCTTGATGATTCTCCAAGTTTCTTCTTTTTCTCCTCATTTTCTCTTCTTCCTCTTTCTTTCCCTTTCTTTTATCTTCCTTCTTTCTTTTCTTTTCCTCTTCCTCATATATATATATATATATATATATATATATATATATATATATATATATATATATATATATATATATATATATATATATATATATATATATATATATATATATATATATATATATATATATATATATATATATATATATATATATATATATATATATATATATATATATATATATATATATATATATATATATATATATATATATATATATATATATATATATATATATATATATATATATATATATATATATATATATATATATATATATATATATATATATATATATATATATCTTTCCCTTTATTTCTATCCAATATATTCCCTCTCTCAAACATCTATAAATCCATTTAAACAATCATCTAATTATTCAAATAATTAGAATAATCCAAATAAATCAATTAATTAATACAAATAATTAATGATTAAAAATTGGGTTGTTACAACTCTCCCCCACTTTAGGAATTTTCCTCCTCGAAAATGTTACCTCAATGAACCGAGTCGAATACGACTTCCTCATACCAATCTATCAAATCCCACTTTCTCTAGTTGGTTCACCCAACTGTCTTTACCGAAGAAATCTTCATTACCTCAAAGTTACTTCTTCCTCATCAATATGAACTAGCAATGTCTCAACAGTCAAATCCTTCCTCACTTGTACACAACTTTCCTGAATGCACTTGCACTTCCTCATTAGGCACATACCACATTATGTAAATTCACAAGCGACAGCGGTAAGATAATCTAACATGATACTTCTCCCACGCTTCCGCTGCGCCACTCTGATACTAAACAATAAAACACGATGTGTGCTTCCAAGACTTCAAAGCTCGATCAACACCCATCACCACTGAAACTCTCAGAACACGTCCTTTCTTGGATCTTCTTGATCTTTTCAGTCACCTCTTACACAATCCTCAGGTCCGAGCACAACGCTCTCGCCTGAATCATAACAATACAAAGGAGTCCTACACCTCCTACCACACAACGCTTCAGATCCCTATCTGACACAATATTCAACGATACCTCATACAATCTTTATCACTTCAATGATATCCATCTCAACCAGCTCCAACATAGAATGATTAATCCTCATTGGTAGGAAAAGAGCCAATCTAGTCATTCCATCCAAAATCACTCAATTAAAACCATATTCCTCAAATCCGGTTACATCTTTATAGCACTAGGATGGATACTCCATCTACCTCGATACTCTTATTCTGCATAATAATAACTAGAACATAACTCTATCCCGACATCTCATGATACCATTCCCATTAATACGAAAATCAGTCCTTCGACTTAATTCATCAAATTCGACCATCATCATCAGCATATACCAAATTTTCAAATCGATGCATCAGCTACTGCGTTGCTCTATCCGAATGGTAATTCAATCTAAAACCATAATCCCTCAGGAGTCTCAATCATTTTCCTCTGCCTCATATTCAAATCTCCCAATTCAAACCAATACCTTAAGCTCTTGAGATCACCAACCGTTTCAAATCTCACACTAACCAATTGGAGCCTCCAACTCCGGTACAGATACAATAACAACCAACTCTAAGCCACTTGTCAGATAATCCCTCTTATATACTTTAAATTGCCTTCAAGCAACTAAACTCACCGATGTTGCACTTAACATAACTCCCAAACATACCCACGAGGCATCACAAACCACGATAAACGATTCTGTCGAGTTTTGGTAAGAATCTATAAACGAGCTGTTGACAACTCTCTGAAACTCTTTGAAACCCTCTTCGCCTTGGCATAAAAATTGTTTTCCCTCTCACACTGATAACTTAAGTCCCCCATGCTCAACATGATTCCATATCTTCTTTGAATACACCAAAATATCATAGGTTAACACAACCATTTCCTCGCTCCATCAAGTAGGGAAAATCCCATGCCAAACGGATACTCACTCTCGCAAGTTATGGCGGAAACACACACCACACGCTCTGCATCTACAAAAAAATCCAAAAATAGTCCTTCAATAATTAATTTCATTCCATCCCAATACTCCACCATCATCTAGATCTTTGGACTAGCTCTCCAACGCTTCGAACCGTGCGTCATTCCGAGTTACGGTTCTCCCGTTACGACAAAAACACCAAACAACTTTCTCTGCCCAGGACTTCCTCGCCAGGCGAACATAGTAGCGAGTCGTTCGCTAGCATGCTCGCTAGGCGAAGGGTCTGGCGAATCATGACAGTCCGAAATCTCATTTTCGACCGTTACCTGACTTCCGAGTGTCCGATTTCGATTCCCTAAAAAAAGCTGCGATCTCGGAATTCAACATACTACAACAATTTCATACTTAGAAGACCATTCGACACATCCTCAACTCTTGGAACACTTAAAGGCCGAGTTACACCGATTTGCACTCCACATTCTTACTTTCTTTAACATCCACCAGATGTCACTATCCACACTCACATACTCGGCTTCACAATCTGCCGTCACAGCACACACGCTCGATACCAGTCTTAAAACTACTCCCTCGATTCAATCCTTGTCCATCCAAACAAACATACCATATGGAGTCCTCACTCTCGGACCGGTTCCCGTAACTGAGTCGGTCACAACTCCACTTCACGTTCTGACTGTTAATCACTACCTTGTCAAGATAACTCTTCAAACAACCACAATCAATCGGCAAATCGCCAACTTTCCCACTTCCATTATAACTCGAAGATTTCCATCAAAATTCAAACACTTCAACACTGTTCTGAGCCGACCCGGCCAAACAATTCTCAAGCACCCAGCTGAACTCCAGACAATTCACTGCTCACGCCATCTAAGCTTGCAAGACACGTCCATCCTATCCAACACAATCCAAACTACTATCAACAAGAGATTAAGGGTGATCAGTTCCTCATTTTGTTAATAGACAGCCGAAATCATGATGGGGTATAAACCATCTTTACCAAACTATAATAGCGCTTAACAACACACCGAGCTACAACTCCTTTCCTGCAGCCTCCTGGAGAATCACAAGCTTCTCCCCCACTTGGGTCATTCCAACTTCTGCAGAAGAAGACTAGACAACAAACACGTACCAACAGTGTTTCACACACATGTCGCGTACAAGGGAACAACCAACATTAGACAACTTGGTCGGATGGACCGACCTGCTCTGATACCACTAATGTAACACCCTTCTAATCCCCACCGAAAAATACATATTTAATCAGAGTAAATTAACATGCTTTCACAAAGGGCGTCACACATAATTACAAAATCTTAACATTCACCTGTCATATTCATGTAACATTGAAATAAATAGTCATTCTATTAAATTTTCATCTTGCATGAAGCAGCAGATTCAATTTGGTTTACATAACTCTTCACATAAAATTCATGTTCATCACATAATCATCAACACTTAGGCACAGAGGCCATTATCACATATCTCAAATACATTTTAAACACAACTTAGAATATGCAATATATCTCTAAGGCATAAACCCCGCGATCCCAGTGTTACATAACCAGAGCATGACTTGACCCAACATTATTAAATACTAATAGCCGCACCAACAGCGACCTCACAACTACTACCAGTATTACTCCTTGTTACCTGCACGATGTCATGTAGGACATCATTCCAGCAGAAGGGTGAGAAACATTACCATAATAATCAATGCACATAATCATATATCAATGCACAAGTACAGAATATATATATTTCACAGTTTCTCACTACAATGCCTCACAATCCATTATCATACATCATAATGTATATATGTATAAAACCAAGCATTTTATCATGCATACATTCACAATTACAATTAATCCACATAGACTTATACATTATGTTTCATTTACCGCCAATCATATAAACATGCACAATCATACTTAATCATCAATTCATTAGTCAATATCTTTCACATTTACATTATTCTCACATCTACCAAGCAAAACATGTATATATATATATATATATATATATATATATATATATATATATATATATATATATATATATATATATATATATATATATATATATATATATATATATATATATATATATATATATATATATATATATATATATATATATATATATATATATATATATATACTATTACATCCTATGGCATTATTCATAATTTCTCATATACACTACAACCAAGCACATTCAATCATGCTTCTATAATTCACATCATTTTCACATAAACATACACATACATGTTTATTTCACCAATGCATCATATAAAGATGAATCATGCAACTCATAGAGACCGACTCACGACTATATGCAGATGCAAATGCGGTACCGACTCAATTCAGCAGGTTCAATTGAAGAACCAAAAATAACCATCGCTCACACCCCACAAGGGCACACGAGGTTCTGCAGATTCTCCGAGGAATCAATATAACCATCGCAACATATAAGGTTCTGCAAATCCTCCGAGGGATCAATAAATAACCATCGCCACATACGAGGTTCTGCAAATCCTCTGAGGGATCAATAAATAACCATCGCTCACACCCCACAAGGGCACACGAGGTTCTGCAGATTCTCCGAGGAATCAGACACACACGTATGCAATTATGATGCTTCACATGCAAAATGACCTAATCAATTGTAGACCATCGCTCACACCCCACAAGGGCACACGATGTCTCTGCAGATCCTCCGCGGGATCAACCGATACAACATGCATACGTGTTTGCAAACATACTCATGCATTCATTACATATGACATACAGTAATCATACCTTCATAATGTATATCACATTCATCATTCGTCACGCATCAACACGTACGTTCAATATACACTCACAAATATATTTACCCTATATTCGTCATTCATCTCATATTGTTTCATACTAGATTCGCATTCATAACTCACAATTATCGTGCCAAACGGCAACAAACTCAATCCCACCCAATAATGCATTTTTAATTAATTTAAACAACGCATCACATATGCCAAAAGGCCACATATTCACAATCAATTCATAATCTAGGATTCACGCCATACGGCTATCCACAGCACAACGTACACAAGCTATTCGCTACATGCTAAAACCAAACACATCAATATTGGATGGAAACAATCAAAATAAAACAAATGTTGTCCCATTCGCCAACCTTCGCCTGGCGAAGCCATTAGCGAACCTTCGTTGCAACGTTCGCCTGGCGAACTTGCCAGCGAAGACCACTGGGAGCTATTCTGGAATTACTCGCTAGCACACTCGCCTGGCGAACCTTCGCCACTCTAATTCGCCTGGCGAACTTGCCAGCGAAGACAGGGTGTTTGGTTCTGACTTGATTCGCTACCAGGCGAAGCCTCGCTGCCATTCGCTTGGCGAACCTGCGAGATCAGATCTTCCATGGCTGTTGAAAAGCCCAAACCTCACAAAACCAACCGATTTAATCCAAATCAGCCCCAGTAGCACAACCCACTCATCACTCGACTATAATACATCGTCTATTCCAAATTCTAACCGATAAAACTCAGTTTCTACCGATTAAACTCATTTCGACCTAAAATGGAAAATATCCAAAAACACCCAAACAATCCAACACACATACACAATGATTAAGATAGTAAGATTTCACACCCTTACCTCGATTAATCGGAAGCTAGAGGATGTTCTTGATGATTCTCCAAGTTTCCTCTTTTTCTCCTCCTTTTCTTTTCTTCCTCTTTCTTTCCCTTTCTTTTCTCTTCCTTCTTTCTTTTCTTTTCCACTTCCTCATATATATATCTTTCCCTTTATTTCTATCCAATATATTCCCTCTCTCAAACATCTATAAATCCATTTAAACAATCATCTAATTATTCAAATAATTAGAATAATCCAAATAAATCAATTAATTAACACAAATAATTAATGATTAAAAATTGGGCTGTTACAACTAACTCTTTCACAAGCTTAGGATAATATGGGCTAAGATTTGACACACTCTTCATTGTCTGAGCATCCATGAGGAGCTCAAAAATTTCCTCTCACTTAAGACCCTCATTTGATAGTTCCCTTTCAGGGGATATCCTGTTGTGATAAACAAACTTACATTTGAACACTTTCCTTAGAGTGGAATAATGTGTTCTCCAAGGGCGAAACAAGAACATTAGTAGGAATTTTATTGCCACAAACTATTTTCTTATTCTTTTTGAGTGGAGGTATCATAATGTCATCGAGATTTTTCTCCACATCTTCTTCAATATTTTGGACTGCAGAAGCAACTATGCTTTTAGGGGTTACCTTCTTCTTTCCTACTGAGTTCTCACTAGCATCTACAACTTTCTTCTTCTTACTCAAGTTTTCTTCATTTTTGGTTGTCTTCTTTTCCATGGAAGTGGTAGACACCTTCTTTTAAGGAGTCTTCTTAGGATTTAGTGCATCTTTCTTCTTTTTAGCCTTCTTTTTTGACTTTTTGGCAGACATTTTAATTCCAACAACATCAGTAACAAGTTCAGCAATAGTATGATCTTCATTACTTTCAAGGACATGGTCTTCATCCAAATTCACAAATTTACCAACATTTTCATCAATATTGTCACTTGCATTATTCACATCATCTTTCATTTCATGATTAATAGGGGAACTTTGCTCATTTTCCTTTTGAGTTAGAGCCTCGGTGTCCAACATTTTAGACTAGCTGTCTAGAACATCTTAATTATCATCTTGAATTCCAATGTCATGTTCTTGGATTAGAACAACACCATCCTCTTGGAATTCTTCTTCTTCCATGGGGACTTCTTTTTTAACTTCTTCTGCCACTTCCTTGGAGCTAGTTTATTTACTACCGTCCTCTTCATCAAGATTTGTTTTTATAGATTTCTTTACACCATATTGAGGGTTGTTATTACCCATGTTTACACCATCTTCCACAAAAATATCTTCATCACTTGATTCTTAACTATTAACATCTTTCCCATTCAAAATTTTATGAATAAAACTATCTATTAGAGAGATATCTATAGTTGGTTCATCTATAGGCTTTTCACCTAGTACTTTCTCAATTTTATCTTCACTTGGGGTTTTGTCACATACATGAAGAGAATCTAGGATTTGACTTATGTTTTCAAATATTACATCTTTGGTTCTAGGTTTAGGACTTTCACCAAAAACTTTCGACACATTTTCAACCACGTCTTTATAGGATTGTGTTTCTAGAGATACAACATTTACCAGTTTCTGCAAAAACCATTTAAAGGGGCACAATTTAGAGCACTTCTTTTGTTGGATGTTTTGCAGAGGTTTCCTGGGTATGAGGAACCTCATTATCCTTTGAGGTTTTACTAACTTCATCATTTCCTTGACTAGTAAGATTCAACATTGTCAAAGGAACTTTATTAGTCCGATCACCCACCTTTTCAGCCTATTTTTTCGAACTTCTTTTGCTGGTTCCATGGTGGGAAAACCTCCAGCATGACTATCAGCCTTCCCTTTTAGGACAACTCCTTTAATTTTCACACCAAGCATGTTGATAACAAGCTTTTCTTCCTTGGCTTATTTCTTAGCTTACGTGGTCATTTTCTTTTTTTTCTTGAGGTATTAGTTCCTTGTCTTGTTCCCATCATGATTGCATCATTTCTGAGAGGAAAATTAGTGAAATGGCTTAGATTTAGGGAGATGAGAATGGAGAGAGGTTCTAAGAATATGAATGATTGTTTGAGAGACTTGAGGAGCGTAACGTAAGAATAGAAATAAATTTTAATAAAAATTGTTTTTAGAATACTAATGGGCAAAGCATAAAGTAACGTTCATGCCTTGGATTTGATAGATAAGAGAGATAATGATATGACACAATAACTCTCATGCCATATCAATATTAACTAATAGAGATTCTCAACAATACACAGACCTATGTAACTTCTCAATTTTTCAAATTGAGAAGCATCTAGTTCCTTGGTAAATATGCCCGCAAGTTGATTTTCTATGGACACATGATTCAGAGTAATTACTTTTCTTCAATAATCTCTATAAAGTGGTAATGAATGTCAATGTGTTTTGTACGATTGTGTTGACTGGATTTTTAAAAATATATAAAGCACCCACGTTGTCATAGCATAATGTCATAACATATTGATTGAGATTGTACTATTACAACATGTGTTTCATCCATAGCAATTGAGTGCAACTACTTCCAGTAGCAATGTACTCATCTTGAATAATGGATAATGAGAAAAAATATTTTATTTTTCCTAAACCATGAAATGAAGTTGTTTCCCAAGAAGAAACATCCATTAGAGTACTCTTTCTATCTTCAGCATTTCCTATAACGCCATAAACCCTAAAACATAAAATAAAGCGAAGATAACACAAATACACACTTAGAGTTTCACTCAAACACAACGTAAACATGATCCATAATGCATGTTGTTTAAAACGTGCATTAGATTAAACACCCGTCATCACATGCTCGCTTAAACATGGCTCATCACAGCAGAAATAAATCAACAACCAAGAAAACATCATAATCATAAAATAAGGTTATGACTAAATGCCTTAAACATAGCAACATTAAAATAACGTCAATTAGCTAAACATAATATTCTACCTCCTAGTGTTACAGATCAGAGCAACAAAATACTAAATAAGCGCATAAAATAGGAAAAAGAAGCAACGAAATACTAAATAAGGGCATAAAATAGGAAAAAGAAAAATAACCTATATGCCATCCTTCATCCTCTAAGAAGCTACTCACTTACCTGCTCCTGAATCCCCCCATAGGACTATAGCACACCAAATATTACCATACCATAGGCAACGCTTCACCAATTCCCATATGGAAGCAACTACTCACTCCTGAATCCTCACCGTCATACCAGAGCACACCAAAATTAGTTACTATCACCATAATAAACGCTTCACTAATCCCTCATTTGAATTAGCTACTCGCCCCTGAATCCATGCCACCAGACTAGAGGACACCAAAAATTGGACCAAAGCCTCTGACCTCCATTTGACGTCAACTCTCGTAGAGCTCCGAACGTTGGTCATGTTCAATAAAGAACCTATAACCAAATTAAAAAGACCAGTACTAGGTTCTTATGGTGTAAATCCAAATATACATCAACAAAATATATACCTTAATAAGCTAAGGCTCGCCTGGGGCTAGATAAAAGATTAATATCTGGTTATGACTTACACACAATAAAATGCCTTAAGAACATGAATAAAACGATAAAAAAGCTTCAGTAGGGCTTAAACATTATATGGAAAAAGGAAGAATAAACTATCAAAAGCATTACATCCTCAAAGGATGATTAACGACAAAATAAAGCTTTAAAAGGTCGAGATGCCACTAGGGCTATCCAACTTCTCTAGGTCTAGAACCTATCGAGTTCTACAATAACCACGGGTCGAGAATCCATTGGGGATCCCCGACTTCTCATGTCAAGAATCTATTGGGTTCTACAATAACACATGGTCAAGATCCCATTGGGGCTATTCGACTTCTCTATGTCTAGAACCTACCGATTTCTACAACACTATGGGTCGAGAACCTACTATGGCTCTCCGACTTCTCATGTCCAGAATCTACTGGGTTCCATAATGACCATAGATAAAGAGCCCGCTAAGGTTCTCCTACTTTTTCATTGAAGTTGTAGTTTTTTTCAACTTCAATTTATTGTATTTGGTATCTCCATTCTCTAAGGTTCTCTGGCTTTTCCATTAAAGTCGTAGTTATTTCCAACTTCAGTAAAGTCGTAAATCTTCAAAGATATTCGTCAAGATAAAATTCCCCCAGGATTGATCCATCATCAAGATTACAAAGTTATGAGAGCTTACTTGATTAAAATGCATTTATGTCAAGTTTAGAAGACCCAGGATAGAACTCAAAACGCTTCACCTTACAGGCTTTGCACCCGTATAAGCCTCATGATTTGGGGTCTTATGTACATCCCGAGAGTTTTAGGACTGATTATACTTCCTAGACTTTGATGTGGTCGGTGATTAGTGCGAAGCCGAGCATTATGTACATCCAGGGATTTTTATGAGACCGATTAGCGGGTTCCATACACATCCCATACTCAATTTACTGGCCTCTGAAAGGACCGTCCAGGTCAGAGCCGTAATGGAATTCCAAGGGACGAGTCCGTTACAGAACGATAAATGGTGAATTTGTTATAGAATCATTAATAAGAAGTCGATTACAAGTGGTTAGTAGTTATTAATTAACTATTAAAACCATGTGTTGCGGTGAGAACAGGATATCAAATTATTAATTAATTTGAATCACAAATCTTTAATTCACAACCGGTCTTTGATTTATCCGAAGAAAAGGTTAAAGAAAGGAAAAACCTATTTTGCATCGTAAACACAATGCAGGGAAAGATCTAGGGTTCGGGGGTTGGTTAAGCTTAGGGAAGGTACTAGCATCCTAAACTTTTGTAGTACTCTACAGGAACCTCTTGTTTTAAATGTGTTATTGCTAAAGTTATCTACTTGAGGGTAATGCTAAGGATTAAAGATAGAGAAAGACCTAAGGGTTAGTCCTAAGTTTACTCGCCAAGACTCGCATCTTGTGCCTACGTATCCGAGGTAGGGGATGGAATCAGAGTAATCGCAGTTCCCCTCGAAAGAGAGGAATTGAAACTTCTTGATTGTGATCAAGGTTTCAATGGGGAGTAAACGTTCTTAAGTAAGCGCTTACGTGGAGTATGGCAACTCCTAAATCTACGTTAAAAGTTTGACTTGAAAAGGTGTAAAATGTTACACGACGGGAACTTACATGGAGTGTAGCGACTCCTTATCCTAAGGCTAGGGTAAAGGGTAAAATTGTCCACGGCGGAACGCCTAAGCATGAGTACGGCGACTCAAAGTCTCAAGGTTTGGAAAAGGTAAGGGTTTGTCCACGGCGGGACGCCTAAGCACGAGTACGGTGACTCGGATCCTAAGGCTAGAATGGGCGAGGGTAAAGGAATATTGACGCGGCGCTCAAACAGTTAAACCTTTCCTTCGACGGGGATAAACGGTATAATAATAAACGGTGAAAATTACTAAAAAAATGAAAATTAACATAATATACATGTGATAATGGAATGTGAAATAGCAACCAGAATGTCAGATTATGTACAAGTAAGAATATAAAGAAAAGCTAGTAACAGGTTCATGGGCAATCGAGAATGATACTAGGAATGGAGGATTAAAATTAGAAAACAATTAGAAGTTAGGTGATAATCGTTTTGAGAAATTTGAGAAAAAAGTTTGAATTATAATTAAATAAAAAGGGGTGTTAGGATTTTTAAAAATAAGAAAAGGTTAGGAATTTTGATTAAAAAAATAAAAAAAGTTAGAACATTAATAAAAAAAGTTAGAAATTTTAAGTTAAAGAATGAGTTAGTTTTTAATTTTAGAAAAGGGTTTTAGTTTTAATTTAAAAAAAGTTAGATTTTATTTTTTTTTTAAAAGGTTGATTTTGATTTTTAAAAAATTAGATTTTATTTTAGATTAGAAATTAATTAGAATCTTAATAAAAAAAGTTAATGTTAATTAAAATAAAAGTTAGATTTTATCTTAAAAAATAAAAAGTTAACTATTTATTTTAAAAATTTCTTAGATTTTACAAAGAAAAGTTAATTAGAAATAAGTTACTGTTAATTTAAAAAATGTTAATTTTAATTATAAAAACAAAAAATATAAAACAAAAACTGAAAATATTAAAAAACAAGGAACTGGGTCGAGCCTGGGTTTTTGACGGTTTTGTGATGACAGTGATGGTGGACGGATTTTTCTTTTGATGGTTTTACAGTTGATGGCTTTTGTGGTTTTCTGAGGCTATGGGGTTTTGGTCGCGGATGAGGATTTTTAATGAAGACTGTAAGAGTCTTTGATGCTTACAGATCTCCGTTTTGTTGTTCTTGAGGGTCCTTTTTATACTTGATTTTTAAATCTTTTTCAATCTCGGATTCGATTTGAATATCTCAATCTTTTTCAATCTCGGATTTGATTTGAGTGGATTTTTGGTGATTTCAGATTTGATCCAATGATGGTGATGCTTATATTTGGATCTAATTTTCTTATGATGATGATATGATCTGATTGATTTGATGTAGCTCCATCTGTGATTTATTGTGATTGGATTTGATTAAAAAAGTGTTGAGATTTTTTATTAAAAGAGTGTTGGAAATTAAATTTAAAAATGTTAGCAAAGAAAGTTAGAGTTTCAAGTTAAAAAAAAAAAAAAATTAGAGTTTTAAGTTGTAAGTTAAAAATAAATAAATAAGTTAGAGTTTTTTAAAAATAAAAAGAAGTTCGAGTTTTTAAGAATAAAAAGAAGTTAGAGTTTTTTAGATTAAAAATAAGTTAGATCTTAATTTTTTTTAAAAAGGGTATTGGAATTTAATTTTAAAAAAAAATAAAATAAAAAGAATTTTAATTTGAAAAAGAAAGGTGTTAATTTAATAAAAATAAAATAAAATAAGATTTAGGTTTATTTTTTATTTTAAAAAAAAGTGTTAGAAATTAATTAAAAAAAGGTTATATTTTTTTTTAATTTACTCTTGAAGAAAAGAAAAAAAAAAGTTAAATTTTAATCTAAAACCTAAAAGTTAGTAAAAAAAGAAATTAAAATGATTTAAATAAATAAACTAAATAAAAAAAAGGTTAATAAAAAAAATTAGTAAAGTTATAAAAAAAAGTTTAATTAAATTATTATTAGTTTTAAAAAAAAAGAAGAAAAGAAAAGATTTAAAAAAAAAGGTTAATTTATTAAGTTAATCAGAATTTAAAAAAATAGAAAATAGAAAATGAAAGGGTAAAATTTGGGGTATGAAAGTTGCCCCTATTTAAATATCTTCACCGGATGATACGAGTGATGAAAATCCTCCTGAAATCATGGTGAAAGGTATTTAAATACAGATAACCGAAAATTTTGCCCTTAGATGCAAAGACATGCCATGCTACGGACAAAAGAAAACTATACAATGCCGACATGCCATGAACTCTAATATGATGAAAATGATGGAATGATAAATGCAGACGAAAACGAAAGCAAACAGGGATAAAGACGACACAATGATTAACCACTCACTTGGGCGAGGCAGCAACACAGAGGAAGCAACGAAGAGTCACAACATTCAGAATAACATTGAATGGAGTGAGGGTAAATCTGGGAAATATCAGGGAAAAAGAAACAAACATCAAAGACATCCGGAAGAACATCGAATGAACTCTGAAACACACCAGAGATACTCGGAAAAACATCGAATAAACTCTGGGACACATGTAGAAACAAAATGAAAACATCAAGAAGAGCATTAGGTGAAGACAAAGATTCTGAAGGTACATCCGAACATTTAGGAAAACAATAAATGTACGAGAAAAGTTTGAAGACATATCTAGAAGAACATCAAATAAGCAACAAAGGGGTTCTGGAAGAACATCAGAACAAAGACTCAATCTGGAAAAACATCAGAAAGAGAAACAAATCCGGCAAAATATCGGATAGATTCTGGGAAAACATCAGAATCAAAGGGAATATCTGGAAAAACATCAGATAAGTTCCAAAAGAACATCAGAACTAAGACTCAATCTGGAAAAACATCAGAAAGAGAAATAAATCTGGAAAAACATCGGATAGATTTTGGAAAAACATCAGAATCAAAAGGAATATCTGGAAAACCATCAGATAAGTTCCGGAAGAACATCAGAACAAAGACTCAATCTGGAAAAACCTAAGAAAGAGAAACAAATCCGAAAAAATATCGGATTAGAAATGCCATATCTGGAAGAACATCAGATAAGCCAAAAAACGGTTTGGTAGGTGCCAAGTGAGTTGGACATTGACCACAAGGTAAGACATGGATAAAACACAACCTCTGGAGAAATGAAAATGAGGATGAAACACTTATGATATGCATATGTATAAGAATTATGTTATGATATATGATCAAATGCAAATGTAGATGCCGACGACAAGACTCGACTCTTTTGGTGAGATGACAAGACTGATTCCTCAACACATACATCATTGCCATTCTGCTTAGGGACCTAAGATATTACTGTTGAACACATCTCTGCCACACTTCTAAATTGTATCAAGTTGATGGTCCTTGTAGGAAGGATGAAGAGTTGTTTGGGGATCCTTGAAGTAAACTGCCCCAGATTAAACCGTCTGTTATAGATGTACTGATAATTACTTCAGCTTGTCTGATTCAGTAGATGATTGCGCTACTATGCCCCTGGAAGGTCTGCCTAGTATGAGTCTTGAAGGATCTTCTGGATAAACTAAATCTGAGAAGGACTTTCCTTGAACAAATCTTGAACTGATTCTTAGCCAAGATGTAAAAGGAACTTGCCCCTGATAGGATCACTTGACCAAGTTTCTCGATTGTTTGAAAGTTCCTTGAAGAAAGCCAATTTGCAAACAAAAATATTCATACGAACATGGTAATGCAAAGTTCATGCAACTTTTGAAACCAAAATCATTTTTGAAAAATGAAAAATAAATGAGTCGTTGGTCAGAACACGGTGGTTCAAGACGCTCAAAGTTTAAAACAAAGGTGTACTGCCAAAATAAATCATTCGCAAAGATCTTTTGGAGTCAGCTTACGCAAACTTGTTGTAGTATGCATTTAAAATAACCTTGTTTCAGTTAGGTCTTTTGAGGGTTATAACATGGCCTAGCTCACAGTTGATGAAACAAAAGATAAAGGCTCAAAGTTTATTTGTTCCCACCCAATCTTTGTGATGATCTTCAACCCTACGCTCAGTTAACTCATATTATTTGCTCAGGTTTCCATAGGTTGGAAATTGCACTGATAACAATGATGATGGTTCAGAAGTTTAATAGACCTGTTGAAAAGGTTGTCACTACTTCCTTACAACATTTGGTTATTTTGACATTGAGGATTTTCAGGGTAGAGATTTAAAGATCGCCTCTTTTTATTCTCCCTAACTTTTGCCTGGACCACTTCTCGTGAAGATTACAGTCAGCGGGATGCCCCATTTTTTCCTAAGCCTCCTTCATAGGTTTTGACTTAGCGGGATTTTTCTTTTGACTTTTTTTTGGAAGAAAGTGAACCTAGCTCTAATGATTACGGTGAACCATCATCGACTTAAGAAAGGTGTACTGCAGGAACACACACCAAGTTAACTGAGAACTACCCATGCCCTAGGTTAAGATTGCGGGTTTTTTGAAAAGAAAGAAACTCCAACTTCTGGGCTCGAAGGGGGTGACAAGGGAATAACTGAAGGTGAGAAAATACTTAGAAGAGGGGTTGAATAAGTATGTAGAAGAACTTAGAAATAAAAACTCAAATATTTTTATCCTGGTTCGTTGAACTCAACTACTCCAGTCCACCCTATCAAGAGTGATTTGCCTTTCTCAAACAAGGACTTAATCCACTATTAAATCAACTGATTACAATAGTAAGCACTAAGAACAACTGTTCAAAGTCTTCTCAAGAACTACTGATCCTAACTGGATCTTCTTAAGGTTCTCTTACAATCAAATGTAATAATAATACAAGTGTTTAATTTGCTTCTAATAAAGCTTTATCACAACTGTGATTTTTCACTTAAGATGAAGAACAATGAAATAAATACAGCAAATGAGTATAAGTTGTATGAGAGCCTGTAATGAATTCTTTCAAGTATTTCGTCAACTGAAGAAGATGAATGGAGTCTTGCTTTTATAGGCACAGAGGTCCAAGAGCTTTTCATGTTGAAGGTTGTGTACCAAAAAGGTATGAGCCTTTTTGTCTTCACATCACATGACCTTTCCTAGAAGTAGAATGCACAGAGAAATCCTTTTTGTCTGTGTTCTTGTGTCTAGCATAAATGAGGAAAGAGTCGTTTGGTCATTCCAACGGACATAACTTTGAATTCTTCTTCAACAAGTTTCAGCAAGAAACCTTAGAGTCTAGATTGATCAGAGCCTTCTGATGTTCATCAGAGTTTGCTGAATCAGAGTCTTTGCAGCAAGTGCGCTTTCAGCGTGTAATTGTTCAAAGCAGAGTTTGGGATCAGATCCTCAATACTGGCAGCGTTAGTACTATCAGAGTCTTCTGAAATAACTGTGCTTGAAACTCTTCATACAGAATTCTTCAATGCTTCAGATGCTTCTAGCTTCAGCTTCAGATTCTTCTGTAGCTTCTGCTTCAGATCCTTCTGTAGACAGCGCTTAGAATCTTCTGGAGGAAGCACTCAGAATCTTCTAAGAGATGCTTCTGACGCTTCAGAGCCTTGCATATTTTTCATGTTCAGATCTAATTTGCTTCCAGAGTAATATTCACTTTAACATCTGTAACAAACATTCTCAAACAAATTTTAGAGTATATAATTATTTAATACAAAATTTCATAATAGTTATCATCAAAACATAGAGATATTATTAAGAACCAATCTGTGTTCTAACAATCTCCCCCTTTTTGATGATGACAAAAACATAAGAAATTTTGTTCAATAAAAAATATAATTATAACTCCCCCTGAGATGATGAATCTCCCCCTGAATTGAATACTTAGAAGGAATAGAAACTTCCCTTTTTGCATGAGTATTCTTTTCAGAATCAGAGCCTGATTGTTCCAAAAATTAGATCTTGACTTTAGATGTATGTTTCAGAATTAGACCTGATAGGTTAAAACTAAATTTGGGGATCTCAGAGTTACTCTTAAAGAACTTGTCAGAGTTTTCAAATGTTCTAAAGTACTAAGAGCTCACGTTAGTTAAAAATTATATAAATTTATATGTCTGAATTTTCATTTAGGTAGAGTTTATTTGAACAGTCAGATCCATTTTCTCCCTTTTTTTTGTCATAATCAAAAAGTAAAACTTTTAAAAGACAAATAAAAGGAAATACAGAAAAGATAAATCATGTAGAGAAAACACTGAGTCATTCATTCATTCAGAGCAAAAGATACAAATCATCAGATAAAAACAAGTACATGTGCACAAACATCAGATACAGAGAAAAAACATAAACTAGGTTTATTTGGATATAATCATCTTCAACAGGTTAGTGATCTCAGATGAAGACTTTTCTTGCTTTGTCATCCACTTAGCCATGTTGTCATTTTTCTGATCTTGCTTAGACATCCATTGTGCCATGTCTTCAGTTTTCTGGTCTTGCTTGGCCTTCCATGACTTAATCTCAGATTGTCCAGCTTCCAGAACTGCAATCTTATCTTCAAGATTTGGATTCTCTTTCTTGATCTCAGATGAAGAAAATGGAGCAGAGTCTGAAGCAAGAACAGAGTCAATTTCCATGGGAGATGCAGAGTCATGAGCAACAGATCCAGAGGGATGTTCCACAATAGTCATAGCCAGAGGATTTTCTTCAGAAGCATATTCAACAGTTACTTCTGTATCAAATACTTCAGAAGATGAAGGAACATCTTCAAGAAGCAATGGTTCAGATCTTTTTACAGTCCAGATCATGCTTCTAACAGTCTCAGCAAACCTGAGCTTCGCATCATCAGAACATACATTCTTCAGATTTGAGGCTATAGTGTTGAATCTATTGATGAAGCTATTCCAGATAGCATCAGATTCATTTGCATCCATTGTTGACAAACATCTCTTCTGAACAGAGCCTAAATACATCTTTATTTCTTTCAGAAAACTTGCAAATAAATTATCAACATTCAGCCTAGATTTTGGTTTCAGAAGGGTTTCCAAAGTGAAAGGCTTAGGTTGAGGTGGTGGTGGAATGGTGAATTCTTGAATAATGATTAGAGGGCTAGGATATGCTGGTTTCTTCTGAGCTGGCATAATACGAAAGAATGGTTTGATTCTGCGAATGGAAGGTATGACAACTTTTGGATTGTCAAAATAGGGAACAAATGCAGATTGTTTTTCCTTAACAAGAAAAGGAACAAAAGCTGATTGAGGTGGTTGATCAAAAAAGTTTTCAATTTCAAGTCCAGATGGAAGGGGATCAGATGGAAATGATTTAGCAGAAGCAACTGAAACAAATTCAGATGTTCTTGGTTCAGGAATGGGTTCAGGATTGGTAATTTCAGACGAAGTGGGTAGATCTGGTTGGTTAGATTCAAAAGTTCTGAGAGAAGGGGGTGATATGAAATCTAGATGGATAACAGATTCAGATGAATCAGATGAGGTTGTAGGGGTACAAGATGTAGATGATACTTCAAATACAGTCTTGAGAGGTTGGACATTTAGAATCTCAGAGTCAGGTATGTTTGATTCAATAGGATTAGATGGTTTTGGTTGAGGATCAGAAGGTTTGGATGGAGGTGGTTCAGATACAACTGGTTCAGGTGTAAATGCTTCAGATTGTATGGGTTCAGATGCAGCTGGTTGGAGAATTTCTGGTTGTTGTATTTCTGGTGGTTGTTCTGTTGGTTTTGATTGTGGTTCTGATGGAGGAGTTTCAGATGATTTAAGTGGTGTAGTGGAAATGGGATCAGATGATTTTGGTGGGGAAAGAATTTTTGATGGTTCATATTTTTGAGATGGAGCAGGAATAGATTGTTTTTGAGTGGGAGGAGGTTTAGGAATAGATTTAAATGTTTATTCATTTATAACAATTTTAGAGAAAGAAGATACATATGATTTAGTACCTTTAGTCTTTATACGCTTGGTGGGAACAGAGGGAACTTCTCCAGAAGCTTATCTCTTGATTTGCTTCTGTGGCTTGTCAGCAACTTTTGGCTTCTTCTGAGCAGCAGCTTCTTCTGCTTCTGATTGATTTCTCTTCCTCATGTTCTCATTATATACATCTGGCATTGGTTCTCTGGCACGAATCAGGATATCTTCAGGAATAGGCGTTCCATCTGCTTTGCATGCATCAATGTACCTAACAATGATATCCCTTAGTTCTTCAGCACCAAAAAGTGGAAAATCTTCAACTGGAATCCTCTTCTGACTGACTTCAAAAATATTTAGCTTCTTGGGTGCAGTTGTGAGTTCATCCACAATCTTTAGTCTATGAAGACTTTTTGCATTCAGTGGTTTTCCAACAATAGATTCAAGCTCATCTTTAACTCCAGCTTCATACAGAGCAGTTACCAGACCATTTTCTGTTAGAATATCTGAGATCAACCTTCCAAAGGGAATCCATGTCCTGATCTTCTGTCCCTTATCCTTTACAGATTCTCTTGATGCATTGATATGATTCCACAGATGCATGAAGAGAATGTATGGAAGATCTACCTTTGTACTCTGACTCAAACAGTACATAAAGTAAAGTTGTTCATTATTCACGTAATCTAGAGAATTGGTGGATTTTCTGTGATGGATGCATCCCAGAAAAATCTTTGCCCAGATTTTATAGTCAAGCTTCAGATCCTTAAATTTGTTAGAGGCCTGTCCATATGTAATGACTTCCTCATAAACTTCTTCCATCTCCACACGCCCAGCTGGCAGATGACACACTCCATCAGTCTCCTCATACCCTATGAGTTTCCTAATGAGATCTTCAGTGATGATGATCTCCTTTCCCAGAATAGAAGAAAGAATGAATTTTGGATAAACAGAAGCATGGATCTAAAATTCCTTCACCAGATGTGGGTATACTGGTCCAAACAACCTGTCAAAATACTTAACTTAGCCTTGTGCATCAATTATAGAACGAAACTCAAACCCATTTTCAGCTAAAGAGTCAAATTCCACCATGGATTCACAGAGAACTTCAAGTTTGTCCACAGGGGTTAACAATGTCCTTTTAGGTGCCTTGAATGGAGTCACTCCCATATTTGCTGACGTAACTGCAACCATAGTTGATTGAAATTAAGCTGCTGTAGAGGATGAGGTTGCCATTGAAGAAGATGAAGATGATTTGAACGAAGGTTTAGGGTTTTTGTGGAGAGCAAAGAGAAGACAAAAATGCATAAAATGTTTGTGAAGTGAAAAGTGTGAATTTGGTGTGAAATGTGGTATATATAGAGAAAGCAATTAGGGCAATCAAACAGACACAAAAGCACGTTTTCACATAGCAATAAATGACAATTAATGAAAAAGAATAAAAATCATTTCAAAACATTAATTGATTCTGACAAATTGGGGGGGAAATCAAGATTTTCACTATTCAAACCATACCTCAAATGTCTCTTCAGTAGTGTACACGCCATCTTTTCAAATTCAGAGTGACACGTGTTTGCTTGCATGTGCTTCTGAATTCTTTTGAGAAATGAAACGTTAGCCAACGTTCAGATCCTCTAAGATTGGTTAGTTCAGATACACACAAATAATGATAAATCAATAAATCAAATAAATTACAGATGAAATATTTCAGAGTTTTAAACATTTTGCATCTGAGAAATTTGCTTTTGATAAATATCATTCTGGACAAAAATCCATACCAATATTTTTCAGAATAAATTTGAACCTATCTTCAGCAAGGGGTTTTGTGAAAATATATGCCCATTGATGATCTGTATCAACAAAGGCTAAGTTTATAGTACCCTTCTGAACATAGTCTCTGATGAAATGATGTTTAATTTCTATATGTTTTGCCTTAGAGTGTAAAATAGGGTTTTTAGACAAACATATAGCAGAAGTATTATCACAGAATATAGAAATATTACTTCAAAAATCTGATAGTCTTCTAGCTGACTTTTCATCCAGAGCATCTGCGTGCTACATCCAGCAGCAGCAATATATTCTGCCTCTGTAGTTGAAAGTGCAATTGTGGGTTGCTTCTTGCTGTACCAAGAGATTAGATTTCTTCCTAGAAATTGACAACTTCCAGAAGTACTTTTTCTTTCCACTCTGTCTCCAGCGTAGTCAGCATCACAGAATCCAACTAATTTGAAATCATCAAATTTTTTGTAACACAAACCCACATTAGAAGTACCTTTTAGATACCTTAGAATCCTCTTAACAGCTGTTAAGTGTGATTCTCTAGGATCTGATTGGAATCTTGCACACAAGCATACACTGAACAAAATGTCAGGTCTAGAAGCAGTTAAGTAGAGAAGAGATCTTATCATACCTCTGTAGAGTTTCTGATCTACTTTCTTACTTACCTATTCCTTACCAAGTGTACTTGTTGGATGCATGGGAGTCTTTGCCATCTTACTATCAGTCATGTTAAACTTCTTCAGAAGCTCTTTAACATATTTGGTCTGATGAATGTAATTCCACTATGGAGTTTGGTTGACTTGAATTCCCAGAAAGAATCTCAATTCTCCCATCATGCTCATCTCAAATTCTACCTGTATACATTGAGCAAACTCCTTTCCCAGCATAACATTGGTAGATCCAAATATAATATCATCCACATATATTTGGAAAATTAAAAGATCTTTCTTAAATGTTTTACAAAAGAGTGTTGTGTCCACTTTGCCTTTGATGAAATTTTTCTCCAGAAGAAAATTGCTTAATCTCTCATACCAAGCTCTGGGAGCTTGTTTTAAACCATAAAGAGATTTCTTTAGTTTGAAAACATGTTCTGGAAATTTTTCACTTTCAAAACCAGGAGGTTGGTGAACATAAACTTCTTCTTCTATAATACCATTTAGAAAGGCACTCTTAACATCCATCTGATATAGAGTGATGTTATTATGTGCAGCAAATGAAATGAGTAAACAAATAGACTCTAACCTTGCTACAAGAGCATAAGTCTCTGTATAATCAATTCCTTCTTGCTGACTATAACCTTGAGCAACAAGCCTTGCCTTATTTCTTTCAACTTCTCCTTTCTCATTAAGCTTGTTTCTGAAGACCCATTTAGTTCCAATTATGTTGAATCCTTTTGATCTTGGAACCAAATCCCACACATCATTTCTTGTGAACTGATTGAGCTCTTCTTGCATCGCAATAATCCAGTCATTGTCTTGCAGATCTTCATCCACAGAAGTTGGTTCAATAACTGACACCAACCCAAATAATGATGCTTCAGAATATCTGAGGAAGGATCTTGTTCTAATGGGGTCATCCTTCTTTCCAATGATCACATCCTCTGGGTGAGAGGCCTTAATTCTGGAAGATGATCCTTTAACAGTTGATTCTTCAGAAATGTTCAAGTTGTTCATCTGAGAAGCTAAAGGAATTGCATCTGGTATTGCTTCAGGTTCCTTCACTTGAGCTTTATCTGCCTCTGAGCTTTCAGAGTCTGTGAGAATTACTTCTCTATCTGTAGAACTTTCAAACTGCTTTGACTTTTCAATGCCAAGCTTATCATCAAATCTAACATGTATAGATTCCTCCACAATCTGTGTTTCAGTATTGTATACTTTGTAGCCTTTAGAGCATTCAGAATACCCAAGCATGAAACACTTTTGTGCTTTAGAATCAAACTTGTTAAGATTCTCTTTAGTATTCAACATATAGCAAATACATCCAAAAGGATGGAAATATGAAATGTTGGGCTTTCTGTTCCTCCACAATTCATAGGGAGTCTTTTCCAGAAGAGGTCTTACAGACACTCTGTTCTGAATGTAACATGTTATGTTTATTGCTTCTTCCCAAAAGTGCTTTGCCAGATTAGTCTCGTTGATTATGGTTCTGGCCATTTCTTGCAGATTTCTATTTTTCTTCTCTACAACCCCATTCTGTTGTGGAGTTCTAGGACAGGAAAAATCATGAGCAATGCCATTTTCATTAAAATATTTTTCAAAATATTTGTTTTCAAATTCACCACCATGATCACTTCTGACTTTAATAATTTTGAAATCTTTTTCATTCTGGACTTGTTTGCAGAAGTCAAACAACATAGAATGTGACTCATCCTTGTGTTTTAAGAACTTTACCCATGTCCATATGTTGTAGTCATCAACAATGACTAATCCATACTTCTTGCCTCTGATTGATGCAGTTTTCACTGGTCCAAACAGATCAATGTGAAGTAATTCTAATGGTCTTGAGGTTGGCACAACATTTTTAGATTTAAAAGAAGATTTTGAAAACTTTCCTTTTTGGCATGCTTCACAAAGAGCATCTGAGTTGAACTTCAGCTTAGGAAGTCCTCTTACCAGATTGAGTTTATTAATCTGAGATATACGTCTCATATTAATATGCCAGGCCCATCGCTCATCATTAACAGACAAGAGGCATTTAACATTTTGAACTTTAAGTTCTGAAAGATTTATTTTGTAAATGTTGTTCTTCCTCTTTCCATTAAATAGGATTGAGCCATCCTTCTGACTAACAGCTTTACAACATTGTTGATTAAAGATTATATCATAACCATTGTCACTTAATTGACTTATGGACAATAGATTATGCTTTAATCCATCTACAAGAAGAACATTAGATATAGAGGGAAGGTTACCATTACCAATAGTACCAGAGCCAATGATCTTGCCCTTCTGATTCCCTCCAAACTTCACTTCTCCTCCAGATTTAAGTTCCAGGCTTTGGAACATAAACCTTTCTCCCGTCATGTGACGTGAGCAGTCAGAGTCCAGGTACCATGACTGGCGTCTTGACTTTTCTGCTAAAAATATCTGCAACAGGGATAATCTTATCCTTAGGTACCCAGATCTTTTTGGGTCCTTTTTGGTTAGCTGCCTTGAAAGTTGGTCTGAACTTCTGTCTTTTTACAACAGTTTTGTTCTGAATTTCTTTTGGCTTAAACACAGGAACGTTCTGATTAGAACGTGTGTGTTTAATGTCATTCAGATGACCAAACTTGAAATGAGAGTACAAGGGAGTTTTCTTAATAACAAGTTTATCAACAGACATTAGATTTAAATCCTTTCCAGAGGAAGATTCATATCCAATTCCTTTCCTGTTATTTCTGCTAACCCCATAGATCATAGAAGCCATCTTGCTTCTGTCTATGCTTTTAGCAAGAAATTTCTGAAAGCTAAAGTCATATTCTTCTAAAATGTTTTTGAATTTAGACTTACTTTCAGATTCAGAGTTTTGTTGAGCTATTTCAAAATTGGCTTTCATTTTCAAATTATTTTCTTTTAGCTCAGCAATTTCTGATCTTAACAGATTATTCTCAGAGCCAAGATTGCACTTAAGCTTCTTGCATTTGAGCTTAATCTAATTATAATTTTTCAGGACTTCTGATAAGACTTTAATAAGCTCTTCCCTAGTGAGATCAGAAAGTACCTCTTCTGAGTCAGATTCAGAATCAGACTCAGATCCAGATGATTCTTCATTCTGATCTTCAATGCCTGCCATCAGAGCCATATTGGCACATTCATCTTCAGATTCTGATGAGGATCCAGATTCATCAGAGTCATCCCATGTAGCCATAAGAACTTTCTTCTTGTGCTCAGGCTTTCTTCTGGGCTTTTCTTTCTGAAGCTTTGGACATTCATTTTTGTAATGACCAGGTTGTTTGCATTCAAAACAAACAACTTCCTTCTTTCCAGATCTTTTTGGTCCAGAGGACTCCTTGCGCTGATCTGGATTTTTGAAGTTCTTGAACTTCCTCTTCTTATGCTTCTAGAGTCTGTTGATTCTTTTAGACAGCAAGGATAGTTCATCTTCTTCTTCAGAAGAAGAAGATTCTTCAGAGCTTTCTTCTAACACCTGCAAAGCTTTCACAAATTTGTTAGATTTTAAGGCAATAGAATTACCTTTATTTTGAGGCTAATCTTCCTCAAGTTCAATTTCATGGCTCCTTAGAGAGCTGATTAGCTCCTCCAGAGTGATCTTGTTCAGATCCTTGGCAAGCTTCAGAGCAGTGACCATAGGTCTCCATCTGATAGGAAAGCTTCTGATGATCTTCTTCACATGATCAGCAGTTGAGTAGCCATTGTCCAGAACCTTTAGACCAGCTGTAAGGATCTGGAATCTAGAGAACATAGTTTCTATAGACTCAAATTCTTCCATCTTGAATGCTTCATACTTCTGTATTAACGCCAGAGCCTTGGTATCTTTCACTTGAAGGTTTCCTTCATGAGTCATTTTCAAGGACTCAAACATGTCAAATGCAGTTTCTCTATTTGTGATCTTTTCATACTCAGTGTGAGATATTGCATTTAACAAGATTGTTCTAGCCTTGTGGTGATTTCTAAACTCCTTCTTTTGGGCTTCAGTCATAGATTTTTTGTCTACTTTCTTGCCATTCCCATCAGTGGGATGAACATACCCATCTATGACCAAGTCCCATAAATCAGCATCATAACCAAGGAAGAAACTTTTTATCTTGTCCTTCCAATAATCAAATTTCTCCCCCATCAAACATAGGGGGTTTAGTGATGATTTTGTCCCTTTCTTCATATTTGTTGTTACTGTTAGATGTTGAAGTTTCATCCATAATAACAACCAAATATATATCAAAGTTTTTCTCACTAGATCTTTTCTGTCACTGTGAAGTGGTAGCACACACAGAACCGGAGCTCTGATGCCAACTGAAGGTGAGAAAATACTTAGAAGGGGGGGTTGAATAAGTATGTAGAAAAACTTAGAAATAAAAACACAAGTATTTTTATCCTGGTTCGTTGAACTCAACTACTCTGGTACACCCTATCAAGAGTGATTTGCCTTTCTCAAACAAGGACTTAATCCACTATTAAATCAACTGATTACAATAGTAAGCACTAAGAACAACTGTTCAAAGTCTTCTCAAGAACTACTGATCCTAACTGGATCTTCTTAAGGTTCTCTTACAATCAAATGTAATAATAATACAAGTGTTTAATTTGCTTCTAATAAAGCTTTATCACAACTGTGATTTTTCACTTAAGATGAAGAACAATGAAATAAATACAGCAAATGAGTATAAGTTGTATGAGAGCTTGTAATGAATTCTTTTAAGTATTTCGTCAACTAAAGAAGATGAATGGAGTCTTGCTTTTATAGGCACAGAGGTCCAAGAGCTTTTCACGTTGAAGGCTGTGTACCAAAAAGGTCTGAGCCTTTTTGTCTTCACATCACATGACCTTTCCTAGAAGTAGAATGCACAGAGAAATCCTTTTTGTCTGTGTTCGTGTGTCTAGCATAAATGAGGAAAGAGTCGTTTGGTCATTCCAACGGACATAACTTTGAATTCTTCTTCAACAGGTTTCAGCAAGAAACATTAGAGTCTAGATTGATCAGAGCCTTTTGATGTTCATCAGAGTTCGCTGAATCAGAGTCTTTGCAACAAGTGTGCTTTCAGCGTGTAATTGTTCAAAGCAGAGTTTGGGATCAGATCCTCAGTACTGGCAGCGTTAGTACTATCAGAGTCTGCTGAAATAACTGTGCTTGAAACTCTTCATACATAATTCTTCAATGCTTTAGATGCTTCTGGCTTTAGCTTCAGATTCTTCTGTAGCTTCTGCTTCAGATCCTTCTGTAGACAGCGCTCAGAATCTTCTTGAGGCAGCACTCAGAATCTTCTAAGAGATGCTTCTGACGCTTCAGAGCCTTGCATATTTTTCATGTTCAGATCTAATTTGCTTCCAGAGTAATATTCACTTTAACATCTGCAGTAAACATTCTTAAACAAATTTTAGAGTATATAATTCTTTAATACAAAATTTCATAATAGTTATCATCAAAACATAGAGATATTATTAAGAACCAACCTGTGTTCTAACAATAACTTCCATATTTCTCCAGTGTTTGAAGATTGAAACAATGCCTTACATCAACAACAAAGTTTGATTGAAAGCATACTGACAGCAGTTATGGGTATAACGTTTTCATCATCCTCCCTCAAATATTTGCATAATCAAAAATTTGGACAAAGAGTAAATAATTGAAAGATAAAGTATAAAAGTGCAAATAACAGACAAAATGAATTGAAATCAAGGTTGTGATGCTCACTTCATTAGTATGAAAGTACAAACACTAATTAAAAGGAAACAGCTTAAACAAAATAAGGATAGTGCAAACAACAAGAAACAAGGCTTAGTGACTAAATCAGTACAAAGATGAGTCGTTCTATCTGAAACACTGGCGTTTAAGAAGATAGTCTGCTGAAGTTGGACTGAAGCTTCCCTTTTGATGCACTGGCAGCATTGTAGCTAAAGAAAGGAGATTGGACAGTCTGGGCAACAGTGTAAACTACAGGTCTTGGCTCAGCAAAGATGGGAGCTTAAAAAACTGGTCTAATAGTCTGACCAATCATAGCAGTAGATGCAAGGGGTGGAGAGTAGTTAAGAGGTAAACCAAACTCTAGCCAAGTAGATAGTGGCATCTGAACAGGAGGAGGATCAGCACTTGAAACTTCCTGAATGACAGTCCTCTGAGGTGGCTCTCCTCTGGAAATCAGTACTTGAAGCATCTTGGTGAGCTTGGTCATGCCTGATTTCAACTCATCGATCTCTGTTCGGATTTCTGCATTATATGTCTCTTGTTCGAACATATGGCGTCTATAGTTAGCTCTAGTCCGATATCTGTGTCGAGGAATCATCTTGACGACTCAAAGGGACACTGGAAGATAAAGACAACTGACATGAGCTACCGGACAGACATATGATATGCAACGAGCCATGCAAATATGCAAATGCAATGCAATGGTTTCAAGGATTTCAACGGTCAATTGCGAATATTTTCTAGGAAAGCTGAAAAGTTTTAGATTTTGAAATGTAAGGTTTTTGAATTTGCAAAGACAGTTGAATTCCTTGAAACTAGGAATGATATGATGCTGGATGCAATGCACAAACACACAAATCAAGCAAAGGTCCTAGGTTAGAGAAGTATGAGCGGAGCCAAGGTCTACCCATCTCAAAAAACTATGTACTATAGGGTTAATTGTGCCTGTAGAACAAGGTTCTAAAGAGGTGCCCAAAGTCATCAGTCCATCTTTCGGATATTATCAATTTCCCGACTGACTCGGTGGTTAATAATATTCTCAAGAGAACCTCTTTTGAGTGTAGTATCGCGTAGCAACTACTTCGGGACTACTCCCTCATACTCATCACACTACGTCCTAAATAAGGGCAAAGTGGTGTTTAGGTAACTGCGGTCCCCAGTATAACAGACTCCTAGTTGAAAATAGTAAGTGTTTTCACGACTGCTCGTTCAACAGTACTAATGTTCAAGAGGGTCTCAACTAAGCGGTGATTCTCAAGTCAGCTTAGTCGGGACTCACTCCCTATAAGCCTCGTCGAATATATCACCTTCCTATAATAAGCTCACTCAAGTCCGGGTGTAGGAATTATCTCACAACAAAAGATACCCCAAGCAAGCTACAACATATATATACAAACAAATGATAAAGCAAATAGCAAGCAATAAACAAGATAGGGATAACCCTCAAAAGATAGGATTATCCCCAGTGAAGTCGCCATTTTCTGTTGCGGTGAGAATAAAATATCAAATTATTAATTAATTTGAATCACAAATCTTTGATTTACAACAGGTCTTGGATTTATCCGAAGGAAAGGTTAAAGAAAGGAAAAACCTATTTTGCATCGTAAACACAATGCGGAAAAAGATCTAGGATACGGGGATTGGTTAAGCTTAGGGAAGGTACTAGCATTCTAAACTTCTGTAGTACTCTACAGGAACCTCTTGTTTTAAATGTGCTATTGCCAAAGTTATCTGCTTAAGGGTAATGCTAAGGATTAAATATAGAGAAAGACCTAAGGGTTAGTCCTAAGTTTACTCGGTAAGACTCGCATCTTGTGCCTACGTGTCCGAGGTAGGGGATGGAATCAGAGTAATCGTAGTTCCCCTCGAAAGGGAGGAATTAAAACATCTTGACTGTGGTCAAGGTTTCAATGGGGAGTAAATGTTCTAAAAGAAGCGCATACGTGGAGTACGACAACTCCTAACTCTACGTTAAAAGGTTGACTTGAAAAGGTGTAAAATGTTCCACGACGGGAACGTACATGGAGTGCAGCGACTCCTTATCCTAAGGCTAGGGTAAAGGGTAAAATTGTCCACGGCAGGACGCCTAAGCATGAGTACGGCGACTCAAAGTCTCAAGGTTTGAAAAAGGTTAGGGTGTATCAACGGCGGGACGCCTAAGCACGAGTACGGCGACTCGGATCCTAAGGCTAGGATGAGTGAGGGTAAAGGAATATTGACGCGGCGGTCAAACAGTTAAACCTTTCCTTCGGGGGAGATAAACGGTATAATAATAAACGGTGAAAATTACTAAACAATGAAAATTAACATAATATACAAGTGATAATGGAATGTGAAATAGCAACCAGAATGTCAGATTATGTACAAGTAAGAATATAAAGAAAAGCTAGTAACAAGTTCATGGGCAATCGAGAATGATACTAGGAATGCAGGATTAAAATTAGAAAACAATTAGAAGTTAGGTGATAATCGTTTTGAGAAATTTGAGAAAAAAGTTTGAATTATAATTAAATAAAAATGGGTGTTAGGATTTTTAAAGATAAGAAAAGGTTAGGAATTTCAATTAAAAAAATAAATAAAAAAGTTAGAACTTTAATAAAAAAAAGTTAGAAATTTTAAGTTAAAGAATGAGTTACTTTTTAATTTTAGAAAAGGGTTTTAGTTTTATTTTAAAAAAAAAAAAAGTTAGATTTTATTTATAAAAAAAAAGTTAATTTTGATTTTAAAAAAGTTAGATTTTATTTTAGGTTAGAAATTAATTAGAATCTTAATAATAATAAAAAGTTAATGTTAATTAAAATAAAAGTTAGACTTTATCTTAAAAAAGAAAAAGTTAACTATTTATTTTTAAAAAAGTGTTAGATTTTACAAAAAAAAAGTTAATTAAAAAAAAGTTACTGTTAATTTAAAAAATATTAATTTTAATTATAAAAATAAAAAATATAAAACAAAAACTGAAAATATTAAAAAATAAGGTACTGGGTCGAGCCTGAATTTGTGACGGTTTTGTGATGACAGTGATGGTGGACGGATTTTTCTTTTGATGGTTTTACTGTTGATGTCTTTCATGGTTTTCTGAGGCTTTGGGATTTTTGCCGCGGATGATGACTTTTGATGAAGACTGTAAGAATCTTTGATGCTTGCAGATCTCCGTTTTGTTGTTGTTGAGGGTCCTTTTTATACTTGATTTTTAAATCTTTTTCAATCTTGGATTTTATTTGAATATCTCAATCTTTTTCAATCTCGGATTTGATTTGAGTGGATTTTGTGGTAATTTCAGATCTTGGACTATAAATGTCTATAATTTTCTTATGATGATATGATATGATTGATTTGATTTACCTCCATCTGTGATTTATTGTGATTGGATTTGATTAAAAAGTGTTGAAATTTTTGATTAAAAGAGTGTTGGAAATTAAATTTAAAAATGTTACCAAATAAAGTTAAAGTTTCAAGTTAAAAAAAAAATTAGAGTTTTAAGTTTTAGGTTAAAAATAAATAAATAAATAAATAAGTTAGAGTTTTTAAAAATAAAAAGAAGTTAGAGTTTTTAAGAATAAAAAGAAGTTAGATCTTAATTTAAAAAAAGAAGAGGGCATTAGAATTTAATTGAAAAAAAATATTAAAAAAATAGAATTTTAATTTGAAAAAGAAAGGTGTTAATTTAATAAAAATAAAATAAAAAAAGATTTAGGTTTATTTTTTATTTTAAAAATAGTGTTAAAAATTAATTAAAAAAAGTTATATTTTAATTTTTTTTAAAAATTTACTCTTGAAGAAAAGAAAAGAAAAAGTTAAATTTTAATCTAAATTCTAAAAGTTAGTAAAAAAAGAAATTAAAATGATTTAAATAAATAAACTCAATAAAAAAAGGTTAATAAAAAACATTAGTAAAGTTATAAAAAAAGTTTAATTAAATTATTATTAGTTTAAAAAAAAGAAAAGAAAAGATTTAAAAAAAAAGGTTAGTTTATTTAGTTAATCAGAATTTAAAAAAATAGAAAATAAAAAATGAAAGGCTAAAATTTGGGGTATGACACCATGTTCCTTCAATATCCTAGGGAGAGGCAAGATTTTCATATTAAAAGGTCATGCTAACAAATAAAGAATAGGATAATTAGGTGAGAGCGATATGCACGTAAGACTCAGAGATCCCAAAAATAGAGTCGATCACCTCATTCTCCCCTATAGCAATCATAGACACACTAACCAGTCACTTGTGACCTTCCTTGACTAGCATCAGGGAGGTTAACCTTTTAATGTTTTTAGCAAGAATGTGTGCATGTGTGTGTGTGCGCGCGCGCGCGCCCGTGTGTGTATGTGTGCGTGCGCGTGCGTCTGTGTCTGTGTGTGCGTGCGTGTAAAGGTAGTGCTCTGTCAGTGTAAACTAGTTTTACACTATCATCCAATAGAATTATAACATTCTATCATGTCATATCAGTATTTTAAAATTAAACGAGTGATATGACGGGATATACATCAGTGATTAGTTGACGATGTAAAAATATTTTACACTGTCAATACATATTCTTTTATATATATATATATATATATATATATATATATATATATATATATATATATATATATATATATATATATATATATATATATATATATATATATATATATATATATATATATATATATATATATATATATATATATATATATATATATATATATATATATATATATATATATATATATATATATATATATATATATATATATATATATATATATATATATATATATATATATATATATATATATATATATATATATATATATATATATATATATATATATATATATATATATATATATATATATATATATATATATATATGTTATTACTCATAATTTAAATAGACATTTATAGTCCTTACTTAAGATTCCCCTGCCTGGTCAAAAATGTTATCATGCTAAGCACTTGTTCATACTTATCTATCATGTTGGTCCCAAAATTATCCCTACAAAATTCATCATATCCAAAACAATATCTTGATTGGTTGTCATTTTTTTTATTTAACTAAAACATCCAATCCTAATAATTCATTTGATTTGTAGATTTTCTATAGAATCTCAAACTAGTGGTCCCTATGTTATAGGCTTATAGCTAATGAAAAGCCAAACATATATGTCTCCATAACTGTTAAACTTTTCCTAAATACCAAAACTTCCTAAAATCCTTCAATTCCTTACTAGAGGACAATAGATATTGGGTGGAGAAGAGGGGTTGGGGGACACAACATTTAGGTCCATTTAAAGAGGCAGCTAACATGATTGTGTATTTATCATAGTATTATCGATTATGAATGTGTATGATATATGGATAAGGAGCTCTTCCTATAGAGAATGTCCCATGATATTGACTTAATTTACTGGATAAGGAAAGCCTTTCATGAATAGTATGTCACAACTAAGGAAAAGATAGTTCAATCTTGATAGTTCGACACGACTAGAAAAAGTTAAAATTATTAAAAAAAAAAAAGAATAGAGATTAAAATATCAAAATTGATCACTAAATTTAAAGTCTCTAAATTTGAAAAATCTTCGTTGTTATTTCAACATTTTATCAATGTAACTCAAATTTACTAGTTGTATGATTAGACCTAATTATATATATATAAGTGTGCGACTACGACTTAGATCGTGGTCCATTGTTGAAATAGTATCACACTTTTTGTTGAAAGAGTTATAGAAAGAGATTTTGGCAAGTCCTTCTTTGATTGCTTAAGAGCAACAAGAACTCTTTAAGGAAAAACAAAAGAAATAACGAGGAGTAAAAGATAATAGAGTTTGGGACTATTAATTGTTAGATATTTTGTTTTGGAGTTGTTTTAAAATTAAGAATAAATGGATATGAAAATCGAGAAATAAATAAAATTTTAAAACGTATGTTTTTACACTATGTTTAAGTAATAATTCGTCTCCACCAATCTTTGCATGTTAGATGTAAAAAGGTTTACCGGCGAATTTTCTGCAGGATGTTTTAAAATCTTTAAAGAGAATTGCACAATCTCTCTAAACGTATTTTTTGAAGGTATTTTAAAGAAAAATATTTTGTTTACTTGCTCTCATGCATTAGAGAAGAGAAAGATAATTTAGAATGAGAAAATAATTTTGAAACTGAATAATTTTCATGCTTTAATCAGATGACAAGAATCTCTTATTTATAATGAAATTCACATTTATTTAGAAACAGAAAACATCTCTTAGATATTTTGCACCGTTTTGATTATAACGTATAAAAAGAGGTATTGCACATTTTCAAGACAAAATTAGCATTGTTCAATTGGTAAGTTGTACATGTTCCTAAATAAAAGATAACTAGCCACTTTTCATTTTAAATTATTTACATATAAATAAATAACAAAATCATTTAACTCCATCCAATTTTTTAGATACAAAATTTGAATATAATATTTATATCATTATTTCAAATAATACAATCATCCAATATATTATTATTTTGAAAAATTTTCTCACAATCCCCCACCATTTTTAAAATAACTAAATCTCATAATTATGGAAATATCATGGTTTCACATATTAGTATTTTACGATTTGAACCAATACTTAGTAAGTTATGGGTTACACTCATTCCGAATAGACATTGGTAGACAATCTTTGAACCAACTATACATGAAATCTCGATACTATCAAAAGAACTATAAATATGACACATTTGATAAGACCCTATGTCTTGTATCCTTTTCATGAAAATTTAAGAATCCCTTGAATTCTATGAAGCAATCCACTTCATTCTCATATAGGTAGATTATATCATAAATGCTCCCATAATAAGCCTTCCGGTAAACATCTGCTATATATCTATTAAGAGAATAATCTCATCCTATCACTTTACTTTTATAGTCTAAGTATTTTTTGCCCCTTGAGATGTATCTATTGTCAAGTACTTCATTCACTCTAATAATGTACTTTCATCATTGAATTTAAGACTTGATTTTAATCAAGTGTGAGTTGAGTTTTGACTATTGGTGATCAATTAGATATGGGCTTGAGACCCATCCCCAATGATGTCTTTAACATCATGTATTTTATCAGACCTTACGTCAAAGGATCTGCAAGATTACTTTTAGTTCTTACGTACACTATGGAGATTACCCCATTTAAAATTAAATCCTTCACATAGTTATGTCTTATACCAATATGTCTTGATTTTCCATTATATACTTGGCTATATGCTTTAGATAGTGTGGATTGACTATCACAATGCATGATATAGGTGTTATTGGATTTGGCCAAATAGGTACCTCATATAACAAATTTCTTAGACATTCAACCTCTTTACTACCTACAGCCAAAACAATAAATTATGCAACCATGGTGGAGTTGGCAATGCAAGTCTGTTTCTTTAAACCCCAAGAAACTACACCTCCACCAAGGATCTGATTACCTTTGAATATCAAGCATGGTGTACATCAAGCATCTGATTACCTTTGAATATTCAAGTTGTTCCACAGGGCATCCTTTATGTCGTTGCAAATTAACATTTTGATCAAATAGGGTAGAAACGGATTTGCAATTGAAATGATCAAATTTCTTAAGCACTTTTTCAATATAGTGAGATTGAGATAAAACTAATATGTTCACCATCTCTTATGACTTTAATCCATAAAATCATATCTACTTCACCTAAGCCTTTCATATCAAAAAATTTGGATAAGAAAGTTGTAGTCTTTTCTACCTCTTTTAATTCAGTACCAAAGATTAGCATATCATCCAAATATAAACAAATTCTAACCTCTTTTCCATTGTTAAATGTAATATAAATACATCTGTCAGATTCATTTATTTTGAATTCACTGACCAACATAACTTGGTCAAATTTTTAATGTCATTGTTTGGGTGCTTGTTTTAACCCATATAAAGACTAAGTTAATTTACACATTTTATGTTCTTGACCTTTGAAAACAAACCCTTTAGGTTATTTCATATACACCTCTTCATCTAACTCTCTGTTTAGGAAGTCAATTTTAACATCCATTTGATGAATGAAAAATTTATACATGGAAGCAAGTGCCAAAAGCACTATAGTTGATGCAATTCTTGCAACAGGTGCATATGTATCAAAATAATCAATTCCTTGTTTTTGTATAAATCATTCAGCAACAAGTCTAGCTTTGAATTTTTCAATGGTACCATCAACTTCCATTTTTCTTTTAAAGATCCATCTAAAACTTATTGGTTTTGATCTTGGTGGGAGATCTACTAGTTTCTAGGTTTTATTATCTATAATTGAGTCTATTTCTTCTTAGATAGCTTCTTTCCAAAAGGCAGAGTCTTATGATTTTATTACCTCTTCAAATGTTTCTGGATCATTTTCTAGGTTATAGCATATGGGTCCATAACGATTTATTAAATCATTATTTCCTTCTACAAGGATTAGGAAGAAGTCTAATCTATAGTTTTTCACTTTTCAGATTATTTTACTTCTTCTAGGTTCTGAACATGCCAACATATCACTATTAGATACATTACTTTCTAGGCTTTGAAAATCATAATGAACACTGTCTTTGAGATTTTGAATTGAGATAAATCTACTCTCTTGAAAAATTGCATCTCTTGACTGAATCATTTTATTAATAGGATATGGGTCATTGGATTCTATAACCATGAACTTATTCTCACAAAAAGAATTGCACAATCTCTTTAAGTGTATCTTATGATAGTATTTTACAGAAGAATGTTTCTTTTACTTGCTCTCATGCATTAGAGAAGAGAAAGATGATTTAAAGTGAGAAAATAATTTTGAGAATGAATAATTTTCATGCTTTAATCAAATGCCAAGAACCTGTTAGTTATAATAAAATTCACATCTGTTTAGAAACACAAAACATCTCTTAGAGGTTTTGCACCATTTCGATAATAACGTATAAAAAAAGGCATTGCATTCAACGCAAAATTAGCATTGTTTAGTTGGTAAGTTGCACTTGTTCCTAAATAAAAGGTAACTAGCCACATTTCATTTTAATTGTTTACATTTAAATAAATAAATAAATTATTCAACTGACCATCCAATTTTTTAGATACAAAATTTGAATATAATATTTATATCATTATTTCAAATAATACAATTATCCAATATATTATCATTTTAAAAAAAATTCACATTAATTATTATCAATAATGAATTTTTAGTTTATTTTCTACTATTTATCCTGTTTATAATAGGCTAGAATACTTTTTGTGTTCTCTTTTTTATATTTTCGATTTTGTCAATTTAAAAAAGGGTTGGAACTAAGATTCTTCTCGGTAAAAATCAAGTGATTGTCAAATAAACTAGTAAATATCGGAACTAGGGATGTAAATGGATATCCATGGGGACAAATACTATGGTATATGCATCTGTTTCGTTTGAAAAATATGATAATTGTATCCGCCCAATATTCATGCGGGTATCCGTTAAGCGGATAATTTGTTCATGCGGGTATCCGTTAAGCGGATAATTTGCGAGTTTTACGGTACCCGCAGATACTTACAGATATCCACGGATACTATTTTTTTCTAAAAAAATTTAGCTTCTTTTAAAGACATAAAAAATTATTATCTTATAACATCCATACAATTCTCTCTTAATTTAACAACAAAATTTCATCACATTAATTTTCTTTTTTTTCACCAAAACATTATAATTTATAAACATAATATTCATACATTTCATTTTTAACCAAACAAATAAAAGTTATTGTGATTGTGAGTTATGATGGAAGAGTGACGACACAGGAGTAGGAAGGGAGGCACTGTTTCGACAGAGGAAGGATGATACTAGATGGTTGGATGGTGGAACTATTGAAATGAGATATGGAGTATTGAAGAGCTTAAATATGAAATGTCTAATAGAATTTTTATGCAATGTGAAAGGTTTACTTCAAAGAAAATTTCAAAAAACAAAGAAAGAAATATAAGAAGACTATTTTTTTTAGAAGATGAAAAGATAAGGTATAATAAACTAATGATATTTAAATAATTTTTATAATTTATTAATGGATACGGATATTTGCAGGCATGAGTGTCTTTAAACCCACATCCATATCCATTAACAAACAGGTATTTAAATATCTATTTATTTTATTTGTGGATATCCATTAAGCTATCCACCTCATATCCGTGACAGGTTTTATCCGCGGGTACGAGTTTTTTTGTCATCCCTAATTGGAACTAGATATAAAACAACATTTAAGAAGGATTAGTTTATGTTTTTGAAAAGATCAATGAGAATCAGTTGGATATTTTTTCCAATCATTTCTTAATCCTCTAAAATCTTTGAAGTTTTTATAGTCACTTAAAAACCGTAAATTTAGGTATGTTGTTGTAAACCGTAAGACCAATAATGCACACCAATCCATATGGAATATTGAAAAGGATATTCCTCATGGTGCTAAATCCCTTGTTTGTAAATGTTATTCCATGGTTGGTAGGATCAATCATAGTTCCATAAAGTGAAAGCGAACATGTTATTTATTTAATCATGCATTTCTCTTGTTGGGAAAGAATGTATGCACATGATTAAGGTGTTTGTTTGTAATTTTGACTAGATCCTGTATGTTGATATTAAAAACAAAAGAGTCCAAAGAGAATGACCATAAGTTCTTGGTAAGAAGTTCCAACTTGAAATATTTTGTTAAAATTCTTAGTATATTTCATGATACCTTGAACTTGTTGATTCATCATCTTTATTTTTAGTGATTGTTTGTTGTATTTTCATTTCGAGACCATATGAGTAATGGAAAAAGATATAGAACCTATAAATTGATCAAAGCTCAAATCTTAGCCAAGACTGGTGTCATGGAAGTTGATTCCGGCTAAAATAAACCTTATGCTGGAGACAGTGGTCTTTCAACGGGTTCAAATATTGTGGCTTCCGAAGGTTTTATGTCGCCTAAAAAAATTGTGACCAATGTTGTTGATGTTTCAATGATCACAACTTATTATACCCTATTTTTGACATGCGACATTTCCCTTAAAAGAAAAAACCCTTAATCAAGGTCTGACAAAAGTTATCAAGAAGATGGGAAGTTCTTGCTTGCTTTATCACAACCCTTTCTTTCATCTCCATGAAAACTCTTCGGCTTGATCACTGATGTTGATAGACACTCTATAGCTGAGATGGGTTTGTGGATCATCAAAAACCCCTTGACGAATGTATGCCTTGTATGGAGAAGGTGATGTATCCATCCAACTTGATGTTTACGACGGACCCAAAATTTCTGACTAAAAAAAATAATTTTCGATTAGAGATTGACCAATTGAAGTAGGATCTAAACACGCTCAAAATTCAAATGATACCTATTATTTTTCTTTGAAAATCTTATAAAAAAAGTGGCATGTGACCAGGAAAGCTTTGTGGGAGGAGAAGAAGCATTGAAAAGAGGTTGACATAGTTTCATAATGTGTTAAAGATTAATATATTTTCATGATCTACTTGAGAGAGCATTCCCAACCATGATTTACATGTTATGTTTGATAAGTCCAAGCTTTTAAGATTAGCATTAATTTTGGTAAAACTAACATGATAGCAAGATGTTGGACAAGATGTCCTGACATAAAGAACAAACTGAAGAACAAAATGTTGGACAAGATGTCATATCATGACGATTCGACATCTTTGTTTGTTACTTTGCAGTTTTGATACTACTATTTTAATTCTAAATTTCAGAATATTATGGGAATATTTGTTTATCCTAGGCAACATTCAAGATGTCGCATTCTAAGTATGGAGACATTTTAGAAAATTTTGGATTGAAGAAACCATTCTTGAGGAGAATAAGTTACAGATTCTGTGTAGCCGAATTACTATGTTTTTGAAGCTCAAATCCAGTCTAGTTTACGATTATAAATATGATGGATTTAACCTAATCAAAGTGTGAAAATAAATTGTTTCTTAGTGAGTTTTAGGGTTTGTGTATTTGTGAGCCTCTCTTGTATCATGTTGATACTAGAGCTAAATTGTTTGCATTGAGTTGTAATTTCTATCACTGTTGTAATTGAAAAAGAGTTGAGAAGGGTCTCATACCTAGGAGAGTCTTAGGTAGAAATTAAGCACAAGTAGTGATTAAGTTGTAAACCGGAGGTTGTTTAGCTTAGAGTTAATATTATCTAGTGGATTTCATTCCTGCCTTGGCATCCCCCAGACGTAGGTGTTATTATGCATCAAATTAGGTTAACAGTTATTGTGTGTTTGTTTACTTTCTGCCCTTTTTATTGTGCTTCTTATTGTCATTGTGTTTTAGCAGAGATCAAGTGTCTCGACGTCTCTTAGAACATCTGAGATCTGCATACCATAATTTCAATTGGTATCAGAGTAGGCATCCTGCTCTGTATCTGGGTGAGATTCATGGAAGTTACTTTCTGGTTCAATGGACAAGGAAGGAGGAATATTGAATAGACCATCCATCCTTGATGGATCCAATTATGAATATTAGAAAGTGCGCATGGTGACCTTTATTAAGTCCATGAATGGTAAAGCTTAGAAATCTGTGGTCAAAGGATGGGATCCACTAAAGGCTAAAAATAAGGAAGGTAAAATTATTGATATTATAAAGCCTGAGGAAGACTGGGATGATGAAGATAACAAGCTAGCTCAGGGTAATTCCAAAGCATTAAATGCCTTATTCAATGGAGTGGACAAGAACATCTTTAGATTGATAAAGAATTGTACTGTTGCCAAAGATGCTTGGGAGATTTTGAAGACTGTTCATGAAGGAACCTCTAGAGTGAAATCACCAAGACTTCAACTTCGTATAACCAAGTTTGAGAACTTGAAGATGAAGGAGGATGAAAGTACTCAAGACTTTCACATGAACATTGTTGATATAGCCAATACTTCAGGTGATCTAGGAGAAAAGATTCCAGAAGCTAAGTTGGTCCAGAAAATCCCAAGATCTCTTCCAAAGAGATTTGACATGAAGGTGACAACCATTGAAGAAGCCTAAGACATAAACACCATGAAGGTGGATGAACTCATGGGATCTCTTCAGACCTTTGAATTAGAAATCACCGAGAATTTTGAGAAGAAGAAAAGCATAGCCTTAGTGTTCAATCAAGATGAATATGAACCAAAGTCCAAGGAAGAATTGTCTAAGGTTGTTGTGCTTCTTGGAAAACAGTACAACCAATTGTTAAAGAGGATGGATGGGAGTCAATATTAAATGTCAAGACTCAGTCATCTGACATCGAAAAAAGGAAGGATTTTGGAAGAAGGTCCAAAACTGAAGAGAAAGCTAACAAATGCAAAGGAATCCAATGCTATGGATGCGAAGGATTTGGACACATCAAATTTGAGTGTCCTATGTTTCTTAAGAAGGAGAAGAAAGGCTTGTCTATGTCATGGTCTAAAGATGATTCTTCAAGTGAAGGAAAATTTGCTAAATAGGTTTATGCTCTTACTGGAGTATATGATTCTGATAAAGAGTTAGATGGTGAAGATCTCACTTATGATGAACTAGCTGCCTCGTACAAGGAGTTGTGCATCAGAAGTGCAAAAGTATGTCAACTCGAAAAGGATAAACAAGATCTTATTGTTCAACTTCATGATGAAATATTAAAGCACTTGGTTGTCATTTCTGATCTAGAGGAGGAAGTTGTATTGCTCAACTCTAAACTTGACAATATGACTAAAACTGTAAGAATGCTCAATAGCATTTCTGATGTGTTGGATGAGATTCTTCAATATGGGAGGAGGGCTGGAGATATCAAAGGGCTCGGTTATAATGATCAAGTGGTGATGGATAAAGGAAAAGAGTCAGCATTGAATTCTGCTCATCCTAAAAGAAAGCAGAATCAAAAGATGTTAAGAAAGATGTCCCAACATCAATAGAGACGTTAGAAGAATTCCTCAGGAAGCAAGAAGCAAGATGGGAAATGTCATCATTGTGGTAAGTTTGGTCACATAAAACCTTACTGCTACAAGTTAGATGGCTATCCCAAATTTGCTTCACAACCCAGAAAGATGCAGGTTGTTGGTAAAGCAGAAAAGAAGTGGATTCCCAAGAATAGCCCTGCTGCTCTCATAGCTTATACCTCTTTAAGAGCCTCTGCTAGAGAGGGGTAGTATTTTGATAGTGGCTGTTCTAGACACATGACTAGTGTCAATAAGTTTTTGGTGGATATTGAATCATATTCCACTAGCGTTGTCACTTTCAGAAATGGATCCAAAGGTGAAATAAAGGGGGTTAGGAAGTTGTACTATACTAGGAAGCCTAGTCTTGATAATTTATTGCTTGTCAGAGGACTGACTGCAAATTTGATAAGTATCAGTCAACTATGTAACTAAGATCTCAAAGTTAACTTTACTAAAACTGAGTGTCTGGTAACAAATGATATAGATGAAGTTATCATGAAGAGAGCCAGATCTAAGAATAATTGCTATATGTGGATTCCTCTAGATATAAAATGTTCATTCACATGCTTGATGTCTAAAGGAGATGAAGTGAAGCATCGGAAACTTGATCATCTATAGAAAATAAAGAAAGCCTTGTCAAATGGAGCATTCAGGGATACCTCTAATCTGAAGATTGATGGAGGAAGAATCTGTGGTGAATGTCTGATTGGGAAGTAAACCAAGATGTCACACAAGAAGCTACACCATCTGACTACTTAAAGGATTCTAGAACTACTTAATAAGGACTTGATGGGACCTATGCATGTTGAAAATCATGGAGGAAATAGGTGTGCTTATGTTGTTGTTGGTGGCTCAACCACATAAGCTGAATACATAGGAACATCGGGTAGTTCCTTTTAAATCATATGGATGAAACAAATGTTGACTGATCATAATGCCACACAAGATGTCGTGACATTATTTTGTTACATATTGAGTGCCATCAATATCTCCAGAAATCAATTTGAGGTGTTAAGGGGAAAATTAGGGATTTTACTGTCTGAGGATTTATAGAAGTTAATTTGTTGTGGGAATACTATTCAAGTGCATGTGTGTTCCCAAAAAATAAGGAGAGGGTTTCAAAGTCAATCATTTAAAATTTATCTAAGCCGCTCTCACGCATGCTTCCTTCATACCGTGTCATTCTTCACAAACTACTTCATCTTCCTCTCAAACTCATACCTAATCTTGCTTACCTTTCTCCAACTCTCAAGTGTTCAAAGATGTCTCACCAATATTCTTCAAAGGGTGTATCCACAAAAGAGAATGTTTCGTCATCTACATCTAGGGCTAAGTATGCAAAGGTGTCTATTGAAGACGTGATTGATGTTGCTCCCTTGGTCATGGTTCCTTGCAAGCCTGACAAACTTCCAGTGAGAAGATCTAAGAACCTTCCTACAGGTAATGTCTCAAAGACCTCTGATTCCTTCCCTAACCCTAGGACCAAGAAATAAAAATTTGACACTGATTAGAGAATCAGTAAATTGGTAGAGGGAACTTTAAATGTAGGGAGTCATCTTAATATTGTTGGGACTACTAGACCCCTTACTCAAATTCTCCCTACTACCATTGTACCTGATACTAAACCAGAGGTAGAGATTGAGAAAAATGTTGATGTTGATGTTGAGGTTGAAAAGAATAGGGTTGAGGTGCCTGATCATGAAGGGTCATAGGGGAATCTGCACACTCTTGTTGATTCTGTAGTAAGAGATGTTGAAATAGATGTTGGACCATCCCCTATGGTAAAGTAATTTCATTCAAAGGGTCAAGCCTCTGGGGGTATTGCTGAAGATAGTGGGAAGAATGCTGACCAGGTTATCAATGTAGAAGACTTTCCCTCTGATAACGAGGTTATTGCCAAGACTCTTCACCCTGGTGTTGCCAAGAGGCTGAAAAGTAGAAAAGGTAAGGTTATGGTTGTGGTGAACACCCCTACCAAGAGCACCAAGAAACCTGTTGCTAGTCCTCCTAAAGCTTGGATCAAGGTTATGACGGTGTCCAAGAAGAGAAAGGCGTTGCCTGTCAATGAGTTAGACTATGATGTTGAAGAAGATGTCCAGGACATCATTCAAGTCAATAAATCTGCTTCTAAGAAGAAGCCTGTTGCTATTCCCAAGGCTCCTCTGGAAAATGTGTCCTTTCATGCTACTGAAAATGTGGAAAGGTGGAAATACGTGTACCAAAGGATGGTTTCTTTGGAAAGGGAGTTAGGGAAGAATGCTCTACAATACAAAGATGTGATGAAGCTTATTGAAGCTGCTGGATTAATGAAGACTATCACAAAATTTTGTTCTTGCTATGAGAAGCTAGTCAAGGAATTTATGGTGAACATTCTTAAAGGTTGTGTTGATGTAAACAATGAAGACTACAAGAAGGTGTATGTCAGAGGAAATGTTGTGACATTTTCTTCCATATTTATCAACAAGTTTCTGGGTAGATCAGAAGATCCTCAACCTGAGCTTGAAGATATTGATGATCAGGTGTGTCAGGAGATCACCTGTAATACATTGAAGCATTGGCCCAACAAAGGTAAGCTTTCAGCTGGGAAACTTAGTGTGAAATATGCAATTCTTCATAGAATTGGTACTATCAAATGGGTTCCTACCAACCATACCTCAATCATCTTCGATGGGCTTGGGAAGTTGATATATATTGTTGGTAAAGAAAGGAAGTTTGATTTTGGTGCTTATATTTTTGACCAAATTTTGAAGCAAGCATCATCAACTGCCATTAAGATGCATATATGTTTTACTTCTCTCATCTGTGGTATAATCTTGGATCATATCTTGGTATATTGGTGTCTGCTGATTATGTAATAAAAAGGGAATCTCCTTTGACTTTGCACCATAAGCTGTTTGTTGGGGATCATGTCCTAGATATGTAATGCAAGGGTTATTTAGTTAGTTTTAGCTAAAGTCTGCCAAAGGGGGAGATTGATAATTCCAAGCTTTTGAGATTTGACATTAATTTTGGTAAAACTAACGTGACAGCAAGATGTTGGACAAGATGTCCTAACATGAAGAACAAAGTGAAAAACAAGATGTTGGATAAGATGTCCTATCATGATGATTCAACATCTTTGTCTGTTACTTTGCAGTTTTGATACTGCTATTTTATTTCCAGATTTCAAAATATTATGGGAATATTTGTTTATCATAGATTCTGTTGGAATCTGAAGATGTCGTTCTTTAAGTGTGTAGGCAGTTTATGAAACTTTGGATTGAAGACACTATTCTTGAGGAGAATAAGTTACAGACTCTGTGTAACAGAATTGCTGCATTTTTGAAGCCCAAATCCAATCTAGTGTATGGTTATAAATAGGATGGATATAACCTAATCAAAGTGTGAAAATACATTGTTGTTTAGTGAGTTTTAGGGTTTGCGTATTTGTGAGCCTCTCTTGTATCGTGTTGATACTAGAGCTGGACTATTTGCATTGAATTGTAATTTCTGTCACTATTGTGATTGAAATGGAATTGAGAAGGGTCTCATACCTAGGAGAGTCTTAGGTAGAAATTAAGCACGGGTAGTGATTAAGTGATAAGTTATAAATCGGAGGTTGTTTAGCTTATAATTAATTTTATCTAGTGGATTTCATTCCAGGCTTGGTATCCCCCAGACGTAGGTATTATTGTACACCGAACTGGGTAAACAATTACTGTGTGTTCGTTTACTTTCTGCAATTTTTATTGTGCTCCTTCTTGCCATTGTGTTTTAGCAGAGATCAAGTGTCTCGACATCTCTTAGGACGTCTGAGATCGGCATACCAGAATTTCAATGTTCTAGTATTTCACTTCATTTTATATATTTGTGTTAATATATTTGCATGTATCTAACTATAAGGGCATTCTTGATAAAAGGTACACCCAATCGACTCCTTTTCCACTTCATAGACTTGGGAAATGGTGGACCACTTTGTAAAATCATTTATCTAGAGGGTGGTTAACTGTTTTAAGCAAGGTCCCCATTGCATTATATTAGTGATTAGAGCTTTTTCTATAGTGATTTTTTATAATGTAGGTCGTTCCTCTTTTTACACCTTTGGTAAGTTTGAAATGTGTGTTCACTTTATCTAGTGGAAAAGGTATATAGACGAAAATTATCATAAATAACTAATTTTGGGATCCTTCGTATTAATTATATTGTAAATTTACAACTTGTTTAACACACTAGCTATAAACTTTTTTCAATTTGGATAAGTTCCAAGTCTTATGATTTACCTCGCCGACAAGTGCATATAGGGTGTAAGATCCCTTTCTGGTGTTTGTGATGATTTTAGAATACCCTCGTAATTGGGGGCCATATTTCTCTCAAGAGCATTTATGTTCCCTATAGAGCCTCTTCTTTCGATGAGGTCCTAAGGAGTAATTCTCTATGGATGAATTTATTTTTGTACATTGTTGTTAATTTTTGTTTTATCAGGGCCTTACTTAGTAGGGTGTAGTATTTGCATTCTTCTACAAGGTCTAGCTCATCCTTACATCATTCTTTGTTCTCTTACCATGGCAACAAGTGCAAAGTTATCAACCTCAATTCCCCTATTTCAACATGGATCAGAGATTTTGTTCCATATGTGACTATTAGAAAGTATTTGTCGAGAGTGTTTTATCGTATCCACGAGGATTGATGAGAATATTTGATGCTTGTCGTTCAATGGTTTAATGATTCAAGAAGGGTTTTTTTTTAAATGGATTCTATTTTTTAACAAGAGTTTGTAAGAAATAAAACAAAGTAAAATTTGGTTTTAGTTTAATAAAAAGCATGCCAAGACTAGGGTTCACTAATCCATCTTAAATGTATTCAACCAATCAAATATGTGAACTTAGTTTTAACCAACATAATCGCGTATCCTCGCAAAAACTTTCATCTCTAAAGCGATTTCGTGAATGTTATTGTTTCGACCGTTAAATGATCTCTCTAAATAAAACTCGAAACAATAATCATTAAGATCAATACAATGCAAATATCAACTTTCAAGTCTATGTCTAGAGTTTGTATAGTTGATAGATGAAGAAATTAGGTCAAGACTTGAAAAGTTCATGTCTAAAGCAATCCAAACCATAGATATAACAAAAGATAGCAAATAACTTCATCTATATTGATCAAAGCCTTGTTCACATACAAAAGATTAAGAAGAATACATAAAATTAGAACTAGCTACCTCTAACCTTGACAAAAGAGGGGTTTTAGCCACCTTTTTTTATGATAGCTTGAGCAATAAGTTTCGAAAGAAGGTTGATCAACATCCGAGTAGAATAATCGAGATTGGATGGGAATCCACCTTGTTTTTGTGAAAGATGTCTATGAGATGATGAAAAATGGAGAAACTAGGATTTTTGTGCTGAAAACTCTAAAACTAAGAAAGATACAAGAAAATAATATTTTGGCAAAAAATAGCACATACTACTTATAGATATGCTGCTAAGCTGTCATATTCGCGGTGCGAATAATATGTTCGCCTAGCAGACAATAAAAAATGATAGTTCAAGTGCCAGTGTATAGTGAACACGCCCCTGAGCTATTTCCACATGTTCGTTGTGCGAGCAATCCTTTGCTAGAAACTTCGCACAGCGAATTCTTGTCCAAGTACTTACTGCCTCAGGTCTGGGGCTATTCGCTAGGACTTCACTTCTCCTTCGCTCCAGCGAACGGTTCACTAGCTCCTTCGCACAACGAATTTAGGCTCCTTTTCTTTCTGTATGAATAATATCATGCTCTCCAAGTCCTTCACTGACAATTTTGTTGTGTGAACTTGTTGATGTTTTTCTGGATAGATTCTCTAGCAAGTTCATTGTGCAAACTTGTTGATGTTTCCATGCTAACTTGGTTTCCTTGTCACAGTTCTTGTGTCTTACTCTTCATGTTTTCATGCCTTATTCCTGCACAATAGCACACAAATCAAAGCAACCAAGACATTTTCACACAATGAAGCATATCATCAAAAACAAGAGTGATTCTAATCACTTTCTCTACAAAAAGAATGAAAGATGCCAACATTTGATAGATCAAATAAGCAAAGTTTGGCATCTAACAGTGACATAAAATGGTGTTTCTTTAATAGAGGTATGAGACATTGTTCTATATGTCCACATAGCATGGGGAAGCTTTTTCACGTAGTTCCCTTAGCATTTCTCAGGCTACGTGTAAAACCCCTTAATATGATTTTTTTCAAACTCTACCTGAAAATTGGTATAGGGTGTTCCACGGAGGTGAAGTGTTGGGTTAAGTGCGACTTTTTCAACAAATTTATAAACCTTTTGTTTGTGAAACATGTTCCTTTTTTGTTACAATGATATTTGGGATGTCGAATCTTGTGAGAACCATTCTTTGGAAGAAACACAAGATGTTGTGACCCGTTCTCTTTGCTAAAGGTCCAGTATATATCTATTTTATGAAGTAATCAACAACAAGGGTTAAAAAATTTAATTGTCCATGGGCTAATAAGATAAGACATAAGATATCCATTCTCCACAGGAAAATAGCCAAGATAAAGATAAAAAGCTCATTCCTACTAAAGGAAAGACATGTATGTCCATGTTCTTTACACGTCTAACACTTTTGAACATTTTCTCTTGCATTTTAGATTTTTTTCGGCAAACAATACTCTATCCTCTAGGTCATTTTAGCCAAAGTTATTCCTCCCAAGTATTGTTTAGCGGACCACTCATGAAATTCCTTTAAAAATATCATTCCATCTTCCTCTGTCAAACATTTCAAAAAGGGTTGGTGAAGCCTTGTCTTTAGAGACGACCTCCAAACAACAAAAAGGAGCATGTCTTTCTTCAGACACTTGATGCCTAGTTTTTATTTCCAATCATTCCCATGTTACAATGTACATGAAAGAGAATGTTATCCAAGTGTTGGTCCACAATCCTTGATATATTTTCCCATGGAATTCATTTCATGGTTTACGTTTGGGCATTTTCAGTGTCTCATTGAACATGATTTTATTACAATCTTTTCCCCTATAATTGGATAATTTGGATAGGAGGTCCTTCTTCAAAAATTTCTCCCTTGGTATATGTAGAAGTTTCACCTTGTTGAATTTAGCCATACTAGCCTTTACGCTTTCCAAATATTGTTGCATGATCGTATTCTTGTCCTGATATACCCTCTTTAATTAATGATGTGACAAACTATTAATGAAATTTGACTATAACCTCTTCGGCTCTAATATCAAGGGTAATTCACAGTCTGATTGTAATCTCTTTAAATGATTGGTAATTTGCCAATAAATCTAGAAATTATGCATGATGCATCCAAATTTATCTCAAAAACAAAGAACTTGTTGGTGTTGGTGAGGAATTTCATTTCCATGTGGATAATTGATGACACCATGCATAACTCTTCTAGCGGCAATATCCCAACAAGGTAGTGTTAAATGGATTTGTGCCCAATAGTCAGACTTTATGCCTAACAGCATGTGGTGTTTTGATACACTATTGATAAACCCTCTGTCATAAAAAAGACATGAGGGTTTCTTCCTCGCTGGGAATCTATCCAACTTTTTTTTGTTGAACAAGTGACTCTAAACACAAGAGAGTGGGTGAATTATAAAAATAAATTCTTATTAATTTAAAAAACTTTTATTTGAAAACATTTTATGTTAGTATAGAGATAAAAGCAGCAGAAAATAGAAAGGTGGAAATAGAGAGGAAATAAATCCACAAAAAAGAAAGAGATTGGGATAGAGGGATTGCACCCAGAATTATACAGGTATGACCTCATCCACATCAGATTTTGAACCACAGTCTGAGTCAGATTCTTCTTCAGAAGATGTAAGAGCCATCAAAGCTAGATTGGCTTGTTCTTCATCTTTCTTAGAATCTTCTTCATAGTTGAGTTCATCCTATGTTGCCATGCGAGTCTTCTTGAATCTGTTTATGAAGTTGTCCTTTTGGAAGCTTCCCTTTTTTGGTCTGTCCTTTTATAGCTCTAGATATTCTGCAATGAAGTTACCATACTTCTTGTAGTTGAATTAACTCTTTTGATCATCCTTCTTATCTCTTGAACTTGATCCTCTAAAGCCACTACTTCTACCCAAGAATCTTTTTTTCTTTTTGGCTAAGTATTGAAATCTTTTAATAATAAAGAACATTTTATCATCATCCGAGTCTCCTTCAAAACCTCCTGATTAAGAAGCTTCTTCAAAGTTCTAGATTTTAGGAGCCTTTATAGATTTTGCAAAATATTTCAAAGCAAGAGACTTTGGCTTCTTGACAGACACATCTTTATTGAGCTCCATCCCATGACTTTGGAGATTGTTAATAAGATTTTCAAGACTTAATCTGTTTAAGTATTTAACCTCTTAGATTGTTGTTACCTTGGGTCTGTATCTGACAGGAAGACTCCTAAGAATCTTCTTGACATGATAAGATATAATATATGTCTTGTTCAGAACCTAAAGTCCAGACACAAGAATTTGAAACCTAGAAAACATGGTTTCAATATCTTTATCCACTATCATTATGAACAGCTCATACTGTTGAACCAGTACGTTAGCCTTATCTTTCTTAACTTATGATTCCCTTCATAAGTAGCACATAGGGATTTAAAATGGTCTGAGTAGTAGATTTATCAATGATTTTGATGTACTCAGAATTAGGTAGAGCATCAACCAAGATGCCTATAACTCTATGATGCTTTCTGTAAATCTTTTTCTAAGTAGGCGTGAGAGATCTTCGGTCAGACACCATACCAACTCCGCTGACTTGAATATCAATCACGTCTTCCAAAATATCCCATAACTTATTATCAAGACCTATGATATGAGTATACGTCTTACTCTTCCACCATTCAAACTCAATGGTGTCTCCATTAATTGTTGGAGGTCTAGTTGTATAATTATTTCTCTCAGAGGTGCTGTAATCACGATTTACATTACCAAAAGGATTAGGAGTACCCCCACCAGGACCAAATACTCCAGAATCATCAGCCATGATAGAATATGTCTTTTTCTTAGGATCTTTTATGCACCACTGTTAAGTGTTTAGCACAGACATTATTATGATGCTAACTGAAGATTAAAAAAACACAAAAACGGGGTTAAATTATGTTCTCTTTTACAAACTTTTTATCCTTGTACGTCTGATTGATCTTAATCAAATTTTGAACAATCAATTCAGAGTCTGAATTAGAGTCACTCAGAGTTTGAACTCTTGAATATCTTTATCAGATTCTGTAGTAGAATCTGACTCAGTCGGTAAGTAAAAGATAGTAGCGAAATATAGTTGAGAAGAAAGTAAAGTAAATCAAGAGACATAAGTAGTTATCCTGGTTCCTCTCACAACTTGAGAGTAGTCCAGTCCCCTTGCACGTCTAAGGGATTTCCATTATAACCAAACTTATTACAAATACTCAAGCATCAATCAAGAGACTTCCAATGCTCAAACTCATAAGAGACTTCAATGCTCAAGCACACAAGTAGTAGACTTCCAATGCTAAAACCCTTAAGTAAGAGACTTTTATACTCAAACACACGAGCAAGAGACTTTATATGCTCAAGCACTAAAGCAAGAGACTTTTGACTTTATAACAAATTGTTAAGAGATTTGGGTAACAACTACACTTGATATATAATCAGAGGTATAGATAGAATACAACTTAGAAAGACTCTAAGACTTAATAACTTATAAAATATACAAGTGTTAAAATATTCTAAGTCTAGCAAAATTTTACAGAGTAACTTCTCTTTGAATTGTCAAGGTTGAGAGTCTTGTGAAGCAGTTTATTATTCTTCTTCATACCTTCTGCTCCTTATATTGAGAGGAAGAAAAGAGACGTTGAATACTTTCACCAAAAAGTATGGCTATCTTTGTAATTGATTAAACACATCAAAACAATACCTTTCTACAAGAGAAATTATTCATTTAAGCTCAAACAACAAAGAAGAGATTTTTCCTTAAGTCCTCATGTGATTAAAAGGTCTTTAAGTTTGTCATAGTTTTCTTGATTGAAGAGACTCTACTTTAAAGGTTGAATTTCTTCTAACTTCACTCTTTAGAGGCAGATCACTTCAGAGTTTGCGTTTTGGCTTCGGAAGCTTCAGAGTCTGGGTCACCAGAGGCTGATTTTTTTCAAAATTGACTTCTTTAGAGTCTAGACCTTCCACCAGAGCTAAAGTTTTCAGAAGTGATCTTAGAGCCAGATTTTGAACTACATATTAAAAATCCTCAGGCTTCTCTTTACCTATTATTAGACTTATAATCCTGCAAACTTGAACAGATGTTAGAATGCTCAATTGTTCTTTAAATACTTTGTTATCTTCAAAACCCATGGGATATGGTATCCACCATTTTCGTTCGTGTATATATATATATATATATATATATATATATATATATATATATATATATATATATATATATATATATATATATATATATATATATATATATATATATATATATATATATATATATATATATATATATATATATATATATATATATATATATATATATATATATATATATATATATATATATATATATATATATATATATATATATATATATATATATATATATATATATATATATATATATATATATATATATATATATATATATATATATATAAACTTAAACTATTGATTTTTCAAGTGTGAGTCAACCATATCATTAGACTTAATTCACACTAGTATCTCGCTCTTATTCTCCTATCAACTCAAACGATGGTTCTTATACAATTTTTTAGGGATTCCGAAAAGCATAAGAAGTAGTCCTGGTATAAATATCCAGAATTCATTAGAGACTTTGACACCACACCTCCAACCAAAACCTTAAGGCATTAAGTTTATGGGTCACTTCTATTATAAATCCAACAATCATACCATTCATATTTAATGTATAACTTGACCATTTATACTTGAACCTAACAATTTCCTCTTCAAATACGTGTCTCTCACATCCGGTTCTTGCACCATCATTAATATAAACGAAACAAGGATTTTATACTTATTACTATGGAGTTTAGGGAAGTCAGGAGCACAACATACCAAATGTTCTAGGGCCTTAAGATAGGGTTATATCGCATCTCCCTCCAAAACCTTAAGGCATTATATATACAATTTTTTTCTTTTATAAATTCAACGTCTTTCCCATTCGTAGTTGATATGGAACTTAATACCTCACACTTGAACCCAATCATCCCCCTTACAAGTATGAGTCTCTCACATCATATAATAGGATCCAACATAAGATCTAGCTCAATCTCCTCACCAAGTAGAACCAATCATTTAATACCATTGTTGCATATTTGATAACTCTTGTTTTTGTCATTTTTAGCTATCTAATTCTATCATTTTATTGTATATTTTACATTGTTTTAGTATCACTTTACTTCTGTTTTTGTTTTAGTTATATATCAGGATCATAAGGTGTAATTGAATATTAAACTCCATATTCAATAGGTGTAAGATTTAAGCACCGAAAATTCTTAACATCCCAAAAAAAAGAGGAGGAATGAAAAAAAAATACGACCAAAACTAGTAGGAGATACGGCTAACCCGTAATAGCTATTACGATCGGCCAAAAAAGTATTCCCATCCTAAATAAGGATTATTACGACTAGTGCGTAATGGTCATTTCGATTGTAATATTCCAAAGTCTCTCAATATCATGTTTTGGTGCAGAGAAAAGACCATTATGGTCGTAATAGCTCTGTGACCTTTGAATTTTTCGTTGTTTTATCAATTTTAGTTTTAAACTTTCTAGTTTCTAACTATTATGAGATGACAAGCCAATTATTAGGCTTTATTATGTCATTTAGGCTATAAATGACTTATGTATTTTTATTTTCTCTGCCATATATATATATATATATGTGTGTGTGTGTGTGTGTGTGTGTGTGTGTGTGTGTGTGTGTGTGTGTGTGTGTGTGTGTGTGTGTGCGTGCGTGCGCATGCGCGCGTGTGTGTTTATTCCATCATTCTTTACTTGTTTTATGTAGGTGTTTATGTTTATCATTATACTTTTGTTCTAGGATTGTGAGGAGTGTCACTATTAAAAAATAGACCTTTCGTAACACCTATTTTACAACGGTCTTCCTGTTAATCGTGGTAATAATTTTCTTGGGCGCTTTTTTTGTATTAACTAAAGGACATTTCTCAACGGTCATAGGTATCAGTCATGGTGAAAAGTGGCGACTGATCATGTATTTGAATCCTAGCACCTATAATTTTGTGTTTATTTATTTTTAAGCCAATTTTCACCACAGTTGGAACTTCTAACCGTGGTGATGTTACACTCGATTTTCGACTTGACTATAAATGGTAAGTATTCATGAGACTAGCCATAGGTATACCACTTGGAAGATTAAAAAGAGAGTGAGTCAATATAATTGGCATGACTCAAGGTCGGGATCCACATAGGGTGATACCGGTCGAAGGTGGCATGGTCGAAGGACGTATCAAGAACTTGGGGACTTAATGAAATGGAATACTATGCTATGTTGGCTAAGGTTGGAGTTCATCACTATAATGAAAATAATGTCGACTCATCCATCAGACGCGGTGTCCATCACTATAATGGAAACATTGTTGACATATATGGTACATATGGGGTACATCATTACAATGGACAATCCAATGGAGCATGCTAGCTGGCAATGTCGATGTTGGATGCCTCGACGGGGATAACTAGTTCTTGGCACCAACAAAGCAGTTGAGAGATTCAAATAATACAACAAGCGGGAACTATGTCAAAGTCGACTGTTACTTAGATAACATGGGACACGTCGGGGAAAACCGCTACATAAACTTAGGAAGTGTCATCGTGGGAGTGGCTTATCATTCTTGGACGATTATTTAGAGTAGTATATAAAGATACTTATGTTCATTTTGTAAAGGGTCCGCAAATTGTACACATTTCTGTAACACTTAAAGCACATGTGTTGTGAGAAATAAGTGAAGAAAGATGTACGTATGTGTTCCATCACTTTATACATTTTCAGCAACTTTAATTGAAAATTCTTTCCTTTATGTATTAGAGTCCTTTTTGATTACCTTTATCTTTCGTGCCATTTTATATTCCCTGCACTTTGATCTTAACCTTTTCTTTTTCCTGCATTCCATCACTTTCGATTTTAAGTCTTTTTCTTTACTTTACTTGCATTTTTTTTACTTCGATCGTTTTCTCATTCTCAAGCTACTTCAATAAGCATATTTTCAAAATACTTTCAAGAAGTTTACTTTGACTTCGACAGACTATGTGAATTTTCACGGATAACACACACACACACACAAATATGTTTGGGAGATTTTCGAGTTTGATCCTTTAAGTATTAATAGAAACTTGTATTTGTTTACCAACTTTCACAGTAAGCAGGTGAAAAGTGGCGCCTGGTCATGAGATCCAAGCACCTACAATTTTATTTTTATTTATTAAAATACATACAACAACGGTTCTTTAAATTAACCATTGTGATAGGTTGAGACATACATAAACCATTGTGTTAAAGTAACATTTGTGATAGGTATAGTTTTATTTATTTATTTTTATTAAAGTGAGCGTATTTATTGAATTTCTTCACCATTCTTAAACAAATCTTTGTCGTCCATTTAGAGAGTATCAACGCTCAAGAAACTACCATTAGTGATCCGCGTGAAACTTAAAATTTAGATGAACTTCTAACTTAGACGAACTTCATCTTCTACCTCTAAACATCTTCTTCCACTTACGAAACTTTATTATTCAACTAAACTAAGCTCGAAAACATCATTTCTTTTTTACAAGCAAAACTCAAAAGTATCATTGCTTTCATTAACAAATTTCTGAACTTCATCACCTTTTCTCTAATTTGAATGAGACAAGGAAAACATGGATTCAAGTTAGCAATGATAGTTTTTTTTGTTCATGTTGTTGTTCTTTTTATTGTTGTTGTTATTGGTTCTATTGTTGGTCTTGTTCTAATTGTTGTTCTTGTTGATGTTATTATTGTTGTTCTTGTTGTTGTTATTATTGTTGTTGTTCTTGTTGTTAATGCTCAAGACACTACCATTAGTGATCCGTGTGAAATCTAAAATTTAGATGAGTTCTAACTTATACGAACTTCATCTTCTACCTCTAAACATCTTCTTTCACTTACGAAACTTTATTACTCAACTAAACCATGCTCGAAAACATCATTTCTTTTTATAAACAAAACTCGAAAACATTATTTCTTTCATTAATAAATTTATGAACTCCATCACCTCTTCTCCAATTTGAGTGAGACAAGGAAAACATGAATTCAAGTTAGCAATGCTAATTTTTTTGTTCTTGTTGTTGTTCTTGTAGTAGTAGTAGTAGTTATTGTTATTGTTATTGTTGTTATTGTTATTGTTATTGTTGTTGTTGTTGTTGTTGTTATTCTTATTGTTGTTCTTGTTGTTGTTATTATTGTGTTCTTGTGGTTATTATTATTGTTGTTCTTCTTGTTGTTATTTTTGTTGTTGCTCTTGTTCTTGTTGTAGTTCTTGTTAGTCTTGTTGTTCTTGTTTTTGTTCTTGTTATTCTTCTTGTTGTTGTCGTTGTTCTACTACTGCTTTTATTTTATTTTATTAAAAGACATATAACAATGATTTTTTAAAGTAAGAGTTATGATAGGTTGATACATACAACAACGTTTGTTTAAAGTAACTGTTGTGGCAGGTAACACACTATTTAACTTATAATGACAGTCGCATCACCATGGTGGAAAGCGTCATACGGTTGATCCAACATGGTAGTATCTCTTTTCCAACCGTTGTGATATATGTTTTCTGTTGTAGTGTGTATATATGATACATCCATTATAACTCTAATCTATGTACTCTACTATAAAAACCTTAGTGATATTATGGATTTTAATCTTTGAGCGTATGTCTCTACTTATTAGAGTTTGGTCTAACACTACCTTACAAAATCGGTTGGTAAGGTGAGGGGTGTCACTCTATATAAACTATTTCAATGCTCTATCTCCAACCAATGTGGGACTTTAGGATCTTCCTAATACACGTCCTCACGCCCAGCACTTTCTTTGGGCTTGGTGCGTGGATTTAAACTGTGGACTGCCCAAGGTCCGATCGATAGGCTCTGATACCATATTAGAGTTTGACCTAACACTACCTTACAAAACCGGTTGGTAAGGTGAGGGGTGCCACTCTATATAAACTATTTCAATGCTCTATCTCCAACCAATGTGGGACTTTAGGATCTTCCTAATACTACCAAAGTAGAGACAACATTATATATCAATTGATAAACTAAAAGGTTGTAACAAATATCTAAAACATAAAAGTTAGACAGTTGAAGCGAAACATGAAAATAATGGTCGTTCAACTAAGAAAGTTCTTCCCTAACAAAATAATCTAATTTAACGGGTCTTATCATTGAACCAACCATGAAACTGAGGGAGGGGATTGAGTGGTCTAAGGCACATTTACAAACTATGAAAGAAGATGTAGTATTAGATAGGAGTATAGAGTTTGTATTAGATAGGAATTACAATTCTAAGACTAGTATTTATTTAAATTACAACATTAAAAAATAACTAAACAACCAAATACCGAACACAAAATAATTAATAATTCAAATTATCACCATTGAAACGGTATTTCAATACATGTATATATTCACATGCGTGGGTAGGAGTGTAATCGACTCAGTTTGGACCGGTTTTTGGTCAAAAAAAGGTCCAAACGATGATATCTTCATCAGTTTGGTTTGATTCAATTTGTAACATTTTTCAAAAATGGATCCGAACCAAACTATTCGGTTTGATTTGGTTCAGTTAATTGGTTTACAATATTTTGCTTCTTCAAACATTATATTCATCAATGTGTTCTCCACTATCTTGTTTTTCAACGTATTTTATGCTATTATTTTTTAAAATAATACATTTCATGTAATGTATTTTATGCTCTATTTTTTCAAACAAATTACAAATTGCTCTTAATCCATACGAAATAGTGACATGATTTCTATTGCATCATGAATTAAGTTCACTATCAAATATAAAAGTTGACACTAGGCATCAAAAGGTTGAGAAGAGATTTGAATGCTTAACAAATAGAACATAATAAAACACACATCAATTAACATATTTCACACCTCAAACATGCATCAAAACTATTTTGTAACAAGACTAGAATGAATTTTGTTGAAGAAGAAGAAATAAAAAAGGTAAAAACAAAAAAAAAAGACAAAATTAACAAAGAGAGCTTGTACAAAATGGAGGAAACCATAAAATATTAGACTGACGATTGAGAGAGAAACACCTGTTACGAGCAGCGAGCGCAACGGTTCTGTGAAAACAAGTTTTTGTGACATATGATTATACTTTATGTTTTGGAGTTTGGTTCTAAATGTGCGTTTTGCCGAAAGGAATGAAGTGTAAATTAAGATGGTGAATGGTTGAAACGATATAAAATTTGAACTTAATGATTGGTGGAATAAAAGATTTAGAGAATAATTATATCCATTAGTTTGATTTATCATTTGACAGTTCTTAAAAACTAAAATTGAGAATCGAATCAAACCACATCGATTTTTATTAATTAAGTTCAGATTTAGAACCGAACTAGAAACAATCAATTTTATTTCAGTTTTGTTTAATTTGAATTGTCAGTTTAATTGATTTTTTCTAAACCACTTGCACCCCACACTTGTGGCTACATTTATATAATCACCACTTTTGCAAATCATATGCACCATAAAACTAATAGCACAGTTACAATGATAAATTTTCAAGATATAAATGAAGAAAAAAAATGATAAATTTTCAACATATAAATGAAAAAAAAATTTATAGATAACACTCCCTAGAGAATTTAGAGAAGAAAAATTTGGAGGTCTATAATTCTTCAATCTCTTGGTTGGGTTAGCTCTAAAATCATTGGAATCTATC